>OY740783.1:13818701-15018701 GCA_963514005.1 Raja brachyura
TTGAGTTAAACAGTCCGTTAGCAAATGAGGTATGTAAAACGGTCTTTACATTACTTGCATTATTCGCAAGTACAAACTTGGACGTGATTTTTAAATTGCAAATTTGCATCACACTTAAATAATAGAAACTTTTGAAAATTGTTTTTAATTACCGGTATATTAATCTTATATTCTGGTAGTTTTTTGGGGATCACAGTCAGTAACGTTTCCACAGTCAACGTTTAAATAAATAATGTTAGTAAGGGCATGCATTTGAATGCAGATATGAACGCTGATGTATTCTGACTTCCCAAACAAATATTACATACCCATAATATGTAAAACACAATCGTGTCAGTCATTCTTTCCTACGTTAATAATTTGTTTAAAGTTTTCTGAATCGGAAAGCATCACTTGCACATTTCCTACAAGAGGATCTGTAATTATATGCTAATTCGTGAACAATGCATCAATCATCTCAGTAACCTAACTAATGACAAGCGTCTAATAATATTAACGAGAATACAATCTTTCTAAACATTCTCCTGAATTGTCACTCTATACTGTAATATCTTGCTGCATACCAATTTCCGTTAGATGTTGATAAAACCTATTTACGTTTATCGCGATATTTCATCGAAAGGCCAAACGCTAAAGTCTGTTATAAAGTTGTTCAAATTTAAGGTGAAGGTTTTTAACTTAACTGCTCAGTAACAATATTTCGAGTTGAGTGAAGTCTTTACCCAGAATAAACTGTCCGCTAACTAATTTACCCGGAATGTTGCCACTTCACCCAGAAAACAACAGTCCAGTTACTAGTTAGACGAATAAGTTTCAAAACAATAGACACGTTGTATAAAGATATCGGAGGGCATCTACTTCACATCAGATATGGTTGTAAATTTGCTCTGGTGTTACTTTAGTAGCACTGTATACGAGGCGGAAATAGAATTGCAATGTCTCTGGTACAGGCTTTTAATGTTTTACGATTTCGTGTATATATTATTCTGGGTCTGTTTGTAATTGCCTTCATTAGATATAGAATATAAATCTATTTCGTTTGAACACTTCATCTGTGTTCAGATATTAATGAGCTCAGATGTGTTTTACTTTACACGCGGATACAGCAATTGTATCTAGAGTACCCAACTTGTCTTTGAAGACCACCAGTCATGTCACAATGTACATCATTGTGACATGACTCACGTTATTGTATACATTATTTCTAAATTGGAGGGCCGTAATATTATGTGATTTTAATGCATGATGTAAATTGAAGACATTCTGAATGATTGGAATGCCGGCAAACTATTTAAATAAATATTAAAATCTACAAGCTTAGAGCCGCAATAACGTCTGAAGAAGTACATATCGAAAGCAACCACTGGATTTTTGAAGTGCTATACACAGACGTTCGCACACACGTACAACAGACATGCAAACATAGACACACGCACATATACACACACACACGGAATTTCAATGGCTTCTTCACTTAAGGTCCCAGGATTTTCCCCCTGTCTCTGCTGACAGATGCCCCTGGACCTTATGACACATCATTCTAAGTGAATAGAGATGAAGGCAGGGATATTAACTGACTCTATAAAGCATCCAGGACACCATAGTATGATTGATGGAGGACAAAGTGGGAACAGCAGGACACGGGACCCTGGGAGAAGCATCGCTGTCATCCAAAGGGTGGAGACTCCAATGTGAAGACTGCTTCATCATCATGGAGTTTGCAGTCTATTTGTAACAGTAATCAGATGAGACCCCCTCTCTGTCAGCCGTGTTTACTCACTGATTTTCTCAACAAGACAGCCATTGACACTGGATGGATGGGGCTAATCTGGCGCAGAACTCACAGCTTTGGAGAGGTTACAGGTCCAAACAGAGCACTCACACATTCTCCCCAGCTAATCTACCGGCAAATATTTATTACATCCAATTTATAACTAGCACTTATTTCAGAAATAAGCTTCGTTTTCAGAATGATTCGTAAAACTGAAAAAAAAAACGTGGACCAAATGGCCAGATTGTTAATAAAGTTTAATCATCCCACCACATTGAATATATTTTGGATAAATGCGTTTTAAACGCATTATTGGTGTTAATTGGAAATAGGGGGCTCAGGTAAAAACCGTGATAATCTGCTTACTGTTCTGTATTATTGCAATGCTAACGACGTATTAAATATAATTTGAGTTTTTATGGTTAACAAGAAACAAGTAATAATATGAATATATATTTGTCTGAATCATTTATTTTCCAATGAAGCGAGAATGTCTATTTATATAGTGAACTTTAAAGCCGATCAATCAAATCAATAATGTTATAAATACGACCTATTGTTCAAAGCAAAGTAAATGGCACATAATTGCACATGATAACGCGGCATGCACATGTAAAACATTCTGTGTCAACTGTTTAATTGTCTGGATTGATACAACGCTAACATAATTGCCAAGTACGTTTGTTTATGATGTTAATATAGATGTAAAAAGAAGCAGACACATTGATGCAAAAGTTTTTTTTTATTAAACATGTGTTCTGCGTGGGATTGGAAAAATAGCAAGATGAGATTAGAAATGCCCGTTGTCCAACTGTCTGACTTAATTCTTCCTGGTGGTCACATTTGGACAGGGGGAAATAATATTGGCTGCTGTATTATCTATAGCGACGGTACCTCTGGTGCTTCTTCAAGTTCATCTCCAGCCCTAGGAGCTAGCTGTTTCACCTGATCCCCCCCCCCCCCCCCTTCCCATATCTGTTCCTCTCTCCTCCACGCTTGCTAATTACCAACTTCTCTTCACACTCACATTCTCACTAATTTCAATTTTATAATTCCGCGGGTAGCTGAAACAGGACTCTAGCAAAGCTGCAAATTCTCCCAGATACAACATGAATATAATTTGTCATGTCCATCAACTCATCTGGAAGCGTTGTTCTGAAAATTAGCTATTGCACTTTATAATCAAAAACCCACAAATCTGGCTTATTCTTTATTATCCATGTTCTGCATAAACAGGTGAGATTCAGCAAGCCATTTCCGACAGTGCATGGTATATTTTAGTATGCTGATTAAATATGGATTAAAATAGGAATGAAATTTACTGAAACGATTCTGGATCTCCATTGGCATATCATAAATTCTCTCGCGTTAATTCTAACAAAACAATACCGTGGTTATTTTTTTTTATTATAAAGTCCTTGCAGACGTGGTAATGACATACAATTTACATTGTTATGTCTGGCAGAGATGGCAATATTAGTGGAAAGTGTTTTTGAAGTAATACAGTTAAAAATGCAGCGTTTGATAGTTTGTTCATTTCCATCATATAAACTTCATGTTTTACATTTTGATATGATTGGTTTTGAACAAAGATACCCCTGTATTTAAGTCACAATACGTTTGCATTGAGATAATTTACCTGAATAAGTATTTTAATTATTCAAGATTAAGCGAGATGCAAATTACTTTTTTTTTTAAGTGCTTATTTGAAAATTAATTAATTAATTAATTCCGTGTTGCGTGATCTTATTGTCCATAACGTAATTTTCACGACAGAATAGTGATTTGGAATGAATCAAGAACATGCATCAGACTCAGAACGCTGAGGTAAATTCATTATATAATTGCTTAAGTATGATAATAGTATCAAAATATTACTTGTTAATAAGTAATATTGAAAATAAATATAGCTACGCAGTATTGTGTGGTATTCCCAAGGGTGGTCTGTACCGTGGCACAGCTGGTGAAACTGCCGCCTGATTCAATGCTGACCTTGGGTGCTGCCCATGTGGAGTTTGCAAGTGGGTTCCCTCTGTCCGTTTCTTCCGGGTTTGCCGGTCAATTCTCAAGTGTTAGAAACAAAGAACCACAGACGCTGGTTCATACCGAAGATAGACGCGACGTGCTGGAGTATCTCAGCGGGCCAAGCAGCATCTGCGGAGATAAAGGATGGCTTTTGTTCGGATCGGAACCCTTCTTCGCACTGGCTCAGGTCGCGCATTTGGCTCGGTAAATTGTGCCTGCGTGCAGGTGAATAGAGAACCAGGGGAGGGGTGAATGCTAACGAGAAGATTGAGAGAATTATTAGTGTAAAAGGTTGTGTGATAGTCAGTGCGGACTCGATGGGCTGAAGGGCCTGTTTACATGCTCCAACATTCTATGACTGCACGATGTTACACATTTAATGCTATTATTTACAATTATAGCATTACCACTTGTGATTGAATGGCTATAAGCCACGCAATAATGCAATGTTGACCATTATTTTAAAACCCCCCAGACTTCTTTAATTTTATTAAAAAGAAAAACAAGATGTTATACCTCAAAAGAAAGGCACCTGGCTGGCTTGTTTCTGTGGTACATTAACTCGGATTAGCATGATGTATTCTATGTAATGAATTAAATAAGTAAAGTGAACTTTAGAATGGTTAGTCTGTTAAATTCCCTCGTTTAAGCAATAAATGAAAATAAAAAAAAGTGGAAGAACCTCACACTAAATTAAAGCAGGAGCCTGTACAGCAATGTATTTGTGGTTTAAATTGAGTAGCACATGCGGAATTCACAGTGGAGCTGGGGGTTGAGCAGGAGGAATTCTCCGGCAGCTTGCACATTAGCAAACCCAAAGTCATCCCGTTTGCCTTAATCACTACAATTAGTCCTGAATTATCACCGGACTCTGACAGACGTTCCTTGTAACTCTCTTTTATTTCCAACAGCCCATAATCAGCAGCTCTCATTACAAACGCTGATTAAACTGCAAATTATCCAGCAGTGGCCCTGTTACCGTCTACCAGCGGCTCGTTCAATATCAATTAAAGCAAAAGCACCAGTCTGCAAGCTCCCAGCTCTTCTAACCGCCTGATAGTGGCACTTATTAGTTTGGAAAACTCGGAAAATACTAATAATCGACGAACAGCGCAGTGAGAGAGAGTGAGAGTGAACGAGTGAGTGGGCTGAGAAAGAAAACAAAAAAACTTCAAAAACGGACATTTAAAAACTACAGAGTTTTAAATTCACATTATTGTTAATATTGCATTATCTACGTTGGGCCCTATTACGCTTTTACTAGGTATCTCACTCCACTGGGTGGCAAAGAGGTTTTATTGGGCTAGGTAATATCTTTATATTATTGAAGTCACTTTTGGAAATAATGAATCGCATTAATGCATGAAAAATCTAAAATCCGACATCATTAGGTCGTTCCGGTAAGAGTGAGAATTAATATGTAATTTTTTCTCCCTGTGACCTTGTAGCCTAAGTAAAATTAAAGTTAATGACGGCTGATTTTATTTATTTATTTCATTAGTGAGAACCTTCTTATACATGTCAGGCTTTTCCGTGAAGTCACGCTCATCGGATTGTCTAACAGATCTGAACAGCTTTTCTTCCCCCCCCCCCCCCCCCCCCCCAAATACAAATGTCTCGGCTATTGGAAATATTCGTTTAAGTTTTAAACTGACATGCTGTATGAAAAACACTTTCCCCTGCAGACATGGTTGGAGAGGTGGGAGTAAAGTTGGAAGCCAGCCGTGGGGGGCTAACATTAATCCCTGTTTCGTATGCCAATGTATTAAAGAGTTACAGTTACAGCTTTAACATACAGATCTACACTGGTTGTATTGTCTAATCCCACGAAAGGACATTTTAGAACGGGGCGAGTTGATGCACCTATGTGTTTATCATTATTATGAATATACACTTGTAAGCACTGGATATATGTGCGCAGCCATGAACTGAAGCAAAGTATATAGATTCCTGAGGCTGCTGTCTGCCGATCTTTGCTTGTTACAGTGGTATCTCCCTTGTTGTTTCACGGACAAATTGAATGAAATTAAACTGCCAAACGGTCAGATCTGAAATCAGAGTCCCTTAAAATTTTGCCTGCTACCTGACGACTTTCACGAAACAAATCGTTACCTCAATCTAATTTGGAACAAGACAAGTGAGTAAATTGTGTAAAACGCCGCTTACCCGATGCAGGAAATTCGCTTGATGCAGAATTGCAGCCTTTAATGATGATGGGCTGCATATACAGATGAAAATTAAACATTCCAACTGGCATTTTGTTTAAGCCTATCAAGAAAATCCAGCTCATCAAACTGTGTGAGGAAAATATTTTGTAACACCATCAACGCATCAGAGCCAAATGACCGAACATAATTAGACCATTCCTGAAAATGTTTAAATGTTATTTATGCATAGACTAATGACAAATATTTGAAAACAATGCACAGATATGAATTTATCATCTGTGAAAAATAATCTGAATAATCTGGAAAGGAAAACACATTAATAAAATGCAAGGCGACAACGTAACGTCACAAAGTACCTTACCTTACCTACACGTAGACAGAACGGCAGAAAAGTAAAAAGGTGTTGAATTTGGATGCCAACATTAATTTTCCCCATTGATTATACGTATTTGCATGAAAAACAAACGTTTAGCTATGCAAATATCGCTGGGAATAGATCAATCTATTTACACTGCATAAGAGCGTTGAACCACATAAACATGGTCAACAGAAACGCGCCTTGCTATTGTTGAGTACAATAGACAAATTATACAGAAATATTCTTACATAAAAAGCACCGAGATTGGCGCCGCAGATCTACCAAGAGAACTTTCCTATCCCTTTTCGCAGCTGCATAATGAAAGGTTCTCGTTTCAATTTTCATCATAAAGATTGTTTTTGACTACAATGCCACATTGCACCGTTAAATATGTTAACCGATCTGGTTTTATAAGGAACACCCCGCAGTTTTCAACAACAGCAACATCAAAATGGCGAGAAATACAATATTCAAGTTTCGAATAACCATACCACGAGATGTTAGTCAAGTTAGAATTTGTGCCTTTGTTCGTGGAGTTTAAAAGCCGGCCAAGAACAAAAGGACATGTTTGGAGTTGTGTGTAAAAATAAAATCCAGGATTATTAATTGCCAACTAAATGGATTTGGTTGTAAACAATTTCATTTATTACTCTTGAATCTATAGGGTTGTCTTGTGTGTTTCTCTGTGGCAGCCTGTAACAACTTCACAGTTGCTGTACACCACAAAAGAGTGTATGAAGTCCATATTTAAATATTAGATCCTGTGCCCTCAAAGGTACTAAGATTCACCTATTATCTAAATAATAGACAGTGTATTGTATAACATAATATTATAACATACAATTATTTCATTTGGTTCCAAACATGCCACAAAGTTAGAACTTTATCAATTATCCCAACCAGCTATTATGCCCAAATATCTAGGCTGACACAACAGCACACTACCAAGTGCATGCATTAAAGTCAAATCTGCTGTCTTTCAGATATGGCACTGGCTTCTCAGGTCGATGTAAAAGATTCTTCTTGTTCAAGGAGAATTTTGCATTGAAAGGTCTACAAGGGAGGGTATCATACAATAAACAGCATGGTATTGATTAGGGATAGACACAAAGTGCTGGAGTAACTCAAAAAGATGGGGTTGGAAGCCTTCTTCAGACTAGCAGTCTCCAGAAGATTCTGACCCGAATCATCTCCCATCCTTTTTCTCCAGAGATGCTGCCTGATCCATTGAGTTACTTCAATCTTGTTGAGGTGTATAACATCATGAGGGGAAGAGATAGAAATGCACGATGTTTTACGAGAGTAGGGGAATCAGGAATCAGGGGACATAGGTTTAAGGTGAGTCAAAAGTCAAGTCAAGTCAAAAGAGTTTATTGTCATGCGTCCCTGACAGGACAATGAAATTCTTTTTTTGCTTCAGCACAACAGAACATAGTAGGCATTGACTACAAAACAGATCAGTGTGTCCATATACCATTATATTCGTAAATATACACATGAATAAATAAATTGATAAAGTGCAAATAACAGATAAAGGGGTATTAATGTTCAGAGTTTTGTCTGAGCCAAGTTTAATAGCCTGATGGTTGTAAGGAAATAGCTATTCCTGAACCTGGTCGTTGCAGTCCTCAGGCTCCTGTACGTTCTACCTGAAGGTAGCAGGGAGATGAGTGTGTGGCCCGGGTGGTGAGGGTCCTTGATGATACTGCCAGCCTTTTTGAGGCCGCGACTGCGATAGATCCCCTCAATGGAAGGAAGGTCAGAGCCGATGATGGACTGGGCTGTGTTTACTACTTTTTGTAGTCTTTTCCTCTCCAGGGCGCTCAAGTTGCCGAACCAAGCCACAATGCAACCGGTCAGCATGCTCTCTACTGTGCACCTGTAGAAGTTAGAGAGAGTCCTCCTTGACAGACCAACTCTCCGTAATCTTCTCAGGAAGTAGAGGCGCTGATGTGCTTTCTTGATAATTGCATCAGTGTTATCGGACCAGGAAAGATCTTCAGAGATGTGCACGCCCTGGCATTTGAAACTCTTGACCCTTTCAACCATCGACCCATTGATATAAACAGGACTGTGGGTCCCCATCCTACTCCTTCCAGTCCACAGTCAGTTCCTTGGTTTTACTGGTGTTGAAGACCAGGTTATTGTGCTGGCACCATATGGACAGTCGCTTGATCTCTCTTCTACACTCTGACTCATCCCCATCAATGAAAAGTCCCTCAACAGTGGTGTCGTCGGTGAACCTGATGATGGAGTTCACACTATGGCCGGCTACGCAGTCATGAGTATAGAGTGAGTAGAGCAGGAGGCGGAGCGATCTAAAAGATCTCGAACGCATTGTCTGCAAGGCCAGTAGAGGTAGAAATGCTCATCATATTTTAAAAGTATTTGGGCATGTTCTTAATTAATTCTGACCAGCAGGTATAGTATATGGAGGGTGCATTGGCAAGTGGAATTAAGTTCAGTAGCTCTTTGCGATTGGCATTGATACGATAAGTCAAGAGGCCATTATCCATGCTGTAAATTGTATATGATTCTATGAACTATACATGACATCCTGGGCAGAATCTTTCCTTGGTTAACATCAACAGGTTTTGTGGTAATTAACACACTAATAGGACAATGTTGTATTCAAATTGGTTAGCATGTTTCCAACATGACAATAGTAACTGTACTGCAATAACTCTTGAGGGTTGATTGATAGACAGACAGACAGCCAGAGGACATGGAATCTGTGGAATTCATTGCCACAGATGGCTCTGAAGGCCAAGTCATTGGGTATTTCTAAAGTGGAGATATAGAGATTTTTGATTAGTGACAAAGATTACAGAGAGAAGGGAGGAGAGTGGGGTTGTGAGCGAAAGATAGATCGGCCATGATTGAATGGCGGAGTAGACTCAATGGGCCTAATGCCCTAATTCTGCTCCTGTCACTTATGAACTTATGAACAAAGTTTCTGAGCGGACCTCTTCTAGTGACCTGTCCATTCCCTCCACAGATGATGCCTGACCCGCTGAGTTTCTCCAGCACTTTGCATTTTGTTCAATTCAAATCTGATTGACTTTATCAGGGACTGTAGGAGAGTCTAGAACTAGAGGTCATAGCCTAAGAATTAAAGGACGTTCTTTTAAGAAGGAGATGAGGAGAAATTTCTTTAGTCAGAGGGTGGTGAATCTGTGGAATTCTTTGCCACAGAAGCCTGTGGAGACCAAGTCGGTGGATATTTTTAAGGCAGAGATAGATCGATTCTTGATTAGTGCGGGTGCCAGAGGTTATGGGGAGAAGGCAGGAGAATGGGGTTAGGAGGGAGAGATATATCAGCCACGATTGAATGGTGGAGTAGACTTGATGGGTCGAATGGCCTAATTCTGCTCCTATCACTTATGATCCTGTGATCTATCACAGTATCAGGTTCTTCAAACTTGCAATGATGGTGTGCTATGAGTATGATGGACAATGTGCTTGTGATTTTCTGACAGGTTCTTGCGCGGTGGTATGGTTGCTCACTGATGACGTCCAAGGAAAATTCGCCTTGCAAAAATGTAATACCAAGGCTTTTAAAAAGGCAAATCTCTCATAGTTATACCATAATACATTATACTGTACATTATCCAGCATAGCCCCTCGTCTTCTCTCTCAGCCCTTCAGGATAAGAGAATGAGTTGGTTCTATCACAGTTGGTGCACAAAAGATGCTTGTGTGTGTTTTCCTTTGACGTGGGACATCAATTCAATAGACCTGGCAGAGCAAGGTCTTGGTACAGTGGCGAGGAGATCTACGACATTTGAAGATCAGGTTCTGCTGCATGGACACACACACTGGGGTGGAAGATTGCAACCTTCACGAGGTCCGCCCTGTTTCGACTAATGCAATCAACTCAACGTGCACAAATGGAAGATCAAATAGAACAAGTTGTCCTACAACTTTAGTCTCTGCACGCCACACCAAAGAAGAAGAAGAAGACACACGCACTTATATTGATATACATACTCTCAACCTAGCTACACACATCTGCCCATACGTTCTTCCTCAGAATCTCCTCTTAATGCGTCCCTCTTACAATCTCCCTTTTAATTCCCGACTATCTTAGTTGGGAAGTCTGCAACGCGCTCAACCCACGTTCGTCCCCCATCCTTCACCTTACCGAGGTACAGAATAGGACACAGAATGGACCAAAAAGCATTAAAATAGAAAATAGACTATGCTCAGTATAGGCCACATGATCATCTGACATGACTGTTTGTATATATTAATATTGGTTTATTATTGTTGCATGTGCAAAACTTTTTTGCATGCTATCCCGTCAAATCATACCACATATATATATGCAAGTATACCGCGACTGATGTAGCTACATATGGTTAAACACCATTTGAGTGAATTAGGGTTAAGGTTATGGTCAAGATTAAATGTAATTTGGTTTATTAACAGGGGTAACATCCAGTGGTATATAGACTGTGCTAGACCAACTCAAGGGTTGGGGTTAAATGTATGTTTGGTTTTCAACAGGAGTGCCATCTGACAGTACAGAAAATTTGCCACTCCAGCTCAAAGGTGCCTGAGGTTTACTGAGCAGGGGAACTGAAAATAGGGAAAGGCCAAGCATAGAAATTTTAGCGAGGTGGGGTACTTCAAGAAATTTAATAAGGCGAAGAGGGGTATGAACTCTCACTGGGTGGACAAGATTAAGGAAAATCGCCCATCGTCCATTCATTCCCTCCCCAGATGCTGCTTTACCTGCTGAGTTTTTTTCAGCACTTTGTGTTCTGCTCAAAATTGTAGCATCTGCAGTTTCTTGTGTCTCCGTATTACTTACGCTCTCCCAACAACCTACCCACTAAAGTGAAGCTAATCTTCAGAATGAATAGGATGTTGTTCAACCTATGGTGGCTACACATTGTAAACTCGAACCATCGGTGTGGTTTGGCAAATGAAACAAACATTTGAGGTGTTGTAGGTAGTGAGGCAGTATTGAATAGGGGTAATACCAGAGCATCATCATAAGGTCATAGCGATAGAAGCAGAATTGAGCCATTCAGCCCATCAAGTCTACTCCGCCATTCAATCATGGCTGATCTATCTCTCCCTCCCAACCCCATTCTCCTGCCTTCTCCCCATTACCTCTGACACCTGATCTGATCAAATGACCGTCATGATAATATCAGAGATGAATACAAGAGTACCAAATGTTATTTCATTATTTACAAAGGACAGTATGATAGGTTGAGAAACTATAGAGTATAGTGGTGAGAAAACTGTGAGAAAGATTGATCTTGGACAAGCATTATCCATCACTTGGAGGAAAATGGATTAATTAATGGTAATGCAGTTGGTGTGATGTATATGATTGAATTAGGATTAAATTAGAATGCTATTGATCAGCTCGAAAGCAATGGAAGATGACATATAATCCTGATAAATTCAAAGTGATGCACCTTGGAAGGACAAATAAGGGTAGGACATGCAGAGTTAACAGTAGGGTTCCCAGAGAGTATTGATGAAAAGAAGGAATTTGGAGTATTGGTCCATAGTTGCTAGAGTTATAGAACTATGCAGCAGTGAACTGGACTGACACGGACTCAGTCCATTGCTTGAAATTCTGTTCCTGGCCTGGGATTTAATTCCTGGTCTGGATTTCCATTCATGGCATTGGTATTTATTCAAGGAATGAGATTTATTCTCTACTACCTGGCAATCAGCTCATGGAATTATGATCTGTGGAATTCTCTACCACAGAAAGCAGTGGAGGCCAATTTACTGACTGTATGCAAGAGAAAGTTAGATTTAGCTCTTAGGGTTAACGGAATGAAGGGTTATGGGGAGAAAGCAGGAACGGGGTACTGATTTTGGATGATCAGCCACGATCTTATTGAATGGCGATGCTGGCTTGAAGGGATGAATGGTCTACTCTTGCACCTATTTTCTATGTTTCTATGTTTCTATGAAGCAGGCTATTTGGCCTAACTCATCTTTGCCAACTAATTGGTCTAACCGAGTTAACCAAGCCTGTTTGCGCCTGGGCCATATCTCTCCAATCCTTTCCTATCCATGTACCTGTCCAATTCATAGAGTGATACAGTGTCGAAACAGGCCCTTCCGCCCAACTTGCCCACACCGGCCAACATGTCCCAGTTGCACGTCCCACCTGCCTGTGTTTGGCCCGTATTCTTCCAAACCTGTCCCATCCATGTACCTGTCGAACTATTTCTTAAATGTTGGGATAGTCCCTGCCTCAACTACCTCCTGGCAGCTTGTTCCATACACCCACCGCCCTTTGTGTCAAAATGGTACCCCTCTGATTCCTATTAAATAATTTCCCCTTCACTTCAAACCTATGTCCTCTTGTCCTCAATTCGCCTACTCTGGACAAGAGACTCTGTGCATCTACCCTAGCTATACCTCTCATGATTTTATACACCTCTATAAGATCACCCCCCATCCTCCTATGCTCCAAGAATAGAGTCCCAGTCTACATCCTGGTAAATCTTCTCTGTACCCTTTCCAGCTTGACAACATATTTCCTATAACATGGTGCCCAGAACAACATAATACTCTAAATGCGGCCTCACCAATGTCTTACACAACATAACCTCCCAATTTCTATACTCAATACCCTCACTGATCAAGGCCAATGTGCCAAAAGCCTTTTTGACCACCTTATCTAAATGCGACTCGATCTTCAAGGAACCATGCACCTGCACTCCTAGATCCCTCTACTCTGCTCTACAACACTCCCCAGCCGTACCATTCACAGTGTAGGTCCTGCCCATGTTAGACGTCCCAAAATCCAACACTTCACATTTCTCTGTATTAAATTCCAACAACCATTCCTCAGCCCACCTGGCAATTGATCCAATTTGTTTTATCAACCTTTAGCTGAATTAAACTCCGTCTGCCTCCTCTCAGCTCATTGACCCATTTGAACAAGATCCCAGTGTATTCTTAGACATTGGTGTTCAATGTTCACTATACTGCCAATTTTAGTGTATTCTGCAAACTTTAACTGCGCCACCCACATTTTCAAGAATATTGTTCATATAAATAACAAGTAACAGTGGAGCCAACACCGACCCCTGCGACACACCCCATGTTACAGGTCTCCAGTCTGAAAAATAAGTCTGTGCCACCATCCTTTGCCTCTTACCTTTAAGCTAATTTTGTGTCCAACTTTGCCCTCTGTCTTATGTAATTTAACATTACAGACCAGCAAACTATGTGGTACCCTGTTAAAGGAACCGCAAAAGTGTTATTGATCTTTGAACATGACAACACAGGTAGTCAGGGTGGTGAACTAGGTATTGGGGTGTTTGCTTTCATCAGCTTTAGACTTGATACAGCGTGGAAACAAGCCCTTCGGCCCGCCGAGTCCTCCCTGGCCAGCGATCATCCCGTACGCTGGCACTATCCTACACACTTAGGACAATTTACAATTTTACCAAAGCTAATTAACCTACAAACCTGTATATCTCTGGAGTGCGGGAGGAAACTGGAACACCTGAGAAAACCCATGTGGTCACAGGGAGAACGTACAAACTCTGTACAAACGGCACCCATACAGGATCGAACCTGTCAGGCAGCAACTCTACCACTGCTCCACTGTGCCACACAACCAGCTGCGGTATAGAAATATTCCTCATGAAATATTGGTTAGGTCATAACCAATGGCATTGTGTGTGGTTGCAGTCGCCACGCGAACAAAGGATGTAATTGCGCTGAAGAGGATGCTGAGAAGATTCACTAGAACGTCGCCTCGATCATTGAGCATTTCAAATATAGGGAGAGATTGGATAGACTGGGTTTGTTTGCTTGGAGCAGAGGAGGCTAATTGGTGATCTTTTAGAGATATGCAGAATTATGAGGGAGCCAGACACAGTAGATAGTGAGAATCTTTTTCGCTTGATGGGATGTTTATAAATAAGAGGACGTAGGTATAAAGTGAGAGGTAGGAAGTTTAGTGGGGACCTGAGGGGGGGAGTTTTTCACCCATGCATGGTTGCATTTTCTTTTTGTTTTCTTGTGTCTGTTTTAGTTAAATTTTAGTTTATTAGGCTGTGTATGTGTGGGGGAGGGGTGGGGGTGGGTGGGAGAAACAAGGTTTTAGTCTCTCCCTTCGTGGGGGGGGGGTGTGACTTTTCTTTTCGTGCCCCCCGTCACTGTCTCCGTCTGTGCTGAGGCCAAATGGCGGAGCTGGCGGCCTCGGAGCTGTGGCGGCATTCCAGCTGTGGCGGCGGCCCGACTTCAGAGCTGTGGTGCTCCAGCGGCGTTCCAGCGGTGGCGTTCCAGCGGCGACCCGGCTTCAGAGCTGTGGTGCTCCAGCATTCCGGTAGCAGACCCTGCTTTAGAGCTATGGTGGTGTTCCAGCATTCGGTCGATGGCGGTGGCGGCAGCCCGGCTTCAGAGGCTCGGCTTCGGGCCTAATGGATGACAACATCAGAGGCCTGGATCGCCTCAGGGCAGAGGAAGAACAAGGAGGGAAGAAGACAAAGACTTTAAGACTTTTGCCTTCCACCACAGTGAGGAGGTGCCTGGTGAACTCACTGTGGTGGATGTTGAATATGTGTTTATTGTGTGTTTTGTTTTTTTATTATATGTATGACTGCAAGGCAACAAAATTTCGTTCAGACCGAAAGGTCTGGATGACAATAAAGGATACTTTGACTTTGACTTTGACTGGTTAGCACCCAACAAATGCTTTTCATTGTGCGACAATAAACTAAACAGAATTGAAATGAACAACATTTAGGAAGCGTCTGGACAAGCATTTGAATCGCCAAGGCGTGGAAGTCGTGTGGCGTGCACAGCCTAAAGTTGTAGAACAATTTGTTCTATTTGATCTTCCATTTGTGCACGTCGAGTTGATTGCATTAGTCGAAACATGGTGGAGCACGTGAAGTTTGCAATCTTCCACCCCGTGGAAGACGATGAACCAAATGCAGGTAAGTGGAACAAGCATAGATAGATGCAGTGGTTGGCATGAACTTGGTGGGCTGAAGGGCCTGTTTCTGTGGTATAAAAACTCCGTGATGCTGTAATTCTAAATGGTTACCTAAATCTCAAGAGATGAGTTGCAATATACCTATGAAACATGTGTTTGTACATACTAAGAGGCCAGGACCCTTGTCATCATTGATGCTTTCGAGTTCAATTGATGCTTTGGGATGAGTGTGCAGATCGGACACGGCCTGTAGCAGCACAGAGCAGTGGTGGAGAACATTTACAGCATTGCCAGGCCAGGCCAACACCTACACCAACTCAGACTTTTTTAAGAACTTGGAACTTGAGGGGAACAAGATGGTGCTGGAAACGTGGAGACACTTTGACTATTTCCTCAAATGAAATCTATTACTCCTACACTACAATCATTGCACTCTTGTATGATTGTGCTTATGTCTATTATGATTTTACTGGATTGTGTTGAAAACAATTTAGTTCACTGTATCTTAGTGCATGCGACTATAAAGTACCATTGAAGCATATCAGAGGATAGGCAAGGCACTCAATATCTACAAGATGGAAATCCTTTACTGTGCTGCCCTGACGCATAAGCCTGTCTTCCAAAAAAATGCGTTCACAGTGAGAAGACAAGGATCACTTTCCATATCTTGGGAGCCTTATCTTGGTGAAAGCAATATTAAGTTTAGTTTAGTGATATAGCGTGGGAACAGTCTTTCGGCCCACCAAGTCCTTGCCTACCAATGATCACCAGTGCACTAGTTCTATCTTAAACACTATTCACAATTTGCCAAAGCCAATTAACCTACAAACCTGCACGTCTTTGGAGTGTGGGAGGAAGCCACATGGTCACTAGGGGAACGTACAACTCTGTATAGACAGCATCCACATTCAGGATCGAGCCCGGATCTCTGGCATTTAGACAGCAACATTACTGCTGCGCCACTGTACTGCCCTTAAGGTTCTTGAATTTCATCAATTTAATAATTTCCTTCAATGCACCAGCACAGCCTTTAGCCATTAGTTAAAATGATATGAAGATCAAGGCCCCAGACTCAGTACAATACTCTCAGTCTATTGGAAGTGAATCCTGGTCTCCTTTATCAGACATGTACTACCAATGGCACTGGAAAATTATCACCAATGCTAACTCCACAAATTCACTGGAAGGACAGCAAATCATCAGTTCCTCTTCCAGGCCAGTTCCTCTTCCCAAGCCATGGTTGCCCAGCCAGATGCAACTAAATTTAAAGTGGCACTTTCTTCTCAATAACCCTCTCTGGCTGAACCCCTTCCTTCACCACCTCCAGTTTAAATTCCAGTTGGAATATTTTGGAGGACCAAGTAACCAAGAACCAAGAACCAAGAACCAAGAACCAGGCCGACATCACCAGTATTGGTGGCTCTGGTTATTTTCAGTAAGGTACATTGTTTAGAGCATAACCACTGCATGCTTAACATCTGCCTTTTGGAACAGGCACTCTACTCTAAAGTCTGGTGTAAAAATTCATGACCAGGTACAGAGAGGAACATTTTCAAGGTCATGTTCAAAATCCTAAAGGCAGTCATATAGCCCAGAAACAGGATTTAGATTAGGTCCAATTCTTCCTTGCCGACCAACTTGCCCCATCTAAGCTAGTCCCACTTCCCCACATTTGGCCCATATCCCATCTAAACCTTTTCTATCCATGTACCTGTCCAAGTGTCTTGTAAATAAACTTGTTTAAGAAATGCAATATCCTCACCAGTTCCTGGGAATCTCTGGCCCCTAATTTCTCGAAGTGGAGAAGGAGCATTTGGGATGGTATTGAGAACCTTGAGTCTGAGTCTAGGGGCGCCTTTACGGGGATAGAGTAGGCATCACACAAACTACCCACCCCTTTGTCAGTAGCCACCACCTCCCCTTCTGTGGAAAAATCCACAGCTCCCACATTAATCATCAACCAACGTGTGAACCCACAAAACTAGAGTGGAAGAAAGGATTGTTAAATCCCGAGGCACAATTCAAAGCGTATGAGCGTCAGTGTGAGCGAGTGTGTGTGTGTGTCTGTGCGGTTTTATTTTTATTTTATTCTTTAATAATCACAATTCATTAAATCAAAGAAGAAAATGATGGCCATGTAGTGTTATTTTGACCTAAGTTATAAAACTGTCAAGCGTTCTAATTTCCATAATTACAATCTGACTGGCAGAATCTGCGCTCCTCACCAACAGTGGGAATGTATGGTCTCAAAAGGACATATCTACACCCGTGGAACAGAATAGTATCAGCAAAAGTGTTTCATCATTGCATCGGGATAAATCTGATTCCCAAAGCTGATATATGAATTGCAAAGAGTTTAAATAGATCAAGCCTAACCTACAGGAGATATTCCCTATAACCTGAAATGATTTATTAACTGAAAAATCTGAATATCCGTTGTTTCTAACCTTAATAGTCACACAGTAGTAAGGAAAGCGTCTCTGACCTATAATTGATGGTTGAAGCAATGAATGTGTAATTCATTTCAAAGGACGTAGATGAATTATGACGTTGTTTTAATGGGATACAAACTTAGATTTTAGTATCAGGATAATACTTTATGTGCTAAGTGATAATACAACAATTATGCTCTTAAAGCATAGTTAAATCTCTGATGCTTCAGCTCGGTGACAATACTGGCTTCCACCCCGAACAGAGAAAAAATATCCCAAATATACCCTACCAACAGAAAGCAGGATATATCCAAAGCATGCAACTACCAGGCCTTCACTCTGGTCTCAGTCACTGAAGATGTTGCCACTCTTTTTCTAGCATCATTTAGCTGATTTTTCCAACCAGTCGCCTTCCTGATGCTTCATTTGAGTCGTGTCAGGAGGACAGCTCCTTTACAGCTTTTGTCCAAGGATGACCTGCAAATGACTAGCTTTGACACAAAGGCAGTGTTAGATTGAATGCGGCTTCAAAAGACCCCGGTAAAGTTGGGGTCAATAGGAATCAGGGGTAGATTTCCCCATTGGCTAGTCATACCCACCACTGAAGCAGACCCTTTTAGTTTTTCAAAGCCAATTGCCTCAGTCCCAGTTTATCTCTGAAGAAATTCCTCACAGGAATGGCAGAGGCGAATCATCCATAGCTGCTTCATCAATGACCGTCACACCATCATTAGGGCAGAAGTTGGAGCTATAGAGAGATATGTACTGTATTTAGTTCCATCAACTTCTCACCTAATGAAATAGTTTGGGCCTCTTAGCAGCAAAACGTGGACAAGATTCAGGCTTGCATATTGCATATATAGTTGCATATATCTACATATATAGGCACATCTGTGCCACACAAGTGCCAGACAATGATGATCGCCAAGAAGAAAGAATCTAACTATGTAAATTGATACTGTGGTAATCCCTTCATCAAAATATCCAGGGACAATTCTTAAGGGGTTACAAAATTCTTAAGGGGTTGGACAAGCTAGATGCTGGAAGATTGTTCCCGATGTTGGGGGAGTCCAGAACAAGGGGTCACAATCTAAGGATAAGGGGGAATTACTTTAGGACCGAGATGAGGAAAACATTCTTTACACAGAGAGTGGTGAGTCTCTGGAATTCTCTGCCACAGAAGGTAGTTGAGGCCAGTTCATTGGCTATATTTAAGAGGGCATTAGATGTGGCACTTGTGGCTAAAGGGATCAGGGGGTATGGAGAGAAGACAGGTACGGGTTACTGAGTTGTATGATCAGCCATGATCACATTGAATGGCAGTGCAGGCTCGAAGTGCCGAATGGCCTACTCCTGCACTTATTTTTCTATGTTCTATGTTTCTATGACAACTATTGACCAAGAAGCTAACTGGATTAGTCATGTAAGAACAGCAACCACAAGAGTTGATCAGAGGTTAATATTTTGTGATAATCTCCCAGACTCCAAGGCATAATTGAGGATTGTGATGCCCATTTGCCTGGGTGGGAGCAGCTCCAAAAACACCCAAGAATCTGAACATTGTCCACTATACTGCATTTGATTCGATTCCCACTCTATTCTTAAACATTCACTCACTCGCTACCGGTACATTTTGCTAACAAGTATTTCTTTCTCTTGAGCAACAAAATCCGAAGAGATAAGTAATGAAGATCTTTAAAATGATGAAAGTTTTGTTAAAGTTGATATAGAGAACATGCTTCCTTCCACTTGTGGAAATATGCATAAGCAGAAGCCATCAACATTGAGATGAAGACACAGGAACTGCAAATGCCAGTTTACAAAAAAGACACAAAGTGCTGGAGTAACTCAGCATATCAAGCAATACCTCTGGAGGACACGGATAGGTGACATTTCAGGTTCGGACCATTCTTGAATGCCATGAAGAAGCATCCCGACCCAAAATGTAATCTACCAAGTTGCTGCCTGATCCGATGAGTTACTCCAGCATTTTTTGTCTTTTCAGGTGAAATCACTCTCCCAAAGAACACTGCAAATGTAGAAGTTGCTACCAAGGGTGAATTGTATAAAGGCATTTAAGGGATGGCTGGGAAAACGTGTGAGAGAGAAGGGAATACATGATTACATGGACAGATTCAGATGCAGAAAGATGGGAGGAGGCTCTAGTGTAGCATAAACTCGGGTATTGAGTGTTTGGGATAAATGGACTGTTTCAATGCTAAGTCGCCTACCTGTTATCAACTACAAGATTCAAAGCAGAAACTTATTAAGACCTCATAGCCTCACATCCCAAACCTTTGACCTCTACCACATGAAAGGAGAAGGGCAGCAAGGATATGGGAAAAACAGAACCAGCACATTTGCTGTGGGGTTCCACATAATCTCAAACTTGAAACATATCACCACTCCCTCGTGTTCAGGTCAAAATGGCGGAGCGCCTTATGGCATTGTGGATGTACCTTCATGACATGGACTACAGTAGTTCAAGAAGGTGACTGACTATTAATTTCTCAAGAGCCTTTTTTCAATGAATAATTAATTAATCAAATAGAACAAGTTGCCCTACAACTTTAGGCTGTGCACGCCATACGCAAGTAGAAGAAGCAGAGGAGATTATAAGGAATTGGGAGGATTTTCATGGAAGGTCTAATACAATATCAAGATGTCAATTTAACTGTGCTCCAGGTGCATTTCATGGACCTAGTGATTATTATTACAATTAACAGGCAATGGTATATCGTATGCTTTGTTATTAATTGTAAATCAAAATAAAACCCATTATTTACCATATTGCTTGTGCTCTTATATTAATAACATAATACATCTTAACTAATTTGGATAATATGTATAATCAGTGACTGATACACTAGGTTTATTATGAAATTGAACAACTCTAATGAATCAAAAGGACACCACTGTAAAAACTGATGCCACATTGTTTGTCTCAGGATGACAAAGAAACTGTAAAAAACAGGCACCGTCCTGTATGGGTATGGCTGCCCAGCCTGCAGATGTCCGTTTTTTCACCTCTTTTTTTATTTTTAGTGATTTAAAATTGGGTTTTTTTGGAGCTCTAGTCTTTTTTATGTGGGGGGTGGGGCAGGGGAAGGGGAAAACTGCTTTTCAGGGTCCCTTGCTGATCGGAGAGGCGGCTTTTCTCCGAGCAGCACCTTCGACCCGTCCTCGCGGCCTACCAACGGGCCTGGAGCGGCGTTTCCTGAGGGGACCGGCCAGAACCTTGGCTTCAGCGACGGCACAGCGCTGGAGCGCTATCGCGATGCGGCAGAAGCCTTGCCCGGGTCGCCGCGCTGGGACCGCTGATGAAATATCGCGGAACTGCAGGTCTGTGGAGCGGCCAGCCACGGGCGCGCGGCTTTGACTTTAGCATCGGGAGCCTGGGATCTCTCGCCGAGATCGCCAGTGGTGGAACTCCATCCAGTGCGGCCTGTCGGCTTCGGAAGCAGCGGACGTTCCAGGTTTCCCATGCCGCTGTGAGGATTCTCCCGACGCCGGAGCACTATCATCCGGCGAGAAGGGCCTGGAACATCGGGCCTCCGTAAAGGCGACTGCGGAGGCCAAAATAGGCCCGACTATGGGTGGACATGGGGATGGGGACTGGACGGGGATGGGGACTGGATGGGGGATGTTTTTTATGTTTAAATATCTTTATAATTATTGTGTTGTATTCTTTTTTTATGTGCTGCAATGGCAATACGCATTTCACTACACCAATTGGTGTATGTGACTAATAAAGAACCGTTGAATCTTAGAACCTTTGAACCTTTATCTTTAAACTATTGAGACAATATTGAAAAAGTCATATCTATTTCCGTTCAGTAGTTGCCTTGAGTAGGTAATGGTGAGATTGTACATGGCATTCTTTTGGGATCTGTGCTCTCACAGTATTGTTAAGTAAGAAACTGCTGGATATTGACCCAGCAGTAATGAAAAAAACTGGAGTGTGTCTAAGTCAGGATAGTGTATGATTTGGAACTTGGGGACAATGTCAATCATACAAGATATCTTATATGTTGGTACCAATAATGTGGCAACAACTTTCTTATTGTTCTCATAACAGCAGTGGTGAATCTGGACACTGTAGGAATTCATGAGGGTAATATCTGGACTCTGAAATTTAGTTCACTTCAGTTTATTGTTTTATGTACCGAGGTACAGTGAAAAACCGTTGTTGCATGCTAACCAGTCCGCGGAAAAACAATACATAATCACAATCGTGCCATTCACAGTGTACAGATACATGATAAGGGAATAACGTTTAGTGCAAGATAAACAAAGAAACATAGAATCATAGAATCATAGAAATTAGGTGCAGGAGTAGGACATTCGGTGCTTCGAGCCTGCACCGCCATTCAATATGATCATGGCTGATCATCCCACTCAGTATCCTGTACCTGCCTTCTCTCCATACCCCCTGATCCCTTTAGCCACAAGGGCCACATCTAGCTCCCTCAAATATATCCAATGATCTGGCCTCAACTACCTTCTGTGGCAGAGAATTCCACAGACTCACCACTCTCTGTGTGAAAAAAGATCTTCTCATCTCGGTCCTAAAAGACTTTCCCTTTATCCTTAAACTGTGACCCCTTGTTCTGGAGTTCCCCAACATCGGGAACAATCTTTCTGCATCTAGCCTGTCCAACCCCTTAAGAATTTTGTAAGACTCTATAAGATCCCCCCTCAATCTCCTAGATTCCAGCGAGTACAAGCCGAGTCTATCCAGTCTTTCTTCATATGGAAGTCCTGCCATCTCAGGAATCAGTCTGGTGAACCTTCTCTATACTCCCTCTATGGCAAGAATGTCTTTCCTCAGATTAGGAGACCAAAACTGTACGCAATACTCCAGGTGTGGCCTCACCAAGCCCCTGTACAACTGCAGTAGAACCTCCCTGCTCTTGTACTCAAATCCTTTTGCTATGATTGCCAACGTACCATTCGCTTTCTTGACAGCCTGCTGCACCTGCATGCCTATTTTCAATTACTGGTGTACCATGACACCCAGGTCTCGTTGCATCTCCCCTTTTCCTAATCGGCATTCAGATAATAATCTACCCTCCTGTTTTTGCCGCCAAAGTGAATAACCTCACATTTATCCACATTATACTGCATCTGCTATGCATTTGCCCACTCACCCAACCTATCCAAGTCACCTTGCAGCCTCCTAGCATCCTCCTCACAGCTAACACTGCCCCCCAGCTTCGTGTCATCTGGAAACTTAGAGATGTTCCATTCAATTCCCTCATCCAGATCATTAATATATATTGTAAATAGCTGGGGTCCCAGCACTGAGCCTTGCGGTACCCCACTAGTCACTGCCTGCCATTCTGAAAATGATCCGTTTACTCCTACTCTTTGCTTCCTGTTTGCCAGCCAGTTCTCTATCCACATCAATACTGAACCCCCAATACCGTGTGCTTTAAGTTTGTATGCTAATCTCTTATGTGGGACCTTGACGAAAGCCTTCTGAACAGAGAAACATAGACAATGGGGGCAGGAGTAGGCCATTCGGCCCTTCGAGCCAGCACCCCCATTCAATATGATCATGGCTGATAATCCAAAATCAATACTCCATTCCTGCTTTCTCCTCATTTCCCTTGATTCTATTTGCCCTAAGAGTTATATCTAACTCTCTCTTGAATACACCCAGTGAAATGGCCTCCACTGCCCTCTGAGACAGAGAATTCCACAGATTCACAACTCTCGGGGTGAAAAAGTTTTTCCTCATCTCAGTCCTAAATTGCCTACCCCTTATTCTTAAACTGTGATAAGGGAAATTAGAGATATAGACGATGATGTGGAGAGTTGAAGAACAATGAATGAAAGATAAGCAAGAAAAGTAACGATGATAGAGGAAACAGGCTATTGTTCAGACTGCTCTCTAGTTGTGGTAGGATGGTTTGGTTGACTGATAGCAGCTGGGAAGAAACTGTCACTGAATTTGGAGGTGTGTGTTTTCACACTTCTGTACCTTTTGCCCCCAGCAAATAGCCAATATTTTCTGTCATAATTTCAAGTAATTATTAACTATTTGGACCCCACCACAATCGGTCTAAAGAAGGATCCCGACCCAAAATATCACCAGGTCGTGTTCTCCAGAGATGCTGCCTGACCCGCTGAGTTATTCCAGTACATTGTGTCTTTTCTATTATAAACCAGCATCTGCAGTTCTTTGTGTTTACAAAAAGACTGTCAATGTCTTTCACTTTTGCATAAAACTATATCCTCGGACAGATTCAGGAGGAGAGAAACTAGGATAGAGTCGGAGGCAAGTTACTTTATCAAAAAACAAAGTGCTGCAGGAACTCCACGGACTAGGCAACACCAGTGCAAGGAACAGACAAAGTTTGGGGTTTGGACCTTTCTTCAGACAATGTCCTCTGCCTCTACTTCTACTTATCCCTTTGATTCTCCTTCATCAATTACTCAATTTTTGATCAATTCCAATCAAAAGGCAGAAACATGGTAAAGAGAATCATCGGAATAACATGCTATAGGTTTTGGGGCTTCCAACGTTTCTGACCTTTTTACCTTGAGAAAAGCCTCCAAAAAAAATGATATGATTTATAATACATCTGCAGCTGTGTCCCATATGATGGACAATATAGTTAGTAGAGCTGCTGCCTCACAGCTCCAGTGACCTGGGTTCAATTCCAATCTCTGGTGCTTTTTTGTGTTGAGTTTGCACATTTTCCCTATGACTGCATAACTTTAGTCTCTCTGCTCTGACTGATATCCAGATAAGTAATTAAAAAAACGACTTTTCAACAACGATGGGAGTTAAAAATAATACTTTGTTGGGTGAAGAGCACTTTACTGGACTGTTCATATCTTTATCACAAGATGTGAAAAGTGCTGCAAATATATATTCTTGCATACTTAAATTGCAGTCCATGGAGACCAAAGGAAAGAGTTTCATCAGTTTATTGGTGTTCTCTTTGCTCAAAGTATCTTCCCCCACTCCCTCCCCCAAAACATTTCAGATAATTGAACAGCATTAAAGATGCACTGAAAAGGTTTGCACAACAAAATCTTCACTCTTTGCATTCACTCCACTCAGTGCATCTATGTGCAACAATCTCAATAGACAATAGACAATAGGTGCAGGAGTAGGCCATTCGGCCCATTGAGTCAGCACCGTCATTCAATGTGATCATGGTTGATCATCCCCAATCAGTACCCGTTCCTGCCTTCTTCCCATATCCCCTGACTCCGCTATCTTTAAGAGCCCTATCTAACTCTCTCTTTAAAGTATCCAGAGATACTCCACCGCCCTCTGAGCAGAGAATTCCACTGACTCACAAATCTCTGTGTGAAAAAGTGTTTCCTCATCTCCGTTCTAAATGGCTTACCCCTTATTCTTAAACTGTGGCCCCTGGTTCTGAACTCCCCCAACATCGGGAACATGTTTCCTGCCTCTAGCATGTCCAAACCCTTAATAATCTTATATGTTTGAATAAGATTTCCTCTCATCCTTCTTAATTCCAGAGTATACAAGCCCAGCTGCTCCATTCTCTCAGCATATGACAGTCCCGCCATCCCAGGAATTAACCTTATTAACCTACACTGCACTCCCTCAATAGCAAGAATGTCCTTCCTCAATTTAGGGGACCAAAACTGCGCACAATACTCCAGGTATGGTCTCACTAGGGCCCTATACAACTGCAGAGGGACCTCTTTGCTCCTATACTCAACTCCTCTTGTTATGAAGGCCAACATGCCATTCGCTTTCTTCACTGCCTGCTGTACCTGCATGCTTACTTTCATTGACTGATGAACAAGGACCCCCAGATCCCGTTGTACTTCCCCTTTTCCCAACTTGACACCATTTAGATAATAATCTACCTTTCTGTTTTTGCTACCAAGGTGGATAACCTCACATTTATCCACATTAAACTGCACCTGCCCACTAACCCAACCTGTCGCAGTCACCCTGTATTCTCATAGCATCCTCCTCACAGTTCACACTGCCACCCAGTTTTGTGTCATCTGCAAATTTGCTAATGTTACTTTGAATCCCTTCATCTAAATCATTGATGTATATTGTAAATAGCTGCAGTCCCAGCACCGAGACTTGTGGTACCGCACAAGTCACTGCATGTCATTCTGAAAGGGACCCGTTAATCCTTACTCTTTGTTTCCTCTCTGCCAACCAATTTTCTATCCGTGACAGCACTCTACCCCCAATACCATGTGCCCTAATTTTGCCCACTAATCTCTTATGTGGGACCTAATCTCACTGGGCTATTGAAATCAGTTAAAAAAATTATTCTCCTAAAATAGTTATAGTAAATGCAGCTTAGCGTCAAAATAGCGTTATAGAGTCATACAGCATGGAAATGGAATCTTCGGCTCAACTTGTCCACAACTGACCAACATGTCCCATGTACACTAGTCCCTACTGCCTGCTTTTATCCCATATCCCTCTCAACCTGTCCTATCCATGTACCTCTCTAAATGTTTCTTAAATGTTGCGATAGTCCCTGCTCCAACTACCTCCTCCAGCCACTCGTTCCATACACCCACCACCCTTTGTGCGAAAAAGATACCTCACATACCGCTCATGTTCCTATTTAAATCTTTCCCCCCTCACCTTCAGCCTATGTCCTCTGTTTCTCGATTCCTCTACTCTGAGCAAGGGACTGTGCGTCTACCTGATCTATTCCTCTCATGATTTTGTACATCTCTATAAGATCACCCTTCACCCTCCTGCGCTCCAAGGAATGGATTTAGATTTGCATTAGATTTTCAATAAAGTTTTCAAACTATTACATATTCTAAAGCTACCTCAGTCACTCGCCCACATTGTGACAACGAGTCCTCCCTAAGAGCTGCTCAGACCCCCACCACCTGCAGATATGCAACAAACTGGCTCTGTTCTGGGGGCGGAGTTGGATTTATGGGAGGTAGTCTTGGAGGGGAGGATGCTCCTCAAACCACGGAGCATCCTGGACAATACAGCTCACCCCCTCCATGACACACTAGTTAACCTGAGGAGCACCTTCAGCAACAGACTGGATCCACCAAGATGCAGCACAGAACGCCACAGGAGATCCTTCTTCCCTGTGGCTACCAAACTGTACAACTCCTCCCCCTTCTGTCATTTTTTATTTTTTTATTTTTTTAGCACGGAAACAGGCCATCTCGGCCCTTCAAGTCCGTGCCGAACAACTTTTTTCCCTTAGTCCCACCTGCCTGCACTCATACCATAACCCTCCATACCCTTCTCACCCATATGCCTATCCAATTTATTTTTAAATGATACCAACGAACCTGCCGCCACCACTTCCACTGGAAGCTCATTCCACACCGCTACCACTCTCTGAGTAAAGAAGTTCCCCCTCATGTTACCCCTAAACCTCTGTCCCTTAATTCTAAAGTCATGTCCTCGTGTTTGAATCTTCCCTATTCTCAAAGGGAAAAGCTTGTCCACATTAACTCTGTCTATCCCTCTCATCATTTTAAAGACCTCTATCAAGTCCCCCCTTAACCTTCTGCGCTCCAGAGAATAAAGACCTAACTTATTCAACCTATCTCTGTAACTTAGCTGTTGAAACCCAGGCAACATTCTAGTAAATCTCCTCTGTACCCTCTCTATTTTGTTGACATCCTTCCTATAATTGGGCGACCAAAATTGTACACCATACTCCAGATTTGGTCTCACCAACGCCTTGTACAATTTTAACATTACATCCCAGCTTCTATACTCAATGCTCTGATTTATAAAGGCTAGCATACCAAAAGCTTTCTTTACCACCCTATCTATATGAGATTCTACCTTCAAGGAACTATGCACGGTTATTCCCAGATCCCTCTGTTCAACTGTGTTCTTCAATTCCCTACCGTTTACCATGTACGTCCTATTTTGATTTGTCCTGCCAAGGTGTAGCACCTCACATTTATCAGCATTAAACTCCATCTGCCATCTTTCAGCCCATTTTTCCAACTGGCCTAAATCACTCTGTAGACTTTGGAAATCCTCTTCATTATCCACAACACCCCCTATCTTGGTATCATCTGCATACTTACTAATCCAATTTACCACCCCTTCATCCAGATCATTGATGTACATGACAAACAACAAAGGACCCAACACAGATCCCTGAGGCACCCCACTAGTCACCTGCCACCAACCCGACAAACAGCCATCCACCATTACCCTCTGGTTTCTCCCATTCAGCCACTGTTGAATCCATCTTGCTATTCCTGCATTTACACCCAACAGTTGAACCTTCTTAACCAACCTTCCATGAGGAACCTTGTCAAAGGCCTTACTGAAGTCCATATAGACAACATCCACTGCTTTACCCTCGTCAATTTCCCTAGTAACCTCTTCAAAAAATTTCAGAAGATTAGTCAAACATGACCTTCCAGGCATAAATCCATGTTGACTGTTCCTAATTAGACCCTCTTTATCCAGATACTTATATATATTATCTCTAAGTATCTTTTCCATTAATTTGCCCACCACTGAAGTCAAACTAACCGGTCTATAATTGCTAGGTTTACTTTTAGAACCCTTTTTAAACAATGGAACAACATGCGCAGTACGCCAATCCTCGGGGACTATTCCAGTTTCTAATGACATTTGAAATATTTCTGTCATAGCCCCGGCTATTTCTACACTAACTTCCCTCAGTGTCCTAGGGAATATCCTGTCAGGACCTGGAGACTTATCCACTTTTATATTTTTCAAAAGTGCCAGTACTTCTTTTACTTTGAAACTCATAGTATCCATAGCTACTCTACTAGTTTCCCTTACCTCACATAATTCAATATCCTTCTCCTTGGTGAATACCGAAGAAAAGAAATTGTTCAATATCTCCCCCATCTCTTTTGGCTCTGCAGATAGCTGTCCACTCGGTCTCTCCAATGGACCAATTTTATCCCTTGTTATCCTTTTGCTATTAACATAGCTGTAGAAACCCTTTGGATTTACTTTCACCTTACTTGCCAAAGCAACCTCATATCTTCTTTTAGCTTTTCTAATTTCTTTCTTTAGATTCTTTTGACATTCCTTATACTCCTCCAGCACCTCACTTACTTCATGCTGCCTATAATTATTGAAGATCTCCCTCTTTTTCCGAACAAGATGTCCAATTTCCCTTGAAAACCAGGGCTCTTTCCAATTTTTACTGGTTCCTTTCAACCGAACAGGAACATAAAGATTTTGTACTCTTAAAATTTCCCCTTTAAATGTCCTCCATTTCTCCTCTACATCTTTCCCATAAAACAAAATGTCCCAATTCACTCCTTTTAAATCATCTCGCATCTCGTCAAAGTTAGCCTTTCTCCAATCAAAAATCTCAACCCTAGGCCCAGTTCTGTCCTTCTCCATAATTATATTGAAACTAATGGTATTGTGATCACTGGACCCGAAGTGCTCCCCTACGCATACCTCCGCCACCTGTCCCGTCTCATTTCCTAACAGGAGGTCCAGCACTGCCCCTCCTCTAGTAGGCACCTCTATGTATTGCTGCAAAAAACTATCCTGCACACATTTTACAAACTCCAAACCATCCAGCCCATTTACAGAATGTGTTTCCCAGTCTCTGTGTGGAAAGTTGAAATCTCCCACAATCACTACCTTGTGCTTACTACTAATATCTGCTATCTCTTTACATATTTGCTCTTCCAATTCTCGTTCCCCATTTGGCGGTCTATAATATACCCCTATAAGTGTTGCTACACCTTTCCCACTTCTAAGTTCCACCCAAATAGCCTCCCTAGATGAGCCCTCCAATCTATCCTGCCAAAGCACTGCTGTAATATCTTCCCTGACTAGCAATGCAACACCTCCACCTCTTGCCCCTCCAATTCTATCACACCTGAAGCAACGAAATCCTGGAATATTTAGTTTCCAATCACAGCCCTCCTGCAACCATGTTTCACTGATCGCCACAACATCATACTTCCAGGTGTCTATCCAGACTCTAAGCTCATCCACCTTTCTTACAATGCTCCTAGCATTAAAATATGCACATTTAAGAAACCCACATCTCTTATTTTCTGTTTATTTCCTTTTTTTTCTTTCTCCTCTTGTGTCCGAGTGCTTCCCTTTTCTGCTTCCTGCCTCCCATTCTGTCTACTAGCTTTTGCTATTTGCATCCCTCGCCCCAACCATTCTAGTTTAAAGTCTCCCCAGTGGCCTTTGCAAATTTCCCCGCCAGGATATTGGTCCCCTTCGGGTTCAAGTGCAACCCATCCTTTCTGTACAGGTCCCACCTACCCCAAAAGAAGTCCCAATGATCCAGAAACTTGAATCCCTGCCCTCTGCACCAGTCTTCCAGCCAAGCATTTATCCTCCACCTTGCTCCATTTCTACTCTCACTGTCACGTGGCACAGGCAGTAATCCTGAGATTGTTACCTTTTTGGTCCTTTTCCTCAACTCTCCTCCCAAGTCCTTAAATCCTCCCTTCAGGACCTCTTCCCTTTTTTTACCTATATCATTGGTACCTATATGTACCACGACCTCAGGCTCCTCTCCCTCTGATTTGAGGATATCTTGGACACGTTTAGACACGTCCAAGACCTTGGCACCAGGGAGGCAGACCACCATCCTGGTCTCCCGACTGCGTCCACAGAATCGCCTATCCGACCCCCTAACAATAGAGTCCCCAATTACTATTGCCCTCCTCTTTTTTTCCCTACCTTTCGGAGCAACAGGGGCGGTCTCTGTGCTGAAGGCCCGTCCGCTGTCGCTACCCCCGGGTAGGCTGTCACCCCCATCCGTACTCAAACAGGAGTACTTATTTGCCAGGTGTACTGACATTGGAGTACTCACTTGTTCATGCCTCTGCCCCTTGCCCTTCCTTAGCGTGACCCACATGTCTCTCTCCTGTGGTTTTGGAGTGACCACCTCCCTATAACTCTCCTCTATCACCTTTTCACTCTCCCTGACCAGGCAGAGGTCATCGAGCTGCTGCTCCAGGATCCTAATACGGTCCCTTAGGAGCCCCATCTCTCTGCACCTGATGCAGATGTGGACGTCAAGAGGGCCTCTCTGCACCTGATGCAGATGTGGACGTCAAGAGGGCCATCCGACACCATGACCTCCCACATCTGACATGCAGTACAGTACACTGCTCTGGCTGACATTCTCTCGCCTTACCCTGGATCCGATATCAGTATAATATAATAGAAACTGCCGTGAGAAATCAGTGGGTATCTGACTCAAACAGTCATGGGGTAGACTGACTCCCCTTCCCCCCCTCCCTAATCTTTGCACATCCCCAATCCTTTCGACTCGTCACTTTAATTTCATGTTTTGTGTATTTTGTGTTTTATGACTGTTGGCAGATCAATTTCCCTCCTGGGATAAATAAAGTTCTATCGTATCGTATTGTAAGAGCTGGAGACTAGCACCATGGACAGCACCTGCATGCTGGAAATCACAGGCACTGTGGGCAGCACCTGAAGTCTTTATCAGAAGAGCAACAGCTGTGTCCAAGTAACCAGGATTGGATTAACTCACCAGCACCTCATCTACTCTACTCCTTACAACCGAGGCAGTTCCAGACAGCAGGGAAGAAAGAGGGAGAGAAAGTAGGTGCGAAAGTTGGGGTGCCTCACTAGAAGCTCCACTTCCCTTTGCAGACTTGATGCAAGACTGAACTGCAGATGTTGGTTTACTTTGAAGATAGATACAAAATGCTGGAGTAACTCAGAGGGACAGGCAACATCTCTGGAGAGAAGGAATGGTTGACATTTCGGCTCGAGACCCTTCCTCAGACTAGACTGAGCTATCGGGACAAGCCCAAGACTGCTGTGCCTCCCCTTTGATGCCAAGCCTGAGTTGTCGGGCATGCACAAGACCACCAATGACACCTCTTTGAAGTCAACAAAAAACACTGACTGCCAACGCCTCTTGTTTGAGACCAAGAGTGAGCTGCTGGGCCAAGCCTGAGACTGCCAGTGCCTCTTCTTCGAGGCCAAGACTGAGCTGCTGCGATAAGCCCAAGACTGTCAGTGCCTCTTCTTCGAGGTCAAGACAGAGCTGCTGGAACAAGCCTGACAATTCTCTCCACACACCTTTTTTTACTTTGTTGTATTCTTCCTTCCCCATATAAATATTAGTTTTAATTATGATCCACATCTTTCTGAACAAGCTGGTCCCTCTCTTTACTTTGACATGCTATCTACTATTTTCCACCTTTTCTCTGGTTCCACCCCATTCCGGTGGGTACAACGTTCCCTCAGTCTGAAGAAGGATCTCCATTCCTTTTCTCCAGGGATACTGCCTGGCTCGCTGAGTTACTCCAGCATTTTTCTTTCTATGTTATCCAGAGATGCTACCTGGCCCGCTGAGTTACTCCAGCATTTTTCTCTCTCTGGTCACCTCTCCATGTTTTCCAAAGATGCTGCCGAACACACTGAGTTACTCCAGCATTTTCATGTGTCCTTTTTGAAGAGAGCAACAGTGTTAGACTTTACAATGAGGCATTACACTGAGGTTTCATGTACTATCTAACCTGAGTAACCAAGGCCACCCTTTTAAAGAGTTAACCCGTTGTTCTATACACACAGAGATGACTAAAGCTCATTCTGGTGGAGTTTACAGCAGCCTACATTCCCTCAGTCTGAAGAAGGGTCTCGATTCCTTTTCTCCAGAGATGCTGCCTGGTCCGTTTAGTTACTCCAGCATTTTTGTGTGTCCTTATTAGAAAATAGGTGCAGCAGTAGGCCATTCGGCCCTTCGAGCCAGCACCGCCATTCAATATGATCGTGGCTGATCATCCAAAATCAGTACCCTGTTCCTGCTTTTTCCTCATATCCCTTGATTCCCTTAGCCCTCAGAGCTAAATCTCTCTCTTTAAAACATCCAGTGAATTGGCCTCCACTGCCTTCAGTAGGCCTTCATAACATGAGGAGTTGAGTATAGGAGCAAAGAGGTCCTTCTGCAGTTGCACAGGGCCCTAGTGAGACCACACCTGGAGTTTTGTGTGCAGTTCTGGTCCCCTAATTTGAGGAAGGACATTCTTGCTATTGAGGGAGTGCAGCGTAGGTTTACAAGGTTAATTCCAGGGATGGCGGGACTGTCATATGCTGAGAGAATGGAGCGGCTGGGCTTGTATACTCTGGAATTAAGAAGGATGAGAGGGGATCTTGTTGAAACATATAAGATTATTAAGGGTTTGGACATGCTAGAGGCAGGAAACATATTCCTGATGTTGGGGAATCCAGAACCAGGGGCCACAGTTTAAGAATAAGGGGTAAGCCATTTAGAATGGAGATTAGGAAACACGTCTTCCACACAGAGAGTTGTGAGTCTGTGGAATTCTCTGCCTCAGAGGGCGCTGGAGGCCGGTTCTCTGGATATTTTTAAGAGAAGGGTTCTTAAAGATAGCAGAGTCAGGGGATATGGGGGGAAGACAGGAACAGGGTACTGATTGTGGATGATCAGCCATGATCTCATTGAATGGCCAAATGGCCCACTCCTGCACCTATTGTCTATTGTGGCAGAGAATACCACAGATTCACAACTCTCTGGGTGAAAACGTTTTTCCTCATCTCAGTCCTAAATGGCCTACCACTTATTCTTAAACTGTGACCCCTGGACATGGATTCCCCCATCATTGGGAATATTTTTCCTGTATCTACCCTGTCCAATCCTATAAGAATTTTATATGTTTCTATAAGATACCCTCTCATCCTTCTAAATTCCAGCAAATACAAGCCCAGTCGACCCATTCTTCCATCATATGTCAGTCCCGCCATCCTGGCATTAACCTGGTGAACCTACGCTGCACTCCCTCAACAGAAATAATGTCCTTCCTCAAATTAGGAGACCAAAATTGGACACAATACTCCAGGTGCGATCTCACCAGGGAGGGCCCTGTATAACTGCAGTGGGACGTCCTTACTCCTAAACTCAAATCCTCTTGCAATGAAGGCCAACATGCCATCAGCTTTCTTCACTGCCTGCTGTACCTGCCTGCTTACTTTCAGTGACTGATGTACAAGCACACCCAGGTCTCATTACACCTCCCTTTCTCCTACTCTGACACCATTCAGATAATAACCTGCCTTCCTGTTCTTGCCACCAAAGTGGATAACCTCATTATTTATCCACATTATGCTGTATCTGCCATGCTTCTGCCCACTCACCCAACCTATCCAAGTCACCCTGTAGCCTCTTAGCATCCTCCTTGCAGCTCACACTGCCACCCAGCTTTGTGTCATCCGCAAACTTGGAGATGTTACATTTAATTGCCTCGTCTAAATCGTTAATATATATTGTAAGCATCTGGGGTCCCAACACCGAGCCTTGCTGCACCCCACTAGTCACTGCCTGCCATTCTGAAAAGAATCTGTTAATTCCTACTCTTTGCTTCCTGTCTGCCAATCAGTCTCCTGTCCATGTCTGGCGATCCTGGCAATCTTATAGAATCATATAAAATTATAAAAGGACTGGACAAGCTAGATGCAGGAAAAATGTTCCCAGTGTTGGGCGAATCCAGAATCAGGGGCCACAGTCTTAGAATAAAGGGGAGGTCATTTTAGACTGAGGTGAGAAAACATTTTTTCACTCAGAGAGTTGTGAATTTGTGGAATTCCCTGCCACAGACCCTACCCTACCCCCAATACCATGTGTTCTAATCTTGCACACAAATCTCTTGTGTAGGAACTTGTCAAAGGCTTTTTGAAGAGACTTTAAAATTAGGCACTACAGTGAGGTTGCACATACTATCTAGCCTGTGAAACCAAGGCCACCCTTTTAAAGAGTGAACCCATTGTTCTACACATACCTACAGTCACAGTGAGATGACTAAGATTAGGTAAGGGGAAGGTTCAGCGAGACCTGGGCGTCCTTGTACACCGGTCACTGAAAGTTGGCTTACAGGTACAGCAGGCAGTGAATAAAGCTAATGGAATGTTGGCCTTCATAACAAGAGGATTTCAGTATAGGAGTAAAGAGGTTCTTCTGCAGTTGTATCAGGCTCTGATGAGACCACATCTAGAGTATTGTGTACAGTTTTGGTCTTCTAATTAGAGGAAGGACATCCTTGTGATTGAAGCAGTGTAGCGTAGGTTCACGAGATTGATCTCTGGGATGGCAGGACGGTGATATGAGGAAAGATTGAAAAGACTGGGCTTGTATTCACTGGAGTTTAGAAGGATGAGAGGCGATCTTATAGAATCATATAAAATTATAAAAGGACTGGACAAGCTAGATGCAGGAAAAATGTTCCCAGTGTTGGGCGAATCCAGAATCAGGGGCCACAGTCTTAGAATAAAGGGGAGGTCATTTTAGACTGAGGTGAGAAAACACTTTTTCACCCAGAGAGTTGTGAATTTGTGGAATTCCCTGCCACAGAGGGCAGTGGAGGTCAAGTCACTGGATGGATTTAAGAGAGAGTTAGATAGAGTGCTAGGGGCAAGTGGAATCAAGGGATTTGGGGAGAAGGCAGGCACGGGTTATTGATTGGGGACGATCAGCCATGATCACAATGAACGGCGGTGGCTCGAAGGGCCGAATGGCCTCCACCTGCACCTATTTTCTATGTTTCTAAAGCACATCCTGGTGGGGGTGCAGTACAGTGTAGACCACCAGCCTGTGGGACAGGGTGAGCGTCGCCACGGGTGCGCATGCGCCAGCCCGCGCCCCAGTTGCTAGGCGGCGACAGTTGAGCGCACGCAGGCCGTGGCTTTTCCTCCCGCTCGCGCTTCCCTCCCTCCTCCTCCACCACCAAACCACGAGCATGGCGGATCCCAGGACTCGGCAGATCAAAATCAAGACCGGCGTGGTGAAGCGGTAAGCGGGGAGAGAGAGAGAAAGAGGGAGGGGTGTAGGGGGCGGGTTGTATGCCGGCCCGGGGCCTCTGTGTTGCTGCCGTTGTTGCCGCCGCCGCCACTACTATTACTACTACTGGGGCCTGATGCCTGGGACTCGAGTGCTGATTCACCCCCCGCCTCTGCTCTCCGCGGAATTCACCCGTTATTCAGGAGAGAAATAACGGGGGGGAGGGCAGGTTTGGCTTGATCTGACCTGACCTGGTTTGCAAACTTACTTGAACGAGAATTCAAATGTAAACCAAATCACTGCGAACGCATTGAGGAACGCATTGTGAATGTGAACGACAAAAAATAAAACACTCGTTTGACGCTTGGTTGGTGCAGACGCTGCACCCAGTGGCGGACTGGGTCTAAAAATATTGGTTGCCAGGGCCAGGAGACAAAGGGGGCCCACTTCATCAGGGGGTCACTTGATGGAGGGGGGCCCCACTTGCCATCGGGCAAGCTGACACCCAGGCCAGTCCGCCACTGACTGCACCAATGTCTGGGGTTCTCTTCTCTTTCTGCCTGGAGTCTGTTGCCGCTCCAAATAAACATTTATTTATAGGGTATTGTCGGCACAACGTAACTCTGCGGGACAGGCAGCATCTCTAGAGAAAAGGAATAGGTGAGGGTTTGGGTCGAGAGCCTTCTTCAGACATTTCCTTTCCTCCTATTGATTTTCTCCAAGGATGCTGCCTGACCCGTTGAGTAACTCCAGCTTTTTGTGTCTATCTTCGGTGTAAAGCAACATCTGCAGTTTCTTCCTACGCATTTAGAGCATTGTGTTCAGTTTTGCTCACCTTTGCTATAGGAAAGATGTTGGTAAGGTGGAGAGAATATTTACGAGGATGTTGCCAGGACTGAGATGAATCTAGAACCAGAAACGTAGGTTTATGGTGAGGGGGAAAAGATTTAATGGGAACCTGACGGGTTCACACAAACGGTGGTGGATGTTTGGGACAACTTTGGAAGATTCAGGTACTATCGCACCGCTCAAGAAGCATTTAGACAGATACATGGTTAGGATAGGTTTTGAGGGATTTGGGCCGAATGCGGGCAGGTGGGGACTAGTGTAGATTGGGCATGTTGGCTGGCATCACCAAATTGGACCAATGGGCCTGTTCCTACACTGTATGACTCTATTTATGACCTATGTATGTCAAAGGCAAATGTGTTGAGAGGATAAAAACTCAAAATGAGACAATTGATGGCAATTGAAGTGGAACCAACCAGCAAGTTTGGTATTGACTATTCTCACTCTGCACTAGAGCTCAACAATTCCACCATTCAATAACCAAGTATTGTCTCAAATTATGCATGGATTCGATTCAAAATGTAAAACCTGTTGTGAGGCAAATGAAACTTTTACGCTATTCGTAATTTATTTAAACTTTATTTAAACTTTAAGCAACTAATTTCTGTAATACATAACTTCAAAGCATCTGCAAATATCGTTGATTCCGGCCTCAGTATGGTCGCAGCAAATTTTCCAACATATTGGCAAATTTTCTGCGACCAAAAATTGATCGCCATGGAGAAAATCGATAATCCTGTAGTCGTCGGTTCAGTTGTAGTGGGGTCACCATGTAGTTATGGGTAGTCGTAGGTAATTTTAGTTAATCGCCGTTGCTGACCGGGCATTTTCATTGGCTCATTGGGGGGGAAAAAACGTAAGCACGAGTTTTCAGAACCAAGGATAGTTGACCGGTAATGTTAAATGCCCGCCGAACTTCACAGCTGTTTATCTCTGGCTTATTAAAAGTTGTCTGGCTTCTTAAAAGTGTCTCCACCCCTTCTTCTCCTCCTCCCCCCACCTTCCCCCCCCTCCCCCCCACCTTCCTCCCCCCCCACCTTCCTCCCCCCCCCCACCTTCCTCTCCCCCCCCCCACCTTCCCTCCCCCCCACCTCCCCTCCCCCCCCCACCTTCCTCCCCCCCCCCACCTTCCCCCCCCCCACCTTCCTCCCCCCCCACCTCCTCCCCCCCCCCCACCTTCTCACCCCCACCCTCTCACCCCCCCCACCTTCTCACCCCCCCCCCACCTTCTCACCCCCCCCCCACCTTCTCACCCCCCCCCCACCTTCTCACCCCCCCCCCCCCACCTTCTCACCCCCCCCCCCCAACCTTCTCACCCCCCCCCCCCCCAACCTTCTCACCTGAGGGGGTGTCCATGAGGGGGGGGGGTTAGTTGGAGACAGGAAAAGGGATTATCAATTGGGGGCGAGGGCTCCTTCCCATGGAAGAACGCTGTGAGGCGGAGGCGACGGTAGAAGAGCTCCAAATCGTTGTGGGCGCGGAACTCATTGAGGTGGGGACGGAGGGGGACAAAGGTGAGACCTCGGCTGAGGACAGACTGTTCAGTGTCCGGGGGAGGGGGGAGGGTGGGGGAGATGGTGAACACATGGCAGGGATGGGGGTTGTGGCCTGAGGAAGGCAGGTGAGAGGACTGAGGCCGAGGCGATGTCTGGTGGAGGGTGGGTGGTCAGGGAGGAGGGGGGCATGAAGACTGTAGTGTGGGTGGAGAAGAGCTGGGGTCACACAGTTTGAGGGGGATGGGAAAGACCCAGTGGAACAGCCACTGAGGTTACCAGGGTTGGGGGACTAGCACTGGGACCCATTGCAGTCAAACCCAGGGGAGTGGGAGTTAGCAGCGTGGAGGCTTCAGGCCTGGTGCTGGGTCCAGGTTGCAGGTAAGGCGACGGCTGCGGGCTGCCGGAGGGAGGTGGATAGGCCCCCACTGCGGATGCGAGGTTCGGCAGGGAAAAAGGGTTAAAATAAACTACATACCTTTTGCTTTGTCCTGCACTTCCAATGATCCAAGGATCTGTGGAGCAAATTTGCGTCCACAATGAATATAAACCTCACCTGCATTTTAATCGCGCCCCCACACCACAAAAGCCTCCGGAATCGCAAGCACAGGTTTTGTAACAACGCCACTATTGCACAGTGTCACTGATGGTAGCGTTTGTAACTACGCCACTATCTCAAAAGTTTAACAAGCCTTGGTGCAGCGAGCAGAGGGTCCCCTAGATCTCGAGGCCCGAAGCTTAAGCTTGTCTAGCTTATACATAAATCTGGCCCTGGAGTCTTACCTTTTTCTGGTAGCTGTTGGATTTTCAATATGTTGATAATTTTCGGCAACCTGCTGCAACTATGATGGGTGCTGGCAAGTCACCGAAAAACCGCGTAAGTGGGACAGGCCCTTTAGAATCAATGTAGGCAAAATGGCAGTGTTGGAAGAGGGTAGAAGTATAGGTGAAGGAAAAGGACATTGGAGGTGGTCAGGGTGGTGGGGGTGGAAATGGTAACAAGGGAAAGATTTTTTCAATTAATATGTTGCCTATAAAGGCTATTTGGTGCAAGTCTGAGATAAATGGTCGCAGAGCTAGTGGTGTTCATATTATGGCACCCTAGCCAGGACAAACAATCAAATCTTGATGTAATGTGAGCATGGTTAAGGGTTTCAGCAATGCACACAATCTTGAAATTCCATGGAATAATGCAAGAAATTGTTTCTAATACTGTTTGATATGTGCCATTCTTTTTCGCCATAGGTTTAAGACTCTCTTAATATTTTTGAAGGCTGATTTTATGTTCACATTTCATATCTTTGCCGATATTTCTTTTTTTTTTTTCTCTTGTTCCTTTTTTAAAAATGAGTTTTGATTAGCAAGTGGATGGAGAGACTGGTAACGCATTCACTGAGTTAAGAGAAGTAGAAACAAATTTTAAATCTTTAATAGTTGCAAGCTGATTGAAAGGCCGCAGGTTGTGTCCTGGTTGTGTATAGTTGGGATCAGTTGTCATTGATCTGGAAAGATTTTGGAATCTATATTGTACACACAAGGCTAAAAATCTGTCAGCGTAGTGCTAATTTAGGCTGATAGTTTAGTGTTGATTAAACCAAACTGACACCAATAGATTAGAATAAGCCTAAAACAATTCACAGTGCAATCCTTTTAGTTTATCTACAACATTCTTTTAACACTCATATTTAAATGTTGTTGGCATTCTATAATTACACATCTGAGCCTCGACTATGAAAAAACCTTGCAATACCCCTAGTGGGGAGAATGTATTGATTTATGAGACAGAGCCTTTTGCTATTTGTACCATTATTGCAAGAAATGGGCTTATTTCCTTCAGTCTTTTAGGGGATTACGTTTTGCCTCTTTGCAAAGGACATTACCATCGTATCGTGTGATACAATCAATAGAAAAGATTACAGCCAGCTGCAGTAAATCATAACTATCAGTAGCCATGAGGTATTATATAGATCTGCATATCAATTTATAACATTATGGCTTGGCTTATCTCATACTCTTCTATCGTCAATTTCAAACACGCTAAAGTCATGGAGCTCCACTAAACATGCTTGTCAGTAGTATTAGCCCAATACGGTTACTTCCAAAGGTGTCACTTCCACCATTTCCTTTTCAGTGGGTCTATAGCCTTCAAAATGGTTGATCACACTTTTATCATCCGAAGCAACTCCATTGTTGTCGGGCTAGATTGAACTGCACTCGTTTAGTTCAACTTTCTAGTTTTAGCCATGGTTTTTCTTCTTGCTCCAAATCTTAACTGATAGGTCCATGAAATTATGATGGCCTGCTACTGTTTCTAATATACATGCTGTTCTTTGGCAACATAACCTGAAAGCAAAAAATAATTTTCTGTATATGGGCAGATGAAAATGTTGCTCCTGATTTTGATTTTACTGTTAGCTTTCAATGTTCAGACATCTTGCTGCTTTCTAATACTATCCAAATTAAAAATGGAAAGACCAAGATCGTTGACTTTGATTCTTATCACAAACATAATTCGCTCTTAATTCTCTCTTTAATGAATCCATTTTAATGGATTAAAACCAAACTAAAATGTGCTAACTTAGTAGCACATTTGACTTTGAGATAAGCTGCAGACTCTTCTTCTTAGGCCCCCTTCGGACATGACTGACCATGTGTGACTCCAGGGTGCTATTCCCTATATGGAGGACGCATATGCGTGACTTTGTTTAACGTGGGGAGGCTGTTGCACAGACAGCCACCCCACAGTCCTTGACAGATCTGGGTCAGGATCCAGTGGCATGGAGTCCAAGACGACCGAAGACCCTTTTCTGCTGCAGTCTTCATCTGCCTTCCCAGCCGTTGTGACGCTGCACTAAGGTCATGCATCGTCCTCCGCCTGTTCCACTGTTGAGGTCTTGGTTGGATTGCTCTTTGTCAGAGACTTCCCACTCAACCTTACCGCCAAGGGTGGCCCTCCAGAAGGCATCCCTCTCAGGATCTCAGGTCCACACAAGCTTCTCCACCACAACAAAGAGACAATCCACGGAACTGCAGACTACAACTTCGAATCCGTTATTGAGAATGCTTACATTGTTTAAAACGCCACTCATGTCATGTCAGATAATATTTATTCATCGACTTATGCTTGCTGACCTTCATTTTCAAATCTCTCTGATCCACCATTTCAGTCTTATCCAGCACTATAACACTCTGGAAACATGTGCTGTTCTACTTTTTTCGTTGAAGTTAACCACGCCATTGTAGGCTGATGTGCTTTAGCTGCTAAGGTCCCACATTCTGGAGTGCCCCTCTAAATCTTTTACTTCCTTTAAGATGCTTTCTTTAAAATTGGTTTTGTCATGTGTACCAAGATACAGTAGAAAAACGTTTTGCATTTTATCCAGGCAAATCACGTCGTACGTGAGTACATAAGACAGTGCAAAAAGAAAATAAAAGACAGAGTGCTACAGCTATAGAGAAAGTGGAAATTAAAAAAGGGGAAGGGCCACAGCAGGGTTGATTGGAAGTGCATGTCTTTATCCGTAACATTTGCGAGGTTTATTCAGGAGTTTGATAACAGCGGGGAAGAAGCTGTTCTTGAATCTGGTGGTGTATGATTTCAAGGCTCTTTACTTTCTGTCCGACGGGAGAGTGGAGGAGAGAGAATGATCATTATGCGAGCTTCCTTTGTAATGTTTTCTTCTTTACCGTGGCAGCTTGAAGAGTAGATGGAGTCATTGGGGAGGGGACTGGGAAGGAAGAGGTTGGATTCTGAGACGTGGGCTGGGTTCAAATCTCTGCATTTTCTTGGGGTCATGGGTTTCAACAAGAGAAAATCTGGATTAAAAGATGATTGTAGTTCGACATTAAATAGTAAGATTAAATGAGAACTTACCAGTTTGAGGTTTGATAGAAACATAGAAACATAGAAAATAGGTGCAGGAGTAGGCCATTCGGCCCTTCGAGCCTGCACCGCCATTCAATGTGATCATGGCTGATCATCCAACTCAGTATCCCGTACCTGCCTTCTCTCCATACCCCCTGATCCCTTTAGCCACAAGTGCCACATCTAACGCCCTCTTAAATATAGCCAATGAACTGGCCTCAACTACCTTCTGTGGCAGAGAATTCCAGAGACTCACCACTCTCTGTGTAAAGAATGTTTTCCTCATTTCGGTCCTAAAGGAATTCCCCCTTATCCTTAGACTGTGACCCCTTGTTCTGGATCTTTATTTTATGAGGAGTTATGTGAAGGGATTACGTGAAGACCCTGCCAGCACGCATGCGCGACATTCTTCAAAGCAGTGGTGTGAAATCACAGATACCAGAGTAGACTAACATAGCAAGATAAGTGAGAACTTTCATACCAGTTGAACTTTATAATGGAGGGTTTGGTAGCGGAGGGCACGTAATCCCTCATCGTAACTCCTCATAAAATAAAGATCAAACCTCAAACTGGTAAATTCTCATTTAATCTTACTATTTTAGTTCGGAGTCACGTGAGTGACTACATGAAGATTTCAAAGCTCTGTGATTTCATGCCCTGGAACGATTCCATGCTCACACACTGCCATGCTAGGAAAGGAGGATGAACGTATTTCAGACATGACACTGTACTGAAAAACAAAGAAGGTATTTATTCATACCTAAAATAATATGCCCCACATTGGGTAATTTATTTAACAGAACTTAAAATTTTTCCTGCAAACGTCTCCGGAGCGGCCACGGGTTTATTATAAAAGCGTTGAAACATTCGTTCATTGCTCCAACTCGCTGTGGCAAGGATGTGGTCCATAGGAACTTCTAGCCATAGGAACTTCATCATCCTAGCCGCCGATGTAGATGCAGCCCTGGTTGAGTGAGATTTGAAAACATTAGTATCCACCCCCGCTGCACCTAATACCACTCTTAACCATCTGGAGATGCTTTGCACTGTGACCTTATGGTGAGGGCGTTTGTGGCTAATGCGTAGAGCTCTCTCCGTGCCCCTAAGACTCTTGGTCATTTCTATATATCGTAAAATATATGTCACAATGCAGAGCCGACTATCTGCAGGATAGGCCAAAAATTCTAATTTTTGGCCGGAGGAACCGGGTCGGTCTTGTTTAAGTAACCCCTGTATCAAAAAGGTTATCTTGCCATTGGTGATATACATGGCGTCCATACTTAGCTTGTGTAAGGACTGGACCCGTTGTGCTGATACAAGTGCCATTATCATTACTATTTTGTATGTTAGTTTGTCCAGAGTGAGCCCCGATATAGGTGTCCATCCTCGTAACATAGTTAATACTATGCCTATGTCCCATGTATGGGTGTATCTGGGCCTGGGGGGGAATTAGAGTTAAATACACCCCTCATTAGTTTAGATACCAGTGGGTGTGATCCTGTAGCCAAGTGATCACTCCCTCGGCCCAGATAATTAGATAGGGCACTCCGTGCACAATTAATGGCACTGTTACTCAATCCTTCATCGAAATGAAGGGTGGCGAGAAACTCCAGTGCTTCAGTGATAGTGGCCGAGTCATATGAAGTGTTCGTCCTGGTGCAGAACACTTCCCATTTTCTGACATATGTCAGATACTGTCTTCTGGTGGACTCCCTGCACAACGCTGTGATGACATTGATCGTCCTGTCGGAGAGTCCGTAGTCCAGAAATGGCCTGTTCAGAATCTGCAAATCAATAAGTTCATTCGGTCATGGCACGGATGACTTTCCCCTGTCACGGGGTGTACCAACAAACTCGGCCATTTGTTGATCCGGATGCAGGGTTCTGTGGCCGTCTTTTGTATTGCTGGGAACCATGGTTGGGTAGGCCAGTCGGGAACAACCAAAATACCCGTTGCGGAGTCTTGTTTAATTTTTTGTAAGACCCGACTGATGAGGCAGAAGGGGGGAAATGCATAGCAAAACAAATCCCCCCCAATGCAGAGAGAAAGCATCCATCGCTGCTGTCCCCGGGTCTGGTTCCCAAGCAACATATGTTGGTAGTTGGTGATTTAGTCTGGATGCAAAAAAGTTGATATCTGGTGTCCCATACCGTTCTATAATATCTGTAAACACTTTCCGATCCAACATCCATTCAATGTTATCGTTGAATTTGCGTGACCTGGTGTCTGCCACTGTATTTAGCTTACCTGGAAGGTAAGTGGCTGAGATCCAAATCTCCCTATCCAGACACCAGTGCCAGATGTTATTAGCCAATTCATCACATGACATCGACTTTATTCCACCCATATGATTAATATAGGCCACCACTGTGGTATTATCAATTTGTAACCGTACATGCAACTGGTGCATATCTGAGCAGTAGACCCTGAGTCCATGAAATGCTCCCAGCATTTCTAGGTAATTAATCCCTAGTGCTTTAAACAGGGTTAATTCTTGTGCACTCCATCTGCCACCACAACTTGTGGTGGTATTAGTTGCTCCCCAACCTTTAGCACTGGCATCAGTCTGTAATGTAACCGAGGGATTCATGATAGTGATGGGGTTAGAACAACGCTGAGCATTTTCTATCCACCAGTTTAATTCTAATTTAGCTTTCCCTGGTAGTTTCATAGGCCTATCAAAATGGCCTGCATGATTTTTGAGAGCTAGAATTTTGGCTCTTTGCAGGTTTTGGTAATGGTGTGGTCCAAATTGTGCTGCTGGAAATGCAGCCACTAGTTTCCCAATCACTCTGGCTACTTGCCGAATGGATGGTTCCCTGATGTCAGTGAGGCTTTTACATGCTTCCGTCAAGTCTGTTCAAATGTCTATCACCTTGCCACCAAACAAAGTGACAGAGTCAATAATGAACCCCAAATAATCCATGGTAGTGGAGGGTTTCAATTTTGATTTATCTGGATGTATAATAAATCCCAGCTTTTGAAAAAGATGTTTTGTGGCTGATACTGCCAATGTAGCCATCTCCAAATTCTCACCTACAATGAGAATATCATCAAGGTAAGCCATGACAATATGGTTACGTTTCCTTAAGTATGCTAAAGCTGGTTTTAACAATTTTGTAAACATCCTGGGTGCTGATGACAACCCATTGGGTAAGGCCTTCTATTGCCATAGCTGTCCCATCCAGACAAATTTCAGGAACTACTCCAGAATCTAAGGAGTTTTGAAAAATTATCACTAATGCATCCACTATTTCTGTGGCTACCTCCTTGAGTACTCTGTGATGCAGACTATCTAGCCCTGGGGATTTATCGGCCTTCAATCCGTTCAATTTACCCAACACCACCTCCCGGCTAACCTGGATTTCACTCAGTTCCTCCATCTTATTTGACCCCCGTTCCACTGCTATTTCCGGCAGATTATTTATGTCTTCCTTAGTGAAGACAGAACCAAAGTAGTTATTCAATTGGTCTGCCATGTCCTTGTTCCCCATGATCAATTCACCTGTTGCTGACTGCAAGGGACCAACATTTGTTTTAACTAGTCTCTTTCTCTTCACATATCTATAAAAACTTTTGCAGTCAGTTTTTATGTTCCCTGCCAGTTTCCTTTCGTAATCTATTTTCCCGTTCCTAATTAAGCCCTTTGTCCTCCTCTGCTGGATTCTGAATTTCTCCCAGTCCTCCGGTAGGCTGCTTTTTCTGGCAAATTTGTATGCCTCATCTTTTGTTTTTATACTATCCCTGATTTCCCTTCTTATCCATGGATGCACCACCTTCCCCGATTTATTCTTTTGCCAAACTGGTATGAACAACTTTTGTACTTCATCCATGCAGTCTTTAAATACCTTCCATTGCACATCCACTGTCAACCCTTTACGAATCACCTGCCAGTCTATCTTGGCCAATTCACATCTCATACCTTCAAAGTTACCTTTGTTCAAGTTCAGAACCCTTGTTTCTGACTTAATTTTGTCACTCTCCATCCTAATGAAGAACTCAACCATATTATGGTCACTCTTGCCCAAGGCGCCACGCACAACAAGACTGCTAACTAACCCTTCCTCATTACTCAATACCCAGTCTAGAATAGCCTGCTCTCTCGTTGGTTCCTCCACATGTTGGTTGAGAAAACTATCCCGCATACATTCCAAGAAATCCTCTTCCTCAGCACCCCGCCAATTTGATTCACCCAATCTACATGCAGATTGAAGTCACCCATTATAACCGTGTCACCCTTGTTGCACGCATTTCTAATTTCCTGTTTGATGCCATCCCCAACTCCAATACTACTGTTAGGTGGCCTGTACACAATTCCCACTAGCGTTTTCTGCCCCTTAGAGTTTCGCAGCTCTACCCATATCGATTCCACATCCTCCACGCTAATGTCCTTCCTTTCTATTGCATTAATCTCCTCTCTCACCAGCAACGCTACCCCACCTCCTTTTCCTTTTCGTCTATCCCTCCTGAATATTGAATATCCCTGGATGTTCAGCTCCCAGCCTTGGTCATCCTGGAGCCATGTCTCCGTGATCCCAACTATAGCATAGTCATTAATCGCTATCTGCACCTTCAACTCATCCACCTTATTACGAATGCTCCTCGCATTGAGACACAAAGCCTTCAGGCTTATTTTTACAACACTCTTACTCCTTATACAATTATGTTGACAAGTGGCCCCTTTCACATCGATCCCTATTACACTTGGCCATACTCTCCTATCCCTTTGTGAGCTTTCTTTCCCGTTAATTCTGGGGTCATTAACCATCCCTTTACTCTCTTTCCCTTTAACTCCGTTCTCGATTATCCCATTTGACACCCCACCCCCCTTATTCAGTTTAAAACCATCCGTGTAGCAGTGGCAAACCTGCCGGCCAGAATGCTGGTCCCCCACCTGTTAAGATGCAATCCGTCCCTTTTGTACAGTTCCCCCTTACTCCAAAACAGATCCCAGTGATCTAAGAATCTAAATCCCTGCCCCCTGCACCAGTTCCTCAGCCACACATTCAGGTCCCGTATCTCCCTGTTCCTGCTCTCGCCAGCACGAGGAACTGGAAGCAAACCGGAGATAACAACCCTGGAAGTCCTGCTTTTCAGCATTTTTCCAAGCTCTCTGAAGTCCCGCTGCAAAATATTCATCCCCTTCTTTCCAACATCATTTGTGCCAACATGCACGACCACTTCCGGCTGTTTACCTTCGCCCTTGAGGATTGTCTGCACTCTGTCCGTAACATCCTGGATCCTGGCACCAGGAAGGCAGCACACCATCCTGGAATCCCGTCTGTTGCCGCAAAAACTCCTGTCCGTACCTCTCACAATGGAATCTCCAACTACAATGGCGTTGCCCGACTTTGGCCTCTTTGGTTTTGGCTCATCAGCCCTTTTTGTTTTGCAAGCCAGTCCGCCGCTCAGTGAGATACTGTCTTCTGTCCCGGCAGCTTCCATGTGGGTGAACCTGTTCACAAGAGGTACAACACCCGGGGACCTTTGCATTCCATGTTTTCCTCCCTTTCTCACCGTCACCCACCTTCTCTCTTCTAGTGCCTTGGGTGTAACAATCTTACTGAAGGACTTGTCGAGGAACGACTCAGTTTCTCGGATGAACCTGAGGTCATCCACTTGTTTCTCCAATTCCCCAACACGGTCCTTCAGGAGCTGTACCTGGATGCACTTCTCGCATTTGTAGCATCCAGAGGCACCAGCAGTGTCCTTGACCTCCCACATACTGCAAGCATCACACTGCATCAGCTTGCTTGACATCTCCTTCTTTTGCCTCTGTCTCTCCCTATCCAGTGTTTTGCGCAGCCTCCTCTCCGAAGACTCTCGAGCCAAAGACTCACACTTTACTCACAGGGCACTTCCCTCACAAGGCTGCTCCCCAAGAGCTGCCTTGCTTATATTGACTGTTCAATTGCCTAATTTACAAACCAAATTCCTCAGTTTTCAACTGCTTTCCCCCTCTGACTCACTGAGAACTCTCCTCCCACTTGGGCTAGAGCCAATCAGTGCTTTCTCCTGCTTCTCTTTGTTGCTGTTGCTTCAAAATCCACGGGAAGACTGAGTAAAGACTGAGTATGTCAGGAATGTCTGCACCACAGAATGAATAAATGCGACAGGGTTAAATAGCCATTGCTTTAATCTCTATTCATTGAGCTTGGAAAATTTTACTATTGAATTATATTTTCAGGCTATTTTCCATTGATGGGCTGCCATTGTTGGTATGTTACCAGGCAGTATAAATACCTTGGAGTGTAGTACATTAAACTGGACTGGTCCAAGAACGCTGAGGCCCTGTACAAGAAGGGACAGAGCTGGTTGTACTTTTTGAGAAGGCTTCGCTCCTTCAACGTCTGCAGTGAGATGCTGCAGATGCTCTAACAATCGATGGTAGCCAGTGCCATCTTCGCTGCCGTGTGCTGGGGCGGCAGGACGAAGGCCGCAGACACCAATAGGATCAACAAAATCATCAGGAAGGCTGGCTCCGTCCTGGGTGTGGAGTTGGATTCATGGGAGGTGGTCAGTACCTTGCTGTGGCATTGTCTCTTCCCACTGAGGGAGTTTTAAAATGGCATTTAATAGGTAATATAATATTGACTCCAACCATCACTATAAGGCTGCCAAAATCAAGCAATATTTAGAATAGAGTTGTACTTAAATTTAGTTAAATGCATTTGCCTGCAGAAATAATAAGTGGCGCATTTCACCTTGCTGCTGATAGCATAGGTTAAAAGAAGCAAACTTTTACAATTTGAATTTGGGAAAAATTCTCATTTGCTTGCATGTAAAATGTTTGAAATTGTTTTGAGAGTTAATGCTTGAATGCTGCAGTAGTGATCATTTAAAAGATAGTGGAAAATATTAAATTACATGTTAAATTCAGCATTTTAATTGTTGGAGCCAGTATTGCAGGTGACATTCACTTTTGCCATTCTACTCTCAAACGCCTTGATAAGTTATTTGTCATAGCTTTGAACATCTATTAAATCTTTTAATGTGATTAAGTAGACTTTTGACACTCTCCATCACTGGTATGCCATTGAACTTCTTGAATATTGCCTGAATTACATTCATTCCAAGCAGGTAAATTCTGGAGGTCTTTGAGCTGTAGTAAATCACGCAGAATACCTAACCTCTGTCATATATATTCTTGCTGTTAAAGTTACATTTGTGGCAAAGTTTCTTGTCGTGTTCGAAGGTAAAGATGAGTATTGTTGGCTTGTGTGTGGAACGTGATCTCAGACTTACAAATAATGTCAGCAAAGAACATAATTTACCTGAGTTATTCCTGCAGTGTAACATTTTTGTTGGAAATCAGAATTAATGGTGCAATGCAGTAAGAAGAGCTATTACTGGACATGCTATGATTACATTTTACAGATCAGCTGGAAAGTTGAGCAGCGTGGTGGCCGATGGAATTTAATCCAGGCATGGAGGTAATGCATTTGAGTGGTAGAGTTATATAGCATGGAAACAGGCTCTTCAACCCAACACGTCCGTGTTGTCAAGATGTCTTATCTACCTGCATTTGGCCCCTTTACCTCTGAGCCTTTTCTAGCCAAGTACCTATCCAAATATATTTTCCGTGGATTGTCACCTTGTCGTGGTGGAGAAGCTTGTGTGATCCTGAGAGTGATGCCGTCTGGAGCTGTGGTCCTGGTAGGGCCGCCCATGGCGGTAAGGTCGAGGAGGAGGTCTCTGACAAAGAGCAATCCAACCAAGACCTCAACAGTGGAACAGGCGGAGGACGATGGCTGACTTTAGTGGAGCGTCACAACGGCTGGGAAGGCGGATGAAGGCTGCAGCAGAAAAGGGTCTCCGGTCATCTTGGACTCCATGCCACTGGATCCTGACCCAGATCTGTCAAGGACCGTGTGGTGGCTGTCTGTGCGAAAATCCCCCCACATTAAACAAAGTCACGCACAGGCGTGCTCCATGAGAAGACTGACATACTCGTTTCGAATGTCTGCCCATGATGATCTTTTTAACATTGTAATTATATCACCCTCAAAAGCTTAATCTGGCAGCTTGTTCCATGTACCCACCATGTTCTATGTGAGGTTCCTTTTAAATCTTTCCCTTCTTATCTTGCGTCTGTGTCTGCTAATTTTAAATTCCCCTGTCCTGGGGAAAAAAAAATCATCGTCCATCTTGTCTATGCTCCTCATTATTTACTCTTAAGATCATCTCTCAGCCTCCAAAGCTCCAGGGAAAACAGATCAAGCCTATCCAGCCTCTCCTTATAACTCATGCTCTGCATCCTGGTTCCAACTTTGTGAATCTTTTCTGCACCTTCTCCAGTTTACATAAGGTCCCAACTCCTACACTCAATTCCCATATGGTAAGTGCCAGACATATACAGACAGGGACCTTAGAAACGTTGATGTGCAGAGGGTATAAATTCATAGCTCCCTGAAAATGTTGACAGTTGAATAGGATAGTGAAGAAGGTGCACGGCTTGCTTGCCTTCATAGGCAGGGGTAGTCAGAATAAGAATTGGGCGAGTATGTTGCAGTACTGGCTCGAAGGGCCGAATGGTATACTCCTGCACCTATTGTCTATTGTCTTACAGGACATTAGTCAGGCCACACTCCACACGTGCAGTTCTGGTCACCATGTTATAGACAGGATGTGGTCCGGCTCATTCAACAGGACAACAAAGGAGTTCCATAGAATGATGTCGACTGCTGAAGGCAAAAGAACCAACAAAGAATCTCGGATAGCACATCATGGTTATAGAGGTTATCAATTCTGATTTTGATATATGTTGCTTAAGTGGTGTGAAAGAGTGTAATCCTGATTGGGTTGATTTAACAAGGAATGATGCATCTGGAAATCAAAATCAAAGAACAGCATGTCGGGGAAAGTCAGAAAAGGGAAACAGCGTTGATGTTTCAGCTCCAAGATCTTTCATCATGCATCCCTGAAAGAGAAGTGACAGTGAATTCAACAGTTAACAAAAGATCTTGGACCTTCTAACATCAACAATGTTTCTCTTTCCACAGATGCTGTCAGATCTGCCAAGTGTTTACAACATTTTCTGTTTCATTTCATGGCAAGCCTAGTGTAGTTTAGTTATTTTGTCAGGTGTAACGAGGTACAGTTAAAGTTTTTTTTGTTACTGACTATCTAGTCAGTGGAAAGATTACATGATTACAATCAAGCCGTCCGCAGTTTACAGATACAAAATATAATGTTTAATGCACGATAAAATCTGATTAAAAATAGTCCGAGAGTCTCCAATGAGGTACATGGTAGGTCAGGACTGCTCTCTAGTTGGTGGTAGGGTAGTTTCGTTGCCTGCTTAAAAACTAGGAAGAAGCTGTCCCTGAGTCTGTAGGTACGCATTTTCACACTTCTGTACCTCTTGTCTGATGGGAGAGGGGAGAAGAGGGAGTGTCTGGTGTGAGACTCATCCTTGATTATGCTGGTGGCCTTGTCAAGGCGGTGTGTAGCGTAGATAGTCAATGGAAGGGAGGTTAGTTTGCGTGATTGTCTGTGGTCTTGGATGTAGCTGTTCCCAAACCATGCTGTGATGTATCCCAGTAAAAAGGTTTCTATGGTGCATCTGTAGACATTGGTGAGAGTTGTTGGGGACATGCTGAACATCCTAAACCTAAGGAAGTATTGGTGTGCTTTCTTGGCCATTGCATCAATATGGCTGGTCTAGGACCAGTTGTGTGAGATATTTACTCCTGGAACTTGAAGCTTTCAACAAGCTTGAGTTTAGTTTAGAGATACAGCACGGAAACAGACCCGTCGGCCCACCGTGTCCGCGCCAACTAACGATCCCGCTCCCACGAGGGATAACGATCCCCGCACCCACTATCGTACACCCACGAGGGATAATTTTTACATTTACCAAGCCAATGAACCTACAAACCTGTACGTCTTTGGCGTGTGGGAGGAAACCAGAGATCTCGGAGAAAAGCCACGCAGGTCACGGAGAGAAGGTACAAACCCCGTACAGACGCCACCCGCAATCTGGATCGAATCCGGGTCTACTTGCGCTGTAAGGCAGCAACTTTGCCGTTGTGCCACTATGACTGCTCTACTTTGGTGCCGTCAATGTCTACTTAATTTACTGACATTCCTGGTTGGTGTTGCCAGAATAAAACTCTGTTATCCTCTGAATTGTTTAAGTAAGAACTGCAGATGCTGGTAAATCGAAGGTAGGCAAAATGCTGGAGTAACTCAGCGGGGGAGGCAGCATCTATGGAGAGAAGGAATTGGCGACGTTTGGGGTTGAGACCCTTCTTCAGACAATTGTTAGGCTGAGATGCCGCAGGATCATGAGGTGTAAGCAACATCTGCAATGCTCCAAAAGGAACGTTATACTGAGAATGATGTCACTCAGTGCATCCTGGCATGGAAATCGTGTCATGTTCGCAAGGGCAACTTGTGATGGGAGGTGTCTGATTACGTTTTCCGAGCACCTCCAAATGGTCTGTGAATAGCTAATACCGTGCTTCACTCGGGAAAAATAATCAAATTTCAATTGCATAATGCTGAAAAAACAGTGTTATGCAATTGAATTTCCAGATGCTGATGTTTGCAAATTTAATCCACCATTTCATTGTTATAATGCTGTATATGTAACACAATCAATATCAGCAAATCTATTTGACTTATTTGTAAGATGTAATGGTTTCCATAGTATATTTCCATGATGCACTATTGTAAATGCCTGTTGCTTGAGGTGCATTGGAGAGCTCTTCCACAGATGAGTCTTCACAGTGAGGACACGCTCTGTTGTGTGATGTAACATTACTACTGTACTAAATGGAATGGAATCAAAACAATCCAACAAATTAAAACTGAGGTGATTTGCACTCGCTGTAGATGTTCCACTGCAGTTTGAAACTTTATACCCTGGGATATTGCTTGCTCTTCAATTATTGATAAGCCATGGGACCTACCCTGAGTCTAAGCGTAGAAGATCACCCAGGAGTATATTAGAAACATGAATAAAATGTGATCCAATTTTCTGAAGCCCTGGTTTGGAACACCTCGTCCTGTTTCTACTACAAACCCACTGACTCCCATGGCTATCTGGACTACACTTCTTCCCACCCTGCTTCCTGTAAGGACTCTATCCCCTACTCCCAATTCCTCCGTCTACGCCGCATCTGCACCCAGGATGAGGTGTGCCAAACCAGGGCATCGTAGATGTCCTCATTCTTTAGGGAATGGGGATTCCCCTCCAACTATAGATGAGGCTCTCACTAGGGTCTCCTCTATATCCCGTAGCTCCATCCCCCCCACCCCCATTCATGACGAGGGCAGAGTCCACCTTGTCTTCACCTTCCACCCTACCAGCCGTCACATACAACTGATAATCCTCTGACATTTTCACCACCTCCAACAGGATCCCACCACTAGCCACATCTTTCCATCTCGTTCGCTTTCGGCTTTCCGCAGAGACCACTCCCTCCCTAACTCCCTGGTCAATTGGTCCCATCCCACCCAAACCAACCCCTTCCCTGGGACTTTCCCTTGGAACCACAGGAAATATTACACTTGTCGCTTTACCTCCCTCCTCGACTCCATTCAAGGACCCAAGCAGTTTTTCCAGGTGCGGCAGAGGTTCACCTGCACCTCCTCCAACCTCATCTATTGCATCCGCTGATCTAGGTGTCAGCTGATCTACATCGGTGAGACCAAGCGTAGGCTTTGCGATCGCTTCGCCCAACACATCCGCTCAGTTCGCACTAACCAACCTGATCTCTCGGTGGCTCAGCACTTCAACTCCCACTCCCATTCCGAATTTGACCTTTCTGTCCTGGGCCTCCTCCATGGCCAGAGTGAGTCCCACCACAAATTTCAGGAGCAGCACCTCATATTTTGCTTGGGTAGTTTACACCCCAGCGGTATGAACATAGACTTCTCCAATTTCAGGTAGTCTTTCCCCTCCCCTTCCCAGCTCTCCCACAGCCCACTGTCTCCGCCTCTTCTTTCTTCCCGCCCCACATCAGTCTGAAGAAGGGTCTCGACCCGAAAAGTCACCTATTCCTTCGCTCCATAGATGCTGCCTCATCAGCTGCGTTTCTCCAGCATTTTGTCTTACCTTCCAGGTGCAGATCTATGCTTCTGAACTATTTGCACTTAACAACTATGATCTTCCCAGTTTGGGAGCATCGTTGCAGAAGTTAATGAAAGAATGAATGAATTGTCCACAGCCCAATCATGTGCTTCATTCAGGCTTGGATTGATAATGTCAATAATTATTCCACACAATTGTCAAGAGTGTAATTACCTTATCATGACTCCAAAGCCATTACCGTCGTCAACATTCCGGGAGTCACCGTTGACCAGAAACTTAACTGTGACTTTAAGAATTTAAGAAATTAATAATAAATTCTGGGTTTTGGTGATGGTGCTCAAGTGCTGTGAATGAGTGAAAACGTGTCATAAGTCTGGTTTATCAGAGGCTTTTGTGCACATTATAGAGTTCCAGAATACACTTTTAAGATCACTTTGTTCAATGTACCTAAAGTCATAATGACATTTGGTGAGTGATTCCTTTGACTGGATAGTTATTATTGTTGATGAATCATGGAAATAGCTTAACTCAAAATAAATGCCCCATTTATAACAGTCACTTCATAGCTTTAAAGTGCAGCTTTATTGTATAACATATGGTCAACTTTGGTATGTGTATGTATAATAATATGTAAAAATTAAAATAATTTCTTGCTTTACCAGTTTAGTAATATGAATTAATCCTATTAATTGGTAGGTTAATTGGCCACTGTAAATTGCCCTTGATGTGCAGGTGAAATGGTAGAATCTGGGGGAAATTGATGAGATTATTCGGAAAATGGAAAAATGGGATTAATAAAAGATTAACGTGGTTGATGGCTGGTGCGGATATGTTGGGCCGAAGGGCCTGTTTCTATGCTATATCTCTCAATGACCCTAACAGAATTAACACATGCTGATATGGCAGAAATGTCAGATTGGGATCCCTGTTCATGATGTACATAATTGATTTTTAGTTTAACAGTTAATGTTGTAGCTACACCTTGCTGTATTAAAAGACCTGTGCAATTACGCAATTTTGTCACGTATTATCATTAAAAATTCATAATTGTAATGAAATAGTTTATACTTATGATTTACATTCATATTCATGTAAGCTGGTTGGGAAAATTTATGCTATAAATCCATCTTTGTGTCAGTGAGTGCTGTGGTTCAATTAAATGCATGCAGGCTTCACAGTACCGATGACAGAACATTGTGAACTCCAAACTTATTCCAGGTTTTACATCGTCATCCATTTTGCTTTTTAACTTCATAATTACATCAACTAAAATTTTGCATCTTAAATGTTATAATATTTGTAAACATTTTGTCCCTAAAATTAAATTATTTTGAGTTATTCATTTATTTGTCATAGCTCAGCTGGTAGCAATCTTATTTCAGAATGTGAAGAATTTGCAGATTCAGGTTCAGAGACACAAACACACACAATTCTTTCTATCCGACACAGGGATGATTGAGGGAATAGGTTGCTGTTTTGCGGGGAGATCACATCAGTTCCCTCGGGTAGAATGTAGAGGAACGCCAAGTACCATTTCAAAGAATATCAAGATTTCTTAATCTTTGTTTAAGAAAGAACAGCAGATGCTGGAAAAATCAACGGTAGACAAAAATGCTGAAGAAACTCAGCGGATGAGGCAGCATCTATGGAGTGAAGGAATAGGCGACGTTTCGGGTCGAGACCCTTCTTCAGACTGATGTGGGGGGAGGGGGCGGGACAAAGAAAGGAAGAGGTGGAGACAGTAGGTTGTGGGAGAGCTGGGGAGGGGAAGGAGGGAGAAAGTAAGGACTACCTGAAATTGGAGAAGTCAATGTTCATACCGCTGGGGTGTAAACTACCCAAGTGAAATATGAGGTGCTGCTCCTCTAATTTGCGGTGGGACTAACTCTAGCCATGGAGGAGGCCCAGGACCGATTCGGAATGGGAGGGGGAGTTGAACTGCTGAGCAACCGGGAGATCAGGTTGGTTATTGCGATGCGATCGCCAAGCCTGCGTTGGTCTCGTCGATGTAGAGCAGTTGACGCCCACATCATTCTGACGAAGGGTCTCGACCCAAAACTTTGCCCATTCCTTCACTCCATGGATGCTGCCTCACCCGCTGAGTTTCTCCAGCATTTCTGTCTACCAAGATTCATTTTTGGTGTTTCTGCAAATATATACTCAAACTACTTTTCATAAACGGGATGCCAGTTTGTTACCACTTTGTTGTCCATGGGAAATTGCTAGCCCTAAATTGGCTACTTATTTTCATTCCAAATAACGATGCATACACTCGCATTGGATACTAGATGCTTCTGGATGCCCTGAAGTTGAGAGAGGTTTTATTCTGAAATCAAAGTCTGAGTTTTGAATTTGTTATTTTGAATTTTTGTTTATAAAAAAAGACTATTGGCAACAACTGGAGTAAATGTTATAGGTGAAAGGAGCAGAATTACGCCATTAGGCCCATTGTCTACCCTGCCATTCAATCATGACTGATCTATCTTTCCCTCCTAATCCCATTCTCCTGCTTTCTCCCCATAACCCCTGACACATGTACTAATCAAGAATCTATCTATCTCTGCTTTAAAAATAGCAATTGACTTGGCCTCCACAACCTTCTGTGGCAAATAATTCCACAGATTCACCACTCTCTGACTAATAAAATTGCTCATCTCCTTCCCAAAGGAATGTCCTTTTATTCTGAGGCTATGACATCTTGTCTTAGATTCTCCCACTAGTGGAAACATCTCCTCCACACCCACTCTATCCAAACCTTTCACTATTTGGTATGTTTCAATTAGGTCCTTCCTTATTCTTTTAAACCCCAGTGCTGTCAAACGTTCATCATATGTTAACCCACTCATTCCTGGGATCATTCTTGTAAACCTCCTCTGGACCCACTCCAGGGCCAGCACCTCCTTCCTCAGATATTGTGCCCAAAATTGCTCACAATACTCCAACCAGCGCCGTATAGAGCCTGACCAGCGACATGTAGAGCCTCAGCATTGCATCCCTGTTTTTGTTTTCTAGCCCTCTTGAAATAAATAGACAATAGGTGCAGGAGTAGGCCATTTGGCCCTTCGAGCCAGCACCGCCATTCATTGTGATCATGGTTGATCATCCACAATCAGTACCCTGTTCCTGCCTTGACTCCCCTATCAAGGCCTTCTACGCCCGCACCACCAGACTCAGGAACCGCTTCATTCCCAGAGCTATAGCGGCTCAGAACCGGCCCTGCTGAGTACCCCCCCACCCCATGGACTGTCTCCCCCGGCCTCGCACTTTAGTCTGTGTTGATTTTACTGGTCAAATATTCGTTTTTACAAACCTTGTTCTCGGGGTATTTAAACCTAAATTTTATTTGTCGATTAAGTTATGACATCGGATGGAAGTTGCAAACCAAATCGCGTTGCACTTATGTGTAATGACAATAAAATTTATTATTATTATTAAGAGCTCTATCTAACACTCTTGACATCATCCAGAGAATTGGCCTCCACTGCACAGAGAATTCCACAGATTCACAACTCTGTGTGAAAAAGATTTTCCTCATCTCCGTTCTAAATGGCTTACCCCTTACTCTTAAACTGTGGCTCCTGGTTCTGGACTCCCCCAACATCGGGAACATGTTCCTGCTTCTAGTGTGTCCAAACCCTTAATAATCTTATATGTTTCAATAAGATCCTCTCTCATCCTTCTGAATTCCGGAGTATATAAGCTCAGTCGCTCCATTCTATGGCAGTCCTGCCATCCCGGGAATTAACCATGTGAACCTACGTTGCACTCCCTCAATAGCAAGAATGTCCTTCCTCAAATTTGGAGACCAAAACGGCACACAATGCTCGGATGAGGTCTCACCGGGGCACTGTACATCTGAAGAAGGACCTATTTGCTCCTATACTCAACTCTTCTTGTTATGAAGGCCGACATGCCATTTGCTTTCTTCACTGCCTGCTGTGCCTGCATGCTTGCTTTCAGTGACTGATGAACAAGGACCCCCAGATCTCATTGTACCTCCCCTTTTCCCATCTCGACACCATTCAGATAATCTGCCTTCCTGTTTTTGCCACCAAAGTGGATAACCTCACATTTATCTACATTAAACTGCATCTGCCCACTCACCCAACCTGTCCAAGTCGCCCTGCATCCTCATATTATCCTCCTCACAGTTCACAATGCCACCCAGCTTTGTGTCATCTGCAAATTTGCAAATGTTACTAGCATTGCGCTTGCCATCTTTACTGTCGATTCGACGCAGCGTAACATTTTGGGAATCCTGCATAAACACTCCCAAGTCCCTTTGCACCTCCAATTTTTGGATTTTCCGCCCATTTAGAAAATAGTCTATGCCTTTATTCCTACAACCAAAATGCATAACTCCTCACTTTGCTACACTGTATTCCATCTGCCACTTATCTGCCCACTCTCCCAATCTGTCCAAGTCCTTCTACAGAGTCCCTGCTTTCTCTGCACTATTTCCCCCTCTACCTATTTTCGTATCCTCTGCAAATTTGGCCACTAAGTTTTCAATCCCCTCATCCAAATCACTAATATACAATGTGAAGAGTAGCGGCCCCAGCACGGACCCCTGCAGAACTCCGCTAGTCACTGGCAGCCACTCTTTGCTTTCTGCCATCCATGCTAGTATCTGCCCTTTAATACCATGGGCTCTCATCTTCCTTAGCAGCCTCACATTTGGCGCTTTATGAAAGGGCCAATTCTAGCTACTCCACTCAAGGCCATAGAGAATGTGAAGAAAGGATTGTCTTTAATTTCAAGTAACCCTTGCGCGCTCTCTCTCATCCCTTCCCAGTTCTCCCACCAGTCATACTATCTCCGACAACATTCTATCTCTGTACAGCCCACTCCCCTGACATCAGTCTGAAGAAGGGTCTCGACCTGAAATGTTACCCATTCCTTCTCTCCAGAGATGCTGCCTGTCCTGCTCAGTTACTCCAGCATTTTGTGTCTGCTTTTGAAGAAGGGATTTGCCAGGCTGACAGGTGGGTTGAGGACTATGTGGATAGACTGGAGAAACTATTGATGGTAGCCAGAAAAGATTGAAATATGAGAAGGATCAAGAATTAGAAGACATTGGTTTAAGGTGATTTGGAAATTAACTGAGGGAATTACAGGTGACCCCTGCGTCACAATGGGATTGTGTTACACAGAAACAGTTTGGATCACAATTTTCAGTAACATGAAACACAAATTCAGATTGAATCCCATTCTTTAAGTGGAACTGCATTCCTGTGGGTAGTTATAATTAGAAATTCATTGCGGGGATAATGCTGACAACAGAGTTAGGAATAGTTTGATGAATGAATTCGATAAGAATGTGAAAGAAAACAAATGCACGGCTACAGTGAAAGTCAGAGTTTGGGCCTAATTGACACATCTTGAATGGGCTAAATGATTATAATTGGTGTTGTAAATATTTGTTTACATCTGACCTCTATATGTGAGGTTCATGGATGCATTTACAATTACATTTATGGATCTGCAAACACTGCAGCATGGTAGCGCAGCCGTAGAGTTGCTGCCTCACAGCGAATGCAGCGCCGGAGACCCGTGTTCGATCGCGATTACAGATGCTGTCTATACCGAGTTTGTACGTTCTCCCCTCGACCTGCGTGGGTTTGCTCCGAGCTCTTTGGTTTCCTCCCACATTCCAAAGATGTACAGGTTTGTAGTTTAATTAGCTTGGTAAATGTAAAAATTGTCCCTTGTGGGTGTAGGATAGTATTAATGTGCGGGGATCGCTGGTCGACGCTGACCCGGTGGGCCGAAGGGTCTGTTTCCATGCTGTATCTCCAAACTAAACTAAACTAAATATTTTAATATTGTACATTTTGTTGAGCTCGAAGAAAATTGAATATAAATAAAGAAGAAATCTATTCTATCTCAATGTAAAAGTGTAATGAGAAAGAGGAGCACCATTTAGACCACAGTTGGTGTAGGGCATTTGAATAGAATGCATGGAATTTATAATATTGGTAAATGCACATCAATATGGCATGTTAACCATTGAATCCTTCCACCCGTGGGCCAAATCCAATCTGGCTAATTATCTTGCTCAAATCATCAGTAAAGTGACAGAAGATGTTTTTAACAGTGGCACTTACTCATCCTATTTTACTTCGGAGTCACGTGAGTGACTTTGTGAAGACCCCGCCAGGCACGCATGCGCGACATATCGTCGACCGCATGCGAGCGACAGGCAGGGAGGAGCGTTGCTCCTCTACTGCTGGGACCTGCAGGTAAGTAAAACACTAACCTGCGGTCTTTTTCTTCTAGGTGGCCCTGTCGCAGGGTCTCGCAGCCGCCTCGGATCTGACTGCTGCGGCAGTCAGCGGCGGCTCCAATAGTTGGAGTCGGGAAGCCCGTTGACCCAGGAGGGTCCGGGCTCATACACTCGCCGGCGGAGGACGGCAGAGGCAGCCCGACTCCACACCGCAGCCCGCAGGGGACGCCGCGGGCTGGCGGCACGAAAAGGGATGGGGCTTGCCGGCTCGCTGTCAAAAGTTCGCGACGGCAGCGCGGCAGCCCCGACTCTACACCACAGCCCGCGGGGAACACCGCGGGTTGGCGGTGTACATGTAGGCGTGGGGCTTGCAGGCTCGCCGTTCAAAGTAGGAACGGTAGAGCGGCAGCCCCGACTCTACGCTGCAGCCGCGGGGGATACTGCGGGCTGGCGGTGTGCATGCAGGAGTCGGGCTTGCAGGCTCGCCGTCAGAAGTTTCAACGGCGGAGCGGCAGCCCCGACTCTACACCACAGCCCGCGGGGGTGATACTGCGGGCTGGCGGTGTGCATGTGGTGTAGGGCTTGCTGTGCTTGCCATGGGCAGCAGCCCGACTCTACACCGCAGCCTGCAGGGGTTCTGCGGGTTGCTGGCATTCAGGGAGAAGCAGGCTTGCAAGCAAAGGCAGCCTGACTCCACACTGCAACTGCAGGGATTCTGTGGCCTGGCTACATTAAAGTGCCCTGCTACTCTAGGGTATGCATTGTCTTCAAGAAGTTCAGACTGCCAACATATAAAAGTTATTAAAGCATGAGAGGCTGGTCACCATACTTCTTAAAGACCCTCAGGTAAGATACTAACTTTGAATAGCTAAGCGTCTGTATTCGAGTTTGCTTACAGAGGGATGGAGACCAGAAAGAAGGCAGCGAAGCAGGTCTCCAAGGGCCGTGCGACTTCAGATGGGAGTCAGCGGCCACCATTCCAGAAGAACGCGGAGGTCGGGGAGCCCTGCGTAGCCAGGACCCGTCTCTCCACCACGGCTGACCATGGGGCCGCAAAATGGTGGAGCACCGCGTGGGAGCAGGATGGGCAAGACCTGGACTCCCTACCACTCTCACCTATGCATAGTGACTGTGGGGCAAAGGTGCGTAAACATGTGACCCGCTCGGCGGCTCGTTTTGTCTCTCCTACTATGCAGGTATCAGAGATGGGGAGAGCTGCGCACAGGTCATGCCCCGCTGCAGTGGGAGGCATCGACATACCGCCGGGGGTAACCTGCTAGACTGCAGGCCGGTGATGGACCTGCTGGAAATCGGGGAGCCCTGCAGGAGCAGGAGGTACCGGTGTCCACCGGAACAGGCTGCCGGAGCGCAGACCGGTGGCAGCAGTTTACAGCTAGGCAACCCCATTGCTACGGGTAACGCCGGCTATGCGCCCTCATGGACCCGTGTGGTTAAGGGTGACGGCAAGCCTGCACGGACAGCGGAGCCGGTATTGGGGACCGGTACCGATCCTTCCCTCTGCCTTCCCACCAGGCAGAGGTGCCGCTTAGGTCCAAACGACGGCGGACTAGCGGTATGTCCGTGCAGGAGTCGTACAGCCTGCGGGAGCAGGAGGTACCGGCACTGCACCGGAACAGGCTGCCGGAGCGCAGACCGGTGGCAGCAGAATACGGTTAGGCAATCCCGTTGCTGCGGGTAAAGCCAGCCAAGCGCCGTCACAGACCCCTGGGGGTGAGGGTGACGGTGTGCCTGCACGGACCACGGACCGGTATTGGGGACCGGTTCCGACTCCTTTCCTCTGCCTGCTCGTCAGGTAGAGAGGCCGCTAAGGTCCGAGGGATGCCGGGCTAGCGGGTTGTCCGTGCGGAAGTCGTTCAGCCCCGCAGGAGCGGGTGCTGACGAGTACCTGTCAGCCACTTCGTTGAGGTGTGACCTACTGGCAGAAGCCCCAGCGACTCATCAGGGCCTGGGGAAGTCGACCTGTTGTCCGTGTGTAGCGGCAGCGGTCGCATGGCTAGGATGGAGCTAATGGTGGAGCAACTATATCAGCAGGACCTGGGTCGGCAAGAGCAGGAGTCTCAGCGGTCTGGGAGTTCGGATCATGACCACCACCTTCAATCTCACCTTCGTCCATCGGGAGTGCTAGCATTCAACAGATGGCCGATTTGACAAAGCAGCGGCAGCAGAAGAGCCCACTGCTCTCGATCCAGAAGAAGAAGTTGGAGGTGTCGAAAATCCGAAACCTGTTTTCAGGGGTACCGCTGCACTCTACATTGGCAGTAAGTATTAATTCTTGATGACACACCAGTTCCTAGACCAGGTGCTTTCAGAAACATGGAGAAGTACAAGGATCCTGGAAACTGTGTTACCCTGAACGTCCCGAGGGTCGACTCAGCCATCTGAGGGAACATCATTTCCAATGCGAGGGAACAAGAGATGAAGAGGCAGAAAATTCTGAAGCTATTGGCGTCGGGCATCACTGCGCTCATCAGGACCCTCGATGGGGCAGGTGCATCCGCAGAGCAGCAGGATGCTCTAGCCCTCCTGTGTAGCACACTTCGGGAAACTGTTTTAGTCAGAGCTCCATCCGGCCCGACATTAACCCTGAATTCGCTGGGTTGGGTCGTACCTCCCCCACACCTCCAAGACAGCTGTTTGGGGAGGACCTGCCCAAGCAGGTCAAAGACGAGGCCATCAAGAACACATCTGCACCAGCTCCCCAACAGCAGAAGCCTTGTTAGGGCAGAGCCAGCATAGACTACCTCACCACACACCAGCTGCAGGAACAAGGATTTACCAAGGCGATCGAGCAGCACCCAGCAAAGAAGGAATACTAGAAACCAGAACGTCAGGCTCGCCGGTAACCATGGAGGTAAGGGGGCCTGGTTCTCTTGGAAGTGCTGCATGCATAACCTCACAAGTAGGAGGGAGGTACATACATTCTGCGGCTCTGTTTGTCACTATCCAGGGAACAGAGCTATAGCCATAATAGATTCATGTAACAGCCTTGCTTGCGCCAGGGAACTGACTTTCGACATGCTGCTAAGCTATGGGTAAATTGGAGCTACATTCCAGCCACATAATTGGGTCGTTACGCTATCAAAGCTTGGGTGAATAAGCAAAATCTCGGCATGTATAGCGAATGCTTACAATTACGAGCTTAAGCAGCTGCCAATCCAAGCATAATTGAGGTACAACGGTGGATTAGCAATGGTTGTGATTGTTAAATCCCATCATTACATCAAACCTAGTAGTCGCGTTACAAACCGACGCAAGCGCCGAGGGCTGGGGAACTACTGACACCATTCCAGGTGGGGCGGTAAATGGGATTGCATGAGTCTACTTTCTTCAATCACAAGGTATAAACTGTTTAGAAATGCTGGGAGCATGTCCAGGGCTGTGCATTAATGTACTAATCTGCAGCATACGTATGTTCGTCTTCAAAATAATACCACTGAGGAGGCATATTAAACCTTATGGGTGGCGTCAAGTTAATATCTTGGGATGAATTGGAAACATTAATTTGGCTCTGGTGGATTGAAAGAAATTTGAGTTCAGCTATGTACCTTCTGGATAAGCTCAATATAGTGGCGGACACCAGGTCACAAGTATTAATAACGACATCAAGTAGATTGAACCTCCAAATATCTGCTAAAATTATAGCCTAATATGGAATACCAGATTTCGACCTCTTTGCGTTCAGGTTGAGCCATTGGATACTAACATATGTCTTGAGACCTAGATCCTGGGGCAGTGGCGATGGACGCGTTTTCGCTACGTTGGGGGGAAATGCGGGGTTTCTATGTTTTCCCCATTCTGCTTCATCAGACAGGTGCTGCAGGATACGCAACCAGGCTCTGCAACATAAAGGACCATGGATGTCAAACAGCATCGTGCAGAGAGAGTCCAGTAGGAAGCAGTACCTCGCCTACATAAGGATATGGGAGGTTTCTGTGGTCGGACCTAGACCATCTACATATCTGCTATACTCTCCAAGGTGCTGGAATACTCATGGGTCGTCATTATGACGAGTCCCTCAGTTACAGTGCTGTATACAGTGCCAGGAGTGCATTGTCGTCCTATCGCTAGATTGGACTGGGATGAGGTAGTGTTGACCCTCCTCAGGAGCTGGTCGCCTATGATGGACTTACTCACCTTCAAAGTGCTTATGATAATGGCACTGAACACAGCTCAACAGGTCATGACTTTACAGGAATTAAACCTGGATAGAATGATCGGACCATACTAAGGTAACTTCTTTACAGAAGAATTACTTACACTACACAGACCTGGGACTACACGTCTGCAAATGGGCATCAGATGTATGGAGACGGGTCTGTTTCAGCCATGGTAACCCACGTCACAGGGTGATTGTGCAGACTATCTCCAGATGACACGAGGTGGTATTTGGTGCAGCAGGTAAGACACTAATATTTTAAATGTCATTCTATCAGGGCTGCATCCACATCAGTGGCAAGGACTATGGCGGTGTTCATGGATTTTGGCCTCGCAATAGCGAGCTGGGCCAGTGAATCTACACTTCAGCGGTTTTATAACTGATTTATAACCGCTCCCGCAACGTTGGCGGATTCAGTTTTAAGTGCTGTTCCCTAAACGTTTGTCCCCGAGTTCAGGGGGTTATTGTTGTATTAACAAATGTTATTATTTTTTCAGCTTGTTCAAGTCTGAAATACGTTAACATACTTCCTCCATCAGAATTACGGCAGTGTGTGAGCATGGGCGTGGTCCAGGGCATGTAATCACAGAGCTTTGAAATCTTCACGAAGTCACTCACGTGACTCCGAAGTAAAATAGTAAGATTAAACAAGAACTTACCAGTTTGAAGTTTGATCTTTATTTTATGAGGAGTTGCGATGAGGGATTTCGTGCCCTCCGCTCCCAACCCTCTATTATATATTCAACTGGTATGGTCAAGTTTTAATCTTACTATCTTCGGTTTGTGATCTGTGATTCCACACCGCTGCTTTGAAGAATGTCGCGCATGCGTGCCTGGCGGGGTCTTCACGAAATCCCTCATCGCAACTCCTCATAAAATAAAGATCAAACTTCAAACTGGTAAGTTCTTGTTTAATCTTACTAGTTTGGGTTACTTTTATGTTGATTCAACAGGTTGCCGCAGTTCCAGTCTGGCAACAGTGTCTTTCAGTGACATGGTCACAGCCACCAAACCCTGTTTGTAGGCGTGTGATCTTGAATACCTGGATTCAAGAAGAAGTTTTTAAAGGATTACGGTAATGCCCTGGAAAGATTTGAAAACAAGTCAGAGTTTTAAATATGAGAGAGACTATCTATCGTAAGCAATCAGTAATTGTAATTAAATTGCACTTTCATTGCCCAAGTCCTATCTGGAAAAAGAAACAGAGCTTATTTTCTCCCATGTTCTTAATTTTTTTTTTGAAGTTTAAGTTTACAGTCTGGTTGTGTGAATTTGGGTAATAAGAATCAGCATGCCCTGTGGCTGTTTTGCCATGTGGTTAATTTTAATGAAGATTTTTTATTTTTCTCCTCCTTTGCCGCTGCTTGCTGAGTATCACTAACGTAAAACAAGGTTGCATAATTTGAGAATCCTCGCCAATGTGTGTAAACTTGCTGATTACCTATTGTGTTGACTACACATAGTCTGGGCCAAGAATTTTCAGTTTGTGCAACGTTGAAAGACAAGGAAAATAACTTAAGTGGATGAAGAAAGTGGAGAGGTGTTGGGGGCAGGTGTAGGATAACTGAAAAATGGTGAGAGTTGCTTTGACAGGGTGAGGAGGAGGAGTGGAGATCATGAGGAGGAGGAATTTGGTGAGGTGAGAAAGGAATGAGGATAACAATCTTGAACATGCGTTGATAAAATGCATTTCATGTCCTCTGACATATCAAAAAGCTGCAGTCATCTAACTATTTTCAGCATAATCTGAATATTATAACAAATGTTTAGTGACCACTTGTTGCTTAATCCTGTGGTGAGAGCTATGATTAATAACCAGATGTTCTGTTTCAGCAGTGTTGGACTGATGGTGATTCTGAGAGAATATTCCCTTCATATCCAAATGAGAGGGCGAGAGACTTTGGTTTAACATCTCATTCTAAATACAACACTTACTGGTAGCCTAAATTCCATGTACCGCTAAATCTTGAACACGTAACAGAAATAATGGACCAGATCATTGTTGATATCCTTCGTCTTGTGTTCTCGCGCTTATCTTTTGTGACCTTGTGGTTTCCAGTTACCTCAAACCTTGCTGCTACAGCTGTTCTGTGCGATGTAGTGAATGGTGAGTTGGGCTTGGGCAGATCGCACTGGCCTGTTGTCAAAGTTCATCCAGGCCTGACAGGACCCAACTACATGTGTCACACGTGGGACTGGGCTCTCTGTGGATAAAAATTAAGTCCTAGGGCTTCCGTCAGATTGGGTCATGCCTGCTGTTTATAAATGAAGATAGAAAGCTCTGTTGCTTGGTTTCATTGTTGGGTAAGATTGTGTCCTGGGTAGGGGCTCTTTGCACTGATAAGCTGGAAGGGAACATAACGAAACTGAGGGTGGGATGCAGATCTGAGCTAGGCACATTGAGAGTGGCTGTGGGTGCCGTCCAAGAGGCCAGTGAAACACATGGAAAGCTGAAGAATGGTGGTCACGGTGGCGCAGCGGTAGAGTTGCTGCCTAACAGCGAATCCAACGCCAGAGACCCAGGTTCGATCCCGACTGCGGGTGCTGTCTGTATGGAGTTTGTACGTTCTCCCCGTGACCTATGTGGGTTTTCTCCAAGATTTTCGGTTTCCTTCCACACTCCAAAAATGTACAGGTTTGTACATTAATTGGCTTGGTAAATGTAAAAATTGTCCCCGGTGGGTGTAGGATAGTGTTGATGTGCGGAATTGCTGGTTGGCACGGACCCGGTGGGCCGAAGAGCCTGTTTCTGCATTGTATCTATAAACTAAAAAAAATAACTAAATTGCTGAGCATGAGCCTATCCCTGGCTACCCAACTTCAACACTATTTATATTTCTGAAGTTGTATATCAAAAAAAAGACCTTGTTTGACTTGGCCATGGTCCAGTTGGATTCAAAACAGTTTTAATATTCTAAATTTTAACTTTAGAGATACAGTGTGGAAACAGGCCCTTCAGCCCACTGAGTCCGTGCTGACCAGCAATTATCCCCTACACTAGTAATATCCTACACTCTCAGGGCCATTTACAATGTTGCCAAAGCCAATGAACCTACAAACCTGTACATCCGTGGAGTGTGGGAAGAAACCGGGGGACCTGGAGAAAATCCACGCGGTCACAGGGAGAACGTGCAAACTCCGTACAGATAGCACCCGCGGTCGGGACCGAAGCCGGGTCGCTGGCGCTGTGAGGCAGCAACTCTACAGCTGCGCCACTGTGCCATCCCAAACAATAGAATATTTCCACTGATTCTAAGAGACATTTAGAAAGGGTGAAAATACATTCAAATAGAAATTACCAAAGGAAAAATTAATTGAAAACAGCATGAATGTTTTAAAAATACCTTCACTTACCTTTTTAATTAAGGTATACAATGCAATTCAAATGAATGAGACTGCACTGCATGTGCCAGACCTGGCTCGTGTAAAGCTAAAGATCCATATGTAAGTAGTTCTGTAGCTCAGTAAACTTGGGTATCAGCTGTGAATTCTGTCTTGGGAACAAAGTGGAGTTATTAAGTGTCCTAGTATGAGACCTTCAGTGTATTCCAAGTGGCGGTGCACAGGTGCCGAAAGCTAGAAGGTGGGGGCATTAGGCGCAGGAATCCAGCAGGAGAATGATGTATGTTCATGTCAAGGCAGCACCATGCAGTCTGATGATCATTTTCTGCAGGTTTTCTGAGAGACCTCTGAGATTAGTCCTCAGCCTTTGGATGCTTTGGGTAGGAGAGTGGTGGGTGTGAGTCAGTGGTCTCCTTGCAGATAGCAAGCAACTAATGGGTGGAGATTGGGGAGCTGTGGGATTGTGGAGTGATTGTATGGGGAATCAAGAGGTTGAAGGAAGAGGAAACAGGCTAACTAGGAAAGAGATGAGCAAAGAAGGGAGGAAGCTGAGGAAATGCACCGGGAGGCTAAGAGGGGCAGTTGAGAAAAGGAGTCTGAGGGAGGGGCTCAGTGTGAAGGGTTTGAATGAGGGAGGGGAGCTCATGGTAGGTTCATGCGTGAGCGAGTGTAACTTCTCAGTATTGGATTAAATCCTCACTCTGTCGAATCACTGTGGTAGCTAGCGTGCAACACCTATCCCATATTAGAAGAAATCACACATGGATATGTTGCACTCAATGGAAGCTAATCAGCCTGCATCTTAGTGATAATTATTGTTCCTGCACAATCTCCCTGTTTTTAATTCTTTACCATATCTCCTTGTCAACTTGCCCAACCTACTTGTTTACTAGGATCCTCCTACATTTTATTGAATATTCCTTGCCTTGTTCATCCAACCCAAATGAATTACTTCCATTAAATTAAATGGATTAAATATTACTTACCACTTTTCTGCCGACATCAATGCCCTCATTTAACTTTCCCTCTTAATATTCTCATTTTGCAGTATCCATATAACCATATAACAATTACAGCACGGAAACAGGCCATCTCGGCCCTTCAAGTCCGTGCCGAACAACTTTTTTCCCTTAGTCCCACCTGCCTGCACTCATACCATAACCCTCCATACCCTTCTCATCCATATGCCTATCCAATTTATTTTTAAATGATACCAACGAACCTGCCGCCACCACTTCCACTGGAAGCTCATTCCACACCGCTACCACTCTCTGAGTAAAGAAGTTCCCCCTCATGTTACCCCTAAACCTCTGTCCCTTAATTCTAAAGTCATGTCCTCGTGTTTGAATCTTCCCTATTCTCAAAGGGAAAAGCTTGTCCACATTAACTCTGTCTATCCCTCTCATCATTTTAAAGACCTCTATCAAGTCCCCCCTTAACCTTCTGCGCTCCAGAGAATAAAGACCTAACTTATTTAACCTATCTCTGTAACTTAGCTGTTGAAACCCAGGCAACATTCTAGTAAATCTCCTCTGTACCCTCTCTATTTTGTTGACATCCTTCCTATAATTGGGTGACCAAAACTGCACACCATACTCCAGATTTGGTCTCACCAACGCCTTGTACAATTTTAACATTACATCCCAGCTTCTATACTCAATGCTCTGATTTATAAAGGCTAGCATACCAAAAGCTTTCTTTACCACCCTATCTATATGAGATTCCACCTTCAAGGAACTATGCACGGTTATTCCCAGATCCCTCTGTTCAACTGTATTCTTCAATTCCCTACCGTTTACCATGTACGTCCTATTTTGATTTGTCCTGCCAAGGTGTAGCACCTCACATTTATCAGCATTAAACTCCATCTGCCATCTTTCAGCCCATTTTTCCAACTGGCCTAAATCACTCTGTAGACTTTGGAAATCCTCTTCATTATCCACAACACCCCATATCTTGGTATCATCTGCATACTTACTAATCCAATTTACCACCCCTTCATCCAGATCATTGATGTACATGACAAACAACAAAGGACCCAACATAGATCCCTGAGGCACCCCACTAGTCACCTGCCTCCAACCCGACAAACAGCCATCCACCATTACTCTCTGGCTTCTCCCATTCAGCCACTGTTGAATCCATCTTGCTATTCCTGCATTTATACCCAACAGTTGAACCTTCTTAACCAACCTTCCATGAGGAACCTTGTCAAAGGCCTTACTGAAGTCCATATAGACAACATCCACTGCTTTACCCTCGTCAATTTCCCTAGTAACCTCTTCAAAAAATTCAAGAAGATTAGTCAAACATGACCTTCCAGGCATAAATCCATGTTGACTGTTCCTAATTAGACCCTCTTTATCCAGATACTTATATATATTATCTCTAAGTATCTTTTCCATTAATTTGCCCACCACTGAAGTCAAACTAACCGGTCTATAATTGCTAGGTTTACTTTTAGAGCCCTTTTTAAACAATGGAACAACATGCGCAGTACGCCAATCCTCGGGGACTATTCCCGTTTCTAATGACATTTGAAATATTTCTGTCATAGCCCCGGCTATTTCTACACTAACTTCCCTCAATGTCCTAGGGAATATCCTGTCAGGACCTGGAGACTTATCCACTTTTATATTTTTCAAAAGTGCCAGTACTTCTTTTACTTTGAAACTCATAGTATCCATAGCTACTCTACTAGTTTCCCTTACCTCACATAATTCAATATCCTTCTCCTTGGTGAATACCGAAGAAAAGAAATTTTCCTGGAAAGAAAAGAAATCCATTTTTCCCTTTTATTTCTGTTTAGAGCCTTGAGATATTTGATCATATTAAAGGTCTTGCTCTTTCTTATTATTTTATTGTATGGTTGCTATCCCATTCCTTCAAAGATAATTTGGCGTGTGGAGCCGTCATTTACGAAAGTCACATCCGATTATGAAAAATTTGGTGAATACCAACGTTGACTTTAGAGTATCAGTTTACTTTGGAAGTATAACTCTGAGATAATCCAGTGCAGAACTACCAATGCGTGTGTGGCTTGCCTAAGGCCTGCATTCACAGTGCAAAGTAAATTAAGCATTGCTGTACCTTCCTGTAGCTGTTTGGTCACTGAAAATACCGTGCATGGTTTTCCTGCGCTTTTGCACATTTGAGTCAGTGCCAGATACAGCGGATGCTCTTAATAAAATGACAACAGTAATTTAGCTTTGTCATTTGAACTGGCACGAGCTGCATGGCTCAAAAATACAGTATTAAAGCAGTTGAGTGTGTGTCGAGTCTAATTCTTTTTCCCATTTTCCACAAAGCTGCATTTCCATTAACTTTGGGGAAAATACACTGGCAGATTCATTTAAAATAAGTTCAGCTCCACCCTTCATGTGAGTGGCTTATCCTTCCAAATACAAATTAAGGCCTCGGGATGGCTTTTCATTAGTTTGATGTTTATTTATATTTTTGCACTCCTTAGACAGCATGACCGAACACAAGCATAACTGTAAGTCAAATGATCTCAAAGAAACTAAAAATTCTCGCTTCAGCATATGCTAACCATTACAAGATGCTTTGATGGAAGGATATTAAAATTACTGGTAATTGACATAAAATATGACAAAGTGTTTTAAGCTTTCTGAGCAAAGCAACACACATTACAGAGGAGCGGCCCCATAATGTAACTGATTAATGAAGAATTGCTCAGGCACATGCAGTTGATGTTATGAAAAATGAATTCTTTGTTGTCTTGCCGACAACCAGGCAACAGCAGCCGGAAGAAACTATTAATGGGAATCATTATCAATAGCAATATTTTCAAACTCTATTATGGCAATCAGGCAGGAATTTATTCAATAGATTTAGTTCATTTGGTCGTAATTGACAAATAATCAAAATTTATCAATGTACTTGCACACATTTCACTAACAATCAAGCAAAAGTGGTCCATTTACCACCTGACTTGATCCAAATTAGGACTAAATTGATGATCAATTAATCTTAGAAGGGGCAGCGTTGTATTTTGTAGAACAGCAGCAGCAAAAGTAGCAAATAAATGGAGTAAAGACAGGAGATTAGTGGAATGAGCAGAAAGGAGCTGAATGCGCCACGGATCGCAGCTAATGAGCATGCAGCTGGATTACAAATAGCTGGATTTATGGAGTCTGTATAAAGACGACAACCTAAGGAAAAGACGGACTTTTTTTTCCACGTCAGTCAAACAAATTTATGTGTATTGACTAATCGTGGTGTTAGCACCGATAAATAGGTAAGTTTGCTGTTACAAGTTAATATTCTATAGGAGACAAAATATCAAACATTTGTATGAAAAGTCATGACCTGATAATACTCTATTATTTTTAAATGTAAAAAATATCCTAAACTTTGAGTTTGCATACGTACTAGAAAATGCACAGGTTTTAATTTTATGAATCTGAGGATGTTCATAATTGTTTTTCACAGGCTAGTAAAGGAAAAGCTTATGTACGAAAAAGAGGCAAAACAGCAGGAAGAAAAAGTTGAGAAAATGAAAGTTGAAGGGGGTGATCATTACGTGGTTAAAAAACAGGTAAGTTTGATTCTTAGCTTGGTCTTGTATTTGAAAACTGCTTTGTGTTCATAAGAAGCCTAAAATATTCTGTCACTCTGATCACTTTCCTGATAATACTAATACTCTTGGGCAAGTGTACAGAATAGCTTAAAGGTTTATATGCTGATCAGTTATTGAACCCTGCCACCTTAAAAGCCAGCCAGGAAATTATTTCAGAATATTGTGGTTATAGAAAACGGGTTTGGTGGACCCATTTCACTGTCAAATCAATTAAATTTCTCCCCTTTTCAATTGCGTCCAATTTTCCATAAACCAAGCTGAAAAATAATTTTAAATATTATTATTTATGTTTTCAAGTTGTTGATAATAATAATAATTAAATATTCACCCAAATGTACTTTTTTTTGTTTCCTTCTATTGACATTTCGGTATTTTTGTTAATGTGTGTCTTTTCAGGTGAAGAACTCTACTCTTTTAATAATCTGTTCGAATTTGTGGAATCTGGAAACTGAGGGATGAAATTGTTTTTAAATTAATAACTTATCTTCAGTTTGCTAATGGGTTTACTTTATTTTGTTCCTGTATAATATGTTATCTGCCATCCTCACGTCAAAATAAATCTAATTTATATCATGTTTTGCAATATGAGTGTGTCTGAACGTCAATGAATTTTACAACAAAATTTCTATTGTAGCAGGTCCGGTATGCAAGCTTACAGTAGTTGAATACAAATCAGCAGGTTCACCTATGGTATAAAAAATAACTGTTTGGAAAATATGCTATTCAAGTGGATTTAGAAACTTTGGAATTGATTCTAGCTCACTCCATTTTCCGTGAAGATTCCTGTTGTTCATTAACATTTGTGAAATTTGAAATCAATTCTGAAAAGATTGCTTATAGCTATGCCAAATTATATAATTTCCCATTTCAAAATTTTGGGTGGTCAACCATAAACGTGAGCCTGCGTTATTTTGCATGTTGGTGTTCTTGACCGGGATGGTATATATACATTAATTTCAACGTTGTACAATTTTTGTGTGAACAGGATTCCTGGCTCCCCTATTGCTTTCACAATGGTAATCTGGTCTACAAAAGGACAAAGATTGCAGAGCAGATGCTGTAAAAGGCCTGTCCCACGGTACGAGTTCATTCCAAGAGCTCTCCTGAGTTTGCCCTGATTCGAACTCTGAGATTTACGGACTCGGGCTCTCGTGGACATTTTTCAACATGTTGAAAAATCTTCACGAGTCTTCCCGTGCTTGCCTGCCGTTAGCGAGTCTTCCCGAGTACCTGGCGTTAGTGGTACGAGCCGCTAAGAAACATCCACGAGCTCCGACGTACCCCCTACGTTCATTCTCCATACTTACCACGAGTTTGATTTTTTTTTTAACTTGGGAGAGCTCTTGGAATGAACTCATACCGTGGGACAGGGCTATTAGGAATTTCCTCTGGAAAATAAATCTAAATCTTAATAGTAGAACAAAGTGTAATTTATATGTGAACATGTATGAAGTGGTGTGTGGGAGAGTGTGTTTCGTTGATAGCATGGGCAAATAGGAAAAAAAATCACACCCTAAATGTGTTTTACTACTTAAGTGGAATATTTTATAAAGAAATGCCTACCTGACAAATATAAAGTGCAGACAAGACATTCATTCCCACAAGGTTTCACTATTAAATTGTTTAAGGCAATTTAATAGTTACTGTTCTCTAAAGAGCAGAGTTTGCATGGTCACCATACAAGCTTCAATTGCGAACAATTCCTGGCTCCTTCAGTTAAGCTAATGGCTTGAAATAAACAGAAAATGTTGGAAACAGTTTGTAGATTTGGCAGCGTCTTGAAAGAGAAATTGAGTTTTTCTGGTGGAAGACCTTTCATTAGAATTTTAATTGTTCAGAGTTTTCGAGTTTTGATGGAGAATCTTTGAAATGTTAATTGTTTCTCTATCCATAGATGCTGCCTGACCTGCCATCTGCTTTTATTGCTTTCTGTTTTTACTTCAGATTTCCACCATTTGTAGGCTTTTTTCCCCATAGTCAGTTTGATTTCGCAAAATGGTACAGTCTTTTCCATATCAATCTGCTTAGTGATAGCTTCTCCATCTGAAAGTTGGCTAACAATCATTGGGCGATCTATAATCGAGTGTAGAGTATGTGAACAGATAATGTTATTTTCACCAAGGCAGACAATTTTGTCAAGGACGATTACTGATGCCAACCATATATCAAGAGTTTTTGAGAGATTTAGTTTCCAAGTACAACTTCTTGGTTTGATATTCACATCTTTTAATCAAATATATGGTGGTAAATGATCGGTAAAGGCAATAAGTAAAATAATTATCATGCACACCTGTCAATATTACTGCCTTCAATGTATTACATATTCAATGTTTTCTCAAAGATTAAATACATCGCATTATCTTGTGGAGAAAATTCTACTTCTAACGCGTAAGTCATGCAACTTGTTGAACTGAATGAGGATAGATTCCTCCATTTTAAGTTCTGTACTTCATAGTGTGCAAAATGTTTCCAGGCATAGTCTTTCATGCCAATTTGATTCTGGGGTTAAAGTCAGATAGTGTTAATGTTTAGATAGAATGAAGTGTTCAAACTGCAACTTAGAATTTCAATGTGTAAGAATTTTGGGATATTGCAAGATTTTGAATAAATAAAATGATTGTAAAGAGGTAAATTGGAAGGAAAGGTTTTGTGGGGAATTGGCCAAACACTGGCAGGAGGGTCTAGTGTAGATGGAGTATTTTGGTCGGGATGGGCAAGTGGGGCAGTAGGGCCTGTTTCTGTGATGTATGACTGACTCTTTTTGTGTGGAAATAAATCATGGACCATGACCTATGGTAGAGATATGTAGAGAAAATGACAGCATATGGGACCATTGTCAGAAGATACAAATTTAAATCAACTATTTGATTTGCTACCTTTTTTCTCCCTCTCCTTCCACTTTCTCCACCAACTCCTGTCACATATACGTACACTTTTTCACACTTGGATATGGTCTGTGTACTAGATTTGTAAACCAGAGGGTGGAAGTTCAGATTCCGCCATGAACCCGCATTCTCCGTGTTTGGTCATTTCCATCTACCACCAGGGAAAAATAACTTCTGAATTATTTAGTTTAAGAGAATAGACATGTCTGGCATGTTAAGTCGACATGTAACTCCAGTCCCATACTATGTGTTTGATATTTCTAATGGCTGGTGGTGATAAAGTAAACTAGCCAACCATAAGCATTTGTTGCAAATGAAACCTTTAGCTTGTTTTTGCCACGTCACGAGCAGGAGCAATGCATCGGGTTAAAAATGAAGCCCAAAATGCTGTCAGCCATAGAGTGGAGCATTTTGTATATTAAAAATAAATACTAGGTAAATAGAGGTGACAAATAGTTGTGCTTAAATACCAGGAACAAATTATTTTAAAGGATTTAAATTTAAAAAAAAGTAAATTCTCATCTCCCCGTTGCCTCTCGCACATACCATTTAGTTGCACTGCCATGGCTAACCTAAGGTTTGTAGTTCCTTCCCTAAACAGCTTGGGGTCCCTTCTTCTCTATGTACATACTTCTCAGAACCTGATTGTCATTTACTAAAATCGATGTGGCCCACTGTCAGGTTTTGGTTGATGCATCTGAAGGTGTATTATCACACTAAGGGTACTACAGAATACGTTAATTTAATCCAAATTGGTCCCACCTACTCAATGCACTTATTTAGATTCCTCTTCAGTTACCTCCATCGGTGCCCACATTTGCACAAGAAGCTCTTTGGTGAATTTCAGTATACTTTCTAAAGAAAATCAGAAGAAGGTTCACAGCAGAAGCTATATGTGAATTTGATTTGTTTTATTTGCTGTATCGCACCATCAGCTGAAAATTAGCAAATCTGGTTGATTGCATTCCCACTAACTTTTAAACTCTTATTTGTTGCTTAGCAATCTAAACCTAAACCATGTGTAGGAAGGAACTGCTGATGATGGTTTAAACCAAAGATAGACATAAAATGCTGGAATAACTCTGGAGAGAAGGAATGGGTGACGTTTCGGGTCGAGACCTTTCTTCAGACTGAAGACTTCTTCAGTCTATCTAAAACCAAACCATTCTACATTTGATTCTTCCTTAAATCCCATAGTTACCAAAATATAAAGATGACTATAATCGTGTTTAAGTTATAACTTAAAATAATGCTTCATGCTTCTGCATCATGCTTCTTTCACTTAATGTAGATCTGATATTTTTTTCTGAAACTATTTAAGTTAAACAGATGAGAATGATAAAAATCTAAATCTGGAATGCACTGGCAAAAGATTGTATCTGGTACATTAATTTTTTTCCCAAAGGAACTCATTCAAGGCCCAGTGACAAAGCTCCCTGGGTTTCACAAGCCTCGAAGGACATGGGAGGTTTAAAACAGAATCCAGTTAGGACATGAGCGATGTGCCCACTTAATGAGTAAGTAGCAAATCAAACCCTCCTTTGGCTGTAACCTGCATCAAACAATGGACCATATCATTACATCCTGCCCGTGTTACAATTTCGATGGGATAGGTTTCACATAAACTCCCTCTCTGGGGAAAAAAAAGAAGTCTATTTTATAGACCTTGAGCTCACTTTTTCAATGTAGCACCAATCATGCACATGAAGAATGTTTCCTTTCCATGAATTCACATGATCTACTGGGAGTTTTATATGTTTTCTATTTGTTCATGAGCTCTCTTTTGCAAAACATGTTGAAATTTCTAATCCAAACTTTGAAATCTCTCCATTCCTTCCCTTCTCTATTTCTGTAACCTATATTCGTCCAAGCTTTTGAAATCTTCGCTTTTCTTCAAATCTGGCCCGTGCACAAAATTTGAATCCCTTTTTTTTTAATGGCTATTCTTCCAGCTGCCTCAGCTTAAATTCTGTACTTCCCCCCCTGAATCCCTCTGCCTCGTCAGCTGTTCTCTACTCAGTTTTTTGGAAGTTAAAAAAAAAACTTTATGGCATTAAAATTCTATACCAATAATAGTACATCTTTTTTTTTTAACAAGCAAGTTGTAGGATACTGGATGTTTTATGCATGAACTTCAGTAAAGCTTTCAATAAGGTTCTTCATGGTAGACTTGATAGATTGTTTTTTTCATAGAATTCAGAAGAGAGTGGTGGCGGAATATTATTTTGACTGGAGGCGTGCGACCAGTGGGTTTTTTGCAGTGATCAGTGCTGGAACCTCGATTGTTTAAGCTATATTTAATTGTTATGGATGAAAATGTAGTTAGGTTTGCAGTTAACGCAAACATTGGCGGAGTTGTGGATAGAGCAGAAAATTGTCAAAGAATAGTAAGATTGAACGAGAACTTACCAGTTCGAAGGTTGATCTTTATTTTATGAGGAGTCGAAGTGAGGGATTTCGTGAAGAGCCCGCCGGCGCGCATGCTCGACATACTTCAAAGTAGCGGCGTGGAATCACAGAAACCAACAAAGAAATGACTTCGCATAGTAAGATTGAAGTGACTAAGATTACCAGATGAAGGTGATTGAGGGTTGGGCGAGGAGGGCACGAAATCCCTCACTTCGACTCCTCATAAAATAAAGATCAACCTTCGAACTGGTAAGTTCTCGTTCAATCTTACTATTTCATTTCGGAGTCACGTGAGTGACTTCGTGAAGACTTCAAAGCTTCTGTGATTACACGCCCTGGACCACGTCCATGCTGACACACCACTACCAGGGATGGATGGGAGGAACAAACTTGCTCAATAGTTCATACTGCAAAACAAGAGCAGAGTTATTAATAACAAATCAAAACCCCTCATGCGGGGACATCTCCACGTTCGTGACCTGCATTCAGCACGGCTTCTGCAAACTGTAGAGGAGCAGCAACAGGCTTGTTATAAAAACGCTGGAACACAGCTTCATTAGCCCATCCTGCTGTGGCGAGAATTTGGTCCATGGGCACCTCCATGACCCTCGCCGTTGACGTCGATGCAGCCCTGTTGGAAAGAGACTTGAACACATTAGTGTCGATACCTGACTTACCCAAAACGACTGGAAGCCACATGGATATCGTCTGGACTGTCACTCGATGATGAGGTCTCTTATGAGTGACAAGCAGGTATCTCTCCATTCCTCTGATGCGTGCCGTCACCTTGACATAGTGACGGATATGTGAGGCTACACATAGCCTAGCATCTGCGGGGTATGCCGGGAACTTCAGCTGCAGCCCTGTGCACCCAGGTCTATGCTGCTTTAGTAGCTCGTCAATGAAAAAGACTACTTCTGTGGGGGTAGACGTCATTCTGTCGACACGAAGTTTGTGTAGTGTCTGTACCCTCTGAGCTGAAGTCAGCGCTAGTAACATCACCAGCTTCATGGTGTGTTGGTCCAGTTGGAGCCCTTCCATGGGTGACCACGTCCTGAGCAGGGTTAATACGTCCCTGACATCCCAGGTGATATTATAGCGTGGTGTAGGCGGATTCATATTGAATATACCCCGCATGAGTCTGGACACTAGCCTGTTGGATCCTACCTCCAAACTGAGGTAGAATGATAGCGCACTTCTGGCGCTGTTGATGGCACTGTAACTTAAGTGTTCATCATGGTGCAACCCCGTGAGGAATTCCAGGACGTCGGTTGTTGTCACGTCATCGTACGTGATGCGAGAGCGGCTGCAGTAGGCTTCCCACTTCTTAATATGCGAGCGGTATCTTCGCCTTGTAGACTCTCGACACGACGCCCCGGTGATATCCATGGTCCGAGCCGAGAGGCCGTATTGGACTAACGGCCTGTTCAGAACCTGCAAGCCAACAAATTTAAATAGCCATGGCAGGGATGCGGCTCCCCTGAGACAGGGTGAGTAACCAATTGTGGGCAACCCTTCAAAAGGACCCAAGGTTCGTTGAGCATGTCAAAGACCACCGGATACCAAGGCTGTGTGGGCCAGTCGGGTATAATAAGGATGCCCTTGGCAGCATCTGCCTGAATCTTTCCCAATACCCGACTGATGAGGCAAAATGGGGGGAAGGCATAGAAAAACCACTTCCCCCAGTCCAGCGAGAATGCATCTAGCACTATTGCCCCAGGATCTGGTTCCCATGAAACGTAGGTTGGTACCTGATGGTTCCACCGTGACGCAAAGAGGTCAATGTCCGGTTTACCAAATTTGGCTGTGACTTTAGAAAAGATCTCAGGATGCAACATCCATTCAATATTGTCATTAAATTTGCGTGACCTGGTGTCCGCCACAGTATTAAACTCACCTGGCAAATAGGTAGCTGAAATCCAAATGTCTCTTTGAACACACCAGAGCCAAATTGAGTTTGCCAATTTGTCACACGAAACTGGCCTGGTACCACCCATATGGTTTAAATATGCTACTGCTGTGGTGTTGTCTATTTGGAGACGGACATGTGCGCCAACAAGCTTAGAACAATACGCACGAAGTCCGTGGAATGCTGCCAGCAACTCCAAATAGTTAATCCCTTGAGTTAACAACATCGTTGATTCAAGGGTGTCCCATCTGCCACCACAACTAGAGCAATTATTCGTGGATCCCCAACCATTGGAGCTTGCATCAGTTTGCAAATATACCACCGGATTAGCCTCCCTAATAGGCTTGAATGAGTTGCTAATGTGACACACCCACCATTGCAACTCATTTATCGCTTCGGGCGGCAGCTGCATGGACCGATCATAATGACCAGCGTTCTGTTTTAACGCAGCAATTTTAGCTCTTTGCAAATTCTGATAATGCAAAGGTCCATATCGCGCTGCCGAAAACAAAGCTACCAGCTTCCCAATTATTGTAGCTAAGTGCCGAATCGATGGTATATTGGTGCGGATTAAATCTTGACACACCTGGGTAACCTCCTCAATCTTGTTAATTGGAATGGTAACCCTCATGCTTATAGAGTTCACCGTGAACCCTAGGTAATTAATCACCTGGGCAGGGTAGAACTTTGATTTCTCTGGATGGACAATAAACCCCAATTGTTGAAATATATTGACAGCAGCTGCAACACCCTGTTCAGCCAATTCCAGGGTGTGGCCCACAATTAAGACATCATCTAAATAGGCCATACTATATGGTGTCGTTGTCTCAAATAAGCCATAATTGGCTTCACTAATTTAGTGAACAATCTAGGGCTGTGGTGAGCCCATTAGGCAAAGCCTTGTACTGCCAGAGTTGCCCCATCCAGATGAATTTTAAAACCTTCTGTCACATTTCTGGACGGATACGGAATAATATGCGTCTTTTAAATCGATGCATGCCATAAAACAACCATGAGAAATCAATGATTTGGTTGTTTCAACGTATCCATTTTAAAATGAGAATATGTTACAAAAGTATTCAAACGGGTTAGATCAATAATGACACAACAACTTCCATCCTTCTTAGGTCTGGTGAATATGTTCGAAACAAATTCAACTGGCTCATGCACCACTCTCTTAATCACTCCTTTGCTCAAGACTTAACAATTCCTTATAGCCGGCTGCCTGTTCTGCAGCAGATAATTTTAAATGTTCGAGCGGGCATGTGCTGGGATGGAGGAATGTCGCCATTAATAAACTCAATTTTATGCCCCTGAATATTCTGCAACACATACTCGTCACCAGTGAAATTACCTCATGCACCCAAAAAACCACCGAAGGTGACCACCAACATGTGAAGTTAAACAGAGAGAAAAGAGAGAACCAGACCCCCTCACCTCCGTGGTTACCGGCGGTCCTTGACACGCGTGTGTGGACGTGGAGGTGCTGGGTTGGCTTGAGGGCGCGGCGTCTTCGTTTTCCACCAGGGTCTCTGCCGACCCTGTCCTAAAAAAGACCCCTGGTGCTGGGTCTGATGTTGCTGTCGTTGTGGAGCTTGAGGGTGGGTCCTCATCGAGGTACTGGCAGACCCTCGTGATCGAATGTATGGAGACTTTGAGCCTGACGGTGTGGGGGCACTCTGAGGGCGCATGATCCCCACCGTTTTGGCTTGCTCGTCAAGCTCTTTGACTCTCTTCGAGAGGTCCTTCCCAAAGAGCTGACGGGGCGGGGGCGGCGGTGGTTTGCACACTCCTGCAAACTTTGGATTGAGCGCTGGGTGGATGCTGGTTTTGCGAAACCCGTTAATTTCGTGCTGGGTCGCGCACAGGAGGGCCAGGGCATCTCCCTGGTCCAAATTCAATTCGTCCACCGACCGCACAAAGGCGGTAATACCGGCCGTGAGGAGCTTCAGGATCCGCTGCAGTTTTACCTCCTGTTGACGGATAGCCGCACTGATGTTGCCCCATATCGGCGTATTGACCACAGGCACGTTGAGGGAGTTGCAATTGGATGGAGACTTGTGACGGCTCATTGCCTGGATGAGGACTTCTTCCTGCTGCTCCAGGCTGATAGTAGATGTTTGTGAAGACGCCCTGTGCCTGTTGCTGCCCTGCTGTTGTTGACGTTGAAGCAGGAGCTCCAGCAGCCGCTCCATACGGTCAATACGCCCTTCACCCTGAACACTCAGGTGGTCGGAGTCCTCCGGCTCTGAAAAGAAAACCGGGCTCCTGTCATCGGCCCGCACCTCGTCGAGGCCCTGCCGGTGCCGGTAGTTGTCGCTAACAGCCGCCGAGGCGAACTGCGCGATTCCTGCGCGGGCGTGTTCAACCGCCTCCGTTTAGCGGGAGCTGAAGCCGCTGCCACTAAGGGCACTTGCGGCGAGGTGTCGGCACCAGCCGAAGCATGGCTGCCAGGGGCCCGCGCAGTCTTGCCGGCTGCCCACATCGTGGACGTTGCCGACGCATGGTCTCGCCCACCCATCCATGGGGGGCTCGGCGACCGTGACGAGACCCGACTCGACCGACCCGTCCCGGCGTCGAGAGTCGGGGCGTGCCGGCTAGACCTCACAGCCGCCCCGGGTCTTTCCCTGGAACCTGACCGCTCCTCCGTGTCAGGCAATGCCTTAGCCCTGGTAGGGTTAGGCTTCTGGGCTCCTGCCCTTCCCCTTCTCGGAAGGCTGAGTGGAACAGGCCGTGCAGCCGCACGCACCCAGCTCGAGGTCGCCAGCGAGCCCGCTGACGACCTGACTGCCATGGCAGGGTCCCCCTGCTCTGGCGGCACACCACACTCCTCGTCGAACTCCTCCGAGCTGTGGTGTGCTGGCGGATCTGGACCTGTAAACACAGGGCTTACCCACATCTCCGCCTGAGTCCCGGCCTGCGATGCAGGTACTGCCGATGGTAAAGGCCCCGGAACTGTTGACCGGCGAACTCGTCCTGACGTCCTCCGGCCCTTGGAACTCCCATCCATGTCCTTGCTGCAAGACAAAACCAACAACAAGGACCACCAACTAAAGGTAGAATACTTACCTCCGTGGCCCCTTCTGAAGGGCTGGCGAGGAGCGCGCTCCACCGCCAGCCGTCGCAGCAACGCGGTACGACGATATGTCGAGCATGTGCGCCGGCGGGCTCTTCACGAAGTCACTCACGTGACTCCGAAATGAAATACAGCAAGATTTAGACCAGTTGGAAATTTGGGCAGAGAAATGGCAAAAATTGAATTTAATCTGGACAAGTATGAGGTGATGCATTGCGAGAGATCAAATATAAGAAAATATATGGTTAATGACAAGACCATTAACAGCATTGACGTGGAGAGGGATCTTGCGCTGCAAGCCCATACCTCCCTGAAAGTAGAAACACAAATGGATGCGGTGGTAAAGAAGACACGGCATAATTTATTGGTTGGGGCATTAAGTATGAAAAGTCAGAAAATCAGTTACAGTCATAGAGTGATACAATGTGGAAACGGGCCCTTTTGCCCAACTCGCCCACACCGGCCAACAATGTCCCTGCCCCACTAATCCCACTTGCCCGCGCTTGGTCCATATCCCTCCAAACCTGTCCTATCCATGTAACTGTCTAACTTTCTTAAACGATGGGATAGTCTCAGCCTCAACTACCTCCTCTGGCAGCTTGTTCCATACACCCACCACCCATTGCGTGAAAAAGTACCCCTCGGTATCCTATTAAATCTTTTCCCCTTCACCTTGAATTTATGTCCCCATGTCCTCGATTTCCCTACTCTGGGCAAAATACTCTGTGCATCTACCCGATCTTTTCCTCTAATGATTTTATATACCTCTGTAAGATCGCCCCTCATCCTCCTGCACCCCATGGAATAGAGACCCAGCCTACTCAACCTCTCCCTGTAGCTCACACCCTCTAGTCCTGGCAACATCCTCGTAAATCTTTTCTGAACCCTTTCCTATAACATGGTCCCCAGAACTGAACACGATATTCTAAATGCAGTCTCACCAACGTCTTATACAACTGCAACATGACCTCCCAACTTCTATACTCAATACTCTGACTGATGAAGGACAAAATGCCAAAAGCCTTTTTGAACACCTTATCTACCTGCGACTCGACCTTCAAGGAACGATGCACCTATACTCCTAAATCCCTCTGTTCTACAACACTACCCAGAGGCCTACCATTTATTGTGAAGGTCCTGCCCTTGTTCAACGTCCCAAAATGCAACACCTCACATTTATCTCTATTAAATTCCATCAACCATTCCTCTGCCCACCTGGCCAATGGATCCAGTTCCTGCTGCAAGTGTTCACAACCATCTTCACTATCTGCAAAACCACTAACTTTTTTATCATCACCAAACTTGCTAATCTTGCCCTGTATGCTCTCATCCAAATCATTGATGTAGATGACAAACAGTAATGGGCCCAGCTCCGAACCCTAAGGCACACCACTAGTCACAGGTCTCCAGTCTGAGAAGGAACCTTCCACCATCACCCTCTACTTCCTTCCATGGAGCCAATTTGCTATCCATTCGGCTATCTCTCCTTGGATCCCATGCAATCTAAAACTGTTGTACAAATGTTTAGTTGGGTTGCATTTAGAATATTGTATGCAGTTCTGGTCACAGCATTACTGGAAGCATGTAGAGGCATTGGAGCCTTCCAGAAAAGGTTCATCAAGATATTGCCTTGATTAGAAGATATTGACTAATAGGAGATGTTGGACAAATTTAATTGGTTTTCTCTGGTCACAGGTTGAGGGGGGTGACCTAATGTAAATATATAAAATGAATAGAGGCATTGGTTAGGTAGATACCCTTTTTTACTAAGTGGAAATATCAAATATTGGAGAGCATAATTTTAAAGTAAGAGGATGGAACGTTTAAAGGAGATTTATGAGGCTTTTTTTTAAAAACTGTGAACTGTGGGTGCTTGGAACACATTGCCTGGAGAAGTGGTGGAAGCCCAAGGATTTTAAAGGCACGCGATCAGGAAGGAAATGAAGGGGTGTAGACAATGGGCAGGCAGATGGTATTAGATTAAATTGGCATCGTGGTTGGCAGAAACATTGTGGGCCGGGGAACCTGTATCTGTATTGTACTGTTCCATGGGTCACTTTGTTATCACCAAGATAGTAGATATGACAAAGTGACTTAGTAGTTTTGTGAGGAAACTACTTGAATCAAATAGTTAATTGCTTCTTTTTATTAAATAATAGTAACTTGGAGTTCCTCAAAATCATCCCCTCGCATTCTGTTCTTCTTTTAAATTTATATTGCCCACTCAGTATCTAATCCCAACTGCACATTTGATAATTCCATTCTGTATTAATCAGCATCTTGATTCTTGATGTCTTTTGAGTGGGGGCAATGGAAATCTTGCTGCTGCTTTCAATTCTGAATGTCTTGCAAGTCTGAATGTGCAGCCATTGCCACTTCCTCCAGCTCCATCCTTGTTAATATTATCAGCCACTGTATCTGACCTCAAGTGGAACCTCTCACACCTCTCCTGCTAAAGCTATCACAAAGAAATACGAATTCCACATTCATGCCAAAGACTACTTTACTCCTCAATTTAAATCTATCAACACCAATTTGCATTTATATAGGATCTTCAACATAGACAAACATCCCACTGAGAGAAAATGGAGCAGATGCCAAGGTTCTGATTAAATGAGTTAGGAGATGACTGAAAGCTTGGTCAAAGGTATGGCTTTAAAGGCTAGCAAAGCAAGGAAAAGCGGATTTGGAGATAACAAAGCTCCATCACTGAGAATGAAGAATAGAGAACATGATTAACAGCAGGCAAAAGTTAGGAGATTGGAAGAATTGAATGAAACGGAGGGAGCTCTGACTAGATAGGGATATGTATTGTATTCATATAAGTAAGAGTTTTAAAATTTATTGGCGACACTTAATATGTGAACATAAGTAACGGTCAACAAGAATGATTGTTGTATGACAGTATGTTAATGTTATAACAAGTTTTCACAGTTAAATTTTGGACAAATTAAAGTTTATGGAGGATGATGAGCAAAGGATCAAATGGAGAGATAGGCAGTGACTTTATCAGTGGTGATAAGCCATTTATACAAGCTGAAAATATGGATTTGAACTCAACAATATTGACTATCCAGTCTTAATAATTATATCTATTGAATTTCGAAGATATCAGGTAGAAAATACGCAGAGTTTTTTCCCGTTTGTTATTAACTGCAAGAGCATTGTTGACTAGAACTGAGCAGGGGTAAAGGTAATTCTAATATTTCTCACATTTCTTTGATTATAAATGTATTCAGGATGGTGAGCAGCTGGTGAGCTTTCATTACTTAGAAAACTGAAACTTGCTTGAATTTTTCAGGAGTTTGCTGTGTACTCTCTTATTAATAGATTTTTTTTTTCCATCAGAACTTTGTAAGCAATGTAATAGTATTACAGGTTTCCTGTCCACTTGCTGAACTATTATACAACCATATTCTGATTTTTGTTAAACACAAACTGCTTGAGGAACTCAGTGGGTCAGACAGCATCTTTGGAGGGAATGGACATGAGACATTTCAGGTTGGGACCCTGCTGCAGACATTTGTAGTAGTGGGAGGAAAGTTGGAAAAACGAGGTGGAGGTGGGACAGAGCCTAGCCAGTGATAGGTGCCTGCAGGCAAGGTGTGGGGGGGGGGTCTGCTTTGGCAGATGGGTGGAGTATGTGGCAAAGGAGATAAAAGAATAGTGGACAAAGAAAGATGAGGGGTGAAATATAATGCCAGAGGGAGGGATATAATTGGTAGGGGGCAGGGGAGAATAAAAGGGAAATGAGGGACTGAGTTGGGAGATGAATGAGGGGAAAGGAGCAGAGTGGGGGAGGGGGTGGGGGGTGCACACCGGAGTGGGGGCACATGACAGAGAGAGGGGGTGGGTATTACTTAAAATTGGAGAACTCGTAATTCATACCATTGGATTGTAAGTTACCCAAGTGGAAAATGAGGTGCTGTTTTTTTCCAGTTTGTGTATGGCCTCTGGATTGGAGGAGGCCACGGATAGAAAGATCGCTATGGGAAGGAGAGATGAAATGATTAGTAACCTGGAGATCCAGCATGCCTTGGCGGACAGGGTGTGGTCATGCTGCAATTGCACATGTACTTCCTATGACTTGTGACTTATTTGAAACCAAGATCAAACATCTGCAAATTATTTTGTTTTTACAACAGGATAAGTTAAATATTTTAAATTTGTTTTATTTTAATCATATTAACAAAGTACCGATCAGAAGTTATTCTGCACTATTGCTTTTCTGTAAATATATTAGGTGTTGAATTAGGAGTCATTTTGTGAACAGAAGGGAGTTATAACGTGATATTTTTATGTTATCTCCCAATCCAGCATATAATGAGGGCCCTTTATTGATACAAGTATAGCATTACGCTATTTTGTTCTTCAATATGAATAATATGCATATTTCAGGCCATTTTGATGTTTTTGTTGCAGACATATCACAGAATCAAATTACAAAAATCCTGTGAAATTAATGAAAAATTGCTTTTACCAAATGAGTTTGAGCTAGATTAGTAGTGAAGGTAGACGCCAGTTATTGACCTTGGCAGCTAAATGTCTGTAATCTGTCTTCATTACTACTGTTTGCATAATGCCATTACACTTAGAATATTTTTTTGGTTGAATTGCAGATATGTGTATTTTTACATTACTGGAGAGATTTTGAGGAACGTGATTATTATTCAGGTTTTTACACCATTACACTGTTCTTAAAATTTACCCTTCACGTGAAACCTTACAAATAACAGATATAAATTAGATAACTTCAAGACTGAAAGTCAAAAACATTTTTTATAACACCCATTTTCATCGTTTTGCCACCGTTTTGGACACCAAAAATGTGACGTTAAAAACTCTGCCACATTTAGTCATGAATATTTCATTCATAAATAAAGTTCATTTGGCCCCTCATACATATACGTTTTGATAATGATCTAGGGAAATATCTTCATCAATACCAGGAGAAAAATACAGTAACATGTCTGGTATTCCGCCTGGCAAAGATCCCGTAACGGTCGTTGTGCTTGGTGTTCATTGTCACAACCACCGTTATCGGGGTCGGTACCTCCGTAAGTTAAACCACGGAGGCTCCAAACTAATACTTTTCAAAAACCCAATGAGGTATCCTATGGTAGCAGCGATTTTTGGGCGAGTTAATTATTTTTTCCTATTTTCCCATTTAATATACCAAAAACATTGTGGTATCAAAAACGCAGCGATCATTTACGATATATTTTCCGACTTTTTAAAATCAATCATAAATTGGTCATCAAAACTAAGCAACTGAGCCAATCTTCAATTTAGCAACACACTGTCTCTTGTCTCTTTCGTACGGACCAAGTCGCGAACTTCATTCCTTCGTGTTAACTTACGGAAGCTCCACAACGACTGTTACGGAGACATTTTACTTACTAAAAAATCATCCCAAATCAAACCTTCTGACAAGTCATCGGCTATCGATATAGCTCAAATCCATAAGGTAATGCACCGTTTAGATCATATTGGTGAAAATGTTTGGTTTTCGCTAAAAATGTAACATTCATTTTCTGGGACACCAAACCTTTGAATGCCCACCGTAACGTACGTTTGTGTATATGATTTGTAACACACGTTGTGGTGTCCACTCAGATGGATGCAGTATTTAACTACATGATTGATGTTTGCAATTTTATTGTTCCATGTGGTATTCATAAACATAGAAAGGAATAAGGAATACGTGCACTTACTGTGCCAACCAGGTCACTGGTGGACACCACGCGACAACCATTACACAAAATGTATGTGTGTATTCTGATGCCATTTTCGGAAACTTGCCATCAATATGCTATTTTTTATTTTTTTGTTGATACTATGTTAGTCATGAACCCAATAAAGTGCTTGTCAACTTCTTTGAAGGAATTCAAAATTTGACCCTCTTTGTCACATTATTGTGTGCACTATTGTAAAAAGACACATATACTTTGCCAATTTTCATAGAATTTTATAAAATACTAGACCAAGTGGGACCCGTTGGGCCCTGTTCCCCAATGCAATATTCCACCACTCACCCATAGCCCCCACTGCTCAGGCGCAGCTCATTTCCCTTCATCCCCTAGCACTTCCTCCCCTTCACCCTCCTGCTTCGTTCCTCTCTCCTCCTCCCCCACTCCCTCCTTCATCTCTCCCTCCCACGCCTTTCCCCTAACCTCAGTCACATCCTTCCCTCCCCCCCCATAACCCCTCTCCCCTCCCTATCCCCCTTGATGTCATTGTGAGGTGGAAGTTGCTGTGTTTTTTCTTTTATGTACATGAGATCCCATTGTGATGTCATACCCTGCTAACTGCCAGTGCAAATGCAAGTGATTTTTGTCAAACTGGATTTTGCAAAGTTTAAAATGTGAATAACTTGTAAAATATACCATCAATCTGAATGAAACTTGATTTAAAAAAAACACACCAAGGGACAATTGTGAGTAAGGTGGGCCAACAATTGAGGTGCTATCATGTACAGTTTGACTTGGTTCCGGGAGAACCTGGGCAGGCAGGCAGAATAACAAACAAGATGAGAGTTTTAGTAATATACTAGAGCTGTTAGGTCCCGTCCCCTCAACGCGCGGTTGCGGAGGGGAGCTGAGCGTGCTGCTGGGGCCACGGCGAGTGGGCGGCGGAGACACGACGGAGACCGCGGGTGGGCACAATCTGAGGACAGTCAAAAGCAGCGATGGGCCAGCCGATCGTGGCTTCCGCGAGGGGCAGCCCACCCACCCGCGTGCTGGCCGAGTGCGAGGATCGGGCTGCTGGGCTCACGACGAGCAGGCTGCTGGGCCCATGGCCAGCGGGCGTGGCATAGACTTGATGGAGGCCACGGGCGGGAGAGATTTGAGGACGTTCAAAAGCAGCGCAGTCGACTGCGAGTTGGGGGGGGGGTTACGTAACTTGCAGCTCGTGGAAAACAGGCTGCACGTTGAAAACTGCGCAGCTGGCCGCGAGGAGCAGCAGAGCCATTGTGACATGATAAGCTCGTTAGCTTCAGCTCGTTAACTTAAAAAAAGATCTCAGATTGGTGGAGAATTTGAAGAAATAACTCGGGAAATAATGATTTAAATGCTCAGATGAGGTGATTTTTGAGATCATGAGGTAAATCTCGGAATATGTAAAAATGCCACCGTTAGCGCGTCGGGTTTTTGAGGAGATGTGATACACAATCAAATACACAAATAGGGACGACATAAACGAAGATCAGAGTTTTATAAAATTAGATAGATAGATAGATAGATAGATAGATAGATAGATAGATAGATAGATAGATAGATAGATAGATAGATAATTGTGAGACCAAGTGTAGCACTTCTGTAAAGAGATTCATTTGGTTTAACATGCAATATATTTGATCAGTTACCTCAAAGTCCTGCTGCTCCATTATTCAATTGAGTTAGGTTTATGCAGTTTACATTTACATAGACTACAGGAGACGATGCGGTCGCCACATGTTTGCGGGTGGTTGCCGGGGAGTCGTCTTCATAGGCGTGGGTAGTTCCCGCATTCTCGGAACCAGAACGAAGCAGCCATGGAGAGTATTGAGAATTCTCGTGTTGGAGGTCGAAGGTTATCGTAGGTTCTAATAGGTTTTCCCCGGTGCTGACCGGTGAATTTCATTGGGGGGAAAAAAACATAAACAGTAGTTCAGAACCAAGGATAACCGACCGGTAATGTTAATGTTCGCCGAGCTTCACAGCCGTGTATCTCTGACCATAAAAGTTGTCTCCCCCACCTTCTCCTCCCCCACCTTCTCCTCCCCCACCTTCTCCTCCCCCACCTTCTCCTCCCCCACCTTCTCCTCCCCCACCTTCTCCTCCCCCACCTTCTCCTCCCCCACCTTCTCCTCCCCCACCTTCTCCTCCCCCACCTTCTCCTCCCCCACCTTCTCCTCCCCCACCTTCTCCTTTCCCCACCCCCTCCTCCTCCCCCCCCCTCCTCCTCCCCCCCCCCTCCTCCTCCCCCCCCCTCCTCCTCCCCCCCCCCCTTCTCCTCCCCCCCCCCTTCTCCTCCCCCCCCAAGTGGTTGTCTATATGTGGAGCGTTATGAGATGGGCAAGGTCGTCAATGAATATTTCTCCTCTGTTTTGACCATGGCGAAAGACATGAATACCAGGAAACTGAAAAGCTAATGAGGATAGCTTGTGCGGGAGTCCTTATTAGAAGATGTTGGAAGTTTAAAAAACATAGAAACATAGAAAATAAGTGCAGGAGGAGGCCATTCGGCCCTTCAAGCCAGCACCGCCATTCATTGTGATCATGGCTGATCGTCCCCTATCAATAACCCATTAAAACATATGAAAGTATGAGCTTGGCCTAAAATTTTTTAAAGACAGATGGGAGGAAAACTTATATATACGCAACTGTTTGCTAATGTTAGGCATTCGTTAATTCAATTTAAAATACTACACAGACTATTATTCAAAGTCAAAACTGAATAAGATCTTTCCAAATGTATCCCCTATTTGCGATAAATGTCTTCTTCAGGAAGCAACTTTAACCCATAATGTCTGGAGAGGAATTTTTGAAATAATTTCAAAAACACTAAAAATAAAATTGGATCCCGGGACGGAACTGATCACTAGGTACCTCAGAAGCCTGTTCTGAGCTATCACTATTTCAAAGACGTTTCCTTAATTATGGCCTAATAACGGCGAAAAATCTAATACTTAAATTTTGGAAACATACATCAGTCCCTACTCTTAAGATGTGGATTATAAACATGTCCGAGACACTACATCTTGGAAATATTAGACTTGTCTTGGCAGAAAAACCAGATCATTTTTCCAAGACGTGGACACCATTCATTGATTTATTACAAGGATAGTATGGCGCAACACCACTTTGGATTTAAATCTAATTACAGGTTGGGTGAGGTGGGTGGGGAGGGATGAGAAGCAGGTATATCACCATTTATTCTCTCTTTATTTGTCTATTCTCTTTCTTTAATTCACTCTTTGGGTACACTACTTTGGTAGTCTATGGGTTCTATCTTTGCACATTTCACTTTTTATCTTTCTTGCTTTTTCTACTTTCTTTTCCTTTAACTCAAAGCTAAAAAGTTAAAATTGAAGCTGTACAATATAGCAATGTAACAAAATTCTGAGATTTTAAAAATGAAGTCTGCAATTTATCCCATCTGATAAAGCATAAAAAGAAGTTTAATTTGACACCTAATTCACTTTCATATCTTCAGTATTAATAAAGTTATGGCCATTTTCATACTCGGACATTACCTTCGTGTTCCCTATTGTTTTTCCATTGACTAAACACAAGCTGTGATCGAGGACAGTCAAAAGCCCATAACTTTCTTAAAAATTAAGAGAACTGAAATAAATTTTCAGTTATTATAGATTGAAGTATTCTGAAACAAATATGAAACAATCTTACTTGGATGACCTGAAATTAAAGCATATAATTAGTTAGTTACCTAATTGTAGCTAATTACAAAATTCAATTACTAGATCTAAACATCTATCCATTTCTTAAGAAAAGATTAACATTTTTAAATAGCCTAAATGTCCAAATAACATTCACACAAGAATTCACAATATAACATGATTTTTAAATCTCATTGTCATGAATTTATAGACCAAATGCATAGTTAACATTTCAGGCCAAAGATGCTTTATCAGAACTGGGAACAAAAGAAAATTTAGTTTTTAGTTTCAACTTAAAATTAACTTGTATTCTCTCTTTCCCACGTTGTGATGAAGGGCTTGGATCTGAAATTCGTTCTCTTTCCAAAGATGTTGTCTGACCTAAGTGTTTTGAACATTTTTGTTTTAGTTTTCTGGGTAACCCTGATTCTGAAACAATGCCCTCCAGTTTACTGTTCACTAAATGTATTTAAGAGAGAGTTAGATATTGCTCTTAGGGCTAACGGAATCAAGGGATATGGGGAGAAAGCAGGAACAGGGTACTGATTCGGGACGATCATATGGTGCTGGCTCGAAGAGCTGAATGGCCTAGTCCTGCACCTATTTTCTTTGTTTCTACTAATCTTAGCTACTAACCTCTCAAGCCCCCATGGAATCTTGTTTCAATAGATTATCTCTTGTTCTTCTACCTGCCAACAAATATAGACCTAACCTTTCTTCATCTATCAACTCCTTCATCCCATGAATCAATGAATGTAATGTAATGAATGTTGTCTGAACCATCTCTACAGCAAGTATATCCTCCTTTAAGTATGGAGACCAAAATTGTCCATTGAACTTCAAGTAAACCCTCAACAGAGTATTGTAAAGTTGCATTACAACTTTCATTTTGTATTTTACTTCGGCGTCATGTGAGTGACTTCGTGAAGACCCCGCCGGCACACATGCGTGACATATCAAGCTGGGGGGGAGCGCGCTCCTCTGCCGGCAGCTTAAAAGGACCCTCGGGTAAGTTTTTACTAACCTTGAGCTGGTTAGTTTTCTGTTTGATTAACTCCCTACAGGAAATTTATGGAGAGAAGAAGTAAAAAGAAGGCTGCGCCTAAGCATGCCTTTCAGGACCGCGGGACTTCAGTGCGAGGTTGGCAGCCAACATCCCCGGAGCTGACCGCAGAACTGGCAGGACCCGTACCATGGGCCGGGAAAACAGCGCGGAAGTCGGGGACGCCGCTCAGTCAGCAGGACCCGACTCTCCACCGCAGCAGTCCAGGGAGCTGCATACTGGCGGTAGGACCGCGCGGGATCAGGGTAACCAAGACCCCGACTCACCATCGCTTCAGCCTGTACGAAAACAGACCAGCGGCAAAAAAGTGCGGAAGACAGGGCCCGGTTTAACGGCACACCCCGACTCACCACTGCATCAGTTCGCAAGAAGGCGGACCGGTGGCAAAACCACACAAAAGTCGTGTAGCCTTGTTGGAGCGACTGGCATCGACTCTCCACCGCTTCAGTTCGCTAGATTGCGGACCGGTGGCAAAACTAAACATAAGTCAAGTAGCCCCGTAGGAGCGGCAGGCACCGACTTTGTGCCGCATCAGTCCGGAAGACCTCGGACTGGCGAAAAGCCCGCGCGGATGTCGTGTAGCCCCGCAGGAGCGGCTGGCACCGACCCCACACCGCCGCAGTCGAGACAGACAGACGGCAGATCTACCAGGAAGTCGTGTAGCCCTGCAGGAGCGGCTGGCACCGACTATCTACCGTATCAGTCCCTTAGACATCACCTCGACGAGGTGGGGACTGGCGGTAAGATCGCCATAGATTCTTCAGAATCTGGGGAAGGACTTGCCGTTCGCAGATAGCGATGGCGGTCGCCTTGCTCGTATGGAGCGGAAGATGGAGCAGCTGCTCCAGAGGGACCTACTCCAGCAGGAGCATGCGTCCCAAGGATCACGCAGGTCCACGACAGGCCCATTACCAGGACCGTCCAACATCTCTCCCTCCTCAGTAGGGAGCGCAAGAAGTCAGGGATTAGCTGACTTCGAAGAGGGGTTGGCTGAAGACCCACAGTTGCAAGGGATGCAAGAAGAGGAACTTCTGGGGATGGTGTCTAAGTTCACTCAACCATCCCAGAAAGGGCAACCTCTTCAGCCGAGGCTAGCGGCCAGTATAAACTACCTGACAACAGACCAATTACAGGAACAGGTAATTTCGGAGACCGCAAGCAAATACATGGCCCCGGAAAATTGCGTGTCGCTGAACGTCCCTACCGTGAACACACATATATGGGGAAACATCAGCCCTGGGATAAGGGCACAGGAATTTAAAAATTCAAAAAATCCTGAAACTACTGACCTCGGGCATCACTGCATTTGCCAGGTCAGTTGACGGTATGGACATGACGGAAGAGCAGCAGGATGCATTAGCCCTGCTATGCAATACCCAATATGAGATCAATTGCTTTCGGAAAAGCTCTATCCGTCCTACACTCAACCCCAAATTTGCGGGTTTGTGTAAGGCCACCGCTACGCCACCACCAAGACAGTTGTTTGGTGATAACCTGCCCAAACAGGTGAAAGACCTAGACGAGGAAGCTAAAGCAGTAGGTTTGATAAAACCGCCTTCCTCTGGCAGACCTCCAGCGTATCGTCGGCAGCATCCATATGCGACATCTATCAGGCCCCGGGTTCAACCCGATAGAGTGACGGGAGCATACCCTAAAGTCGCGCCTTATCATCAGAGGCCTTTTTTAGGCCAAGGTCCACAGCGACCAGCCTGGAAAATGCGTCAACCCCACACCCCAGCACCACAGCAACCCAAGAACAAAGGACAGAAGACCAAGCCCCGTCAGTAACCATGGAGGTAAGGGGGTCTCGTTCCCTTGGGAATGCTGCATGCATAACCTCACAAGTGGGAGGTGGATTGCCTCTGTTTGGGGATGCATGGAGTTCTATAACTTCTGACACTTTTATATTGCACACTATTCGAGGTTACGAAATTGAATTTATAAACAGACAACTTCCCCCAGCTCAACATGTACCTAGCCGGAAATTTGTACTTTCTCACAAAGAGAAAGTTGAAGGACATGCAGAGCTATTAAGGTTATTTACCAAGGTTATAGAGAAAACGGTACATGAACCTCTTGAATTTGTATCTAACATCTTTACCAAAACCAAAAAGATGGTGGATGTCGTATCATAATTGATTTATCTCAATTAAATAATTTTGTGCAATATACCCATTTCAAGATGGAAACATTTGAAACTGCCAAGCAACTGATTTCCAGGGGGTACTTCATGGCCTGCATCAATCTAAAAGATGCATACTATTCAGTACCTATACGTAAAGATTACCGCAAATATTTAAAATTTGTTTGGATGGGGCAGCTATGGCAGTGTAAAGCATTGCCTAATGGACTTACAATAGCCCCCAGGTTATTTACTAAAATATTAAAACCAGTGTTGGTGTCTCTACGAAGACAAAACCACATAGTCATGGCCTATCTTGATGACATTCTGATTGTGGGGAGAACTTTGGAATTGGCTAAATTAGCTGTGGCAGCCACCAAGTCACTATTCCAAAAGCTGGGGTTCGTCATCCATCCAGACAAATCAAAGTTAAACCCTTCTGTCATTATGGACTATCTGGGATTCACGGTTAACATAAATCTATGATTGTCACTTTCCCAGAGAATAAAGTAACAGATATAATAGAGGCATGTAATAGCCTTCCTTGCGCCAGAAAACCGACTATTCGACATGCTGCCAAGGTGATTGGGAAACTTGTAGCTACATTTCCAGCTGCACGATTTGGACCATTGCATTGTCAAAATTTGCAAAGAGCAAAAATCGCAACACTAAAAACCAATGCTGGGCATTTTGACAGAACTATCCAGCTACCAAACAAAGCAAAAGATGAGCTGCGATGGTGGATTAGCAGCATTTGAGATTGTTTTAATCCCATCATAGTTACAAACCCTTCAGTCGTGTTGCAAACCGACGCAGGCGCCCACGGCTGGGGAGATACCGACACCACTACTAGTTGTAGCGGCAGATGGGATTTGCACGAATCTACACTACTCCAATCACGAGGTATAAACTATTTGGAAATGCTGGGAGCATTTCATGGACTGCGGGCTTACTGTACAAACATGCATCATACGCATGTCCGTCTACAGATAGACAATACCACAGTGGTGGCATATTTAAACCATATGGGTGGTATCAAGTCGATATCTTGCGATGAATTGGCAAACATAATTTGGCACTGGTGCATTGAAAGAAATATTTGGATCTCAGCTACATACCTTCCGGGTAAGCTTAATACAGTGGCGGTCACCAGGTCACGAGTATTCAATGACAACACCGAGTGGATGTTGAACCCCCAAATATTTGCTAATATTATAGCTAAGTATGGAACACCAGCTATCGACCTCTTTGCGTCCAGGTTGAACTATCAGATACCAACATATGTCTCTTGGGAACCAGATTCTGGGGCAGTAGCGATGGATGCGTTCTCACTACATTGGGGGAAATTGTTCTGCTATGCATTTGCCCCTTTCTGCCTCATCAGTCGGGTATTGCGGAAAATGCAGCTAGATTCTGCATCAGGGATTCTGATAATATCCGACTGGCCCACACAGCCATGGTTCCCGGTGGTCCTCGACAAGGTGAAGGAACCATGGGTGCAGGTTCCTAAATGCCCGAACCTACTGACACGTCCCATATCAGGGGAGAGTCATCCGTGCCATGGTCATCTGAACCTGTTGGCTTGCAGGTTCTGAAGAGACCTTTGCTGGAATTCGGGCTGTCGAACAAGACCATGGATATCATCACGGCATCGCGCAGAGAGTCCCTGAGGAGGCAGTGCCTTACCCATGTAAGGAAATGGGAGGCCTTCTGTTCCAGGACTAATATCACCTACGACTCTGCCACCATCACAGATGTGCTGGAATTCATCGCGGGCCTTCATTATGACGAGGGCCTCAGCTATAGTGCCATCAATAGTGCCAGAAGCGCATTATCGTCCTATCTCGCTATCGGAGCAGGATCCCATCAGTTGGTGTCGAACCTCATGAGAGGTATTTTCAATTCTAACCCTCCTAGACCACGATACAATATGACCTGGGATATTGGGGTAGTGTTGTCCCTACTCGGGAGTTGGTCACCAGTTTCGGAACTCCCACTGGCTAAACTCACCTACAAAGTGGTGATGCTGGTGGCACTTATAACAGCTCAGCGGGTCCAGACCCTCCACAAACTAAAACTGGACAGGATGGACTCGACCCCTACCAAGGTAACCTTTTTCATTGATGAATTACTTAAACACCATATACCTGGTACAACCGGTCTTAAATTGGAATTCCATGCATATCCCGTTGATGTACGCCTCTGTATAGCCACCCATCTCCGACATTATATTAATGAGTCCCAAAAATTAAGGAGAATGGAAACTGGTCTATTCATCAGTTTTAAAAGCCCACATCACAGGGTAACTGTGCAGACAATTTCCAGGTGGCTCCGGGTGGTGTTGGGAGCAGCAGGGGTAGACACTGATATCTTCAAATCTCATTCTACCAGGGCTGCGTCCACATCAGCGGCGAGGACCATGGAGGTACCCATGGATCATGTCCTTGCAACAGCGGGCTGGGCCAATGAAGGCACATTTCTACGGTTTTATAATAAAACTGTGGCCGCTCCCGCGACGTTTGCGGATACTGTTTTAAGTTCTGTTCCCTAAACGTTCCCCGAAGTCAGGGTTTTTTGTTTTGTATTAATAAATACATTATTGTTTTTCAGCCTTGTTTCAAGTCTGAAATACATTAACATACTTCCTCCATCAGTTATTACGACAGTGTGTGAGCATGGACATGGTCCAGGGCATGAAATCACAGAGTTTTGAAATCTTCACAAAGTCACTCATGTGACTCCGAAGTAAAATAGTAAGATTAAACGGGAACTTACCAGTTTGAAGTTTGATCCTTATTTTATTAGGAGTTACGATGATGGATTTTGTGCCCCCCGCTCCCAATCCTCTATCATAAGGACAACTGGTATATTACTTCTCTTAATCTTACTATCTCCAGTCAGTGCTACTATCTGTGATTTCACACCGCTGCTTTGAAGAATGTCGCGCATGCGTGCTGGCGGGGTCTTCACGAAATCCCTTATCGTAACGCCTCATAAAATAAGGATCAAACTTCAAGCTGGCAAGTTCTCATTTAATCTTACTATTTCAGTGCTTTGCCATAATGTTGCCGGCCCTGATTGTTCTGACCTTTTCCTACCTTCAGCCCCTTACTTCAGTCTGAAGAAGGGTTCTGACCCCAAACATTACCTATTCCTTTTCTCCAGGGATGCTTCCTGACCCATTGAGTTGTCCCAGCATTTTGTGTCTATTCTGTCAGCCTTCCTAATTATTTGTTCTACCAGTATGCTTCTCTTTTGTGTTCATATACTAGGACTCCCAAGTCCCTTTATGCATCAGCATTATGCAGCGTCTTTCCATTAAACAATTTTCTATTAATCTATTCTACCAGAGAGGATAACTGTGCATTTCTGCACATTATTATTCCATGCAGTATGTTTTTGCCCATTAACCAAAATATATCTATATGGTTTTACAGGCCCTTTATGTCCTACTCAAAATTTCTTTCCCTGTATATCTTTGTATCATCAGACAATTTGACAAAAATAGGCTTGTTGCCTTCATCAAAGTCAATAGTATTTGTTGTAAAGAATGGATTGTGAGCCTAACTGCACTAATGTTTGTGCAGTCCAAAAGGCATAGCTAGCTAACTTTAAAAAACACATTTATTTTGATTTGCTTTTCAGTTATGGAGTCGACAGTTGTGCTTCAGTTATCAGACTGCAGTTGGATGCATACTATGTTAGTTTTGTCCCATAACTAGCATTAATCATTTGAGCACATCTTGTTTAAGACTGTGTGCAACCTATGCAATCCCTTAGATTAATTTGAATTTAATAATGATACCATCTTATGCCAACTGAATAAATTATTCAACTGTTTTAAATTCAGATTAAAGATAAATCAACTTGTTAATATTAGCAGTTTGTAAGCGAGTTAAACATTATCCATTTGAATCCTCAAATCACAAACCAATTGAGGCAATTTCTCACCAAAGGATCCTGAAGAATGATAGAAATTAGTTATTCATATATTTAGATGGACTGTGCCAGATAATTGCTTCATGCAAGTTTGTTGTATGGTCTTTGTGTCATATGCTACCACACCAGTAGATGGCAATTTTTGCACCATGTACAATCTTACCGGATTGTAGTTTATTCCTTATCAGTAAAGGATATTTTTCATTGTTCGAAACGTTGTACCTTTCTTGACAAGTTAACTTGAAAAATGTTTGTTACCAAACTGGGTGCAATATTATGCACAGATCCTTTACTGCTCGCTGAATTACTTTAAAAGAGAAACTGTCTTTGTACACATAGTGTACAGAATCCTAATTACCTGACAACCATGTGTTATTCTTTATCATGCAGAATACACTCTTGTAATAAAGATATTAATTCTCTGAATTTTAAGGTAGTTTTCTTATTTTATTGTTTCACATAGAGGGTGGTGGCATGTGAGTCGAACAGCCAAAGAAGGTAGTCGTGCCAGATACGATCACAACATTTAAAAGGCATGCACAGGAAAGGCTTTGAGAGATATGGGTCAAATGCGGTCAGATGGGACTGAGATTGTCATTATGTGTGGCCAAAGTCACACTGATCTATATGCAAATAATGTATTTCATTGTACCTTTGGTAGACATGACAATAAAAGACCCATCTCCCAAATCCTACACATGAGCCTGGCTAGTCGCGTCATAGACTAGTCGAGCCATTGGCTTGGGCTAGTCATTAAACTCTGGTTCCACCATATATCCTAGCTTCCACCATATATGTTTACCAGCAAACAAAGGTACTAATCACAAGTTTTTCTTGCTGTAACTTAATCCAATAATTGTAATATCTAGCGTTGGATGCCCTAAATGATCACATAATTAACCCTGAGATAGTCAGCTCTTCACAAATGTACATTTTCCAGCAGCGGTCATTGGGCATAAATGACAAAAAAATAACTAATTGTTCATGAGCAAAAAGTTCTTCGGCATCCCGGAAAATCATTGTACCTCCTTATCATATAATAAAACTTCCCAGATGATTTTGAGAAAAAAATTGATTCCAGTCCTTGTATGGGGAAATTGGGTAAATAACACAGTTTAGCAAGAGAATTCCAAAGCCTACAAAGCTGAGAGTATGCCAACTATGCGTGATTAACATCAGTGATTTACAAGAAGGCAGAATTGAAAATGCATCAGAAGGCTGCAGGGTTGGAGAGGTTTAGGGGAAACAGAGAAAGGCCATGAATTTTACAATTGAGGTACAGACAGATGACAAGAAACATGGATGAGAGAAAGATGCAGATTATGTTGACACTGTTTTTGGATGCTTCCCATTTCCAGTATATTTCAGATTTCCACCATCTGCATTTTTTTAACCTCATTGTCATCACATACTGTTGAACAGTAGAGGAGAGGCTATGGAAAAGAATGATTTGGTGTACTGTGCCAAAGACTGCAGATGGATCAAAAATCATGTGAGAGGACATTTTATTGCAGTCACATCATTTGTGCTATGATAAGGGATATTCATTCTGTGGTACTTTGGATAACTGCATCTGTGCAATAGGATGCAGGGCAACAAAAACTTTGTTCATGGTAAATAATTATATTGACGATCTTTCGTCATTTAAAATCTAATCTGCCGATAGATGTAAGAATGTACATCTTCTGTGGTAGTGGTAGGAACAAGTGTTTTGGGTTTGATGAGCACAGTGGTTGGCATAGTTGGCCTTTACTTATCTCATCAGTTTTGTTGGAACATATCATCTGTTGAGATTTTGAATTGAAATACAAGAGAAATACTTCCTCATTTTTATTCTCTTTTTCAGTTTATAAGCTAATGAATTATAAACATAATAAAGTTATAAATATAAATCAATATAATAAAGTTCATATGTTCATAAATTATGAACTTATGTCTTTTTATGACACAGGACATAATTTAGCCAACTCTGAGCTTCCCAATTCGTCCCATCACCCCACTTATTTCCTTTTTACTTTCCAGCCACACATGTCCGCAAATGCCCACCTGATTCTCCTGCCACCTATCTACATTAGTGGGAGTTTAGATTAGCCAATTGACCTACTAGAATATATTGGAGATACTTGAGAACATGGAAAAAGAACATCATGGCATCACAGGGAGAATGTGCAAACTCCACAAAGGTGCCGCCAAAGATTGAACCAGAGCCACGGGAGCTAGTCATAGACACTAGTTCAAAAACCATTATATGATCCATTGAATGAATAAATGAGCTTATTGGCCAAGCATTCACATACAAGGAATTTGCCTTTGGTGCTCCGCTCGCAAGTGACAACATCACATACAGTGACAGTTAGGAATGACACATAAAACATTAAACATTAATAATAGGGTTTTCACAGACGAAACAAACGAACAAACACATGCAAAACAGCAAGGAGCAGCCATCGTTGGCGCCAGCAGCAGCAAGCAGCTGCAGCAGCTTAAATGTACATTGTTATTCAGTACAACGTCACTTTTCTGCCACTTAAGAGTATAATTAAGCCTGTAATTAATATGCATATATAATATCTCACTTGCTTTTATTTGTTTACTGTTAAGAAATTTGTTTTTCATTTAATACCATTAATCACAGACTAGTGAAAATCGTAAAACTACAGATGCTAGCAACTTGAAATAAAACTCACAAATGCTGGAAACACTCAGCGGGTCAGACAGTGTATGTAGAAAGAGAAACAGTTAATGTTTCAGATAGTAGATCTATCAGTCAGAATTGAGAAAGAGAGAAAAGTTAGTTATCTGCTGCAGAGAAGATGGTGGAAAGGATTGAATGGGAAATGTTTAATAGGACAAGGACAGGACTGCACGCGGGACGAGTTGAAGTGGTCATTTGATAGGACAATCTGTTAGGGAAATCTATGGTAGGGCAATGCCAGGATTGCACGGGGGATCCGTTGGAGTGGTCATTTGCTGCAATGGGGGTGATCAGAGAGAGAAAAGGTGCAGAAAGCTATGCTGGTTGAACTAATGAACAAAAATTGGGACATCACACTTGCGGGCATAGAAACATAGAAAATAGGTGCAGGAGTAGGCCATTCGGCCCTTCGAGCCTGCACCGCCATTCAATATGATCATGGCTGATCATCCAACTCGGTACCCCTTACCTGCCTTCTCTCCATATCCCCTGGTCCCTTTAGGCCAAAGGACCACATCTAACTCCCTCTTAAATATAGCCAACAAACTGGCCTCAACTACCTTCTGTGGCAGAGAATTCCAGAGATTCGCCACTCTCTGTGTGAATCACCACTCTCTGTGTGAATCACCACTCTCTGTGTGAAGCATGTATGTATGTATTATAAGCATGTATTATAGGAAATTGACAAGCAGATTTATGCTAAGTTTAAAAATGCTTCAATAACAGTGGTATATTTTAATTTTCTAAATATTAATTGGACACAATCCACATTATATGCAGCACATAAGCCATTTAGTTAGGCATTCGTTATAATGACATTATGATATTTGTTATTTCAATTCTTACTGAAGAGATCAAAATTATATTGGCTTGGCTAAAATTTGGTGTGCAGTTTTTGAAATAGCGTGCATAATAAAGAGCATGAAAATGGACCTGCTGGTCTCTGTTGTCTTGTCTTCGAGCTCCTATAGACCTCTGTCTTTCACAGCTTAAACCTCCTGCTGTGAGCACACTATGCGATCAATAACTCAATAACATTTTTCATGCAGTAATTATCTGTGTGATATTACTTGAGCACAGCATTTCTTTATTACCTCAGAGATAAAAGTTTTTTATGTCGACTGCAGATCCATTTGTTTAAAAGAATAAAAACAAAGCATGGTTTGTATCTGAACTATTATGAATGTGAATTGGGAGGGAAAAAAATGCAATTACTTGAATTAATTCACAATGAAAATTTTATTGAGCTTGTTCAATGTTTTGAATTGTGTTTCCATATCATGAAGAGACTGGAAATCAAATTATTGACAACATTTCTGAAAGTGGAGAGAAGACGAGATGTTATAAGCTGGCAATATCTTGATGAAGCCGTACAGTATTGCAAAGTTCAGCTCAAAACATTGTTAAATAACCCTATCTTGGTTGGTTCCAGCCTCACTTTTCTCTTATTTCCTTTTCAGATGGAGGTTTTACAAGAATCACGGATGATGATTCCAGACTGTCAACGCCGATTGGCAACTGCCCACTGTGACCTCTCACAACTATTGGTGAGAAGGCTTTACTCTCGGTTTGGCAAGTTCAGTATAGAGTTCCCTTTTTTTCCAGTGTATCTGTTCAGTAATGGATTAGACATGCTACATATTTTATTCACCAAAATCATACACTATGTAAAATATGAAAATGGTGAAACGTCAAGCAAAATATATAGATTGAAAAGATTGATCTAGAGTTTCTAGAAAGGTGTTTTGTTTGCTATGCTCTGAAGCATTTTGCTACTTTTTAACTTCTGTTCGAATCTATGCACCATAATGCTGATTTTATTAACACCCTTTTTGCTGAATATGAAGTCATAGTGTCATTGATTCTAGAGCAAATAAATGTTAGTTTTTTGCTTTATTTGTCTAAGTAAAAAATGTATGATGTTCAGATACTGCTTAATTTATGGTTGTACGGCTTTGTTTGCATTATCTAGTTATCTTTTAACATTTAATGAATTTGCCACAGATGTTCAAAGTTGCAATAAGATGCATTTCATTATTCAAATTGTTTAGGGAACATGCGTGTTTAACAAAAAATAATAGTAGATTCTTCTTGGCAAGTATGAGGCGATGCAATTTATATTAATTTTGGAAATTTGCTGTTAAAGTACTTTATAAAATAAGTAGATATTTAGATATTTTGTGAAGTATAATTTTAATGGAAGTGTAAATGTTATGGGAGTTTAGTCTATTAAAGTATGCTTGGTTGGATAAAAGCGCTGAATTTATAATAAATACAGGATTAGGGAAAATGGATGATGCCAGCTGTTTCTAAATATTCTAGTTCCCCAGAATAATTAGGTTATCACATACATATTTTAAAGAAATTGGACTACAATCATTCCAGCGCATTTGTTCATTTGCATTTTTATGTAAAATTAGCCGGAGAGTGTCTTTTAGCTATATTGATATCTTTAACGTCACTTTTGCTTGTTATGAGTAGCGGAATTGGCAATTTTTGGAAATGAACAGTCACTTATTAATTTGTAATGCATTTTACTAAACACTTGGGGTAGGAGGGAAGGAAAGAGTTCCTTTTGAAGTCCAGTTTGTGCATAATGGTATTCTTCAAACTAGATGACAATCAAATTCTAAAATGGATAAATCTAGTTTTAATTGCATGTTTTGATTTTCATGTTTTGCACTAAGAATTTAAAAAGCATCTTTATTTGACATTATATTCAAAGATTGTGCACAAACCGCATTCTGTTTTAGTATTTAATTGTGCTGAACTGAATTGTGCTGCCTATGACAATCTCTAGTCTGCCCAAAGGAACTGCCAAGAGTAGAAGAGGAACATACAAGAGTTAAGAGTGTTTAATTGTCATATGTACCAACAATGGAGCGATGAAATTCTTACTTGCAACAGCATTACTGGCCTGAAAACAGAATACACATAGATGATATATAATATACAAAAATGTAATAAATTAATAATCACAAAACCTCAAAGTCCTGAGAGCAATCAAGGACAGTCTGTTGAAGTTCATAGTTGGAGTTTGGAATTGTTTAGTGTTCAAGAGCCTGATGTTGTTGGGAAGAAGCTGTCCTTGAAGCTGGTGGTTCACAGTTTACATTGGCCAGGAAAAAGATGAAATTACAGCTGTAGCACTGCCTTACAATGATGTCAACCAAGGCTTGTGTGTCATTGACTCGGGGATCTTAAGATTACCCAGAACGTTTATGTACTTTCATTGTTCAAAACATAACTTCATGTTTGGATTCCAATAGCGGATTGTGAGCATGACACCCATTTTGACACTTGTTCACATTTCATTCACTGAATTGGTAAGTTATCAATGGCCACAACTGTTCACTACCAAGGCTATTATAGGGACATAGAGAGTCATAAAGCCATGTAACTTAGAAACAGGCCCTTCAGCCCAACGTTCCCAAGCCCCAACATGCCCCATCTACACTAGTGCCACCTGTCTGTGTTTGGCCCATATCCTTAGCACACATGCAATAATAAACCTAAACTGAATGAGACAAGATTATGACATTACCTGCCTCAACCACCTCCTCTGGCAGCTCGTTCCATATGTATCCACCACCCAAAAGTTGCCCCTCGGGTTCCTATTAAATCTTTCGCCTCTCACCGTAAACCTATGTCCTCTGCTTCTTGATTCCCCAACTCTGGGTAAAAGACTTTGTGCATTTACCCTACCTATTCCTCTCATGATCGTATACACCTCTATACTGAAAGTAAGCATGCAGGTTCAGCAGGCAGTGAAGAAAGATCGTGGCATGTTGGCCTTCATTGGGAGAGGACTTGAGTTTAGGAGCAAGGAAGTCCTACTGCAGTTGTGCAAAGCCCTGGTGAGACTGCACCTGGAGTATTATTGTGCAGTTTTGGTATCCTAATTCGAGGAAGGACATTCTTGCTATTGAGGGAGTGCAGCGTAGGTTTACCAGGTTAATTCCTGGTATGGCGGGACTGACATATGATGAAAGAATGGGTCGACTGGGCTTGTATTCACTGGAGTGATGAGAGGGGATCTTACACAAACATATTATTCTTAAATGATTGGACAGGCTAGATGCAGAAGAAATGTTCCTGATGTTGGGGGAGTCCAGAACCAGAGGTCACAGTTCAGGAATAAGGGGTAGGCCATTTAGAACTGAGAAAATAAAAACTTTTTCTCCCAGAGAGCTGTAAATCTGTGAAACTCTCTGTCGCAGAAGGCAGTGGAGGCTAATTCACTGGACGTTTTCAAGAGAGACTTAGATCTAACTCTTAGGGCTAACGGAATCAAGGGATATGGGGGAAAAAGCAGGAACGGGGTACTGATTTTGGATGATCAGCCATGATCATATTGAATGGCAGTGCTGGTCGAAGTGCAGAGTGGCCTACTCCTGCACCTATTTTCTGTGTTTCTGTAAGATCACCCCTCCTTCTCCTGCGCACCAAGGAATAGAGTCCCAACATGTTCAACCCCTTCCCATAGCTCAGCCCCCGAGTCCTGGCAAATCTTCGTAAATCTTCTCTTGCACCCTTCCCAGCTTAACGTGTAAGAAGCGTTTGGACAGGTACATTGATAAGATGGTTTAGAGGGATATGGGCCAAATGTAGGTAGATGGACATGTTGATCGGTGTGGGCAAGTTGAGCCTGTTTCCACACTCTATGTCTCTATAGCTCTATAGTTTTATGTTGCAGTGTGTCTGCATTCTGTTAGATGGTGTATTATAGATTTCATACAAAATATTTACACAAGTACATTTGTGATAATTAAAAATTCTATATTTTATATCTTTTGTTTAGGAATGCGAGAAAGATTTGGAAGAAACTGAGGAATACAAAGAAGCCCAGTCCACAATAGCATCAATTAAATTAGAAGCATAGAAACCGATTATCAATGACGAGCTCTTTTGTTTTAAATATTGAGTGCCATTCCATTTCCCCATTTATTTCTGTTTTAAGCATTATGATCCTGCTATTATCAAGCTTGGGCTGTATGTACAAATCCTGTGATCCAAGTCCTCTTACATTGGACAACAGACTAATTTTGTGCCACATCATGGTGAACTAATGAAACATTAAATAAATGTACTTGATGACAATGAGTTGTCCTATTTTTATGTGTGTGTCTGATGTTTGCTAAGACATTTCTTCCATTCAATTTATAGGATGAAATAAATATAAATTGTATGGTTGTATTTCAGTAACTAGGACATCGCTGGCCAATTCTTTCTGCTTCTGGTTAGCACGCAACAAAAGCTTTTCACTGTACCTTGGTACATGTGACAATAAACTAAACTGAAAAATATACTGGCACTGTTTATTTATAAAACAATTATTCAAGAACGTCTTTGCTCAAATGATTTAACAAATGTTGTACGGCTAAAGCCACTTAGCATTGCGATGAAAACGCTCTATAACTCAGTGGGCTGATCCAAATCTGGAGAGAGAAACTTTATCGAGCAGGGTCTCGTTTAGCTTGGCCGTGTATTTCTGGGTGTGGCACATCTCGCATCTGATACAAAATCTAATATTGAAAAGTGCCCGGTGAACTATATGGCGTCTCCATGAATCTTTTCACCAGTCCCCTCTAAAGGGATTTAAAAAAAGAAGCCTCGAAAGTGGCACGTGTATTCTTGCCAACAAAATTGTTGCAAGAAGAACTGAGCATAATTTAGACCTGTTGGTTTTGTGTTGCGTGATACACTCATTGATAATTGAGATAAGATAAAGGGCAGCAAGTGTAGCACTAAAGTTGGATTTGTGGTCATAAAAGCAATGGTGTCGGTGAGCTTTGAGAGTTGTTCTGTTTTATTTGTATTCAGTTAATAAAAATGTGTTCACTCATTCCATGATTCACTGGTAAACTCTCGGTGGGATTAGGTATTCTGTGAATTTTGTAATCCCAGCATAATTTTATAAATATGGGATAGGAAGGAGGATCACCACCTAGTGAAATTGTATTCACCCAACCTACTGAGATATTTTGCATTACATCATAAGGTCATAAGGGATAGGAGTAGAATTGTCATTTGGCTCATCAAGTCTACTCTGACATTCAATCATTGCTGATCTATCTCTCCCTCTGAACCACATTCTCCTGCCTTCTCCCCATAACCTCTGACCTGTACTAATCAAGAATATATCTATCTATCTCTCTGCCTTAAATATCCACTGACTTGGCCTCCACAGCCTTCTGTGGCAAAGAATTCCACCTATTCACTATCCTCTGACTAAAGAAATATCTCATCTCCTTCCTAAAAGAACGTCCTTTAATTCTGAGCTATGATCTCAAATACTTGATTCTCGCACTGGTGGATACATCCTCTCCACATCCACTCTCTCCACTATACTGTATGTTTCAATGAAGCCCCACCCCCCCCCCCCCCCCCATTCTTCTAAACTCCAGCGATTACAGGCCCAGTGCTGACAAACGCTCATCATAGTTTAACCTACTCATTCCTGCGATCATTCTTGTAAACCTCCTCTGCACCCTCTCCAGAGCCAGCACACCCATCCTCAGATATGGTGCCCGAAATTGCTCACAATATTCCAAATGTGGCCTTACCAGCACCTTATAGCACCTCAACATTACATCCCTGTATACATCCCATCATACTTTTTTTTAAACATTTAATAATTGACCAGACAAATCTATAGGTAACATGTAGGGAACAATTAAAAATAAGCCTCCATATATTGTGGTGGCATTGACTTCAACATGTTTCTCAAACGCATATCATAGCAAAGTATGCACCTTGCAGTAACTACTTTACACATTAAATCCTATCACTATAAAAAGCTCAGCTTGCTTTCAGATTATTGCTATTTTTTACTATCAGCATCGGTCGACTTGTGCTGTAATTTTATTCACTCTGATTATTTTCTAGAGTTTGATTCTACATAGATAAAGCAGGACCTTTATTCATAGACTATTGCCAACCTATGTCACAAACCGTAGCTAAAGGCATTGTTTGCATCCTCCGAACTTCACATCTCAGAATAATAAAATGGCTACTAATATCTAGTTCTGGGGATATCTACCTCCGTGGAGAGTTTATTTTTAACAACTTTTTTGTTAAGTTGTTTTGGGATAATTATTGTTTTATTTAGGATGTTGTTTGGTAGCTTTAATAAAACTGATAGGAGAAATTAGCACTTTCTGAATAAGCAATAGCGTTTTGTGAGGAGAGCATAACTGTAGAACCTTATTCCCACACGAGTAGATATTTTGTGTAACTGGGACATAAAGTACAAATCTTAATACAATTGTTTTATTATTGAGTGTTCTGTGAGGATGGCATGACTAAATTGCCCTCGATTCTTGATTAGTACGGGTGTCAGGGGTTATGGGCAGGAGAATGGGGTTAGGAGGGTGAGATGGATCAGCCATGATTAAATGGCAGAGTGGACTTGATGGGCTGAATGGCCCAATTCTGCACCTATCACACATGACCTTATGACCCTCTTCCAACATTAGTAAATATTTTGTGTTTACTGGGACATAAAATGCAAATCTAATTACATGTTTTTTAGGTATAGGTGTTTTAAGGATGGCATAACTAAATAGCCCTCTTCCAACATAAGTAAACATTTTGTGTAACTAGGACACAAAATCCAAATCTAATTATAATTACTTTAGACATATTTGTTCTGAATATAACTAATTACAATGTTTAGGGACTGTAAGTAATTATCCTAAAGCGCATACGTGGAAGAAGGGTCTGGGGGAGATGACTTCGACTTCATGCTGATAGAGGGAGCCCCTTGGGACTGACCGGGAAACCAAAGCGATCTACCCTGGATATGTACTCACTATTTACCAGGGTTGTACACCTTGCAAGTAGGGTCCCTTAAAATATATATATATATCTAGAGAGTACAGATTCTTCCTCAATATGTCCCACCACCAACAACTCTAACTGGTGGAAGAGAAAAAAAACAGTATAGCAACGGAACAGAAATTCTGACAATGAGATTATTCCTGGCTAGTGTAGGCGTAGTGTGAATGTGCCCTATAACCCAGGAGCCAACATGGGCGGCTTAAAGTTGAGGTGCTTGCAGAACTCTGTGGATATCTGGCCCTTTATTTTGGAAAGTTAACAACCTAAATTGACTCAATTTGAACATTTTGTTTTTAACAAATATTTGGTGACGGTCAAGCAGTTTTCTCTGCCGATTTCTGCTTCTGCCTCGAGTTTTCAAGATGATGTCTTACAAGGATTTGTGTTTGTGTGTTGTCTAATTAAGGACCCAAGGAATCTATTTGATGGTACCATTGTTTTTAAGTATTGTCATGATATGAAATGACAAGGACTATCTCGGAAGACGCATCAGCTCCAGAACTTGTAAATAGACGAAGTCAGACGAGTAAACAAACACACCATATATGTACAAACAGAACACTCCCGAATATCTTTTCAAGATTGAATGGGATTCGGATGGGAAACGATACACATTTGATTGTTTGCTTTAATGCCAGAACGTTTAATCCCACACAAGCGCTGGGCGAAAGGCCGATTTGCAACGCGTCCACTTTCAGAACGCCCTCACTGTGTAGTCGGGCATTTAATGGACAGTACTCAAATTATATTGAAGAACATTGTTGCTGCTCACATTCAATGAGAAATTCCATTTAAACATAAGTCGTAAAATTAAGCAATGGAAAGCGGTGACCCAATGACAGACGGACCATCGGTGTACAGAGCAACAAAGAAGGCATTATTTCTAAACTCTTGTCCACCCTGACTCGCAGAATGTTCCTTTCACCCATTCACACCAATAGACAACAGGTGCAGGAATAGGCCATTCAGCCCTTCGAGCCAGCACCGCCATTCAATGTGATCATGGCTGATTATCCCCAATCAGCACCCCGTTCCCGCCCTCTCCCCATATCCCCACGACTCCGCTATTTTTAAGAGCCCTATCGAGCTCTCTCTTGAAAGCATCCAGAGAACCGGCCTCCACCGCCCGTCTGAGGCAGAGAATTCCACAGACTCACAACTGTGTGAAAAAGTGTTTCCTCATCTCCGTTCTAAATGGCTTACCCCTTATTCTCAAGCTGTGGCCCCTGGTTCTGGACTCCCCCAACATCGGGAACATGTTCCCTGCCTCTAGCGTGTCCAATCCCTTAATAATCTTATATGTTTAAATAAGATCCCCTCCCATCCTTCTAAATTCCAGAGTATACAAGCCCAGCCGCTCCATTCTCTCAGCATATGACATTATGAATGTTGCCGAGTGAATTGTCACCGGGTGCTCGAACGCATCGATTGTGAAATGTCCATCCGTGTGTTCAACCCCCACTGCCTCGCCCTCCCATCCTTCCTACACGTACGAGTCTCTGCTTTGTTCTAGCCTTCAGTTTCCTCCCCTCTACTTTCAGTCTAAAGAAGGGTCCCGACCCGAAACGTATCCCATCCTTTTTTCCAGAGATGCTGCCTGACCCGGTGAATTACTCCAGCACTTTATGTCTATTTTGGGTCTCTGAGAATCGCCCACCTTTCAATAGACGTATAGAGTCTCTTACCCAGAGTAGGTGAATCGAGGACCAGAGGACATAGGCTTAAGGTGAAGGGGATAAGATTGAATAGGAATCTGAGGGGTGACTTTTTACACACAAAGGGCGGTGGGTGTTTGGAACAAGTTGCCAGAGAAGGTAGTTGAGGCTGGAACTGTCCCAACGTTTAAGAAGCATTTAGACAGGTACATGGATAGGACAAGTTTGGAGGGATATGGACCAAACGTGGGCAGGTGGGATTAGTATAGCTGGGACATGTTGGCCGGTGTGGGCAAGTTAGGCCGAAAGACCCGTTTCCACATTGTAGCACTATATGGCTCTATAATATTTTAATTTGCCTTTCTCTGAAGCCTGCTTTTGACCATCTGTCCTGGTGGGTCATCAGACGGCCTGACTATGCTAGTTCTCTGATAAAGTAAAGATTTTAAAAGCGACTGAATGGACACTTTCAACTCATCCCAAAACCTTTAAGATGTTTTGATGTGCCAGGAAAGACAGCCAATTATTCCCGACGTAAAGACCCAATAACAGTCCTCTAATGATGTTCTCAGTCATATTGAATGCAGGACTCAATTTTGGGGTGGCACGTCAGATATACGGGTTCGATCCTGACCTTGGCGGCTGCCTGTGTGGAGTTTGCATGTAAAAGCAACGAACTGCAAATGCTGGTTTATCAAGGAAAGACACAAATTGCTGGAGTAACTGAGTAGGTCAGGTTACATCTCTGGAGAACATGGATAGGTCATGTTCCTACCCTGATAGGTAGAGGGGAGAATCGTCTCGACCTGAAACGTCGGCTATTCACGTTTTTCATGGATGTTGCCTGAACCGCGGAATTACTCCAGCACTTTGTGTCATTCCTTGGAGTTCGCACGTTCTCCATGTGACCGCGTGGATTTCCTCCGGGTGCTCCGGTGCATGGGGGTTTGGAGGTTGATTATAGCCTCTGTAAATTGTCCTTGGCGTGTAAAGGAATTCATGCGAAAGTGGGATAACATAGAACTAGTGTGAACGGGAGATCAGTGGCCGGCATGAACACGTTGGGCCGAAAGGCCTGTTTCCACGCTGTATCTTCCAATCGTTTAATCGAAACCTCATACAAAAGGCGACGCCTTTGACCGCGCAGGAGGTCTTCAGTGGACACTGGAAGTATTTTCTGCTCAAATCGCTGGGCTGAAAACTCTGACCACATATAGATGCGTCAGAGCACAGCACATTTATGGACTAGAAACAAAGAACTGCAGATAGACACAAACAGCTGTAGTAACTCAACGGGTCAGGACACCCTCACCCGCTGAGTTACTCCAGCTTTTTGTGCCACTCTTCGGTTTAAACCATCATCTGCAGTTGACCCCGACGCGAGGAAGGTGCCAAAGATCAACACAAAGTGCTGGTGCGGCCAGTTGCAACTGGGACTCTACAATGGCGCCTCTTGCACATAGGCCCAGTAGGTTGTTCTAGACATTGAGTTCTAACTGGAGGGTTGTGCTCGTGTATGGTGGTGGTCTGGCAGAGTTGTCTGTAAAAAAACGTTTTTCACTATACCTGGGTACACGTGATAATAAACATGTTAACTCCAATTCACAAACTGGCCTTTCTGTCCTGGGCCTCCTCCACTGTCTCAAATTGGAGGCACCGCAAATTGGAGGAAATATGAGCACCTCATATTTCGCTTGGGCAACTTACAACCCAGCGGTATGAATATTGTACAGTACTCTCTAATTTCAGGTAGCCCTTGCTTTCCCTCACTCTCCGTCTCTCTCCCACCCTAGTTATCCTGCTAGTTTTACTGTTCGTATCCCCTCGTTATCACCCATCAATGGATCAGTGTGGGCTCGCTGCTCATCGCTGCTGGCTCTGATTTGTTCTGTCTTCATTTTCATGCCTCCAGTTTCCCTTCTCTAACTCTCAGTCTGAAGCAGGGTCTCGACCCGAAACATCCCGCTGGGTTATTCCAGCATTTTGTGCCCACCTTCGGTGTAAACCAGCATCTGCCGTTCCCTCCCACACAAAAATAGAAACAATTGAGTAACTCCGCGGGTCAGGCAGCATCTCTGGAGGAAATGGAATAGGTGACGCTTCGGGTCGGGATCCTTCCTCAGACTCACACGAGTACATTGTGTATAAAATCATGAGATGAATAGATTAGGTAGATGCACAGAGTGTCTTGCCCAGAGTAGGTGAATTGAGAACCAGAGGCCATATGTTGAAGGCGATGTGTAAAATATTTAATAACTTTTTCACACAAAGGGTGGTGGGTGTATGGGACATAGAAAAAAGTAGAAACATAGAAAATAGGTGGAGGAGTAGGCCATTCGGCCCTTCGAGCCAGCAACGCCATTCAATATGATTATGGCTGATCATCCAAAATCTGTACCCCGTTCCTGCGTTTTCCTCATACCTCTTGATTTCTTTAGCGCTAAAAAGCTAAATCTAACTCTCTTGAAAACTGCACGTGGAGATAGTTGAGGAAGGGACTATCCCAACGTTTAAAATACAGTTTGGCAGGTACACGGATAGGACAGGGTTCGGAGGGATATGGGCCAAACGCGGGCAGGTGGGAGTAGTGTAGATGGGACATGTTGACCGGTGTGGGTAAATTGGGCCGAAGGGCATGACTCAAATGACTACATTGCCTAATGCCAGTACCAGGAAGTGAGTCACTTGGCCAAACACTGGTAAATTGGGTCTGTCGGTAAACCATTGGCAGCGTAAACCTTGAAGGTAAAATGTGCAGATTTGCAAAATTCAATGTAGGGATGAACGCCAAAGACGGGGCGGGCCGAGTCAGGTCGCACCAAAACCTGCAGATGCAGACAGGAGGAACAGGGGCAAATCAAACCTCCAGGCGCCAGAATGTCCCAGTTTGGAAAATGTAACTCGTTTCTTTTCATTATTTGAACCCTCCTTAAAAGAGTGTATAACATCAATTCCAGTGTGTTTCTGAAATTAGTATGGTGTCAATATTCCTCTACCCGAATCTCTTTCTCTCACGCACTAAACGTTGGATTAAAAAGGCAGATTTAAAAAAAAAACCTCCTGTTCTGCTTCATCTACAAACTCAGCCTCATTACCAGCATTTAATGAGACCCCTTTACTTCGTGACATGCGGCCGCTCCATCTCATTAACGAAATCGCTCTTCAATGCTGATTATTTTATTTGGTGCCATAATTATATTTCTTTTGGCTGAATCACGATTTAATAGAGCACGCGTTTGAGGGCAGAGCGCCCCTTAATTGAAGGCAGGTTTGCGTCTGCGAAGATTTCGCGGCCGTGTGACTGAGGGTGGGGGGGGGGGGGGGGGGGGGGGGGGGGGTGGGGGGGGGGGGGGGGGGGGGGGGTGGGGGTGGGGGGGGGGGGGGGGGGGACATGGCAACGGCTTGGACTGTATGATCCGGGAAAAACGAGGCCCCTACAGCTCCGCTCCATTCTCTTGCTTCCTCGGCAAGAAAAAAAAAACATCGACACAAACAACTTATTACTTCTAATTCATGAACTGTCTGCGCTCTCACAAAATCACCTGCACGAAACAAGAATCTAATTTGTTAACCTGGCATTTCTATAGATGGAAGATCGATTTTCTCTTTAGAATTCTCTAATTGAGTGAATATAGACGCCCGAATTAGCTTGGTTGGGAAAAAGTCAACAAAAATCATCCTTGTAAAATAACCCATATTACCTCTGGAATAGCCAAGTAATAAACGCACGCGGATCGAAAGGTCCCTGATTGAATGACAGTCATATTCTGGAACTAACTGGGTTTTAAAAGCGGAGCGGAGCACGGCGTTAGAATACTAACTAGCCGAGCTGAGAATTGCTGGAATTACATTTGTTTTCTTGTGATATTATTAAAAGTCAACCCTCATCTCCAGAGTGCGTGAAAATATCTACTTTCCACCCAGATACACCGCATTAACTTGTTCGAGGCGAATTTGTTTGTTTGTCTATTTTTATTTATTTGTGGGAAAGATTGATGTGTTGTTATTATCTGTACCTTGTTAAGAAATAAATGGAGGGAAAAAGACGTAACCGACACTTTGCCCAATTAAAGTTTTTAATTTTTTTAAAAATACATTTTATAAAAAACATTTGTTTTATTTGCTTCTTTGCGGTTCCTTATTTTCCTGTCTTTGCATAAAACAAATAAAAGCCCCCCAATCACCGGCTTGTTTTATATAACTGAATGACACAGAAAAGCATTGCTCTAATTTGCCAGCGAATTAAAATTGATTCTTCTCATCAGGCAAGAAAATAAGAAAATGTGCGATCGTTAATTATTGCAGTGGGCTCTTCATTTCAGACGCCAGGGGTCGGAATAAGCATTAAAAAAAAAACACACACACACACAAACCGGAATGAAACTAGGCGAATGGGCAAAGTAGATGAAGAAATAGCTGACTGGATACATCGACAATTTCTGATACTCTTACAACAGTTTATAATCCGTTTATCAGTATGAATTATTTGCAGGACATTTATCAGTAAGACATAGACAATGCACTTATTTAATCAGAGAGTACATCTATTATGTACAGCGCGGATATCAAATGGTCAATATATTTACACTGCTCGCTTTAATTGCATGATGTTTTTACATTACATTTGGCCAATAACATTTCAAAACTATTCGTTTCCTGAATATGTGGTTCCCTATTTGCAGGTTTGCAGCATGTTTATATTTTTACTCAAAGTCTGAGATGCCCAAATAATAACACGCGCTGCTCTTGTGCAGATTTCACCCAATTTAGTTGGGTGGAATGTTTCAATCATTGAGGTTTTTTTAAACTGTTATCGGTGTTATAGAAAATGACCTCAAATAACTGGAATAACTTACTTACAATGCAAGTTACATCTTTTACTTATTTTATGAAACATGTATTTTATATCACAGATAGGGACACGAGCAAGTGTATATTGTTATATATTGTTATATATTGATACATGTATATTATAGAATTTATTGCATTATTACATTATATATAATGTAATGTAATTATATATGTATATATAAATATATTTATGAATATGTAACTGAACGGAAACAGATAAATATATATAAATGTGATAATAATATATATGACAAATGTCCAGTTTCGTTTAATACAATAACGACGAGAGCTAATGCCTGCTCGCCTCTTGGGTGTTTATTTCCTCGCTACGTTGTGCTCGTATACAATTGAATCTTTTTGTTCTGTAACAAACTCAATAAATAAATTATATTACCAACAACCAATATGTTTTCAGGCCGCTACTCCGCTGTTCCTTTCGGTCTGGACGACAATCTGAAACCTATTTAAAAATGTAGTGATCCGTTCCATAAACAAAGCCTGTCTTTACACCGCTTGTTTTTTTTTAGATTCTTATTCTGAAAACAAATTTTTACTTCTTCTGCCCCCCCCCCCCCCCCCCCCCCCCCCTTCCCGCTGCGCCTGAGAGAAAGATTGCTGCAAGACATATTATACAGAGTGAAAAATGTTGGCCTTTCTTTGTCGCTGATCACGGAGCAATCTACCCTGAAGACGTCCCCGCAATATGTGGCAATCGGTAAGGTGTTCGTTTTGTTTTTTATTTTGTTGTTGTCCCCTGGCCCAATCTCTGCCCGGAAACTTTGCCGCGCTGAGTACAATTTTGCTGACTATCCCTGGCTATCAACACATTATATCTGCCGCTCTCCCCCGCTAGTTAACGTGAGAGGGTGCAAAACATTCGTGAAATTAGAAAGGAATATTTGCTCATGGTCATCTGCCTTGTCGTCAGTTCAGCCGAAATAACACTCTGCAGAAAATGTTACATAACTGAAATGGACGAAGAAGAACTAAACTATTTTACTTGGACGGCGCCTGTTCATTTTTAAAATACGTCTGCTTTCGTTTACCTTCTGAATAAACTTGCAGAGAAATCTGCCTTTTGGTTCTTGGTTTAAACTTTTTTTTTAAACCATTTTGAATCCCTACTCCTTGCCGGCGCAGATTTATCAAAGTTCCCCTCCATCCCAATCCACCCTTCTCCCGCTTCCCCTCTTTGCTTCTGTGGAGAGGATACAAACCTATAGAAATATCGGTCCGTCTGATCGTATCTAAACCCATGGCGGTGTAAGAAGTCATAAATGCCGCGGGTTATCAATCATCCGACTGCCATTACCAGTCCGCAGTAAACAGCGAATAATAAAACCAATGATCTCTCTATAACACAAACCATACTTAGCCGTAGCGATAAGTCGATACATTTTAATGCCCATATAGCATCTCAATTTAAACTCGCCCGCGAATAGTAAGCAAACAGATAATAATCAAGTGCTCCTACAAAACTAAAATACACGTTCTAACATCCTGTTCCATTAACGATAATTTTAACAAACAGGCTTTTTAAAAATGCAACTGAATGGAAACATTGAAACGGGTCTGCTCAACACCTGAGTCCCTCTCTCTGCAACGAAGATGCAGCTGCCGACTTTGCAGAACTGAGGCCGGTGATGTTTTTGTTTGCGGTTTTGTGGGTTTTTGTGTGTGTGTGTCGTGATGATGACACTTTTATCAGCAGAAGACCCTCTCCTTTCCCCATGTTTCAGATCACCTTCGTTTCCCAGTGTTATTGACGCGTACACGCACACGCACACCAAGAGCTTATGATTTCAGGCCGGGAATACTCACATTTTAGCAGGTAAACCAGCGCGTCAAACCTGGAGCCACGGACTCGAAGCGGTGATGTCCTGGCCGAGATCAGGATTGAAGCGCTCTGCTGTGGATCCCGTCGCCAGCACATTCATCCCGAGGACTCACGTGCCCAAAAAGCGGGATTGAATAAATCTGGCCAAAGTGCTGAGAAAAGAACAAAAAAAATATACAATCTGCGCCTCGCCGCTTCCTTTGTCTGCCCGGCGTGTAAACAGCTTTTTAAAAATCTCACTCTTGCATCTGCTCTAAGGCTTTTCGATTGTTATGTAAGGGTTATTAACCTGCTCCAAATGGGTCATTTGTGCCTTTATTCTCGCCGACTTTACAGAACACCCGTTCTGTACTTTTATTGCCACTTCATAAATACTCTTAATTGTATCTATTCTGCTTTAAAAATCAATCAAAATCGAGATGAATTGTATCAATGAAGTATACCAGCCCCAAATTGTATCTTGTTGCTCATTAAGTTAAAAAAAAAATCTTAAAAGGAGATACAATCTCTTATACAAATGCCATTTAAATAGACTGATCCCTGCACCCATTACATCTCCAACATAATCTGTTCGCTGCTTCTACTGATCTCACCCACAACAGCAGATTCTTTCGGTTGACAGCCAAGGCTAAACCAGTAGTAAATTAGTACACATTTATAATGATTTTATTTTAATAATCGTAATAAAAGCTTATAGATTTGGCACTAATTAGATAAATGCCTAATGATCTTGAAAATTACTCTGGTATGAAATATATTACTAACAGAAACTTTGTTGTTGGCTGATTTTGGAAATCAGAATATTAGAAACGGATGGCTTCACGTGTTTTTACAGTTCTGTAAACTGTTCATGCGAATGTAAAGTTGTTAAAATCTATACCATTGATAACTTTCCCGATTTCCCCTCTAATTCCGGGGGGGGGGGGGGGGGGGGGGCGAGTTGGTTCTTATTACGCAAGTTTGCGAGGGAAATATCCCGCGGGTCGAATATTTGCGACGAGTTTAATAGCAAACATGTCCTTACAATAGTATAATCACGCACACACACACACTGAAATGCTACAGTGTATCTACAATCGGACCCATGTTACAAATGAAACGTACAACACATTGAAACTGTAGCAGGCACATCAAACTTGAAAAAAGTTAAGCCCGCCACCAGATTGTCTTATGCAGAAATATAGTTTCAACGCCTTAACATTGCGGGAAAGCGTTCAGACGTTATTGTATCATCCTATTGTATGATCTACCATAAAATTGCGAAAACATCAATATTTAACCCCGAATTATAATAGAGCACATTAACGGATGGGGACCAGAAGTGAGCAGATAAGGTATAGTTGGATAAATATAATTCCTGTAATATTGCCTTTATTATGTTTGGTTTGTATCTATTATCCAAATTAGAACAGGTCATTTAAAGGCATAATATTTGACGTTGAAAGCTAATAAATCAGATTTAGAAAGCAGAAATAGAATTGTAAATGCTCTGAGTGGCTTCTGAGTGTTTGAGGAGGGACTGCCTTAAGGCATGCGTAATGGAGTCTCACTTTGCACTGACATTTGCAGCGTTGAGTTTTGATTGGCCCTGATTTGGAGCTGCTCATGGGCTCATTCAACTGTTAAGCACCACCCCGTCCCTCTAAAGGAGATTATAATGCAAGAGACCCCCTTTTACAACAAACAGAAATTTGTAGTTTTTTTTTTAGTATTTTTTAAAATACCTCTCCGGTTTTTAGGGGGAATCTCATCCTGGAGCGGTGCGCTATGCTCTCACACGCCGACCTCCTGGACGCTCGTCTGGGTGAGTATTCGAGCTAAACTCCGCTCTCCTCCAAAAAAACCTCTCTCCCAAGAACGTGTCACTGCAAGATAACAGCTTTCGTTCACAGACTCCTCGTTACTCCGCTTTAATGCAGCGAAAATTAGTTAATTCTATCTAAAATTAATTATTTTAGTTTCAAATTACTGCAATAATTTGATTTAGAATCAATCTATGAGCATCGCATTTGCTGTTTGAGTTGGGGAAATCTATCACTGGTGTTAACAACTGATAGAAACTTTTTTTTTTCCTCCCCACGTTTGTCTCTTCCCTTTATTTTTGATTTCTACCTGATTTGTGTTTGTTTTGCGATGTTTTGGTTACTAGGGATGAAGGATGCTGCGGCTGAATTGCTCGGGCACCGGGAGGCGGTGAAGTGTCGGATGGGACCCGGTGGCTCCGATTCGGGCCACCCAGGCGACTGTCCGCCGGGCTCAGACACCGTGGAAGGCGCGACCCTGCTACCGGGAGAAAGCATCGCCTCGGCCGGATCGAACACGGGAGGCGGCGGCGGCGGCGGCGGCGGGGGCTCGGGCAGCGGCAAAGACACGGACAAGCAGCAGCAGCAACAGCAACAACAGCAGCAGCAGCAGAGCCAGAAACAGAAGAGGCACCGGACTCGCTTCACCCCAGCCCAGCTCAACGAACTGGAGCGCAGCTTCGCCAAGACACACTACCCGGACATCTTCATGAGGGAGGAATTGGCTCTGCGAATCGGTCTCACCGAGTCCAGGGTGCAGGTAAGAAACACGGCCCTTGTGGGGAACTGACCCATTTCCAACCGGGATAAACGCGGCTCCCTTAAAGTTCATCCTGAAGATTACTCAACAGATTTGGGATATTTCTAACAAATTCTGAAAGTTAGTATCAATACCTTCGAAAGTATCATTTTTTTTGTTTGACTGTCTCAAATGTTGCAAGCAAGCAAGCAAGCTCAAAGGGTGAATGAAGCGGGCATTTTTATTCTTTACTTTTAAACTGGATTCGATTAAAAAATATCTAAGGGGTTAGATTTGTCTTCGCTTTCTTCATAGACTCTAGTTAGTGAAGAAATTAATCTCTCGATTGTTAATTCTGAATTGAGTGGATACATATCGAGACTTTGGCGACATGTTCAATATTCGGCAGAATAATCAGATCACCAGATAAGCGACAGGTCTTGAAGGCGCGGCTTGCATCCTGCAAACTTAAAGCGGTGAAAACCCAAAACGAGTAAAAATAAGAAGCGGCCCGTGCGATTCTGAAAGACGCAGAAACGGAAGAGATGACAGGAGAATATGACAAGGTTTCGGGTTATTAACAACCCGTCATCAAGTCTGGATGAAGACTGGCTTTTGAAAGATAGAAGTTGAAAGGTATCCGGTCTCTGAATAAACACGGCATCAGGTTTTGGGGAATCTTTCATTCAGTTTACAGTTAGACACGCCACCCTCAATAATCTCATCCAACAGGGCATCAATTCAATGCACCCTCTCTCTCTCTCTCTCTCTCTCTCTCTCTCTCTCTATATATATATATATATACATATTCACATTATATATATAAAATGTGAATATGTATATATATGTATGTATGTATAAACGTGAAATATAAGATATGAAATATAATATGTGAAATATAGGTGAGATATGAGGCTGATCAGTACATCGGGGGCATTGTAAAGCTAGAATCAATGATAAACCACACGTATTTTAATGAATTTCAATGCTACATTATTCGTTCTTTATTCGGTATTACTTGGGTCTTTGTGAGCTCGCATTTGTAAAGCGGTTCTACTGCATGTTTCGTTTATAATACTCTCGCCAGGAATTAATTTTTAATAATTTTAAAACTTTTATAAACATTCGAAGATGAAACGAGGGGTTAGAAGTGAAGTTTTACGTCGACCTGGAGTAACATAAAAACATGAAGCCAAGCTAACAACTGGCGTAAAATAAAATTGTAGTTTAAATTCTAACGATGTAACTCTCTTATGAAAATGTATTTTAAGGAATTTGGAAAACGGTAATTAAGTTCATTAAAGTGCCGGATAATTTTGATACAAAAAAAAAGGAAATCACACAGGGTTCAAGTTCGAGTTCGTAAACGAAATTCAGCATTTTCTGAAGTTGCAGTTGATAATGCAGCCGGCATCTGGTTTAATTTTAAGATTGATGGCCGCGGTGTTAAGAATCACAGATACGCTCAAACCACTTCGGTTGCTAAATTAACACAGGCCAGTGAAACTAATCTCCTTGCGCTGGGAACAGAGGGAGTTGAAGGAAACGCTGTGTTTTTTTTTCTCTCCCCTTAAAGACGTGGAGATTTGTGAGGTTTCCTGGTTTTGACGAACGGTATAATCAGTAAATCACCCGAAGCGGCTATCTGTAATTACTGCTGACACTGGACATTACATCGGCTGCCCAATGATTTAACATGAGCGCGATTCTAATCCGATGATAAAGCAGATAATGGAACGAGCAAAGAATTACACTTTAGACGTTTGCATGGAGAACACCACCTAAAAAAGTACGATATCCTTTTTAAAAATTTATATATGATAAATAAACATCACTCTAAACTTCTATAGACTCTCATTAGGCGAAAGGAAGATTGGATATGAAATGTGAACAAGATTCCATTATTTTAATTCGAGTGTTTACTGCTCAGAGAGAGAGAGAGGGAGAGAGGGAGAGTTTAATAATCCAAACATTGGGAGGCAGAGTCAGAAATTAAAACAATCAACATTTCCAACAACAGACAGAGGTCGGCTAAGCATGAATGGTATATTATTGGACCACGTTTAAGTTTGAGTCTTGAATTTAAAATTAAGGATTTGAATGAAGTTAAACATCACACCAAGACAGAAGTAAGTAGAATCATAGCGCATTTGATGTATTTTATTGCCCTAGACGCATTGGGTCTGGAGGGACTGGTTATTTTTTTACTAACTTTGATATTTTATGGCTGGAACAACGTTTTGAAATACTACAGAGTATTCATAAATAACTTGGAAGACGCGCACGCTTTCACAACTGAAAGTTTTCAATAACACACGAAGAATCCGTTCCAAATAAAATCAGTGAAATCTTAGCACATATCTTGTAGAAAGAAATCAGGACGGCGGTGATTGCATTATTCAATGTCCAATGTTCAGTTTTTAATTAATTATAAGAATTTGTCTGAAGAATTAAAAAGATGTCATTAACACTAAATCCGTAATTAGATTTAAACTTGAGGTGAAGATATGTCTATCACCGATCACAATAATTTTGGATAATATTTACAGCGAGATTTTAAATTATTGTAATTTTAGAATTTGGGTAATCGCTATTTGACAGTGACGAATGTATTCATTTATTTGGGGAGTTTCTAATCTTTTGATCACATTTACATAAAATATGAACATATTTTTAAATAATCTAGATATTTAGATTATTATTTTTTCAAATCAGATCATTTCGTTTGATGGGAATATTGTACACATTTTTTTAAATATAAACAAATCTTACGTTATATATACTGTCCCGCTGAGTTACTCCAGTATTTTGTATCTATCTTTTATATAAAGATCTTTATTTTAGTTCAATCTCCAGGGGTATTGTTGTTTTTCGCCACCGTTTAACGTTTGTCTTGCAGTTGGTTCCTGTCATCTCACACAAAAGGAGACATTATCTAACGCTTATTCAATTTCCACCGACAACACATTACAACATAAATCACTTTTCGTTCCAGGGACCCGCTGAACAATAGCTTTCCCCGAGTCTCCCCTCTCCCTTTCAGGCACACACACACGCACACACACAAAAACAGACAAGAAAACACACTTGTCTAACTTCACTCCATTTCCAACAGTACATTAAGAAGAGAGCTTTATTACAATCTTACATTCCAGCCTCACCAATATCGGAATTTATTTATTCACTTAAATTTTTTCATTTGAACAATTACAAGTAGCCCGTTTCTGAATCATCTCTAGGCTGAAATAGTTTATTAAATGACAATGTGAAAATAATGCAAATCGCGCAATAAAATACAATATAATCAGTATAATCATTAGTCTCCAGCATGTATTAATTAGCTTCCAATACTTTATTTACATAAAACCCATATCAGTGAAATAACCGCTGCACAGTGATCCTTGAGAATTCATCTTTTCTTCCTAATTACGTGTTTTAATTCTGCCTCTAACCTGCCGCTCTGCATAGTAGATATGCAATGGTTCGTCACCTGCCACATCTTAATAGGCGACAAGTTGGAAGTATTTTCCACTTTTCTAATGGAATGAGAAATTGCATTTTCTCTAACACTATTAAAGTGTAATGAATTTCGCTGGGATTTCACGGCTGGCTGGTCAGAATGAATCTGTGCTCCGAGCACATCCAGAGCTGGAGATTTCACACAAAATCCCCGCATTAATCATCGCGGATATTACAATGAGGTCTTCATAAACCCACAGTTTCCCGCAAAATTTAACATGCTAAATGCTATATTTTCTAAAAATGACCACATCCGTTAAAAAAATCGCCGACTTGCCTTCTCAGGATTGTAGGAAAGCACAATAAAATAACAATATCCTTATAGAATGGCTTTCATTAAAAAAAATTAAATCATAGGCAGCACGGAAACGTAATATTTTCAATCATTTTTCTGCCCATATCGATTTATTTTATCGGTATCCTTCTGGAAGATGCTATTTTAATGTTCATTTTTTATTTCCTACCATAATATTTTATTTACTCTGAATGTTATTTTCCCCTTTAATTTTGGTTAAAGTGTCGACCTTTCCCTCAATAATTGACATTATTATGATTATCATTATTTGTTAAACATTTGCTTCCAATCTATTACACAACTGTTGCAAAATGATCCCAAATTAGCCCAGTGTGAAGAATACGGATATTTGCATCTATCGCTGGATGAAATAATTCTTACTTTCTAAGCAAAGGTGTAAACAGCTCATATTTTAATCGTAAACCCTCGGGTTGGTGCAACGGACGGTTGGAATTGCCCCGAGGATTAACAAGGGATGATTTAAGACGTCCCTTCGCTTAGAAAATGCAGATTTAATCACCATTTATTCGAGTACATTGTCCTTAAATTTATTGCAATACGTCCATAGAAGTTAGAACGACATAGAACGTAGAACGGTACAGCAAAGGGACAGGCCCTTCTGCCCACAATGTTTGTGCCGCACATGATGCCAACCTGCCTGCTCATTCCCTGCATATCCATGTGCCTAGCTAAAAGCCTCTTGAATGCCACTTCACCACCACCACTGACTGGTGAGTTCCAGGGACTTACCGCTCTCGGTGAAAAAAGTACTTGCCCCGCACATCTCCTTTCAACTTTCCTCCTTCTGATTTTGTTGCTTTACCTTGCGTATAGTCTTCACCGCGGGCACACAATGGATCGCGGAATACATTAAACATCGTATGTGTCTTTAAATACCCCTGTGGACTCTTTGCGGATGGCGATCGCAGTCTGTAGAACCACAGGATTCCAATGCAAAACCGTTGAAAATAATATCAATTTACAGCATCTTGAGTTAATTTTATATACTTAAGTGGAACTCCGCGGACTAACGGAAAAACAGTTAATTATGAAGCAACTTGTGAAAGTTCTGAAAGTGTGCGCAATAGATTGTGAAGTGCTCTTGATTCAATCCTACCTGGTCTTTAAAGTGTTTCAATACTTCAAGACTTCCCCATTAACTGACAGTACTTCCCCAGTACAACGTTTTTCGACACGTGGTGCAATTAATACCCTCTACTTTAAGTGTATGAAGGCCTAAACAGACTCGTATATATAATATTACAATTCCTTGTTTCCCTATTCAATGTACCTGATTCAATGCTCATCCGGAATGATAACACTCGCAGGGTGTATTAGGGTGTCGATTTCCCTCCTCCTTGAAGACTTCACCCTGATGACACAAGGAGGACCCCCCCCCCCCCCCCCCCCCCCCACCTATTACCCCACTTCAGATATTTTTAAACGGCGAGTTTCCTTTCTGGAGATGGGAACGTGTCCCCCTACTAGCCCCCCCCTCCCCCTCGTGTACTGCTTCATAGTTAGGGCATCGTTTATGGAATTCCCTGCCACAGAGGGCAGTGGAGGCCAAGTCACTGGATGGATTTAAGAGAGAGTTAGATAGAGCTCTCGGGGCTAGTGGAGTCAAGGGATATGGGGAGAAGGCTGGCACGGGTTATTGATTGGGGACGATCAGCCATGATCACAATGGATGGCGGTGCTGGCTCGAAGGGCCGAATGGCCTCCTCCTGCACCTATTTTCTATGTTTCTATGTTTGATTGAAAGATACAGCATGGAAAAAGGTCCATCGGCCTACGGAATCCACGCCGACCGCCAATCACCCATTCACACTAGTTCTATGTTAGATACTTTCTCTTCCACCAACAACACGCCAAGGGGCTTTTCTTTTTAACAGAGGTCAATTAATTTACAAACCCGTACATCTTTGGGATGTGGGAGGAAACCTGAGCACCCGGACGAAACCCACGCGGTCACAGGGAACTCCACACAGAGACACAGCGCCTGTGGTCAGGATCGAACCCGGGTCTCTGGCGTTCCGAGGCAGCATCTCTACTGCCTGCGTCACGGTGCCGCCCGGCTTACAGGCCTTCAGTGTGTCGAGAGCAACATTTTGTTAACTCTTTCAGAAAAAAAAAAGTCATCCTATCACCCCCTCCATCCCGACCTTTCCTTGTGACCCGCCATGACCCACCAGGGGCCACAGTCTTAGAATAAAGGGGAGGTAATTTAAGACTGAGGTGAGAAAAAAAAAATACCCAGAGAGTTGTGAATTTATGGAATTCCCTGCAACAGAGGGCAGTGGAGGCCAAGTCACTGGATGGATTTAAGAGAGAGTTGGATAGAGCTCTAGGCGCTAGTGGAATCAAGGGATAAGGGGAGAAGGCTGGCACGGGTTATTGATAGGGGACGATCAGCCATGATCACAATGAATGGCGGTGCTGGCTCGAAGGGCCGAATGGCCTCCTCCTGCACCTATTTTCTATGTTTCTATGTTTCTAAACTAATGGCCAATCTCTAACAAGCCCCACTTTCGGGACACTGGTGCATTGGGTCAGATCTTTGGCTATCCCAAGTTAAGCTGGCTTTGACCTGGTCAGGACCTGGATGCTAGATCAATGCGTATCAATGACAGAGGTAGATAGACACAAAATGATGGAGTGACTCGGCGGGACAGGCAGCATCTGTGGAGGCTTCTGAACGGACCTCCCTTCCGTAAGCTAGAGCACTCACTGTCCGATTAACCTCTACTCCGCATTGGACAATGTCTATGGTACTGATGCCCTACAACGTTGAGAACTACATTCTGCACTCTGTATGCTCGCCTCTGCTCTGCCCATTGTACTTGATTTTGACGTGATTGTATCTATTTATGGTATGTCTGATCTGAGCGGGTAGCAAAGCTTGTCCCTGCACCTCGTTCGGTCCGACAATAATAAACCTAAACCTGTGACAAAAAACAAGGAACTGCAGGAGCTAGTTTACACAAAGGAACACAAAGTGCTGGAGTAACTCAGCTGGTCAGGCAGCGCCTCTGGAAAGGAGGAATGGGTGACGTTTCAATAGACAATAAACAATAGGTGCAGGCAGGAGTAGGCCATTCGGCCCTTCCGGCCAGCACCGCCATTCAATGTGATCATGGCTGATCGTCCCCTATCAGTACCCCGTTCCTGCCTTCTCCCCATATCCGCTGACTCCGCTATTTTTAAGAGTTTCGGTTCGAGACACTTCTTCAGACTGCGAGGGTAACCAGAGGTATAAAAAACATGGATAGGTGACATTTCAGGTTGGGTCGTGTCGTGTCAAAAATACTTGCAGGCTTTTTTTCACCAACCAGCCTGATATTGTCTCGACCCGAAACGTCACCTATTCCTTCTCTCCAGAGATGCTGCTGAGTTACTCCAGCATTTTGTGTCTATCAAAACCAGCACCCGCAGTTCCTCCCTGCACTGATATTGATAGGATTGGTGTTTCTCGCCCTCTCGGTTATTTCCTTGCTGACTGAGTTTCCTTCTTCGTCTGCTTGCAGGTTTGGTTTCAGAACCGCCGCGCCAAGTGGAAGAAGCGAAAGAAGACCACTAATGTATTCCGCGCCCCTGGCACACTGCTGCCCACGCCAGGACTTCCCCAGTTCCCAGGCGCCGGCATGGGCGACACCCTGTGCTCCTTCCATGCCAACGACACCCGCTGGGCCACGGCGGGCATGGGGGTCTCGCAGTTGCAGCTGCCGCCTGCCCTGGGCCGGCAACAGGCTATGGCTCAGTCTCTGTCCCAATGCAGCCTCGGCGGGCCCTCCAACACGATGAGCCTCTCCAATAGCCTGGCCGGCGCGAACGGCGGCGGCCTCCAGTCCCACCTCTACCAGCCCACTTTCCCAGGCATGGTGCCCGCCTCGCTGGCCGGCCCCGGCAACGTTACCGGCGGCTCGCCGCAGCTCTGCAGTTCCCCGGACAGCGACGTGTGGCGGGGGACCAGCATCGCCTCCCTGCGCCGCAAAGCACTCGAGCACACAGTGTCCATGAGTTTCACCTAATGCAGCCGTACCCTCCCCCCCCCCCCCCTTCTCTCCAGCGTCCAGAAAACCAGGGAGCCGACTCAGGATATGAAACACGTCCTCCAGTAACCCACACGCAAAGAGGAGGTGGGAGGTGGAGAGGGAGGGAGGGAGATTGGTCAAACTCTTAAAATATGAATAGGCGAGGAAAATACTCGTTTATCAATGGATTCAAACTTCAAGAACTCTGACAAATGGTGGTGACCTGGGTTCTCTCGCTGCCTCACATTTCCGCTTCATGTTTCCCAGATCATAAGATGACCTATTGCAATAACATATTAGATCACACAAAGAAAGTGGGAGCTATGGCCAACTTGAGGGATCTCTTATTTTTTGCGTTGGATTTCCACACATTTTGATACTTCATATACACATAATATTAACATGGGCAGCCTTCACAAACCCCGTCTTGTCATATTTCCAATGAGTTGGCACATGTGGCTCTCTTTTGATTTCGTAGAACATAGAAAAGTACAGCGCAGGAACAGGCTCTTCGGCCCACAATGTCTGTGCCGAACATCATGCCATGATTAACTGAACTCATGATCAATGATCATGCACATGATCAATACCCCTCCAATCCATGCATATCCACGTGTCTATCTAAAAGCCTCTTAAACGCCACTATGTCACTGTTCATCTCGCCCAAGAATAGAATAGGCCAGGATCCTGTTCAATAGACTCATGGAGATCTTTCTCTCAACCTCATCTATCCGCCGAGGTTCCATATCTCGTAACAAATCATAAATATTGTCTCGGACCCAATTTCCTTGATCACCCAAGGAGTCAATGCCAAATGTGTTTGTGATATTGGCCTCTCTCTACACCTTTCGCCCTTGGCTCAACGGATCCATTTTACGCTACAATACAGCAGGGGTTCAATCTCGGCCACGGCGAAGCATACTCTGGTCTTGCACTCCAGTGGCACCCGGAACCCGAGCGGATAACGCAAGAACAACGGCTGACTCACGGTATTTTCTCAATGCACTGTGTTCACGCCTATCGGAGGCTTGTTTCCACCCCCTTGGTCGCAGCTCACCATTTTGGGCGATTTCCCTCTTTTAGTTTTGTTTTGGTTAAATATAAAGAAATACTTCAGTCAAAAACTGCCATCTGCACAGCATGCAGAGAGGGAGGTTTTCCAGCATGCGATGTGCACGTGAGTATTTCAAGCCCTGAAACCACACGGACCCATGAACCTAAACTTTCATCTGCATGAAACTGGTCAGAACCAACCACCTGGCGAAAGCTACAGTGAACAGAGCGATCAAAGCTGTGATATAGAATGTTTTATGTGTAGAATAACCACTCTGGTTATACATTGGTCAATTTGTGCTATGTTTTAAATTTTTGTCTGTGCTTATTTATCGAACATAGATTTCCTAATAAATGTTTGATCTGTTATTGAATAATATAATTATTTTTTTTTGCGCTGAGTTTAAATTATTCATGGTAAGACAAAAAAAAAGCCCTGCTTTTCGAATATGTAATATACAATATCTTCACATTTTCGGAGTGTTTGTTCTTGGTTTAATAATCCCGCTCTGGGAACACGCTATGCCTTTCTGTGCCTTTCTAACTGTTAGCCTGCAATTCCGACCCAATAAACCTAGATTAGGTGTTGAAGAAGGAACTGCAGATGCTGGAAAATCCAGGGTACACAAAATGCTGGAGAAACTCGGCGGGTGCAGCAGCATCTATGGAGCGAAGGAGATAGGCGACGTTTCGTGGCCGAAACCCTTCTTCAGACTGTCTCCTTCGCTCCATAGATGCTGCTGCACCCGCTGAGTTTCTCCAACATTTTGTGTAATCTAGATTAGATGTTAGGGTTAGCAAAACTATCACAGACTGATGTTTTTTTGCAAACGGCCACAGGCCACAGACTCATAGCGATTCATCACTGTTAGAAATTCGACGTGTTATCAAAGATTTCAACGTGTTAAATGGTGATTGGAAACTCGAACAGTTAAAGAGGCACAGAAATATATTAAAAAAAAAATCTTTTATGTTAATCACTACCCAATCTAGCAATTAAAGTGACTTATTATTTACAAATGTTTTAATACACAATGTGTATTAAATCTGTAACGGAATTTATAAGAAAAAGCTTTATGATTTAATGTACAGTTATTTGTATTTAGAAATGTCGGAAGCGGTAAAAAAAAAGTAAAATTCGATCTGTGGAAATTCAGCACATGAATTGAATAAAAACAATTGCAATGTACTACAGGACAAAGTTTTGACTTTTTACACAATCTTTCCACGTGCGTTTCACCAACAGTGACAAGAATAAAACCACTAGGAACAGAAGTGATTTTTGTTGACCTCGCTTCTTTTGCTAAGGAAGATGACGTTTTTGTACCAAAGATAGACACACAAAGCTGGAGTGACTTAGCGGGACAGGGAGCATCTCTGGGGAGAAGAAATTGGTGACGTTTCGGGTCCTGACCCTTCCTCAGACGGAGCTTTTTTCCCCTTAGACTGTTGGAGAGAAATTTCAATAATTCTCCAGATCATAGATAGCATGTGAATTTCGTGCTATTCTCCCATTAATAACGGGGAACCGAAACACTGTGTGAAAATTAGTGCCACAGTAGGCGAACTGAGCCGTACATAGGACCTACCGTGCCCTTTGTCTTGGCTGCTTTCTATATGGAGGCCAAGTCAATGGATATTTTTAAGGTGGAGATTGCGTGACTCTTGATTAGTACGTGTGTCAGGGGTGGTGAGGCGACGGCAGGAGGATGGGGTTGAGCGGGAAAGCCATGATTGAATTGCGGAGTAGACTTGATGGGCCGGGCGGCCTTAAAATGCTGCTCCTGGGACTTATGAAAACAGGATGCCGTGCTGTATCTATTAAAAGTCTGAAGAAGGGTCGCGACCAGAAACGCCACCTATTCCCTTTCTCCAGAGATGCTGCCTGTCCCGCCGAGTTACTCCAGCATTTTGTGTCTATCTTCGGTGTAAACCAGCACCTGCAGTTCCTTCCTACACACGCTGTATCTATTAGCTGATTTGCACTTGTAGTCTTCGATATAGTCGTATGCATCTCCGCAGCTTTCTAAAGACTTTGTACGTATCATTTTCAACTAACGAACCGAAAGGATGTTACTCCGGCTTTTTGTGTCTATCTTCCATCTTCAACTAAGTTCTGAATGCCGATGTGTCATGTTTTATACGTCAATTAATACAAACGCCAGCTGACCGTTGTGTTGTAACTGATTCGATTTCTTTCCCGTTACCTCCGGTGGTAGATTTTTTAAGTTACAGGGCCATTGGGCTGGTTGCACGGTGGTTAATTTGGTTTTTAAATCTGCATTTCAGATGCAAAGCATCTCACCGCAGCCACACTGTCCAAGGGTGCAGTGCGAAGATGATCTAGACTTTCTTATTCCAGAGTGAATATTAGGAATTATCGAACCGCAGAGTAAGGAACCAAGATAAGGAGTAGAACCAACGAACTGCAGATGCCGATCAATACACAGAAAAGAACACAAAGTGCTGGAGTAACTCAAAATGTAGAGACAGGGAACTGCAGATGCTGGTTTATACCAAAGAATGACAACAGAAAGTGCTGGGGGTAACCCAGCGGGTCCGACAGCATCGCTGGAGAACGTGAATAGGTGACGTTTCGGGTCGAGACCCTTTTTCAAACCAAGATAAGATAGCCAGGATAAGAAATTAGTTCTGGGTTGTTTACTCGTGAATTTTGAGAGTGGGGAAAGAAGGATGGGATGGGAAAATGAGGGGGGGGGGGGGGTGTGGGTCTCGACATAACGTGAAAAAGAGGCAGCAGATCGGAGAGTGAGTATCTGTGGAATGAGATGCACAGGAAGCAGGAACCAGCCACGCAAGGGATTAGATTTAAACCTTTAGCTGACCCATTTTACAACCAGGTGACTGGAATATCGAACACGTTTCCCAACAGAACAACATAGCCATTCAAATTATTTTGAATTTAAAGTAAAGGGGTTGTTCGAAAAGGCATTATTAAGATGCAGAGTTACCCTTCTGGACTGGAAGAGTGAACGAGACAAGACAAAACAGGCGGTTCTGCGTTGTGGCCAAACGCACCACAGGCCTCCTCTGTTCTGTGTAGGAAGGAACTGCAGTTGCTGGTTTTCCACCGAAGATAGACACAAAATGCTGGAGTAACTCAGCGGGGACAAGCAGCATCTCTGGAGAGAAGGAATGGATGACGTTTCGAGTCGGGGGCCCTTCTTCAGACCTCCCCTGTCCTGCCTTCCCCACACACATGCATGCCCAACACAACAGTGAAATAGATACGCGAATGAGTAAGGTCATAAGGTCACAAGGTATAGGAATAGAATCAGGCCGTTCGGCCCATCAAGTCTATTCCGCCCTTCAATCATGGTGCATCTATCTCTCCCACCCAACCCCATTCTCCTGCCTTCGCTCCATAACCTCTGACACCCATACTGATCAAGAATCTACCTCTGCCTTAAAAATATCCACTGAATTTTGAATCCTTCAGCAGAACGATTTTGCCAACCCAGTGACTGAAACATCGAGCGTAATTCCCAACAGAACGACACAGCCCAGTATTACATTCAAGTTCTTTTACATTTGGATGAAGACGTTTTTGAAACACATAATCTCACAGCACAGCAATCGGCAGTCAATGTTCCTACAAAACTGAAGCAGCCCAAATAAAAGCTGGCAGCATTAATAATTAAACAGTAACATCACGACAAAATCATTCTTTAAAAAAAAAGTTAAGCCAGTGTGCACTTTACTGAACGGCTGAAAGTTAAGAGAATGTAACATAACATATGCAGCTGATAGACACAAAATGCTGGAGTAACTCAGCGGGTCAGGCAGCATCTCCGGAGAAAGGGAATGTCACGTTTCGGGTCGAGCCCCTTCTGCCGACAGGAGGTGTTACTCTTATTCGGGTATTTGCCAACGAATTTCTCACTCCTTTTGGCTCAGCTGACTTGCTGCATCTAATTCCCTCCACAGACGCTGCCTGACCCGCTGAGTTACTCCAGCACTTTGTGTTTTATTCAAGATTCCAGCAACTGCAGTTCCTGTGTAACCATAAACTGCATAAACAGTACATTATGGTAATTACTGTAATAGTACATTTATGACAGTGATTTTAATCGTAATCATTTTAAATCGCAATCAACGTAGGGCTGGTTTAGTTTCGTTTGGAGATACACCGCGGAAACAGGCCCTTCGGCCCACCGAGTCCGCACTGACCAGCGATCCCGTATACTTGCACTGTCCAACACACACAAGAGGGGCAATTTACATTTTTACCGAAGCCAATTAAGTAAGTTTATTGGCCAAGTATCATTAGAATAAAGGGGAGGTCATTTAAGACTGAGGTGCGAAAAAACGTTTTCACCCAGAGAGTTGTGAATTTATGGAATTCCCTGCCACAGAGGGCAGTGGAGGCCAAATCACTGGATGGATTTAAGAGAGAGTTAGATAGAGCTCTAGGGGCTTGTGGAATCAAGGGATATGGGGAGAAGGCAGGCACGGGTTATTGATTGGGGACGATCAGCCATGATCGCAATGAACGGCGGTGCTGGCTCGAAGGGCCGAATGACCTCCTCCTGCACCTAGTTTCTATGTTTCTAAGTATTCACATACAAGGAATTTGCCTTGGTGCTCCGCCCACAAGTAACAACATGACACACAGTGACAGTTACGAATGACTCCGAAAACACTAACCATGGATAATAATAAAACATTAAGGATAAAACACCATTGATCAAGCGTGTGAACCAACAAAATACAAATTAACCCACAAACCTGGACGTCTTTGGAGTTACGTCTTTATGAGAAGCAATTATTTTGATTATAAAATAAAGGATTTGTTCCTAAAGGACTTACGAATGGCACAAGACCAAGAAGGGTCTCGACCCCGAACACCACCCATCCCTTCTCTCCAGAGATGCTGCCTGACCCGCTGAGTTACTCCGGCATTTTGTGTCTATCCTATTGAAAGTTAGTTTGATAAAGGTCTGTAGCAAACAGACTCTGGCATTTCCGACTTAGTGGGATGTTGCTGAGAATTACATGTAATGGGGCCTGTGTTATTATTGTATCGCTCCCTTCGCTGAGAACATCCCCCTGGAGTGTCGCTCCTTCAACTGTTATGTCTTTTACCGAGCTGGTAAAACGGATTACAACCGTTGGAGCAAACACACTCAACTCGCCAACTCCTCTGGCACTCTCCCATGTAATTGTTAGATAAATATATTTATCGCAGCTTAGACATAAAATGATAGTTTACTTTGAAATACTTTCCGAGATCTATCAGAATGGCTGCGGCAGTGCATTGGGAAATAGCAAGTTCTGCAGACATCAAAAAAAAACCGGAGGATAATTAATAGTTTTGCTTTGGAGTACTTAATCCTGCTTCACCGCGTTTGCTGTTAGTTTGTGTTTATAACGTACACAGGGAATTGAAATCAAAACAGGGAAGAATAGTTTCCATGTTTCATTTCAAAATGATAAATTATAGCGGCATTAATAGCTTGAGCTACAACGGATGGCGGGAACCGCTTTCAGAAGCCCTTGAGGGTAATAACCACACTAGAAAAATACATTAATTGGAGGCGTACAATTTATATTTGCAATTAATTTCAAATCATTATATTGCTACTAATTCGTAAAAAAAACAGCCAACTATTTATGATAAAGCACATGCCAACTCTGTACAAGTTGGAAAAAAAAGTGTCCCACCAGCCCATGCAAGTTTTATTTCCCAAACTTTCATTTTGCAAAAGATATAGATCTGACCAGCCTTTCCCACCTCTGATATTACTGACTCCTTCTCGCTTTGGCAAGAGTCTATCCAGCTCTCAGGCACAGAGGTGACAGGAGAATGGGGTTGGGAGGGAAAGATGGACCAGCCACGATTGAACGGATGAGTAGACTCGATGGGCCGAATGGCCTAATTCTGCTCCTATTACTTATGACCATGTGAAGAACAACAGAGAAACAGGAGATAACATGATCTAACTAGGAAATGCAAAGTAGACAAAAATGCTGGAGAAACTCAGCGGGTGAGGCAGCATCTATGGAGCGAAGGAAATAGGCGATGTTTCGGGTCGAGACCTTTCTTTTTCAGTCTGAAGATGGGTCTCGACCCGAAATGTCGCCTATTTCCTTCGCTCCATAGATGATGCCTCACCCGCTGAGTTTCTCCAGCATTTTTGTCTACCTTCGATTTTCCAGCATCTGCAGTTCCTTCTTAAGAAATGCAAAGTGATCATTTCTTCTCATATTCAGACACACCTAAATCACATTGATTAACCTGTACGATTGCAATGCTATGAATTGACCTTCACTACCTAGAAGGAGGCATTTTGCCTTTTGGATTTCAATTTAATAATAGCACAGCAATAATAATTATACTTGGGGAGCATTTAAAAGACATGGGCAGGTTTATGGATAGAAAAAGTTTAGAGGGATACAGGACTAAGGCAAATGGGACAAGCTGAGATGGGGCATTTTTATTCCGCATGGACAAATTGGGCCAAATGGGCAATTTATGTGCTGTATGACTCCTTGAGTTCATAGGTTTATAAGTTATAGGAGCAGAATTAGGCCATTCAGGCCATCAAGCCTATTCCGCCATTCAATCTTGGCTGAACTATCTTTCCTTCACAGCCCCATTCTCCTGCCTCCTCTCCATAACCCCAGACACCCATATTAATCACAAATCTGTCAATCTCTGCCTTAAAAATATCCTTAAAAATATTGATGCTGCAACGTACCTAAAAACACTTCCCAGATGCATTTTAAATAAAGTCTGGCACAGAGCCACTGAAGGCGGTGATATTGTGGATAACTTTAAACTTGGGAAGAACAGTAGATCATAGAACTGGTCCTTCAGCCCATAATGTCCGTGTTGAACATGATGTCAAGTTAAACGCTGCCTGCACATGATCTATATTCTTCCATTCCCTTATATCCATACGCCTACCTAAAAGCCTCTTAAACACCGCTATGATACCTGTCTCCTTCACCACCCCTTGCCCTGGCAGCACGTTCCAGGCACCCACCCCTCTCTGTGTAAAATACTTGCCCCACACATCTCCTTTGAATTTCATCCCTCGCACCTTCAAGCTATGCCCTCTATGTCATTGACATTTCCACCCTGGTTAAAGGTTTCAATGAACCTTTTAAAGGAGCAAAGAGAGGTTTAAGTGGGAATTACATATGAATAGCTTCGTTTCTTTGGCTATTAGCATTGACTAAGACTGACCACCCCCCCGCCCCCGCCCCCACCCCCACTCCCCAATCTTTACACATCCCCAATCCTTTCCACTTGTCACTTTAATTTCATGTTTCATTGTTTTTTTGCGTTTTTATGACCGATGGCAGATCAATTTCCCTCCTGGGATAAAAAAAAAGTTACATCATATCGTATCGTATCGTATCGCATTAGTATAGAATGTATCCCATTTCTTGTGACAATACTGGGATCATTTGTTCCGTTCACAGCCACAATATTCACAGCTCCAGTGTGAAAAATATGAGTAGATGCATTATTAATTAACAGAAGGATGTAACAAGCTGAATACTTAGAACGCACATGGGATTTTAACTGAAGCTTGTTGTCATTTAGGACTTGCTTCGATGCTTAATCAAGGGATTGCTGAAACAGCCGGAGGAATCACATTTCCCCAGTGCATTCTTGTCTTCATAGAAAACCAGTCAGAGTTCTGGTATCACAATAATTTCTAACGTTTTGCTCAGCAGATTGAGCCAAACTTGCAGTCAAATTGATCAAAAAGGGCAGATAAAACCACAAAAATTGTTATTCATTTGCTTGACATAAAGGATCTACCATTGGCGTGTTCTGCTGGGTGGGTTTCCAGTTGTTGCCAGACTCAACCATTTTCAGCCACAAATTGTTGCTATCTTAACGATAGCATGGCACGGTGGTGCTGCGGTAGAGTTGCTGCTTTACAAGGGCAGAGACTCAGGTTTGATCCTGACTATGGCAGCTGTCTGCATGGAGTTTATTGGTGGTTGTACACCTGCAAGGGTTTACCCCCAAGTGCTCCGGTTTCCTCACACACTCCAAAGACGTACAGGTTTGTAGGTTAATTGGCTTGGTATAATTGTAAATTGTCCTTTTTGTGTGTAGGGTAGTGTAAGTGTGCCGGGATCGCTAGTCAGTGCAGACTTGGTGGGCTGAAGGACCTGTTTCTGTGCTGTATCTCTATACTAAACTAAACTAAACTAAACTAAACTAAACTAAGCTAGGGTCACAATTAGTAAAGCACACAATCCTAAAAGCAACTTCAGTAGTGCCAGGCCTTTTGCAATACTTAAATCTGAACAAACAAGTAACATTTGCTACATCAAATTGCAGAAACTGCAGAGAATGGTGGATACAGCCCAGACCATCACACAAACTAATCTCGGTGATGTATAAATGGAGTCAATGAAAGGGAGGGGACACAAAAGGCTGGAGAAACTCAGCGGGTGCAGCAGCATCTAAGGGTCTGAAGAAGGGTCTCGACCCGAAACGTCGCCTATCTCCTTCGCTCCTAAGATGCTGCTGCACCCGCTGAGTTTCTCCAGCCTTTTGTGTAGCCCTCCCTTTCATTGACTCCATTTATACCTCACGCCTCGATAAGGCCACCAGCATTATCAAGGATAAGTCGTACCCCGGCCGCTCCCTCTTCTCCCATCTCCCATTAGGCAAGAAATACAGAAGTGTAAAAATGCACACCTGCAGATTTATTTTCTTCCCAGCTGTTATCAGGCACCTGAACAAACCTATCAACAACTGGAGAGCAATCCTGAGTTACCATCTACCTCATTGGAGACCACCAGACTATCAATCAGACTTTACAGGACTAGACCTCCTATCTACCTCATTGAAAGCATTTGAACTATCTTGATGTGAACTTTATCAGACTATCTTGCACTATATTTTGTACCCTTTCTCCTTCACCTGTGCACTGAGAATGGCTTGATTGTAATCATGTATAGTCTTTTCTTTGCATGGAAAGCACAAAATAAAAAAGATTTTCACTGTACCTAGGTGCATAATGATGAAAATAAGCAAAACAACAACTAATTGTTGTTATTTTTGGGCTTTGCTGTGTATAAAATGAAATAATTAAATAACGATGACAATATTTCACTACAATAGCACGTCATTAATAATACAAACATAAAAAACTTTAGCATTGGTTTGTTTTCTTTGAAATAATGGCAATTACAGGTGCTATGAATGGATGAGGCAATGTAAATAGCTTAAATCATTAGAACTTCAAAAAAATCAGTGTGGGTGAAAGGTCCTGAATATTAATGGGGTACTGATTGGAGATGATCAGCCATGATCACATTGAATGGCGGTGCTGGCTCAAAGGGCTGAATGGCCTACTCCTGCACCTATAGTCTATTGTCTATTGACCCGTTTTCAAGAGAGAGTAAGATATAGCTCTTAGGGTTTACAGAATCAAGGGATATGGGGAAAAAGCAGCAATGGGGTACTGATTTTGGATGATCAGCCATGATCATATTGAATGGCGCTGCTGGCTCAAAGGGCTGAATGGCCTACTCCTGCACCTATTTTCTATGTTACTATGAAACATCACCCATACCTTCTCTCCAGAGATGCCGCTGAGTTACTGCAGCATATTAATCTGAAAAGGATAATAAAGGATTGGAACATTATCTACAAAATTGACCCAACGTATAGAGAAGTCTGTCAGTATGTATGGAGATAACTTAAAAAAAAAACATCCAATGCATGTGCTGGAGTTAAAAGGTCCTCTGGACTGTTGAGAGATATAGGTTTAGGTTTAGGTTTATTATTGTCACGTGAACCGAGCTACAGTGACAAACATTGTTTTGCATGTTATCCCAAGAAGCCACACATACTATATATAAATACAATCAGGTCAAACTCAAGTACAATAGGTAGAGCAAAGGGGGAGATACAGAATGCAGAATATTGTTCCCAGGTTTGTAGCGCATCAGTTCCAGAGACAGAGATGGAAGGATCATGGCAGGAAGACTAAAGGTTCAAGAGACTGAATATAAAAAGCAGGAGAAACCTTTCATACGGTGGTGAAGGCCGGGGGGGGGGGGGGGGGGGGGGGGGGGTGAAGGAGTGAAGTGCAGGGTGAAGGAGTGGAGTAGAGAATATGCCATGGTTTGTGAAGGGTTTAGATCATCCCAAGTAAATTCTCCCATGTGTGTGTGTGTCTATGAGCATTAGTGTGCAGGGATTGCTGGTCAGCATGTTCCCGGTGGGCTGAAGGGCCTGTTTCCATGCAGTATTTCTAAACTAAACTAAACTAAATTAAAGTAAGCATCTTTATCTTGAATATTAAGGCTCAATTATTCTACTATTGTTCAGTAAGATAAAGCATATTCGGAATAAATTAGTATTCACTTGGTATCTGTGGTAATGTTTCACATGCCAGAGGTGGATCAATGTATATAGATTTCTGGAGCAGCAATAGTAGTGAATGACCTGCAAGGTATCCTGCATAGATGATTGATAGTGTAAAATCTCACCATGAACCGAAACACTTTGGCACTCTCGTTCGTTCAGTTCCGTTGCAATAGACAATAGGTGCAGGAGTAGGCCATTCGGCCCTTCGAAGAATGCTGTGCTTTGAAAGGATGGCAAGTTGGATGTTCAATAGCAATGGTATATGGACACACTGATCTGTTCTGTATTCATGCCTTCTATATTCTGTTGTGCAGAAGCAAAGCAAGAATTTCATTGTCCTATCTGGGACACATGACAATAAACTCTCTTGAATCTTGAATCAATGCAGGATTGGGACACATATGCACATCTCTGATGCTGAATCAGATCATGGATGACCTTGATGTCCTTGTCATGTCCCTGCACTAATCTATACTAATCCTTGATTATTTAGACTTTGACCTTGGACTTCAGAGATACAGTGTAGAAACAGGCCCTTCAGCCCACCAGGCCCGTGCCAACCAGTGATTACCCCTTACACTAGCACTAACCTACACACTAGGGACAATTTTACCAAAGCCAATTAACCTACTAACCTGTATATCTTTGGAGTGTGGGAGGAAACCGGAGCATCCGGAAAAAACACACATGGCCACAGGGAGAACATACAAACTCAGTATGGACAGCAGCTGCAGTCAGGATCGAACACGGGTCTCTGGCTTTTCTGAAATGTAAATTGGTGCTGTTGTCCATTACAGCAGCATATGGATCAGTTGGAAAGATGGGTAGAGCATTGGCAGATGGAATTTAATCTTTAGACTTTATACTTTGGAGATACAGCATGGAATCAAGCCCTTCGGCCCACCAAGTCTGTGCCGACCAGCGATCACCCCATACGCTAGCACTATCCTACATACTAGACACAATTTTACCGAAGCCAATTAACCTACAAACCTGTACAAGATAGATGTTATTAATCGCCTTTTGGCTCCTTTAGTATTTGTAGATGTGTATATTCTTGAATGCAAATGGATTCATCAGATTTGTTCACAAGATCTCAACCTGGGTAATTTGTTTATGGAGCTTAGTCACAGGATGCAGAAATGAAGAGTTGCGGTTTGAGGCAACATTTAGAGAAGATAAACACAAAATGCTGGAGTAACTCAGCAGGTCAGACAGCAGCTCTGGAGAAAAAGGATGGGTGGCGTTTTGGGTCTGGACCCTTCTTGAGACGTGACAACATTTTTTCAAATGATTTCCATTCTTTCCTTATCTTGCATCTTATTGTGTCCCATCCGCCCCTTCCTGAAGGAACAAGTAGGTTCATAACTTACTCTGGGAAAATTGGGAAAATCTGAAGAAGGTTCCCACCCATTCCTTCTCTCCAGAGATGCTGCCTGTCCCGTTGAGTGACTCCAGCATGAGAGGTAATGTCTCGGGAGTCTTCTTCAGACTCTAGATTTCAACTAACTTTTATTTAAATTCAAATAATCTCTGAAGCAACACAGGGGAAAAGTGATTAAGTTCAAAAGTTTGGTATGAAATTCAATTGCAAACCTTTCCTTAAGTGGCATCTAAACTGTAAATAGTTGCTCCCCTCTTCCAATGCGGTGTTGATTTTCTCCCTGTTGGTTGGGGACAAGGGAGTCCACGGTACTGGCGAGGCAAGGGATACACAGCAGAACTGCGCAGCTAACAGGATTAGAGCGTGAGAAGGGGCAGATGAGAGTGCAGCTGCAAATCAGAAGCTACCAAAATGCCCAAATGATGCAACATGTGTATTTTAATATTTGATTACAACTAGTACGAATTGCAAAAATGTAAAAGTCAAAATTTGAAAATGACCACAACAAAAAAGTGTATTTTATATAAGACATGAGCGACAGCAGATGTTGGAAAAGTCATAGTCATAGAGTCATACGGCAAGTAAACAGGCCCTTCGGCCCAACTTGCCCACACCGACCAACATGTCCCATCTGCAATAGTCCCACCTGCCTGCATTTGGCCCATATTCCTCTAAACCTGTCCTATCCATGTACCTGTCTAAATATTTCTTAAATGTTGCGATAGTATCGGCCTCAACTACCTCCTCTGGCAGCTCGTTCCACACACTCTCAGCTTCCTTTTAAATCTTTCCATCCTCAGCTTAAACCTATGTCCTCTGGTTCTTGATTCCCGTACTGTGGGCAAGAGACTCTGTGCATTCCTCTCATGATTATATACACCCCTATAAGATTACCTTCATCCTCCTCTGCTTCACGGAATGGAGTCCTAGCCTGCTCACCCTCTCCCTATAGCTCAGGTCAACATCCTCATAAATCTTCTCTGCACCCTTTCCAGCTAGACAGTTTGTAGAATCTGGAGTAATTTTGGATCTGGAGAACAGAAAGGAATTGTGTATTACTTACATTTCTTTACCCACAGTGGTGGTTGAGTGGAATGAGCTGCCAGAGGAGATAGTTGAGGCAGATACTTTTGCAATGTTTAAGAAGCATTTAGACAGGTTCATGTGTCGGACAGGGATATGGACCAAATACAGGCAGGTGGGACTAGTGTAGATGGAACATGTTGGCCGATGTTGAATAAAGGGACTATGGAGCCATGAGGGAGGGGCTGGCCAAAGTTGACTGGAAAGATACCCTCACAGGGATGACAGTGGAAAAACAATGGCAGTTATTAACGGGCTTGCCCCCACCTACATCCAAAATCTGCTGACCCACCATTCTACCCCCAGGTGCTTCAGGTCAGCCGACTTGGGGCCACTGACTATCCCGCGGTCCAGGTATAAGCTCAGGGGCGACCGCACTTTTGCAGTTGCAGCACTTAGACTGTGGAACAGCATCCCTCTTCTCATCAGAACTGCCCCCTCCATCGACTCCTTTAAGTCTAGACTCAAAACTTATTTCTACTCACAAGCGTTTCTTGAGGTCCTCTGAGGGAGCGCTGTATGTATCTATTTATGTATGTATTGTTAGATCTATGTACCACTGTATGTAGCACGTTAGTACCTGCACTGATGTAAAGCACTTTGGTCAACGAGAGTTGTTTTTAAATGTGCTATAGAAATAAAATTGACTTGACTTGACTTGACTTGACTTATTTCTGGGAATAATACAGAAGGTGCAGGATTAGTTCATTCCAAAGTGGAAGAAAGATTCCAAGGGAAGTAAGGTGCGACCGTGGCTGACAAGGGAAGTCAGGGACAGTATAAAAATAAAAGAGAAGAAGTACAACGTAGCAAAGATGAGCGGGAAGCAAGAGGATTGGATAATATTTAAAGAACAACAGAAGATAACTAAAAAGGCAATACGGGGAGAAAAGATGAGGTGCGAAGGTAAGTTAGCCAAGAATATAAATGAGGATAGTAAAAGCTTCTTTAGGTATGTGAAGAGGAAAAAATAGACCAAATTTGGACCCTTGAAGACTGAAAAAGGTGATTTTTTATATGGGGAACAAGGAAATGGCAGATGAGTTGAACAGGTACTTTGGATCCGTCTTCACTAAGGAGGACACAAACAATCTTCCTGATGTACTAGTGGCCAGAGGATCTGGGGTGACGGAGGAATGGAAGGAAATCCACATTAGCCAGGAAATAGTGTTGGGTAGACTGATGGGGGTGAAGGCTGAAAAATCCCCACAGCCTGATGGTCTGCATCCCAAGATACTTAAAGAAAGTGGCTCTAGAAATCGTGGATGCATTGGTGATCATTTTCCAATGTCCTATAGATTCAGGATCAGTTCCTGTGGAATGAAGGGTAGCTAATGTTATCCCACTTTTTAAGAAAGGTGTGAGAGAGAAAACAGGGAATTATAGACCAGTTAGCCTGACATCGGTGGTGGCGAAGATGCTGGAGTGAATTATAAAAGATGAAATAGCGGCACATTTGGATAGCAGTAACAGGATCGGTCCAAGTCAGCGTAGAATTACGAAGGGGAAATCATGCTTGACTAATCTTCTGGAATTTTTTGAGGATGATTTTTTTGAGGATCTCATTTTTTTGCTATGAGAATGCAGGGTGACTTGGACAGGTTGGGTGAGTGGGCAGATGCATGGCAGATGCAATTTAATGTGGTTAAATGTGAGGTTATCCACTTTGGTAGCAAAAACAGGAAGGCAGATTATTATCTAAATTGTGTCAAATTTGGAAAAGGGGAAGTACAATGGGATCTGGGGGTCCTTGTTCATCAGTCAAAGAAGCATGCAGGTACAGCAGGCCTTCATAACAAGAGGAGTTGAGTATAGGGGAAAAGAGGTCCTTCTGCAGTTGTACAGCGCCCTAGTGAGACCACACCTGGAGTATTGTGTGCAGTTTTGGTTCCCAAATTTGAGGCCACTGTTTAAGAATACGGGGTAAGCCATTGAGAACGGAGATGAGGAAACACTTTTTCACACAGAGAATTGTGAGTCTGTGGAATTCTCTGCCTCAGAGGGCGGTGGAGGCCGGTTCTCTGGACACTTTCAAGAGAGAGCTAGATAGGGCTCTTAAAAATAGCGGTCATGGGGTATAAGGAGAAGGCAGGAACGGGGTACTGATTGGGGATGATCAGCCATGATCACATTGTATGACGGTGCTGGCTCGAAGGGCCGAATGGCCTACTCCTGCACCTATTGTCTATTGATGTGGGCTGAAGGGGCTGTTTCCACTCACTGTGACTCTGACTCCATAAGGTGTTGGAGGAACTCTGCGGGTCAGGTAGCATCTGTGGGGAGAATGGATACGTGATGTTTTAGGTCGAGACCATTCTTCAGACTTGTTCTAAAAGAATGACAATAAAAATAGTTTCCAGTTTTAGACTTTTAATATAAGGACTTAATTAAGTCAATATTGTAACATTTTGAATCCCAAAGAAGTTAAGAAAATAGTCAATAAATGAATGAATGAATGAATGAATGAATATGTTTATTGGCCAAGTATGTACACATACAAGGAATTTGCCTTGGTGCTCCGCTCGAAATCAACAACACGACATACAGTAAACAATTAAGAATAAAACATAAAACATTAATACATTACGAGTAAAACATTATAGATTAAACATGTGAATGAAATAAAATACCAGAGCAAAAGGAGGCTACAGACTTTTGGTTATTGAGTAGAGCTACTGCTCGTGGAAAAAAAATGTTCTGGGTTTGGCAGCTTTGACAGTCCGGAGTCGCCTTCCAGAGGGAAGTGATTCAAAGAGTTTGTGTCCAAGGTGTTCTTTCCTCATAAACACATCCTGTACATGTGCAAAACAAATCCTTTTTCCTTGCTTCAGTGTTTAGTTTAGTTTAGAGATACAGCGCAGAAACAGGCCCTTTGGCCCACCGAGTCCGCTTTGACCAATGATCCCTGTATACTAGCACTATTATTCACACTAGGGACTATTTATAATTATATTAAGCCAATTAACCTACTTCTTCTTCTTGCGTATGGCGTGCACAGCCTAAAGTTGTAGGACAACTTGTTCTATCTGATCTTACTCGATTGTGCATGCCAGGTTGATTGCATTCGTCGAAACAGGGCGGACCACGTGAAGGTTGCAATCTTCCACCCCAACCTACAATCCTGTGGGTCTTTGGAGTGTGGGAGGAAACTGGAGCTCCAAGAGAAATCCCACGTGGTCATGAGGAGAACATCCAAACTCCGTACAGGCAGCACCCGTAGTCAGGATCAAACCTGGGTCTCTGGTGCTGTAAGGCAGCAACTCAACCGCTGTGCCACCGCACCGCCCCACCGTGCATGAGAAATTGTACACAAGGAGCTAACGATCCCACAATATATCCACTGAAATGCTACATGAAGCTGAGCTCCATTTGAAACCTATAGTCCCTGGATAAGCAGACGTGACCAAATTGGCACCTTGCTACCATTGTCGGATCTGAGAGACTGAGTGACACTTGTGATGTCTCCGAGATGAGTGTGAAATGAGTCAGTTGCAGAGAAATTGAGCGCGGCATTATACTCACTGCCATTGGCAATGTAGTGCTACATAAAGATTGATATATACTGTATCAATTCACCTTTAGCTTGGCAAATAGCCAACTTTCTCTGATGCATTAATTTACATGACTGATACAGGAAGATTTCAGCACCAGGAATGCCATAAAGAACTGCAAGGGGATGGGCTAGAGATGCAGACCCCCCCCCCTTGGTATATTGGCATCAATCTAAATCTTCCTCCTGTCTATACTTAAAGCGTGTGTTTGCTCCCCTGCTATTGAGGAGTGAAGTGGGCCGTCGAGCAGTAGAAACATAGAAAATAGGTGCAGGAGTGGAACATTCGGCCCTTCAAGCCAGCGCAGCCTTTCAATATGATTATGGCTGATCATCCTAAATCGGTACCCCGTTCCTGTTTTCTCCCCATATCCCTTGATCCCATTGGCCCTGAGAGCTAAATCTAGCTCTTTCTTGAAAGCATCCAGTGAATTAAGTGAGGTGAGCCATCGAGGAGTGAGGAATGCGGTTGGAGAGGTGAGGAGGACCTTCGGAGGCTCCTAGCAAGCGCTGTGACCCCGTCCAAGAGGATCTGGAGGCGGGCGTTTGAGGATGGGCCCGCGGTGGGTGGAAGAGGTCGGTCAATGAACTGCTGCCGAGAGAAGAAAAAGGGACTATTTGGGACGACACTGAACACCCTGTAATTCTGCCGCCGCCCTGTAGGTGGCGACTCTTTGCATACTTTGCGTACGGTGTGTAAAACACTGTGATAATAAAGTATCAATAAATTAATCAATCAATCAGAACAGAGGCACTTTGGTGATCAGAACAATATCCTGCCACTCAGTAAGAGAGAGTCCAAGACCTGGAGGAAGCTGAAGCAAAAGGGATACTGTCATAAGGTCATAAGGAATAGGAGCAGAATTAGGCCATTCGGCTCATCAATCTACTCCGCCAATCAATCATGGTTGATCAGTCTCTCCCTCCTAACCCCATTCTCCTGCCTTCTTCCCATGACTCCTGACACCCGTACTAATCAAGAATCTATCTGTCTCTGTCTTAAAAATATCCTGTGGACTAGGCCTCCACAGCCCTCTGTGGCAAGCTTCATCAAGTCTTCACTTGCAGGGAGAAAGGCTACCTTCATCTTCCTGGGACGGATAACCGCTTGCCTTTGGGTTTCCTCAGATCCACAGTAATGGCCATGCACACTTTTTGAGGATGGAAACCTTCTGACTATACTCGAGCTCTCTGGATGAAATCCATTGATAATAGACGATAGACAATAGACAATAGGTGCAGGAGTAGGCCATTCGGCCCTTCAAGCCAGCACCGCCATTCAATGTGACCATGGCTGATCATCCCCAATCAGTACCCCGATCCCGCCTTCTCCCCATATCCCTTGACTCCACTATCTTTAAGATCTCTATCTAGCTCTCTCTTGAAAGCATCCAGAGAACCGGCCTCCACCGCCCTCTGAGGCAGAGAATTCCACCACTCTCTGGGTGAAAAAGTGTTTCCTCATCTCCGTTCTAAATAGCTTACCCCTTATTCTTAAACTGTGGCCCCTGGTTCTGGACTACCTCAACATCGAGAACATGTTTCCTGCCTCTGGCATGTCCAAATTATTAATAATATTATATGTTTCAATGAGACATTCTAAACTCTCATCCTTCTAAACTCCAGAGTGTACAAGCCCAGCTGCTCCATTCTATAAACATATAACAGGTCTGTGGCAAGGTAGCACAGAAGTTTGATCCTGACTATGGGTCCCGGGTTTGATCCTGACTATGGGTGCTGTCTGTGCGGAGTTTTTATGTTTAGTTTAGTTTAGTTTAGGGATACAGCACGGAAACAGGCCCTTCGGCACACCGAGTCCGCACTGACCAGTGATCCCCGCACATTTTTAGAATAAAGGGGAGCCCATTTAAGACTGAGGTGAGAAAAAAACGTTTTCACCCAGAGAGTTGTGAATTTATGGAATTCCCTGCCACAGAGGGCAATAGAGGCCAAGTCACTCGATGGTTTTAAGAGAGTTAGATAGTGCTTTAGGGGCTAGTGGATTCAAGGGATATGGGGAGAAGGCAGGCACGGGTTATTGATAGGGAACGATCAGCCATGATCACAATGAATGGCGGTGCTGGCTCGAAGGGCCGAATGGCCTCCTCCTGCACCTATTTTCAATGTTTCTATGTTTCTATATTAACACAATCCTACACACACCAAGTGGATTAACCTGCATACCTGTACATCTTTGGAGTGTGGGATGAAATCGAAGATCTCAGAGGAAACTCAGTGGCCGAAGGGCAAACTCTGTACAGACAGCACCCGGAGTCGGGATCGAACCCCACTGCATCCCCTATCAGTAGGTCAGCTGCGTCACCGTGCCTCCCATGTTCTCCCTATGACCGAGTGGGTTTTCTTTGGATGCTCCGGTTTCCTCCCACATTCCGAAGATGTATAGGTTTGTTGGCTTGGTATAAATGTAAAGTGTCCCTGGTGTGTAGGATAGTGTTAGTGTACGGGGCGATCACTGGTTGGCGCAGACTCGATGGGCTGAAGGGCCGGTTCCTCTCTGTATCTCCAAATCATAGAAGGGCCGGTTTTCTCTCTGTATCTCCAAATCATAATCAGCCAGAGGTTCACCAGACTGATTCCTGGGATGGCAGGACTTCCATATGAAGAAAGACTGGATAGACTCGGCTTGTACTCGCTGGAATTTAGAAGACTGAGGGAGGATCTTATAGAGACTTACAAAATTCTTAAGAGGTTGGACAGGCTAGATGCAGGAAGATTGTTCCCGATGTTGGGGAAGTCCAGAACAAGGTGTCACAGTTTAAGGATAAGGGGGAAGTCTTTTAGGATCGAGATGAGAAAATCATTTTTCACACAGAGAGTGGTGAATCTGTGGAATTCTCTGCCACAGAAGGTAGTTGAGGCCAGTTCATTGGCTATATTTAAGAGGGAATTAGATGTGGCCCTTGTGGCTAAAGGGATCAGGGGGTATGGAGAGAAGGCAGGTACAGCATACTGAGTTGGATGATCAGCCATGATCATATTGAATGGTGGTGCAAGCTCGAAGGGCCGAATGGCCTACTCCTGCACCTATTTTCTATGTTTCTATAGATAGGGTAGACAGCCAGAATTTTTCTCCCAGGATGGAAATGACAAGGATACGAGGGAGTAGCCTTAAGGTAAGAAGGGCAAAGTTTAAAGGATATGTGCAGGGCACATTTTCACACAGAGAGGTGGTGGGTGCCTGGAACATGCTGCCTGGTGTCATGGTTGGGGCGGATGCTATGGGGGAATTTAAGATGCTTTTAGATTGGCACATGTATATGCAAGGAATGAAAGGATATGACTCGCATGCAGACAGTGGGGATTAGTTTAACATAACACGGTGGCGCAGAAGTACAGTTGCTGCCTTACAATGTCAGAGACCTGGGATTGATCCCGATTATGGGTGCTGTCAGTATGGAGTTTGCACGTTCTCCCCGTGACCTGTGGGGGTTTTCTTAGATAACCGGTTTCCTCCCACGCTCAAACTACAAACGTACAGGTTTACAGGTTAATTAACTTGGTATAAATGTAAATTGTCCCAAGTGTGTGTAGCATCGTGTTAGTGTGCGGGGATCGCTGGTCAGTGCAGACTCGGTGGGCCGAAGGGCCTGGTTCTCTGCTGTATCACTAAACTAAATGGAACATCATTGTTGGCTGGAGGGTGGTTCTTATGCTGCATTGTTGCATGCTCCATGTTTAACCTTGTGTTTTCGTTCCTGTACAGTCGCATCACAACTGTTTGAATAACATCTCATGTTTCTCCTCATGTGCGCGCTGGAAAATTAATAGGATTTTTACACAAAAGGAACCTTGCGAAGAGGGGAGCTGGTGAATTTAATATCGAGTCAAAACTGGGAGAGAGAAGAGGAGGTCACAATCACAGAGAGCTTGCCGGCAGGAATTAAGTGGTGGGGAAAGATTAAGTATAATAGAATCGTTTGACTTTAGAAAGGAAGCACAATTAGACGAGCCAGACACAGAAAGGAGGGGATCATGTTTAGAGAAACCGAGATTAAATAGATGCCTAGAGGGTACATGTACAGATATCAGGGTCAATGAGAAATATTATAATTTAGTTTTGTTATCATTTCCATCATGAACTTGAATACAGTGTGGGATGTCTATGATAATTCAAATTCCAAGCTGTTTCTCTTTTACTCAGTTCTGATAAAGGGACTCAAACCTAAAATCTTAACCTCATCTCTTTCCACAGATGCTACAAGTCCGGCAATTTCAAACCCAGTTTTTATTTCTGATTTACAGTGTATGCAAGTTTTGTTGATTTTCATTTAATAATATTGAGTATATTATTTTCATTTAATAATATTGAGTAAGGGATCAATATGACTCGGTTTGAGGACCTGACCGAGACCTGAACGAAGGGTTGGACGAAGAATAACGCATTATTGATCACGGATATATAAACTATATAAATACCGTTTGTATAATATACCACTGTTATTTTATTTACTTTTTTCTTTTGGTTATTTTATAACTATCTTTATGTTAATCATTTTTCACACTTTCCTACTTTTCACTATAAAAAAAACTATAATAAAATGTTTAGAAGTATATATAAGAAAAGATGGTAATTATTACCTATCTCTTTATCAAGAATGTTGTTTTAATATGTACTTATACTTGTACTTATACTTCTAATAAAAAATATTTAAAAAATAAATAAATAAATAATATTGAGTATAGAAGTTGGGAAGTCATGTTGCAGTTATGTAAGACGTTATGACGGCCTGGTCACGCAGCGGTAGAGTTGCTGCCTTAAAGGCCTGTCCTACAAGCATGCAACTCTATGCGATTAGCGCGACCTAACGTGGTCGCTTGAGCCGTCCGGCGTCGCGGGGCCGGTCCCACTTCGATCGCTGGAGCCATGCAGAATTGTGTGGAGTTCGTCCCGACATCGCGTGGGGCTCCGAAAAACTGACTATGTCAAAAATTCCGTGCGGCAACGGCTTGTCGGCTCGCAGTCGCCTCGACGCATTACACATCTCCCCGTCATCGTGCCTCCGTGAACCTATCTGTAGGTACCTCCGTGACCCTCTATGTGTGTGGCTCCGTGGCCCTCTGTGTGTGTGCCTCTGTGCCCCTCTCTGTGTGCCCCTCTCTGTCCTGGCGAACTTACCTTAGACTTCCCTCCAAGTTCGCCTCACTTTGCGCCGCATTGCGCCACTCACCCGACCTCCGCGCGGCCCTTGCTGCCGGTTTGGTCGCGCTTGCTGCATGCAGGCGCATGCTGGTGGGAACGGCCCTGTACAGGGGATCACCCGACCTCCGCGCGGCCCCCGCTTCTAGTTTGATCGCGTTCATCGCATAGAGTTGCATGCTTGTAGGACAGGCCCTTTACAGCGCCAGAGACCCGGCTTGGATCCTGACTGCGGGTGCTGTCTGTGCAGAGTTCTTACGTTCTCCCCGTGACCCGTGTGGGTATTCTCCGGGAAGCTCCGGTTTCTTCCCACATTTCAAAGACGTACAGGTCTTTTTAGGCTAAATGTAAATTGGTCCTAGTGCGTGTAGGATAGTATTAGTGTGCGGGGATCGCTGGTCGGCGCGCACTTGGTGGGTCCAAAGGGCCTGTTTCCGCGCTGTATCGCTTAAATCTTGGTGAGGCCGCATTCAGTGTTGTGTACCGTCCAGGACACCATGTTATAGGAAAGATGTTGTCAAGCTGGAATCCGTGCGGAGAAAATTTATGAGGATGTTGCCAGGACTCGAGGGCCGCAGCTATAGGGAGAGGTTGAGCAGGCTGGGTCTCTATTCCTTGGAGCGCAGGAGGATGAGGGGTGATCTTATAGAGGTGAAGAAGGGTCTCGAACCGAAACATTGCCTATTTCCTTCGCTCCATAAATGCTGCCTCACCCGCTGAGTTTCTCCAGCATTTTTGTCTACCTTCGATTTTCCAGCATCTGCAGTTCCTTCTTAAATAATTTAATAAGTAGTTGAGGCAGGTACTATGAAAACAGTTGAAAGACATTTGGGCAGGTGCATGGATAGGAAAGATTTAGAGGAGGTGGGCCAAACGAGGGCAGGTGGGAGTAGTGTAGATGGAGCATCTTGGTGGGAATTGGCAAGTTGGGCCGAAGGGCTGGTTTCATGCTGTATGTCTCTATGAATCTATATCTGTATGGAACTTTGTTTTTTTTAATGTACGTGAAGCACTTTGCACAGTGACAGCATCACTATTATATAAACAATGCAGGAGCGCTGACAGCCATGTAGCAAAATAAGATTTACAAGGATCACAACAAAGCTGAGAGATAATATCCTTCAAGAAAAACAGAACAGATTGGTGTCATTTCTGCACGGACGGCTGAATGATGACTTGAGTTAGGCAACAGAGACATCTTGTAGCCCACACTCTGCTCAGCCCACCAGCAGTTCCATTGTCCATCTCCACACAAGATTTGCCCAGATGATAATCACTCACAAATCCAAGAGGGGGAAACAGGAGAAGCCTGTGTACGCAGAGTGTGTTAGAATGTGGAGCACACTGCCACGTCTTTGAACTGAGGTAGGTACTTTTCAGGGGTAGGGTGACATATTGGAGAAATGTCAAGGAGATCATTCTATTCTGAATGCCATGATATTCCCTGGTTGGAAGATGAGATGCAGTTTCTTGAGATTATACTTGGAATTGTAAGAGACAGAAGATCTTAACAAAATCTATTATTAAGATCATAAGATTATAAGTGACAGGAGCAGAATTGGGTCATTCGGCCCATCAGGTCTACTCTGCCATTCAATCATGGCAGATTTATCTTTCCCTCTCAACCCCATTCTCCTGCCTTCTCCCCGCAACCTTTGACGCCCACACTAATCAAGAATCTGTCAATCTCAGCCTTAAAGTATCTATTGACTTAGCCTCCACCGCTGTCTATGGCAATGAATTCCACAGATTCACCACCCTCTGACGAAAGAAATTCCTCCTCATCTCCTTTCTAAAGGTCCGTCCTTTAATTCTGAGGCTGTGTCCTTGACTCTCCTACTAGTGGAAACATTCTCTCCACTTTACTTTAGCCAGGTGTTTCACTATTTGTTACGTTTCAATGAGGTCCCCCCTCATCTTTTTAACCTCCAGCAAGTACAGGCCCAGTGCCGTCAAATGCTCGTCATACGTTAACCCAGGATCATTTCTCGTAAACCTAGTCTGCACCCTCTCCAAGGCCAGAACATCCTTCCTCAGATATGGGCCCCATATGAAAGGATGGGTGATGTTTCAGGTCGGGACCTTTCTTCAGGCTGAAAGTAGAGGGAGAGGAGGAGAATTCTTCAAAGTAGGCATACCTGGAGGAGATTTCGTTGTGGAGCAGACCAAATGTGTAGAAAGTAACTGCAGATGCTGATATATATCAGTGATAGACATAAAGGGCAGGTCAGGCAGTATTGAAGTTTGTGAAGGAGTAACCTTTGCCCAGATTAGCGGAATTGCCCAGAGTAGGGGAATTGAGTACCAGAGGACATCGGTTTAAGGTGAGGGGGGAAAGATTTAATAGGAGCCTGAGGGATCACTTTTTCATGCAAAGGGTGGTAAGTATATGGAACATGCTGCAGGAGGAGGTAGTTGAGGCAGATACTATTCTAATATTCAAGAAACATTAGACAGGTACATGGATAGGACAGGTTTGGAGGGATATGGGACAAATGCAGGTAGGTGGGACTAGTGTAGATGGGACATGTTGGCCGGTGTGGGCAAGTTGGGCCGAAGGGCCTGTTTCCATGCTGTATGACTCTATGGCTAACAAGCCAAATAAAAGCCTAATTACACACCAAATGGTGTATGTGCAGATACCAGAATTGCTATTTGACCCAGAAATTGTTCATCCCTGTCTGGCAAAAGAATAAAATAAATAAAACTGAGAAGGCGGCTCAACCGTGGCTGATGAGGGAAGTCAAGGATAGTGTTAAATCCAAGGAAGAGGCATATAAATTGGCCAGAAGAAGAGGCAAACCAGAGGACTAGAAGACATTTAGAACTGAACAGAGAAGGACTGGGGTTAATTAAGAGTGGGGAAAAAAGAGCATGAAAGAGAATATAAAAATTGACTGTAAAAGTTTCTTTAGATATGTAAAAAGGAAAAGATTAGTGAAGACAAATGTAGGTCCCTTACAGTCAGAGACGGGTGAATTTATAATGAAACCAAGGAAATGACAGAACAGTTAAACGAGTACTTTGTTTCTGTCTTCACTATGGAAGACACAAACAATCTCCCGGAAATACTAGGGGACCGAGGATCTAGTGGGAGGGAGGAGCTGAAGTGAATCCACATTAGTCAGAAAATGGTGTTAGGTAAACTGTTGGGACTGAATGCAGATACATCCCCAGGGCCTGATGGTCTGCATCCCAGAGTACTCAAGGAGGTGACCTTAGAAATCGTGGTTGCATTGGTGATCATTTTCCAATGTTCTATTGACTCTGGATCAGTTCCAGTGGACTGGAGGGGAGCCAATTTTTAAGAAAGGAGGGGGAGAGAAAACAGGGAATTATAGACCAGTTAGACATACATCGGTAGTGGGGAAGATGCTGGAGTCGATTATTAAAGATGTTATAGCAGTGCATTTGTAAAGCAGTGACAGGATAGGTCAAAGTCTGCAAAGTATGATGGGGAAATCATGTTTGACTAATCTTCTGGAATTTTTTGAGGTTGCGACAAGTAGAATGGATAAGGGAGAGCCAGTGGATGTGGATGTCACTGAAAGTAAGCATGCAGGAAAAGCAGGCAGTGAAGAATGCTAATGGCATGATGGCCTTCATTGCGAGAGGATTTGAGTTTAGGAGTTAGGAGGTCCTACTGCAGTTGTTCAGGGCACTGGTGAGACTACAATTTTGTTCAATTTTGTATAGTGTGCAATTTGGGTTTCCTAATTTGAGGAAGGACATCATTGCTGTTGAGGAAGTGCAGCGTCAATTTACCAGGTTAATTCCCGGGATGGCGGGACTGACGCATAATGAAAGAATTGGTCGACTGGGCTTGTATTCACTGGAATTTAGAAGGATGAGAGGGAATCTGAAAGAAACATATAAAATTCTTAGAGGATTGGACAGGGTAAATGCAGGAAAAATATTCCCAATGTTGGGGGAGTCCAGAACCAGGGGTCACAGTTTAAGAATAACGGGTAGGCCATTTAGTACTGAGATGAGGAAAAACCTTTTCACCCAGAGAGTTGTGAATCTGTGGAATTCTCTGTCACAGAAGGCAGTGGAGGCCAATTCACTGGATGTTTTCAAGAGAGAGTTAGATTTAGCTCTTAGGGTGAAGAGAATCAAGGGATATGGGGAAAAAGCCAGAATGGGGTAGTGGTTTTGGATGATTAGCCATGATTATATTATACTACAAGAAGTCCGGATACGACCTTGGTAAGGCCATCAAAAAGGTCAAAAGAGACTTCTGCTCCAAGCTGGAGGATGAGACGGATGTTCGGCAGCTGTGGCGGGGCTTGAATGCCATCACCTCCTACAAGGCGAAATCAGGAGGCAGCTCGAATGTCAGCGAAACATCACTCCCTGACGAGCTCAATGCGTTTTACGCACGCTTTGATAGGGAGAACACTGATGCGCCTTCCTGAGCCCCCATTCGCTGTGATGGTATTTCAGTCACAGTCACAGAGGCCGACGTCAGAAGATCCTTCAGAGGGGTGAATCCTCGGAAAGCGCCTGTACCTGATGGTATACCCGGGCGTGTTTTAAAAACCTGTGCGGACCAACTGGCTGGAGTTTTTAACCGACATTTTCAACCTCTCACTTCTGAGGTCTGAGGTTCCCACCTGCTATAAAAGGGCATCAATAATACCAGTGCCCAAGAAGAGCAAGGTGACATGCCTCAATGACTATCGACCAGTGGCACTAACGTCGGTGGTGATGAAATGCTTTGAGAGGTTGATCATGGCGCAAATCAACTCATACCTCGACAAAAACTTGGACCCACTGCAGTTCGCTTACCGCCTCAACAGATCAACGGTGGATGCAATCTCACTGGCTCTCCACTACGTTCTGGACCACTTAGACAACAAAAACTCATATGTCAGGCTGTTATTCATTGACTACAGCTCAGCATTTAATACCATCATCCCCTCCAAGCTGATTACCAAGCTCTCAGATTTGGGTCTCTGCGCATCCCTCTGCAATTAGATCCCCGACCTCCTCATTCACAGACCACAGTCTGTCCATATTGGTGGAAATGTGTCATCCTCGACAACAATCAGCAAAGGAGCACCTCAAAGCTACATGCTCAGCCCCCTGCTGTACTCACTCTATACTCATGACTGTGTAGCCGGACATAGTATCAACTCCATCGTCAAGTTTGCCGACGACACAACTGTTGTGGGACGTATCACGGATGGGGACGAGTCAGAGTACAGAAGTGAGATCGACCGATTGACCAAATGGTGCCAGCACGATAATGTGGCTTTCAACACCACCAAAACCAAGGAACTGATTGTGGACTTAGGAACGAGTAGATTGGGAACCCACAGTCCCGTTTATATCAACGGGCTGATGGTGGAAAGGGTCAAGAACTTCGAATTCCTGGGCGTGCATATTTCCGAAGGCCTCTCCTGGTCCCAGAACACTGATGCAATCATAAAGAAAGCACATCAGCGCCTCTACTTCCTGAGAAGATTACGGAGAGTCGGTATGTCGAGGGGGACTCTCTCGAACTTCTACAGGTGCACAGTAGAGAACATGCTGACCGGTTGCATCGTGGCTTGGTTCGGCAACCTGAGCATCCAGGAGCGAAAAAGGCTGCAAAAAGTCCACTGGCCTACCTACCATCGAGGGGATCTATCGCTGTCGCTGCCTCAAAAAGGCTACCAGCATCATCAAGGACCCACACCATCCTGGCCACACACTCATCTCTCCGCTGCCATCAGGTAGAAGGTACAGGAGCCTGAAATCTGCAACATCCAGGTTCAGGAACAGCTACTTCCCCACAGCCATCAAGACTATTAAACACAACTTCAAACAAACTCTGAACTATAACAGCCTATTGCTCTTTATCTGTGTGTTTCTGTGTGTATATATATATATATTCTATGGTAAATGGACACACTGATCTGATCTGATCTGTATTTATGCCTAAAATATTCTGCTGTGCTGCAGCAAGCAAGAATTTCATTGTCCTCTCTGGGACACATGCTTGACTTGTCTTGAAATGGCGGTGCTGGCTCGAAGGGCCGAATGGCCTACTCCTGCACCTATCTTCTATGTTTCTATACACTCCTGAGGTGGATTGTGTGCTGATAACCACATTGTTATTCTTCCTGTTAAGTCTGAGCCATTGGTTTTGTAGCTCACACAGCTGACTACCTTGGTTTGCACGCAAACAGGTGCAAGATTACATTATATATAACTCGAGCAATTAGTTTCAGTCTCGCCCCAACCAATTAATTTAGTCTGTGTAACCTACTCTTCATTAGGGAATTTTTCACACAATGATGAGGGAGCCATATCAAATTCTGACCTGGTGTGTTTAGGAATACTGCTCTGATTACTCAGATCCTCCGCTTGGAGAATAGTGGAAAGAGAGGAACTAAGTGCTCGCCTCGAGACCATCTTGTGTCAATAAATGAAATAAATCAATACTCAGTGAAGTGTGAATGCCTCTCCAGTGCTGTAGAATTTGTTTTTTTGGGGGCAATTTGACATGCTGTGTGTGGAACAGAAGGCAGCATAACCACCGCTGCAAAATAAAAGCAAATGCGATTACTAACATCTTTATCGAAATCGTGTCTGTTTGATTCTCTTTGCAACCATTTTACCAAACAGCCGTTGACAGATAAAGAAAAATAAATTAAATACAATAATGCGACATGGCTCGAAGATGGAGCCCATTATTGAAATAGCTTGGGCACCTGATTTTGTGGCTAATCCACTGAAGCCAATACACTTCTATCCAGTTACATGGCTTTCCTTTTCATCACCTTAACAGGCATGCATACAAAACACTCGGAATACCAAAGATCCAGCATTCCACTGCAAATAAAGATGAAAAGGTTGCTTAAGTTTCCCTTCGAGAAATAATGTAACTTATAGACTCTTTCAGCTAATCGCTGGATTTATGATGTTTATTGAATTTGATTAAACAATTGACATTTTTTCCAAACTCGGTTGGTCATGTGAAACCCATTGATATTTTTTGATTAATGGGCATGTAGGCTGTTGAGGTCACAGCAGCTTGCTTTCCGGTGGAGCTACCTACTGAAGACACAAATTGCTGGAGCAACTCAACGGGTCAGGCAGCATCGCTGGAGGACGTGGATAGGTGATGCTTCAAAGAAAATATAGAAAATAGGTGCAAGAGGAGGCCATTCGGCCCTTCGAGCCAGCACCGCCATTCATTGTGATCATGGCTGATCATTCCCTATCAATAACCCGTGCCTGCTTTCGCCCCATATCCCTTGACTCCACTAGCCTCTAGAGCTCTATCTAACTCTCTCATAAATCCATGCAGTGACTTGGCCTCCACAGCCCTCTGTGGCAGGGAATTCCATAAATTCACAACTCTCTGGGTGAAAATGTTTTTTATCACCTCAGTCTTCAATGACCTCCTCTTTATTCTAAGACTGTGGCCCCTGGTTCTGGACTCGCCCAACATTGGGCACATTTTTCCTGCATCCAGCTGGTCCAGTCCTTTTATAATTTTACATGTTTCTATAAGATTCCCCCTCATCCTTCTGAACTCTAGTGAATACAAGCTAGTCTTTTCAATCTTTTCTCATATGACAGTCCCGCCATCCCAGGGATCTCGTGAACCTACGCTGCACTGCCTCAATCACAAGGATGTCCTCGCTCAAATTAGGGGACCAAAACTGTACACAATACTCCAGATGTGGTCTCACCAGAGCCCTATACAACTGCAGAAGAACCTCTTTACTCCTATACTGAAATCCTCTTGTTATGAAGGCCAACATTCCATCAGCTTCCATTCACTGCCTGCTGAGTTTCAGGTCGGGACCCTTCTTCAGACTCAATAGGTGATTTAGACTTCAGAGATACAGTGTGGAAACAGGCCCTTCGGCCTACCGAGTCCACACCGACCAGCCATCAACCCCCACACTAGCACTATTCCACACACTAGGGACAATTTACAATTTTACCAAAGCCAATTAACCTACAAACCTGTACGTCTTTCGAGTGTGGGAGGAAACTGGAGCACCCGGAGAAAACCCACGTGGTCACAGGGAGAACGTACAAACTCCATACAGACAGCACCTGCGGTCAGGATTGAACCCAGGTCTCTGGCGGTGTAAGGTGGCAGCTCTACCGCTGCACCATTGTGCCGCCGTTAAAACGGACCCTTCCTCAGATTTTGTAAACCAGAAACAAGAGACTGCACATGCTGGTTTACACAAAAGGATACAAAGTGCTGGAGTAACTCAGCAGGTCAGGCAGTATCTCTGGAGAACATGGATGGGTGACTTATCAGCTTGGTCCTCCAGAGATGCTGCCTCCAGCATGTGTCCTTTTGTGGAGTCTGAAGAAGTGTGTTGACCTGAAATGTCACCTATCCATGTGCTCCAGAGATGCTGCCTGACCTGCTAAAGGGCCTGTCCCACTGCACGAGCTAATTCAAGAGTTCTCCCGAGTTTCCCCTGATTCGAACTCGGAGAATTACTGTAATAGCCGCTCGTAGGCAGTCGGGGCTCTCGTGGACATTTTTCAACATGTTGAAAAATCTTCACGAGTCTTCACGAGCTTATCGTGTTTCCCGAGTACGTGCCGTTAGCGTTACGAGCCGCTAAGAGACATCCCGAGCTCTGACGTACCCGCTACGTACATTCTACATGCTTACCACGAGTTTGATTTTTTTTAAAACTCGGGAGAGCTCTTGAATTACCTCGTACAGTGGGACAGGGCCTTATGTTACCCCAGCACTTGGTGCGGTTCCTTTTTTGTCTGAGCTACCAATTGAAGCAGATGAACTACTATTAAGAGCACGCTTGAAGTATGTGACACGGTGGGGCAGCGGTAGAGCTGCTGCCTCACAGCGCCAGAGACAGGAGTTCAATCCTGACTATAGGTGCTGTCGGCACACTAATGCAATGCCCGCACACTAACGCAATCCCCGCACACTAATGCTATCCTACACACACACACAAGGGACAATTTAGAATAATACCAAGCCAGTTAACCTACAAATCCTGTATGTCTTTGGGGTGTGGGAGGAAACCAGTGCTCCCGGAGAAAACCCACGCAGGTCACAGGATGAATGTACAAACTCCGTGCAGACAAGCACCCATAGTCAGGATTGAACCCGGGTCTCTGGCGCTGTAAGGCAGCAACTCTACCGTTGCCCCACCGTGCCGTGCAAGGTGCACATCTCCAAAGAAGGAATTAATGGAACAATGGTGGATGCAAAAAGGGAAACCGAGCTGTTTATATTCAAACCATGCTTTCCCATACACTCTTTCAAAATATGCCCATGAAGGACTTCAAGCTGAGTGCCCTTTTAAAGCGGTTATTCCCACGGGAGTGGATCTGGAAAAGATCTCTTATAAAGATCAAAAAAATCATTTAACTCCAGAGGAATTTCACTTCATCTCATCATTGATGTTAATCCCCTCCCCGAAGGTTGGTCGGTCAGTGGGTCCGGGAGGGAGCTGGAGACGTCGGATGCGAGGAGCAAGGGCTGGTGGGAGGGTGAACCAGGGTAACGCCTGCAGTGGCTGCAGGAGGCGCCCCCGGGGCCCAAAGATGGCCGGGCACGGAGAGAAGAGGAGAGGGATGTTGGTTCACGGGAACTGCTCCAGTACATCGAGCGCGCCAGCCAACTGGACTTTGAGTAATGATGCCAAAAATGGCGGTGCCCGCAGGTGTAATATATGCAAAAAGAATTCTACTGTGCAGTTTATTTAGTTTAGTTTAGAGATACAGCGTGAAAATAGGCCCTTCGGCCCACCGAGTCCGCATCAACCAGCGATCACACCAACACTATCCTGCACGCACTAGGGCCAATTTACATTTATACCTTAGCCAATTGAGCTACAGACCTGTACATCTTTGGAGTGTGGGAGGAAACCGAATATCTCGGAGAAAACCGACGCAGGTCACGGGGAGAACGTGCAAACTCCGTACAGACAGCACCCGTAGTCAGGGTTGAACTTCGGCCCGTGGTGTTTTAAGGCAACAACTCTACCGCTGCGCCACCGTGCCACCTCATATTTGACAAATGATGCACCATTTCAATAAAGCACCATTGACCCCGTTGATTGCAGCCAACTTTGGTGATATCATCGATAACCTTAAATGTCGAGCTGTCGTCGTGCTTGGCCACACAGTGCATGGGGGTACAGGTATCAGAGCAAGGGACAGAGCACACAACCTTCATGACGTCCTATACATAAGTGCTATTTGAAAGCTGCTGTTGACTGGAAAGAGGAGGGGGTGGAGGGTGGGTGCAGAGGTGATGAAATATCAGAAATGGAAGAGTGACATGGGAGCCAAATTTCTCTGCCTTGCCTTCTTAACTTTGGCTGTAGTTCTTAACATGCCTGAAATTTCCCCTGGGATCTTTGCCATGGATTTTCTACAGAATCTGACATGGACATGATAAGTAGAATTTCAACATCTTTTAATCTGTGCCTTTGATGACTGCTCAGTCATGCAATTTAAACTCACCAGCGGTCATCTCCAGTGCTGGGTGATTCAAATGGCCAATTCCAGGTTGCACCTTATTTCACTTTAAGCCAGGTGGGTTTAGTTAATAATCCCTCTGAAAATCATCAGAGCAATTAATCTTGGGACCCAGTAGGTGCAAGTCACATGCCTGTAATGGAAATAGAAAGAATCTTCAGTCAGCACATTGATTAGTTAATTCTGAGTCAGAGGTTTCAGATTTAGTTTTGCTAAGTTTAGAGATACAGGGCGGAAACAGGCCCTTCGGCCCACCGAGCCCGCACCGACCAGCGATCCCCGCACATTAACCCTACCCTGCACACACTAGGGACAATTTACAATTATACAAAGCCAATTAACCTACAAACCTGTACGTCTTTAGAGATTTGGACCCAGGAATGAGTAGGTTAACATATGATGAGCGTTTGACGGCACAGGGCTTGAGCTCGCCAGAGTTTAGAGGAATGAGGGGGGGATCTCATTGAAACGTACAGATTAGTGAACAGCATGCATAGAGTGGATGTGGAGAGGATGTTTCCACTAGTGGCAGAGTCTTGGACTAGATGTCATAGATTCAGAAATAAAGGACGTTCTTTTAGGAAGGAGATGAAGGAGACATTTCTTTAGTTGGAGGGTGGTGAATCTGTGGAATTCATTGCCACAGATGGATGTGGAGGCCAAGTCAATGGATATATTTAAGGCAGAGATAGATAGATTCTTAATTAGTAAAGGTGTCAGAGGTTATGGGGAGAAGGCAGGAGAATAGGAGGGAGAGATAGATCAACCACGATTGAATGGCGCAGTAGACTTGATGGGCCGGATAGTCTAATTCTGCTCCTATCACATGATTTCTCCAGGATCATATTGAGCTGTGTTATGATCTTTATTTATTTTAAATCAATGATACCATCATACATATCAGTTTCAAAACATTAAAAATTGTTATTTTAATGGTGTATCCTATCGGTCTTTCCCCCCATTCACACTTTGCAAACGCATTCTCTTTCCTGGGTTCCTTTTAACTTTTGACATGGAGTAATACAGTCTATTTTAGCTGTTCTACAGATCCAACTTTTACAATGGAACCCTATTATATGCTCAGCTGAAGCGTAATGATATTAGTGGAGAAATTAACCTATCATCATTAATTTTAAATACCAATGAAGGGAAGTATTTTGAAAAATATGGCAACTCATAGAGCTTAGAACAATGCAGTACTGGAAAAGGCCCTTCGGCCCACAATGTCTGTGCCGGACATAATGCAAAGACCAACTCTTATGTACACGCTCATAATCCATATCCCTCCATTCCCTGCATATCCATGTGCCGATCCAAGAATCTCTTAAATGCCACTATTGTACCTACCTCCACTATCGTACCTACTTCCACCACCATGTTCCAGGCACGCACTGCCCTTTGAGCAAAAAAAAACTTGCCCTGCACGTCTCTTTAAAACGATGTCCATCTCGCCTTAAAGCTATGCCCCTCTTGCATTTGATTTTTTAATCCTGGGAAAAGGGTTCTGACTGTCCAGTCCATCATTACCACAATCCATCATTATCATTCTATGTACCACTGTGTGTAGCACGTTAGTACCTGCACTGATGTGAAGCACTTTGGTCAACGAGGGTTGGTTTTAAATGTGCTATAGAAATAAAATTGACTTGACTTGACATTATGAACTCACAAGGGCGGTCACGGTGGCGCAGCGGCAGAGTTGCTGCCTTGCAGCAAATGCAGCGCCGGAGACTCAGGTTCGATCCCGACTACGGGTGCTGTCTGTACAGAGTTTGTACGTTCGGACTTTGTACGTTGTATGTTTTTATTTCCGGCACGGAAGCCTGACTGAAGCTTGAACCCATGATTAGATGAATGGTTATGTTTTATAATCTACGGACCTATCTCCAAAGGTGTATTATTGGTAACTTATTCAATTCTTTTCTATTGTTTTCTTTTCTTTCTTTTCTTCCTATTAATATATATATTAAAAAAAACAGAAGCAGAGTTAATATGCAATTAATAATTGAGGACCCTTACTACTTTGATTGCTGGAACCCCATCTATTAACAATATGTAACTGATAAACAAAATGTATGTTTGATTATGATATGTATATGCTTCTAATAAAAATATTATTTAAAGAAAAAAGAGTTTGTACGTTCTCCCCGTGACCTGCGTGGGTTCTCTCCGAGATCTTCGGTTTCCTCCCACACTCCAAAGACGTACGGGTTTGTATATTAATTGGCTTTGTAAATGTAAACATGTAAATGTCCCTAGTATCTCTAAACTAAACTAAACTAAACGAGGCATTGCCAGACTAATAAACAACTGGAAAATTATATTGAAAATAAAACGGCAGGTGGAAATTAAAGATCTATTTCAAAACTATGAGGCATTTCTCATGTGTTATGCAGCGATACCCATCAATTATGCATTGAAATGTCAGCCTTGAAGTGTGCTGGATAGCTGGAGAGATATTCAGGGGAAAGTAGCTCTCCAATGAACTGCACGTAAAGTCCTGTCCCACTGTACGAGATCATTCAAAGAGTTTCTCCTGAGTGTGCCCTGATTCGAACTCGGAGATTTACAGTAATGGCCGCTCGTCGGTACTCGGGGCTCTCGTGGACATTTTTCAACATGTTGAAAAATCTTCACGAGTCTTCCCGAGCTTACCTGCCATTAGCGAGTCTTCCCGAGTACCTGCCGTTAGCGTTACGAGTCGCTAAGAGACGTCCCCGAGCTCCGACGTACCCGCTACGTTCGTTCTCCGTGCTTACCACGAGTTTGATTTTTTTTTTAACATCGGGAGAGCTCTTGGAATGAACTCGCATCGTGGCACAGGGCCATTAATGGTTCAAATGTTCTTTATTATCACATGTACCACGGTACAGTGAAATTTCATTTTTGCAGTAAATTATCAGTGTACATAAGCATCATTCTAGATTAAGTACAAGGTGTATGGATATAGCCCACTGAGACATATATAAGAGTCGCCAGGTTTTGGTGCCATTTCAAAGTCTAAGCTGCAGCTGGCCATAAAGGCCCATTGTCCAGGGGGTGTTGAGCAGGGTTGGCCTGGCCAAGCGAACTTGTCGTAGGCATTCACCAGCACTGCTCCAGTGCACGGTGCCGCTGCAGGTCGCGTCCGGTCCGCGCGCTCGTTCTCTGAAGCAGTGGTGGTGAGCACCTGATCCAGGTGAGACCCAGGCTGCTGCAGGGCCTTCAGACAATAAACAATAGGTGCAGCAGTAGGCCATTTGGCCTTTCGAGCCAGCACCGTCATTCAATGTGATCATGGCTGATCACCCACAATCAGTACCTCGTTCCTGCCTTCTCCCCATATCCGCTGACTCCGCTATTTTTAAGAGCCCTATCTAGCTCTCTCTTGAAAGCATCCAGAGAATCTGCCTCCACCGCCCTCTGAGGCAGAGAATTCCACAGACTCACCACTCTCTGTGAGAAAAAGTTTTTCCTCGTCTCCATTCTAAATGGCTTACTCCTTATTCTTAAAGATAAAAAATATAATTCAGCCGAAACCTTGATCCAGATTGCCCAGTAAATCGTCGTCCCTCTCCTCGTATGGCCCCTTTCAGCCTCTGTGCTACAGGGAGCAACTACCGCAGCTGACTTTGAGGGTGGGGTGTGAGGGGGGGGGGGGGGGGGGGGGGGGGGAAGGTAAGATGCCAGTTCTTCTCACCGGCCCCTAGACCGGCCCCGGATGCCTGTCCATCCGCCGCTGCCGACTCCCTCCACCTCCCTCTCTTGTTCTCCGGTCCCCGAGCAGGAGCAGGGGCCGGGCTCGGCAGCTTCCCTCATCAGTGGGTTCCCCGTTGTCCCTGGCGGGCGGGCCACGCCTGCTGCCGAGGGAGAGACACAACGCCACGATGTTCCGCCGTGCGGCCCGGCGATGGACAGGCTGCTTTCGGAATTTGCCGTTCATTCCTCGTACTTTGTTTACTCCTTACATACATTAATGTTTGACTTCTAATTTCTGCAAACCCTTGATCCGTTTGCCATGACTGTCCAACTAACGCTTCCTCCATTATCTGTGGAGTTACCAGGCGCTATGGTGGCGCAGTGGTATAGTTGCTGCCTCACAGACTGGGTTCAATCCTGACTACGGGTGCTGTCTGTACAGAGTTTGTACGTTCTCCCCTTGACCTGCGTGGGTATACTCTGAGATCTTCGGTTTCCTCCCACACTCCAAAGACGTATGAGTTTGTATATTAATTGGCTTTGTAAATGTAAACATTGTCCCTAGTGTGTGTAGGATAGTGTTAATGTGCGGGGATCGCTGGTCGGCACGGACCCAGAGGGCCGAAGGGCCTGTTTCCACACTGAACCTCTAAACTAAACTAAACTAAACTAAACTAAGCTAAACTAAACTAAACGAGGCATCGCCAGACTATTAAACAACTGGGAAATTATATTGAAAATAAAACAGCAGGTAGAAATTAAAGATCTATTTCAAAACTATGAGGCATTTCTCATGTGTTATGCAGCTACTGAAGGCAATTGCACTCTGAGTTAATGTTATTGTAGGCAGCTACATTTTCAGAATCAGTGAGGCAATGATTTCATTACCGCATTTGTATTTTTGATTTAGACACGGCAAAAGCCATAACATGATTTATTTTTTCCTGTTACCAAAAATGGAATGTAAATGCAGTAATATCATTTCCAAGGCATGATCATTTCTCCTTTTCCCTGTGCTATTGAAGGCTGCACTAAACGCACTAAACCTGTACGCTTATTTTAGATTAGTTGAGAGATATAGCGTGGATACAGGCCCTTCTGCCCACCGAGTCCGTGCTGACCAGCGATCCCTGTGCATTTACACTATCCTACACACACTGGGGACAATTTTACATTAATACCTAGCCAATTTACCTACAAACCTGTATGTCATTGGAGTGTGGGAGGAAACCGAAGATCTCAGAGTATACCCACGCAGGTCAAGGGGAGAACGTACAAACTCTGTACAGACAGCACCCGTAGTCAGGATTGAACCCAGTCTGTGAGGCAGCAACTATACCACTGCGCCACCATAGCGCGCGGTAACTCCACAGATAATGGAGGAAGCGCTAGTTAGACAGTCATGGCAAACGGATCAAGGGTTTGCAGAAATGAGAAATCAAACATTAATGTATGTAAGGAGTAAACAAAGTGCGAGGAATGAACGGCAAATTCCGAAAGCAGCCTGTCCATCGCCGTGCCGCACGGCGGAACATCGTGGCGTTGTGTCTCTCCCTCGGCAGCAGGCGTGGCCCGCCCGCCAGGGACAACGGGGAACCCGCTGATGAGGGAAGCTGCCGAGCCCGGCCCCTGCTCCTGCCTGGGGACCGGAGAACCAGAGAGGGAGGTGGAGGGAGTTGGCAGCGGCGGTTGCAAGAACAAGGGGCCGGTGAGAAGAACTGGCATCTTACCTTCTCCCCCCACCCCCACTCCCAAAGTCAGCTGCGGTAGTTGCCCCCTGGAGCACAGAGGCTGAAAGGGGCCAGACGAGGAGAGGGACAACGATTTACTGGGCAATCTGGATCAAGGTGACGGCTGAATTATATTTTTTATCTTTAAGAATAAGGAGTAAGCCATTTAGATTGGAGACGAGGAAAAACTTTTTCTCACAGAGAGTGGTGAGTCTGTGGAATTCTCTGCCTCAGATGGCGGTCGAGGCCGGTTCTCTGGATGCTTTCAAGAGAGAGCTAGATAGGGCTCTTGAAAATAGCGGAGTCAGGGGATATGGGGAGAAGGTGGGAACGGAGTACTGATTGTGGGTGATCAGCCATGATCACATTGAATGGCGGTGCTGGCTCGAAGGGCCAAATGGCCTACTGCTGCACCTATTATTTATTGTCTGAAGGCCCTGCAGCAGCCTGGGTCTCACCTGGATCAGGTGTTCACCACCACTGCTCTCAGAGAACGAGCGCGCGGACCGGACGCGACCTGCAGCGGCACCGTGCACTGGAGCAGTGCTGGTGAATGCCTATGACAAGTTCGCTTGGCCAGCCCAACCCTGCTCAACACCCCCTGGACAATGGGCCTTTACGGCCAGCTGCAGATTTGACTTTGAAATGGCACCAAAACCTGGCGACTCTAGTATATGGTCTCAGTGGGCTATATCTATACACCTTGTACTTAATCTAGAATGATGCTTATTTACACTGATAATTTACTGAATTTAGTGCAAAAAAATAATTTTACTGTACCTTGGTACATGTGATAATAAAGAACATTTGAACCATTAATGGCCCTGTCCCACGGTACGAGTTCATTCAAGAGCTCCCCCGAGTTAAAAAAAAATCAAACTCGTGGTAAGCACAGAGAATGAACGTAGCGGGTACGTCGGAGCTCGAGGACGTCTCTTAGCAGCTTGTAACGCTAACGGCAGGTACTCGGGAAGTCTCGCTAATGGCAGGTAAGCTCGGGAAGACTCGTGAAGATTTTTCAACATGTTGAAAAATGTCCACGAGAGCCCCGAGTACCGACGAGCGGCCATTACCGTAAATCTGCGAGTTCGAATCAGGGCAAACTCAGGAGAACTCTTTGAATGAACTCGTACAGTGGGACAGGGCTTTAAGTGTAGTTCATTGGAGAGCTACTTTCCCCTGAATATCTCTCCAGCTATCCAGCACACTTCAAGGCTGACATTTCAATGCATAATTGATGGGTGCCGCACCGTTTCCGCATTGGCCTTTTGAATGAAATGTTCAACTAAAACCCTGTCTGTTTCATCAACTAATGCAGAAGGCTGCATGGCACATTCTTGCAGAATGGCAGGAGAGCTGTTCCTTGGTTACAGGCAGCAATTTGGCCAGTTAATCCTTCCTTCCTACGTTGGGTTGAAGGATAAATATTAGCTATTGTTGGTGTCTCTGCCCGTATTTATCTTCAGCCAACATTATAAGAACGGATTAACTGGCAAATTTCGAGATGCTGCTTGAGACAGATTGCTTTCTACGAAGCTACTCTCTCGTTTTCTTTTTACAGCAGCGATGGCTCGTCAAAGGTACTTAACCGACCGCTAAACACTTTGGGACGGGTCAGGATGGTGATATGTAAATGCAATTCTTTATGTTACGGTAAGAGCAGCACGGTGGCACAGCGGGTAGAGTTGCTGCCTCACAGCGCCAGAGAGTCGGGTTCGATCCTGATTACGGAGTTTGTAAGTTCTCCCTGTGACCGCATGGGTTTTTTCCACGTGCACCGGTTTCCTCCCACACTCCAAAGACGCACAGGCTTGTAGGTTAATTGGCTTTGATAATTTATAAAATTATTTTGTGTGTAGGACAGTGTTAGTCTACTCGTGGACTCGCTGCGGTCTATTTCCGCGTGGTTTCTCTAATGTCGAAGGTCTTGTGTCTAAATTGACTCAATTCTCACTGAGTCAAAATGTTTATCGAGCTGAAATAACAGTTCATTCAAGTACTCTACATAGTCGACACAATTGCATGTTTGAATTAACTTGCTTCATACTTAAGATCTTGTTCTAATTTGTTCATTTATTTTACTCCTGGAGCTGGATTCAAGAGGATAAAATGCTACTCTTCATGAATCTAGGACCAGGTTAATGCCTCAAATTCCAACAAAATACAGTTTCAAAGAGCAAAAAAAGAAACTTTAGTGGAGTTTGATGTTGTTTATAGGACAATCATTCTGTGACCCGAGTTATGGAGTTATACAGCATGGAAACAGGCCCTTCAGCCCAATTCATTATTGCCGACCAAGATGCCCCATCTAAGCTCGTCCCATTTGCCTGCATTTGGCCCATATCACTCTAGACTTTTCCTGTATTTTCAATATTGTTTTTGTACCTGCCTCAACTACCTCCTCTGGTAGCTCATTCCATATCCCCACCACCCTTTGAGTGAAAATGTTGCCCATCAGGTTTCTATTATATCTTTTGCCTCTCACTTTAAAGCCATGTCCTCTGGTTTCTTTCCCGAACCATGGCTAAAAGACTCTTTTTTTACCAATTCCCCTCAAGATTTTATACACCTCTGTTAAGATCACCCCTCATCCTCCTGTCCTTCAAGGCATTGAGTCCCAGCCTGCTCAACCTCTCCCGAAAGCTCAGGCCCTTAAGTCCTGGGAACGTCCTCGTAAATCTTCTCTGCACTCTTTCGAGCCTAACGACATCCTTCCTGTTGCAGGGTTAAAGAGAGAAGTACATTATGATGTCTTGGACAATGATTTTCCATCAGCCAATAACACAAGTGTAGAGGTGTACAGTGTGGAAACAGGCCCTCCGCCTCAACATGCTCACACTGACCAACATATCTCATCTACACTAGTCCCACCTGCCTGTGTTGGGCCCATATCCCTCTAAACCCGCCCTATCCATGTACCTGTCCAAATGTTTCTTAAATGTTGCGATGGTACCCCCCACAATTAAAATGTGGATTACGGGAATGACTGAGACCTTGCATTTGGAAAAAATAAAATTTGTCTTAATTGACAAACCAGAATTTTATGTTAGAATATGGTCCCCATTTATTGAATTTTTGAAAAAGGAAATTGGTTTAACACAAAATCAGGGTTGAAATCTGAGTTTGGGACTGGATGAATAGTTACATTGAATATTTCCCGGATCTGTCTCCATAATCTTGTTATTGGTCATTTCCTTCTGCATCGCCTTTTTTCTTTTTTTTCCTTATCTCTATTACTTCCTCTCATCTTTTTCTCCCTTTATCTATATTCTTTAAAAAAAATTCAAGCTATGTAAGAAATCCATAATTAAATTGCCGCTTACTATTATTTGTATACATGCTTCTAATAAAAATACATATATATATTTGTTTTATGTTGCGATGGTACCTGCCTCAACTATCTCCCAGGGCAGCTCCTCCCATACACTCACGTTTTTGTGTGAAAACGTTACCCCTCATGTTCCTATTAAATCTTTCCCTCTCACCATAAATTTGTGCCTTCTGGTTCTCGATCTGCCTACTCTGTCCAAGAGACTCTGTGCATCTACCCGATCTATTCCTCTCATGATCTTATACACTTCTATAAGATCACACCTCATCCTCCTGCCATATAACCATATAACAATTGCAGCATGGAAACAGGCCATCTCGGCCCTTCAAGTCCGTGCCGAACAACTTTTTTTCCCTTAGTCCCACCTGCCTGCACGCATACCACAACCCTCCATACCCTTCTCATCCATATGCCTATCCAATTTATTTTTAAATGATACCAATGAACCTGCCGCCACCACTTCCACTGGAAGCTCATTCCACACCGCTACCACTCTCTGAGTAAAGAAGTTCCCCCTCATGTTACCTTTAATCCTCTGTCCCTTAATTCTAAAGTCATGTCCTCTTGTTTGAAAATCCCTCCAAGGAATAGTCTCAGCCTTCTCAATCTCTCCCGATGGCTCAGGCCCCTGAGTCCTGGCAACATCCTCATGAAGCTTAACTGGAAAGTGCCATTCATTTCACTATTATTATTGGGGTGACTATAATGCCTGACTATAATGGTCACACTGATCTGCACAACAATCACCTCCAAAAGTGCATCCTATTAGTTTAATCTCAATGTAAGCATAATTACTTTCTCATCATAAGACTAAATAAAATGATTCTTGCTTCCTCCATGCTGCTTTGTAGTATGTTCTGTTATTAAATATATATAATTCTTCTCTTTCTAAGACCCTCCAATAATCATAATATTTTGAACAGTAATTAACTGAGATTGCCTCAAGATTTTTTCTTACCACCTGCAGCATGGCATTCCATTGTAAGCATAACATTTTAATAAAACTAAGACAGGTTATCAACTGATTATACGGTTAGAGTCGCAAAGAGTCCTAAAATTATACTGAGACTGTTTAGTTTAGTTCAGCGATTCGGCCCACCCAGTTCACACAAGTTCCATGTTATTCCACTTTTGCACTCATTCCCTACAGATTGCGGGCAATTTTACAGAGGTCAATCAACCTACAAATCCGCACGTCTTTGTTGTGTGGGAGGAAACCGGAGCACCTGGAGGAAGCCCACGTGGTCACAGGGAGAACGTTTAAACAAGATGTACGTGTGAAGATATTAATCTTCACCTTTCATATCGTGTAATGAGGTATGCAGAGGAAACCTTGCATTGGAACAATATGGTGTGCTTTAATATGGTGCCATTTAATATGGCAGTGTGCTTTAAAAGTGTGTGGTATGCTTGCTTTCATAGGTCGGGACATTGAGTATAAGGGTCAAGAAATCATGATGTAGCTCTTGGACTTTGGTTAGGCCACATTTGGGACTTAGCATGGATGTGGAGGCTTTGGAAAAGGTGAAGAGGAGGTTTACCGGGGGGGGGGGGTGTTAGCTACAGGGAGAAGTTGGACGTTCTTGAAAATGCTGGAGATTGTGGGGAGATCTGGTCGAAGTTTATAAAATGAAGTGAGGCATAGATAGGATGGACAGTCCAAACCTATTTCCCAGAATGGATATATCAAATACTAAAGCTTTAGCTTTCTGCTGAGAGGAGCAAAGTTTAAGGGGGATGTGTTGAATTGAATTGAATGCTTTATTGTTGCAGTGAAATTCTTTGCTTGCATACCCAAGGTAGGCAAATAGCATGTGCGGATGTGGCGTTGAGGGACGAGAAGCCGAAGCAAAGAAGTGGAAGCCAAATAACCGAACGGAAACTAAGCCGAAACGGCAAATAACCGAAAGGGCTGGACGCCTAAAAGTCAACTAATAACCTCTGCGTGGGTGCAGGAGGTAGCACCGATGCACCTCCTCCAACCTCATCTACTGCATCCGTTGTTCAAGATGTGGGCTCATATGCATCGGCGAGACCAAATGCAGACTGGGCGATCGTTTCGCTGAACACCTTCGCTCAGCCCGCGTGAACCAACCTGATCTCCCGGTTGCTGGACAGTTTAATTCTCCTTCCCATTCCTGCACAGACCTTTCTGCCCTCGGTCTCCTCCATTGTCAGAGCGAGGCTAAACGCAAATTGGAGGAACAGCATCTCATATTTCACTTGGGCAGCTTACAGCTCAGTGGTATGAATATTGATTTCCCTCACTTCGGTAGCCCCGGCATTCCCTCTCTCTCTATCCCTCCCCTACAAACAGCTTACAATTCCTGTTTACTTTTATATCTTGCATATCTTTCATCCATTGTTCTTTATCGCTCCACATCACCATCTATATCTCGTTTCCCTTATCCCTAACTAGTCTGAAGAAGGGTTTCGACCCGAAACGTCACCCATTCCTTCTCTCCGGAGATACTGCCTGTCCCGCTGAGTTACTCCAGCTTTATGTGTCTATTTTCGGTTTCAACCAGCATCTGCAGTTCCTTCTTGAACACTCTGTGGTGCTGGTGACCACTATTGCACACACCTACACTGTATCTTTGTCGATCATTTTGTTATAGCCAAATGGAGCCGTGTCTCTCGATTGACATATCTTTGTGTTCCTTTGCATTTGTTGCTAATTTGTTAATTACAAATATATAAATACCCTTTTAATATAGAATCAGTAACTATTCTGTTTGGATCTTAAAAATGAGCTGACTGGTCCATTAACTGCACTTGCACAGACTGCAACCTCAACCTGTAAACAAAGCAGCCGTATTGGAGACTGCAGTAAATATAGTTTTATTCCTGACTAAGGAAGCACTGAAATAATTAGGCAGTAATTACAGGAACATACATCTCTGCATGTTTCGCTCTAAAGCATTCACTTTGGTTGCCATAGGGCTTAGGTAATGGTGTTTGTTCCCAGTGAAAGGAACAATTGCAATTTATGTGAGAAATATGAAAGTACAACAACAAAAAAAGCATAGACTTTAGTTTAGCTTAGTTTAGAGATGCAGCGCGGAAACAGGCCCTTCGGCCCACCGAGTCCGTGCCGACCGGCGACCCCCCTCATACACTCGCTCTATCACGCACACTACGGACAATTACATTTTTTTTACCAAAGCCAATTAACCTACAAACCTGAACGCCTTTGGAATGTGGGAGGAAACCAGAGCACCCGGAGAAAACCCATGCGGTCACAAGGAGAACGTACAAACTCCATACAGAGAGCACTTGTGGTCCGGATTGAACTTACCTCTGCGCCACCATGCCACACCCCCAGTTGCAAAGGCATTTTCATTTTCTGAACCTTGAAAACTGGGTTAGTGGTGCTGGATGGTTTGATCTCATAACCTGGTTGGCATGATGACTTATTTGAATCAGTGGTAGGATTTCTTTGATGTGATAATGTTTTACAATAATGATCTTTATAAATTTTATATACTTTTCTGACAGTAGGCTAAACATCCTTATCGTGGCCTAACGGTTCTCGTTCCTTCCTCGACATTCTCTCTTCTTCCTCGATAGTCACGTTTCGGATGACTTGCTTTCACTTCAGCCATGAAGAGTCTTCTTCTTGCGTATGGCGTGCACAGCCTAAAGTTGTGGATCAACTTATTTGATTTGACCTTTTGTTTGCGCACATTGGGTTGACTGCATTAGTCGAAACAGGGTGGAGGTTGCACGTGAAGGTTGCAATCTCCCACCCCATTCATCAAGAGCAGCCACAGGTGAGCTGGGCGGTGCCTGACAGGACAAGCGAGTTGATGGTCTGTGCGATGGTTTGCTCTTTCCACCGTTTCTACAGGGCTTCTGCATATTCCAGACGCATGGTCTTGAGTTCAAGAGACAATAGACAATAGCTGCAGGAGTAGGCCATTTGGCCCTTCGAGCCAGCACCGCCATTCAATGTGATCATGGCTGATCATCCCCAATTAGTACCACATTCCTGCCGTCTCCCCATATCCCCTGACTCCGCTATTTTTAAGAGCCCTATCTAGCTCTCTCTTGAAAGCATCCAGAGAACCTGCCTCCACCGCCCTCTGAGGCGGAGAATTCCACAGACTCACCACTCTCTGTGAGAAAAAGTGTTTCCTCATCTCCATTCTAAATGGCTTACTCAGATTCAGATTCAGATTCAATTTTAATTGTCATTGTCAGTGTACAGTACAGAGACAACGAAATGCATTTATTAACCTTATTAACCATATAACCATATAACAATTACAGCATGGAAACAGGCCTTCTCGGCCCTTCCAGTCCGTGCCGACCATTTATTTTCCGCTAGTCCCATCTACCTGCACTCAGACCATACCCCTCCATTCCCTTCCCGTCCATATGCCTATCCACTTTACTTTTAAATGTTAAAATCGATCCTGCCTCCACCATTTCTGCTGGAAGATCATTCCACACAGCCACCACTCTCTGAGTAAAGACGTTCCCCCTCATGTTACCCCTAAACCTCTGTCCCTTAATTCTCATGTCATGCCCTCTTGTTTGAATCTTCCCTACCCTCAATGGGAAAAGCTTATCCACGTCAACTCTGTCTATCCCTTTCATAATTTTAAAGACCTTATTCTTAAACTGTGGCCCCTGGTTCTGGACACCCCCAACATCGGGAACATGTTTCCTGCCTCTAGTGTGTCCAAGCCCTTAACAATCTTATATGTTTAAATGTGATCCCCTCTCATCCTTCTAAACGCCAGAGTGTACAAGCCCAGCTACTCCATTCTCTCAGCATCTCAGCAAGTCAAGAGTTGTAGTGTATATAATGGTAACTGGAACTTTAAGAACTGAGTACCAGAATGGGGTGATTTGTGTCATGTGATATATTCATTCTCTTATCAGTTTGGTGAATAGGTGTGAGTGTACGTTTGTATAATAAAGAAAACCCACACAGGCAACAGCGTGTACTGAAAACTTGTGCTTTGCTTCTATTTGCATGCTAAAGCCATAATATCTTGCAAGAGTCAAGAACGTTTAATCATCATATGTACTGACAATGCGATAAGTGGTAGATTTGATTAGTACAGGTGTCAGGGGTTATGGCGAGAAGGCAGGAAAATGGGGTTGAGAGGGAATGGTAGGTCAGCCATGATTAAATGACGGAGTCAAGTTGAGGGGCCGAATGGCCTAATTCTGCTCCTAGAATTTATGAATTTATGAATTAAATTCCTACTTGCGGTGGCCTAACAAGCCTGTAACACAATCCACAAAGATAACTTATAATGAACACGAATTTGATAAATTAATAACCTCATTACTAATGCAAAAAATAGCCCAAAGTCCTTTGCGCAACCAAACACAGTCCATTGTGTCGGAAGGAACTGCAGATGCTGGTTTATACCGAAGAGTATAAGCAATGGTTCCGACCTGAAACATCACCTATCCTTTTCTCCAGAGATGCTGCTTAACCTGCTGAGTTACACCAGCATTTTGTGTCTATCAATTAGAAGATTGAGGGGGGATCTTATAGAAACTTATAAAATTCTTAAGGGGTTGGACAAGCTCGATGCTGGAAGATTGTTCCCGATGTTGGGGGAGTCCAGAACAAGGGGTCACAGTCTAAGGATAAGGGGGAATTCCTTTAGGACCGAGATGAGGAAAACATTCTTTACACAGAGAGTGGTGAGTCTCTGGAATTCTCTGCCACAGAAGGTAGTTGAGGCCAGTTCATTGGCTATATTTAAGCGGGCGTTAGATGTGGCACTTGTGGCTAAAGGGATCAGGGGGTATGGAGAGAAGGCAGGTACGGGATACTGAGTTGGATGATCAGCCATGATCACATTGAATGGCGGTGCAGGCTCGAAGGGCCGAATGGCCTACTCCTGCACCTATTTTTCTATGTTTCTATGTTTCTAATGACAGTCCATTGTTCATTGGTTGGTTTGTGCAGTGTTCAAGAGCCTGAAGGTTGTTGGGAAGAAGGCAAGCTACTCTCGAAAGTGCTGGTTATGGTTTTCAGAATTCTGTGCTTTCTTCCTGATGGTAGGAGTGAAATGAGGGGATGGCATGGGTCCTTGATGATAGTGGTTGTCATTCTGAGGCAGCAACTCTGATAGATCCCTTTGATGGTGGGACGGTCAGTCTGGGGAAGGCTTCTGGCCTAAAGCATCACCCACCCTTTTTCTCCAGGGAAGCTGCCTAACCCGCTGAGTTACTTCAGCACTTTGTGTCTATCTTTGGTATAAACCAGCACTTGCCATTCCTTTCTACTCAGGTTAGTACATGTGATGGACCAGGCAGTGTCTGCCTCTGTAATCTCCTTTGTACCTGGGTGTTCGAGTTACTGTACCAGGCCTTGATGCAACCAATCAATCGATCAATACTTCACTCGTGTTCTGCCTCCCAAAAAACAACGCTAATTGCTCTCATTTCTAGATTTATGTTTAGCGACATAATTGCACGATCTCCAAGAGTAGACATTAGGTACTGCAAGAAATGTTAATGCATGCCAGTTAAGAAGGCCGGTTAAAAAGAAAATAATGCAGAAATAATGCTTTATATTATCCTTAATTATAATTGTTATTTTTAATAATTGTTTGAAATACTTGTTAAAGGATCTAGGATAAGTGGCATCGTCAAAGTACCAGGATGGAGGTGTTATTAAGCACAAATGTGTGATCAAATTTATTCATAATAAAATTCTGAATTAATATTCAGGATTTTAATGACAAGAATACCAAGGCATGCTGGGTTAATGACTATCTTTCATAGAGCCATAGAGTCCTTCAGCGTGGAAACAGGCCCTTCAGCTTAACTTGCCCACACCGGCCAACATGTCCCATCTACACTAGTCCCATTTGCCCACATTTTGTCCATCTCCCTCTAAACCTTTCCTATCCATGTACTTATCCAAATGTCTTTTAAATGTTGTTATTTACATTAGTAATGTTAAGCCCCTGTCCCACGTAGGAGACCTAAACAGCAACCCCTGGTGAACTTCCCCGCCACCCATGGTTTCCATGAGGTCACCGGAGTTTTTGGTCACTCTCCCTAATGGTCAAAAGTGGTTTCCGTGTGGACGAGGCTTCATCTAGGTTGATGCAATTTTTTCATCATGTTTAAAATCGTCCTCTACTAAAAATAGGTAGCCGTTTTAAAAATCAATATTTTTTTAGTCGCGGTCTAGTCGAAGCTGGTTTTCTTCATAGTCGAGGAAGGTTTTCAACATATGCGTGGGAGGTGGTAGGAGGTAGCAGGTCACCTCGACCTTGATTTTTTTTTGGGTGGCGGGCAAGGTCACCAGAGGTTGCTGTTTAGGTCTCCTAAGTGGGACAGGGGTCTTAACATTACTAATAGAAATAACAACATTTAACACACTGCAGATTTGACAATGTGACCCGATAATGTTGTCTTCCCTTCTGTTTTTTGGCTTGTTAAAAGTCCTTCCATAAGCCAGAATACAGTCCGATTCACTTCTACCCCATTGTGGACATTGGACTCTGTCTATGGAACATTTGTGCTACTATGTTGAGAGCTACGTATATTCTGTACGTTGTATCTTCCCCTTTGCTCTTCCTGTGGTACTTGAGTTTTGCTGGATTGTAATGCATAGCGTTATCTGGTCTGATAGGTTCGCATGCAAAACAAAGCTTTTCATTGTGCCTCTGTACACGTTACACTAATAAACTTACACCTAAAGCATGTAGGAAAACAAATATTGAGACATCGAGTGGGCGGCACAGTGGCGCAGTGGTAGAGTCGCTACCAAACAGCCCTAGACATCCGGGTTCAATCCTGACTCTGGGTACTGTTTGTACGGAGTTTGTACGTTCTCCCCCGGTACTCCGGTTTCCTCACGCACTCCAAAGACGAACAGGTTTGTAGGTTAATTGGCTTTGGTAAAATTGTAAATTGTCCCTAGTGTGGAGGATAGTGTAAAGGGCCTGTCCCACTGTACGAGGTAATTCAAGAGTTCTCCCGAGTTCTCCCCTGATTAGAGCTCGTGTAATGTACGTAGCGGGTACGTAGGGGCTCGTACGAGTAAGAAGTCACAATTTTTTTCATCACGAGTATTATTTTACTCGTGGACAGTGTTGAAAAAACGTCACGAGTTTACCGGATTTCCCGAGTACCTACCGTTACTCGTACGAGCCGCTACGTGACATCCACGAGCTCCTTCGTACCCGCGACATACAGTGGGACAGGACCTTTAGTGTGCGGGGTGGTCGCTGGTCAGGGTGGACTCGATGGGCCAAAGGGCCTGTTTGCACGTTGTATTTCCAAAGACTAAAGTCTAAAAAGAGCAAAGGAAACCCAAAGCAATGTTGCAGTTCACCATATCATCTCCAGTTGGTAAGTTTTAATAGGTGTGTTGATTATCTCTTTTTAAGGTCAAACCCTGCTAGAGAGGACATTTTTATACAACAAATTGAAATGAATGCCCCTTAGTTTAGTAATTTCTGCCATTCTTAACATGCTTTAGGAATGTCATGAAATGTGAAACTATCTAAACGACTGAGCGGGAATAACTGAGACAAGATGTTATTAAAGTAAACACCTTAGGACAGGCTCTTCAGCCCAATGTATGTGCACCTGCCAAAACCCCGTCATTTAAGCTTATTCAAGCTCTTAGTGCATCAATCAAGGGCTTTCCAGCATAAGTTTTTAAATATGGTTAGATCACTATCTCTGTCACCATTTCAGTTCACGAGATCAACATCCAAATCACTCCAGGTGAGATATTTGTTCTCAACATTTCTACTGAACCGTCCTACCAACAACTGGAGAGCAGTCTTAAGCTACTATCTATCTCTTTGGAGACCCCTGGATTATCTTTGATTGGACTTTACTGGACTTCAAGTCAAGTCAAGTCAAGTTTATTCGTCACATACACATACGGGATGTGCAGTGAAATGAAAAGTGGCAGTGCTCGCGGACTTTGTGCAAAAAAACAAACAAACAAACAACCAACAAACTACAAACAGAATCACATGTTCTTTTTCATATTAAATATTGTGGGTGATATTGTAGTACAGTAGTTAGTAGAGTTAGTCCCTGGTGAGATAGGAGTTTACAGTCTGAATGGCCTCTGGGAAGAAACTCCTTCTCATCCTCTCCGTTCTCACAGCACGGCAACGGAGGCGTTTGCCTGACCGTAGCAGCTGGAACAGTCCATTGCAGGGGTGGAAGGGGTCTCCCATTATCTTATTGGCTCTGGCGTTGCACCTCCTGATGTATAGTTCCTGCAGAGGGGCGAGAGAAGTTCCCATAGTGCGTTCGGCCGAACGCACTACTCTCTGCAGAGCCTTCTTGTCCTGGGCAGAGCAATTCCCAAACCAGATTGTAATGTTTCCGGACAAGATGCTTTCCACAGCCGCAGAGTAGAAGCACTGGAGGATCCTCGGAGACACTCTGAATTTCCTCAATTGCCTGAGGTGGTAAAGGCACTGCCTTGCCTTACTCACGAGTGCTGCAGCGTGTGATGTCCATGTCAGATCCTCAGAGATGTGGACTCCCAGTATTTAAAACATGACTTTATCTTGTACTAAACATTAGGCACATTATTCCCTTTATCTGTACACTGTGGATGGCTCGATTGTAAGCATGTACTGTCTTTGTACTGAGTGGTTATCACACAACAAAAGTTTTTCACTGTACCTCGGTACACGTGACAATAAACTAAACTGAACTAACTATGTCTCCTTGTCAAACTCAATTAAAAAAAGATCAAGGTCCACTCATCTCCAGAGGCAATCACCAAACATGAACCATAGAGTTGATTTCTGGGGAAACAAGTAAATGCAGATGCTGGAACCTTGAGCCAAATACAAAATGCTGGGGTTACTCAGTGGGCCAGGCAGCATGTGCGAAGGACATGGACAGGTGATGTTTTGGGTCTAGACCCTTCTTTGGACTGTTTGTAGTAGGGGTTAAGAAGCTGGAAAAGAGGTGGGGGCAGGAGAAAGCCTGGCAAGTGATCGGTGGATACAGGTGAGAGAGGTTCTGATTGGCAGATGGGTGGGAGTAGGCTAGAGAGAAAAATAGCGAAAATGTCCTCAAAGAATTGTCAATCAGCTCGACCAAAGGTAGAGACAAAATGCAGTGTTGCTGTGGGTAGTTGGAAGTCTGGTAAAGTGGTACTGGGATACTCATTCACATTTAAACCACAGCATAAAACATATGTCTCAAGGCTGGATTTGCTTGAAAAGTTAGCTTCCATCTCCACATTGTACACTGCTGTAGACACTAAGTGCTGGAGTAACCCAACAGGTCAGGCAGCATCTCTGGAGAAAAAGGATGGGTAACATTTCAGGTCAGATCTCTTCTTCAGGCTGTATCGGAGAGAGGAAGAGGACCTTAATAGTAGGCATACTTGGAGGAGAGGACAAGCTGCAGAATAGTGCCAGTTTGTCTAGAGCCTAGATCAGAGCTGCAGGAAGAGAAGGGGAACATCTGTAAACCTTGACAATTAGGTGCAAAATGCATAGAATGGATTGGATGAATGCAAACTGGATATATATAGTATAAGGAACTCAACAGGTGAGGCAGCATCTATGGAACGAAGGAAATAGGCACCGTTTCAGGCCGAAACCCTTCTTCAGACATAGTATAACTAATGTTGCGAGATGGTCATCCTGTTAATTGATGATTGGCCTTGGAGAAACTGTTTGAATCTCAGGGCACATGTTGCAATGTTTATCCCTGTTTGCTTCCTTCTAGAAGTTTCTTTCTAATGCAATGTATATAAGATTATATTATTGGGTTTCGGAACTGTCAATTATGTACTGTTATAATTAATATGTGTGATTGGTTTGTTGGGGTTGCCCACCCCCAAGTAATGTCACGGCCTTAGTTTGGAGGGGTATAAGAGGTGTGTAATTCTTTGGTGTGTGTCGGTTGAATGTGACTTCTGTTCTGTTTGCACGAGATATTGTTGCCTGGGGTGATCAGCAACCGTCCCTGCAGTTTGTCCTTCAATAAAGTAAGGTTTTGGAACCAGTGTTTGACTTAGTGTTTGACTAAACCAGACTAAGGGGGTAAGTCTAGATACAGGAATTTACAGTATCTTTAAACGTAATCTAAATTATAATTTCTTTAAGTATAGGAAGGAACGACAGATGCTGGTTTACACCGAAGATAGACACAAAATGTCGGAGTAACTCAGTAGGTCAGGCAGCATCCCTGGAGAGAAGGAATAGGTGACATTTCAGGTCGAGACCTGAAATGCTCCCAATGTTGGGCGAGTCCAGAACCAGGGGCCACAGTTTTAGAATAAAGGGGAGGCCATTTAAGACTGAGTTGAGAAAAAACTTTTTCACCCAGAAACTTGTGAATTTGTGGAATTCCCTGCCACAGTGGAGGTGAAATCACTGGATGGATTTAAGAGCTAGATAGAGCTCTAGGGGCTAGTGGAATCAAGGGACATGGGGAGAAGACAGGCAAGGGTTATTGATTTGGGCTTGAAGGGCTGAATGGCCCCCTCCTGCACCTATATTCTATGTTTCTATGTTTCTATGAGACCCTTCCTAAGACTGAGAGTCAGCGGAGTGGGAAACTAGAGGTAAGAGGGTGACTTGGACAGGTTGGGTGAGTGGGCAAATGCATGGCAGATGCAGTTTAATGTGGATAAATGTGAGGTTATCCACTTTGGGAGCAAAAACAGGAAGGCAGATTATTTTCTAAATGGTGTCAACTTGGGAAAAGTGGAATCACAACGGGATCTGGGGGTCCTTGTTCATCAGTCAATTAAAGTAAGCATGCAGGTACAGCAGGCAGTGAAGAAAGCGAATGGCATGGTGGCCTTCATAACCAGGGGAATTTAATATATGAGCAAAGAGGTCCTTCTGCAGTTGTACAGGGCCCTAGTGAGACCACACCTGGAGTATTGTGTGCAGTTTTGGTCTCCAAATTTGAGGAAGGACTTTCTTGCTATTGAGGGAGTGCAGCGTAGGTTTACAAAGCTAATTCCTGGGATGGCGGGACTGTCATATGCTGAGCGAATGGAGCGGCTAGGCTTGTATACTCCGGAATTTAGAAGGATGAGAGGGGATCTTATTGAAACATATACTCGTGCACCTATTGTCTATAACCCCTTATCCTCCTGTGCTCCAAGGAATAGAGACCCAGTCTGCTCAACCTCTCCCTATAGCTCAGGCCCTCGAGTCCTGGCAGCATCCTCGTAAATTGTCTCTGCACCGATTCAAGCTTGACAACATTGTTCCTATAACAGCCTGTGTCCAGGACGGTATGCAACACTAAATGCGACCTCACCAAAGTTTAATTTAGTTCAGAGATACCGAGCGGAAACAGGTCCTCCGACCCATCAAGTCTGCGCCGACCAGCGATCCCTGCACACTAACACTATCCTGCATGCACTAGGACCAATTTACATCAATACCAAGTCAATTAGCCTACAAACCTGTACATCTTTGAAATGTGGGAGGAAACCGGTGCTTCCCGGTGAAAGCCCACATGAGTCACGGGGAGAATGTGCAAACTCTGCACAGACAGCAGCCGTAGTCATGATCAAACCTTGGTCTCTGGCGCTTAAGGTAGCAACTCCACGTTGTTTCCATAAGATCCCCTCTCATCCTTCTAAATTCCAGTGAATACAAGCCCAGTCAACCCATTCTTTCATCATTTGTCAGTCCCGCCATCCCGGGAATTAACCTGGTGAACCTTCGTTGCACTCCGTCAATAGCAAGAATGTCCTTCCTCAAATTAGGAGACCAAAATTGCAAACAATACTCCAGCTGTCGTCCCACCAGGGCCTGGTACAACTGCAGTAGGACCTCCTTGCTCCTAAACTCAAATCCTCTTGCAATGAAGGCCAACCATGCCATTAGCTTTCTTCACTGCCTGCTGTACCTGTATGCTTACTTTCAGTGACTGATGTACAAGCATTCCCAGGTCTCGTTGCACCACCCCTTCTCCTAATCTGACACCATTCACATAATAATCTGCCTTCCTGTTCTTGCCACCAAAGTGGAAATTTATCCACATTCAGGTGATTCAGTTGCCTGATAACAGCTGGAATTTTTTTTCTCCCTCTCGTTTATCATATTGTTTACAGTGTACTATGTTTACATATTCTGTTGAGCTGCACCAAGTAAGTAAGTAAGTAAGTAAGTTTATTGGCCAAGTATTCACATACAAGGAATTTGCCTTGGTGCTCCACCCACAAGTAACAATATGACATACAGTGACAGTGACTCAGAAAACACTAAACATTAATGATAATATAACATTAATGATAAAACACTATTGAGCAAGCATGTGAACCAACAAAATACCAGATCAAAAGGAGCCTACAGATTTTTGGCTGTTGAGTAGAGCAACTACTCGTGGGTAAAAACTGTTTTTATGTCTGGCTGTGGCAGCTTTGACAGTCCGGAGTCGCCTTCCAGAGAATGAGAATTTCACTGTTCTATCTGGGACGTATGATAATAAAACACTCTTGACTCTTGTTTCTTAAACATTGCAATAGTCACTGTCTCAACTATCTCCTCCAGCAGCTCGTTCCATACACCCACCACCCTATGCGTAATAAAGCTACCCCTCAGGATCCTACTAAATCTTTCCTCCTCTCACCTTAACGCTGTGTCCTCTGGTTCTCGATTCCCCTACTGTTGGCAAGAATTCTGTGCGTTAACCCGATTGATTCCTCCCGTGATTTTGTACACTTCAATAAGATCACCCCTCATCCTCCTGCACTTCCAAGGAAGGAAGCCCTAGCCTGCTCAACCTCTCCCTGTACCTCAGACCCTCGAATCTATCAGACTCATTATATATTTATATGTAGTTGACATTTATATATATCTATTTATATCTATCAGAGAGATATATATTGTCAGTTAGGTATAAATATCAGAGAGATGTAGGAACCAGGAACTGCAGAGGTGGTCAACAAAAAATACACAAAATGCTGGAGTAACTCAGGTGCCAGGCAGCATCTCTGGACCAAATGTCACCTGTTATACGATGTAATTGCAAAAACCAACTACCACAATTTCATTTGAACACAGGCTTGATTGTATGAAATACATAAAACACCACAATAATCAGTGTGAAAGAGTTTTAGTTTTTTTTGTTTTAGAAATATAGACTGGAAACAGGCCCTTCGGCCCACCGAGTCCGCACTAACACTATCCCACACATACTAGGCAATTGACAATGACAATGCATGACAATTCACACTTACACCAAGCCAATTAACCTATAAATCTGTACGTCTTTGGAGTGTGGGAGGAAACCGAAGATCTCGGATATAAGATTGTTAAGGGCTTGAAAACCGTGGAGGCAGGAAACATGTTCCCGATGTTGGGGGAGTCGAGAACCAAGGGCCACAGTTTAAGAATAAGGGGTACGCCATTTAAAACGGAGACGAGGAAACACTTTTTCTCACAGAGAGTTGTGAGTGTGTGGAATTCTCTGCCTCAGAGGGCGGTGGAGGCAGGTACCCTGGATGCTTTCAAGAGAGAGCTGGATAGGGATCTTAACGATAGCGGAGTCAGGGGATATGGGGAAAAGGCAGGTACGGGGTACTGATTGGGGATGATCAGCCATGATCACATTGAATGGCGGTGCTGGCTCGAAGGGCTGAATGGCCTACTCCTGCACCTATTGTCTGTTGTCTATTGTCTTTAAAACCCACGCGGGTCACGGGGAGAAAGTACAAACTCTGCACTGACAGCACCCGTAGTCGGGATCGAACCCGGGTTTCCGGCGCTGCAAGCCACCTTTTGATTTGATTTAATCCTAGTTCATACATTGCCGTCTTCATGCAAGGTGTGTAACTATATGTTGCGGTAAATAAAATAAAAGCTTTTTGCAGTGTATTCTGGAATACATTACTCTACTTGTTTGCAATATAACGTATTTCACAATTTTTTAAATTAATTTGTGTAAACTGACACTTATCAGTGGAGCATTAATCGAAATTAACATCAATATATTTCTGATGAAACTGACTGACATCAGTGTGTGCTGTTCATCCGTCATAATTTAGGACTGTTTTTAATTGCATTAAATTTAAATTAAGACATTCAGTTTTTAGCCATTATTTTTCATAAAACACTTTGAACTAAATTTTAGTGGGTCACAAAGCAAGAGAGTTGACAAATTGAACAAATTATGCAAATTCCATTCATTAAAGTTCAAATGGTACTTTTAACACCTCGCGTGCTGAATTCTGTTCACATCTTGCAACAGTCTACCATTCTTGTTCAATTATGCATCAAAGCCACAGCCTCGTTTAAGAGAAAACTGCACAAAGCTTAATTAGCAGTTCTCAGAAGAATATCAGTCTCCAGCCTTGGGATCTAGTCATCAAAAAAATCCTTTGCCATTATTAATTAGAATTCTTACATTTTAATTACATTTTAAGATTAATATTAAGGCTTTTAGCAGTATGGTGCTAAGTGGAAATCTGTTTGCGAATCCCTGCCGGGGTGATGTACGGCAGTTAAGAGCACACGTACGTTTAGGTTTATTATTATCACGTGTACCGTGTACAGTGGAAAGTTTTGTCTTGCATGCTATTTAAACAGATCAATTATACTATACATAAATACAATCAAGTACAATAGATAGAGCAAAGCGGGAGATACAAGAGTGCAGCATAGAAACATAGAAACATAGAAATTAGGTGCAGGAGTAGGCCATTCGGCCCTTCGAGCCTGCACCGCCATTCAATATGATCATGGCTGATCATCCAACTCAGTATCCCGTACCTGCCTTCTCTCCATACCCTCTGATCCCCTTAGCCACAAGGGCCACATCTATATAACCATATAACCATATAACAATTACAGCACGGAAACAGGCCATCTCAGCCCTTCAAGTCCGTGCCGAAAAACTTTTTTCCCTTAGTCCCATCTGCCTGCACTCATACCATAACCCTCCATACCCTTCTCATCCATATGCCTATCCAATTTTTTTTGAAATGATACCAACGAACCTGCCGCCACCACTTCCACTGGAAGCTCATTCCACACCGCTACCACTCTCTGAGTAAAGAAGTTCCCCCTCATGTTACCCCTAAACCTCTGTCCCTTAATTCTAAAGTCATGTCCTAACAGTCACATCTAACTCCCTCTTAAATATAGCCAATGAACTGGCCTCAACTACCCTCTGTGGCAGAGAGTTCCAGACCCACCACTCTCTGTGTGAAAAAAGTCCTTCTTATCTCGGTCCTAAAGGATTTCCCCTTATCCTTAAGCTGTGACCCCTTGTCCTGGACCTCCCCAACATCGGGAACAATCTTCCTGCATCTAGCCTGTCCAACCCCTTAAGAATCTTGTAAGTTTCTATAAGATCCCCTCTCAATCTCCTAAATTCTAGAGAGTATAAACCGAGTCTATGCAGTCTTTGTTCATAAGACAGTCCTGACATCCCAGGAATCAGTCTGGTGAACCTTCGCTGCACTCCCTCTATGGCAATAATGTCCTTCCTCAGATTTGGAGACCAGAACTGTACGCAATACTCCAGGTGTGGCCTCACCAAGACCCTATACAACTGAAGTAGAACCTCCCTGCTCCTATACTCAAATCCTTTTGCTATGAAAGCATATAGTTCCTTGTAGCACATTAGTTCCAGAGTCCAAAGTCTACAATGGGGTTGAGGTGAATTGGACAGTACCCTAGCTTATTTTTCATTTAGTTTAGAGATACCGCGTGGAAACAGGCCATTCGGCCCACCCAGTCCATGCCGACCAGCAATCCCCATACGTTAGCACTATTCTCATCCACTATCCACTATGGGGACAATTTACAATCTTTACCAATGCCAATTAACCAACAAACCTGTACGTATTTGGAATGTGGGAGGAAACACAAATGCACACGGAGAAAACCCAAATGGTCACAGGGAGATCGTACAAACTCTATGCAGACAGCATCTGTAGTCAGGATTGAACCCAGGTCTCTGGCGCTGTAAGGCAGCAACTCTACCGCTGAGCCACCGTGCCGCCTTTGGGCTTTATGGAAGGACAGTTCAGAAATATGATAACAGAGCCTGGTAACTTTGGGAAAAGCAGAAGCTATTCACTTGGCCATAAATGCTAACATCATTGGTAGGAAAGAAAATAGCATAAATATGTTATAAGGACAATTTGTTGTGATTGTGTTGGAAAAGTGTGAAGGAATGTGGGAAGGTGGGCTTAATCTGGAGAAGGAACATGCTTGCTGGATTAACTATTTTTTCATCTGATCTCTGGATAGCACGCAAAACAAGTCTTTTCACCGCAGCTCAGTACATGTGACAGCAATAAGCGTAAACCTAAAAAAAAAACATTCTTTACTCAGACGCAGAATGACTCATCCACAGCGCTGAGAAATCTCCTTCGCTTTCTGTAGAGTTGAGATTTTGGATGGATAAGTAGATCAACATCTACTTTCTTCTGCCATTATATAGGGCTCTGGTGAGACCACATCTGGAGTATTGTGTACAGTTTTGGTCTCCTAATTTGAGGAAGGATATCCTTGTGATTGAGGCAGTGCAGCGTAGGTTCACGAGATTGATCCCTGGGATGGCGGGACTGTCATATGAGGAAAGATTAAGAAGACTAGGCTTGTATTCACTGGAGTTTAGAAGGATGATGGGGAATCTTATAGAAACATGTAAAATAATAAAAGGACTGGACAAGCTAGATGCAGGAAAAATGTTCCCAATGTGGGGCGAGTCCAGAACCAGGGGCCACAGTCTTAGAATAAAGGGGAGGTCATTTAAGACTGAGGTGAGAAAAAACTTTTTCACCCAGAGAGTTGTGAATTTATAGAATTCCCTGCCACAGAGGACAGTGGAGGCCAAGTCATTGAATGGATTTAAGAGAGAGTTAGATAGAGCTCTAGGGGCTAGTGGCGTTAAGGGATATAGGGAGAAGGCAGGCACAGGTTATTGATAGGGGACGATCAGCCATGATCACAATGAATGGTGGCGCTGGCTCGAAGGGCCTCCTCCTGCACCTATTTTCTATATTTCTATGTAACATTCATATCACCAAGCAAATTTATTTCTGCAACTTTGATAAGACAACAAGAATCAGGATATTTAGCTTGAGTTTGAGTTTAATTTATTGTCACATGTCCCGAGGAACAGCGAAAAGCTTTTGTTGCGTGCTAACCAGTTAGCGGAAAGAAATGATTACACTCAAGCCATCCACAGTTTTCAGATACATGATAAAGGGAATAACATGAATAACATTTAGTGCAAGATAAAGTCAAGTAAAGTCCAATCAAAGATAGTCGGAGGGTTTCCAATGAGGTACACAGTAGCTCAGGTCTACTCTCTAGTTGTTAGTAGGATGGTTCAGTTGCCTGATAACAGCTGGGCAGAAACTGTTCCTGAATCTGGAGGTGTGCGTTTGCATACCTCTATACCTTTTGCCCGATGGGAAAAGGGGGAAGAGGGAGTGGCCAGGGTGCGACTCGTCCTTATGGTCTGGGATATGACTCTGACGGAGTGAATGCAACGTGCTTCAGAGTCACAACTCACCACGGATGCGCTTATGGATCTGACAGTGATGCTCTGTAACTGGGTGAGAGTGATTGGCATCATCATCTACCTTCATCAATCGCTCAAAACCACAGTCAGGGATAATGAGATTAAAGATGCATTTCACTCCTTCAAAACGTATATTCATACAGGGAATGGGTGCGCAGTTTGGGATTTGAGTGAAGGTGGATCGGTTTGAGGGGAGAAACCTTGATGGTTGTTCCGCCACTGGCGACCATTTCTTGAAACTTTAAAGCATTTTGAACATAACTATTGATGGTAGCTGACAATTTTTCACCTTCAAAATCTATCCAAAAACCCACCTTCATTAAGTGCACCTTATAGGTTTTTACATCTCCTGCTTTGCCCATTCCTGTGACCAACCTCACATAAAGGATTGTGTTATAGGATGATGGACGAAACAAAGATGTGTCTAGCAAAGCCATCAATGATAACAGCAGGTAGGCAAAAGTGCTGGAGAAACTCAACGGGTGCGGCAGCATCTATGGAGCGAAGGAAATAGGCAACGTTTCGGGCCAAAACCCTTCTTCAGCTAACAGCAGAATAGTTACCAGAACCAACTGTAAAAAAGTGTTCTTCTAAAAATTATGAATTCAGAAGGCCGTAATGTGCCCAATTGATTTATAATCCTCAAACCTCTCTGGAACTTCATATGGACTGCATTCTGATCAGCAAATATTGAATTGAAGGGGAGATGGCTAAATTATTATAAGCAACCCCCATGTTATAGAGAGGTGGAATGAGTTGCATTCCTAGAAAACAATCTGCACAGTGATTTTCTGTAATCTGAAACCATGTTTATTGCACGCGTCCCTTAACGCATTCTTAAGGGGTTGGACAAGCTAGATGCTGGAAGATTGTTCCCGATGTTGGGGGAGTCCAGAACAAGGGGTCACAGCCTAAGGATAAGGGGGAATTCCTTTAGGACCGAAATGAGGAAAACATTCTTTACACAGAGAGTGGTGAGTCTCTGGAATTCTCTGCCACAGAAGGTAGTTGAGGCCAGTTCATTGGCTATATTTAAGAGGGCGTTAGATGTGGCACTTGTGGCTAAAGGGATCAGGGGGTATGGAGAGAAGGCAGGTACGGGATACTGAGTTGGATGATCAGCCATGATCACATTGAATGGCGGTGCAGGCTCGAAGGGCCGAATGGCCTACTCCTGCACCTATTTTCTATGTTTCTATGTTTCTATGTCCCAAGTTTCGTATATTTATTTACACATTTTGACATAAATTCCGTGAGAGGCAGCCCACAGCAATCAAATGACAACTACTCTTCCAATTCCCCATTCCTGATATCTTAACTCTGCCTCAGCACCTAATGTCCCTGTCCCACTTAGGAAACCTGAATGGAAACCGCTGGAGACTCCAGTTATGTCCCTGTCCCACTTAGGAAACCTGGATGGAAACCTCTGGAGACTTTGCGCCCCACCCAAGGTTTCCTTGTGGTTCCCGGAGGTTTTTGTCTTCCGGCAACCACCTTCAACTAGCATCGCGACCGGCTTCGACTAAAAAATTACCGATTTTTAAAACGGAAACCACTTTCGACCATTAGGGAGGCTGACAAAAACCTCCGGGAACCTCCGGGAACCGCACGGAAACCTTGGGTGGGGCGCAAAGTCTCCAGAGGTTTCCGTCCAGGTTTCCTAAGTGGGACATGGGCATTACTGGAGTGGCCATACAGTAGGAATTTAACAATTTAGTGGTGCAGCTAAATTCATTGTCCATTGATCAATAATATCTTGTTTTTCATTAACATACAGCTAAAAGTATTGTGCTCTTCAGTACACCTATTGAGAAGGGTCTCGACCCGAAACATCACCCATCCCTTCTCTCCAGGGATACTGCCTCACATGCTGAGTTACTCCAGCATGTTGTGTCTACCTTCGATTTTACCAGCATCTGCAGTTCTTTCTTACACCTATTAATTTAGCAGCGGCATTTAATATTACCAATTACTGTGGGTCTCTGCTGCTGTGAGAGTGGGTGGAACTTACTTATTTTACCAGCGGTGATGGAGCAACACCTGTTCTGCATTATCTTCAATTTGTTATTAATATAAAACTAGTTGTTTTTCCCTTTCCAAATGCACTGGAAACTGAGCCAGTAAGCTGCATGAGTAGAATCTATGTCTGCACTTTGTTCTTGCCTTTCAATCGTGATTAATTGAAAAGGCAAAAAGTGAAACTATGCAGTTTCTGCAAGTTGACATATACAGGTATTGACATATGGTGACATTTCACTTATACATTGGATAGAATCTGAACAAACAAATTTGCCAGTGAATATTTCAGATGGGTTTATGAATTCCAACCACCTACCATTGCAAAATGTTTAAAAAATGATGGGTAATTTTCTCTCGTCAACTTCCTTATGCCTTCTTCTGAACTCCTTTATCGTATTGATCTACAGAATGATTCTCTTGTTACATTAGCACATCCAGGTTCATGCATAATCCTTGACAATAATAATGAACCAGCTGAGTCAGGAGAAGGGACCCAACTTGCCCCATCGCGTTCCATCTACACCATTCCCACCTGCCTGAATTTGTCCCACGTCACTCCAAACTTATCCTATCTATGTCTATATAACTAAAAGTCCCATCTTGGTCACTTCCTGTCTGCGCTGTATATTGATTTTCGAAAAGAACAGTACCCTATATCGCTACGATTTTTGCTCATCTTACCTACAGTCCTCCTCCGCTGACAGCCCTGAGGATTTATCCGATCGATGAAAAAAAAAGTTATGAGTGTTTAAAAAATCTTGAGATCAGCTGATTGGTCCTCTCGCCTGTCAATCACCACGATGAAGGCAATGCCCCTTCCGGGGGGGGGGGCGGGGGGGGGGGGGGGAGGGCAGGACTATAAAACTCTGGAAGATCACGAGGGAGAGTCCACGACTGTGATTCTAAGCTGTGAATCAACAGAACTGTGAGTCTGCAATGTACTTGCAATTAATGATTTGGTAGCTCTTATTGACAATGCAATTAGTTGTTTGGCAATTTGCTGGCCTGCACTCTGCTAGAAATGCTATGAAATTGAATGTGGTGGCCTGCAGTTTCCTTGAAATGCTATGAAATTGAATGTGGTGGCCTGCACTGCTTGAAATGCTATTGAATTGAATGTGGTGATCTGCACTCTGCTTGATATGCAATGAAACTGAATGTGGGGGCCTGTACTCTGCTTGAAATGTTACAAAATTGAATGTGGTGGTCTGTACTCTGCTTGAACTGCTATGAAATTGAATGTGGTGGCCTGTACTTTGCTTGAAATGCTATGAAATTGAATGGGGTGGCCTGCACTCTGCTTGAAATGCTATGAAATTGAATGTGGTGGCCTGCACTCTGCTTGAAATTCAATGAAACGGAATGTGGTGGCCTTCACTCTGCTTGAAATGCTATGAAACAGAATGTGGTGGCCTGCACTCTGCTTGAAATGCTATGGAACTGAATGAGGTGGCCTGCACTCTGGCAATATCCTTGTAAATCTTCTGTGCGTACTTTCTGACAATAACATCTTTCCTATAACATGGTGCCCAGTACTGAACACAATATCCTACATGCGGCCTCACCAATGTCTTATATAACTGCAACAAGTCCTCCTAACTTCTATACTCAATACTCTGACTGATGAAAGCCAATGTGCCAAAAGCTTTTTGACCACCACCTCTACCTGTGAGGCCACCTTCAAGGAACAATGTACCAGCACTCCGAGATTCCTCTGCTCTACAACACTACCCAGAGCCCTACCATTCACTGTGTAGGTCCTGCCCACGTTAGACTCTCCAAAATGCAACAATTCACATTTCTTGGTATTAAATTCCACCAACCATTTCTCAGCCCACCTGGCCACCGATCAAGATCCTGCTGCATAGAGCTAGAAAATCCTCAGTGGATCTAAATCAGTCGCAGTCATAAGGACGACACGGTGGCACAGCAGTAGAGTTGCTGCTTGCAGCACCCGAGACCCGGGTTCAATCCCGATGACGGGTGCTATCTCTATGAAGTTTGTACGTTTTCCCTATGAACACGTGGGTTTTCCCTAGGTGCTCCGGTTCCCCCCCACACTCCATAGACATGCAGATTGTAGCTTAATTACCTTCTGTTGATTATAAATTGTCCTTAGTGTGTGTAGGATAGTGCTAGAGTACAGGGTGATCACTGGTCAGTGCGGACTCGGTGGACCGAAGGGCCTGTTTCCACGCAGTATCTCCAAAATCGTAAGTCATGATAGTTGTAAGATAATTTAGTGCTTTAATTGCAGCAGGTATGAAGACTGTTGTTCATGGTTAAGGTCCAGTTTTCACATAGATCGGGTTAAGGAGTCTGTGGAGAACAAGTTGAGGGAATGGTCTGTGTGAGGTTAGGCTTTATACCTGTGGGACTAATAAGAAATAGAACCTTATGAAATGTTATTCACCATGAAGGTCATAGCTATTAGCACCAGTTTTAAGTGTTTCACAGACTAGACACATGGCATAATAATGACTGGCATAATGAATAGCAGCGTGAGGTGGGATAAAAACTTTCATTTGTGTTTTTGTGAAAGGTTAGCATTCAATGCTATCTTAAACAAAGTCAATTATTTTCAGATTTAAAAAAAGTCTTAGAAAAGAAGCGTTGCAAAATGTTTGCCATGTCTTAGAACATATCTCTATTATGATTGTTTCAGATTTGTAGTGGAACACTATGTATTGGATTACTGAGGAATATGGAGCTAATAAGGAGCAGAACCAGATATGTTACAAGACACGCAGGCTTCATGTTACTGAAGAGGAACATTGCACAGCATCACTGAATTGTTGAAAATGTACATGTTTTTAGTACTAATTGCTTATTTGCCTATCCTGAACAAAGCAATTGATCTTTAAGGGGAGTTGAATGAATAAGAGTTTATCGCAAGATGCCACAGACTCTCGTTGCATTTCAGAATGCATCAACTGAGATGGGATCGGAATGCAGAATGCAAAGTCTTTCCCTCACATGACGGCATATCTTGGTGTCGGTCATGCGGACTAGGAGTCCACGCTCTCTACTGAGCAGACGGGAAGGTTATCAGAGTGACAGGCAGCAGGCAGATACAGCCCCAGGCTGCCCTTGAGCAGTTCCAGTCGTGCATAGAAAGCACCTTGCAGCCTCTGACAAGCGCAGCCGATCGGCACTAAATCAAAAATCAGTGCCAGGTGGGAACCTAAGCCACCATGAAGGTCACAGCCATCAACACCATACCATCTCAATCCAAAGATGAGGGAAGCTTGTATTTTTTTTACACAACTCGGCATCACTCAAAGTTCTGGTCATGTTATTTTAATCCCCTTTGCATTAGCTGGGCATACTTGCTAATCTACTGGATTTTACACTTTCTGCCTTTATACTCCATCCAACCTTGGCTAATCGCTGTTATAGTTTCACTTCAATTCATCACATGAGATTTCACATCCAGGTTATTTACCAGCAAAAGGCACCTGTGACTGATGCCGGTCTCTGATAGTGATATCAAACCTCAAATAAAATCTAAAACGTATACTGTACTCAGCAACTTTGTTCCGTGTTTACATCTTTTTTGCCACTGTGCAGATTAAAACAAATCTGAAGGCTTCACCAGGAAGCTGAGAATATGTTTCTAGTTATCACTGATCCAGTCATAGAAACATGGAGCACATTCGGCCCATTATATCCATGCCATCCCTTTTCACCCATCTACACTAATCCCATTTGTCCAAATTAGATCCAAATCCACCACCTGCCATGCTTATTTGGGTGCTGTCTAAATGTCTCTTAAGTGTGTGTAAAGGAACTGCAGATGCTGGTTATACCGAAGATAGACACAAAGTGCTGGAGGAATTCAGCGGGTCAGGCAGCATCTCTGGAGATAAAGGATGGGTGACGTTTCGGGTCATGGCCCTTCTTCCCTCTGAAGAAAGGATCCAATCCAAAACGTCACCCATCCTTTTTCTCCAGGGATGCTGCCTGACCCGCTGAGTTACTCCAGCATTTTGTGGCTGTCCCTTAAGGGTTGGATCTGATTCCACCACCTACTCTGGGGGGGGGGTTCCAGATATCAGTCAGTTTCTATATAAAAATAAAATTCCCCTTCAATTCTCTGCCTTAAATCATGGCGTTTTTTTTATTTCCCCTGATGCCTACAACTTTGATTCCTGATATTATCCTACTGAACCTTTCCTCAATCTTCCAAGGAGCTGCAATGTGCCCATCTTTGATGGAATATTTGGTGCAGGATCAGTTTAGTATTGCCACGTACACCGAGTTACAGTGGAAGACTTTTTGTTGCGTGCTGTCCAGTCAGTGAAAAGACAATAAATGAATATAATCATGCCGTCCACAGTGTACGGATACAGGATAAAGGGTTTAACGTATAAGATAAGTATACGATAAAGTCCAAAACTTCAATTAAACACTCCAATAATAATTGAACTGGCATCTTGAACCGGTTCATATATAATACTTCAAGTAAACATTATTTTATTTGCCGATATTGCGATTTTGGGCTTCCTTCCTCTGTTATTCCCCACCAAACAATGGCTCATGCCCAATAAATTGAACGCTGGCATCTTTAATCATCTTTGTCAAAAATGCTCTGAACCACAGCACTGAGGATCATAGAAGAACGTAGAGAAAAATATTTCCTTCTCCTTGTGAGAATGTATAAAAAACACGATGGGCTTAATATATTTTCTTACAGTGAACTAATTGACATGTTCATATACAATTCTTTTGTATGCTAGTGCCAAATAGTCATTACCCATTTTTAAAACAAATTTATTTTAAATGGAATGATCATTGTATTCAAATAATACACAAATATATTTTATGCAAACTGATTAATTGAAATGCTACCAGAGGAAATTAAATCCCTATGGCATTTTACAATTCAATTGAAATGCTAACCTCATAATTGTTTGATAATAAATTCATATAAAATAATTAATATTCAGGGCACGCAATTAATAGTTTATTCAACTGTTTACCTTAACTGTTGACTTAGTCATATCAAGAATGGCCATTCAGATGCTGTGAGGACGCAAATCGATTTTAAAAGAAGTGTTCACAAAGAATTCGGAATTCTGCGCCACAAGCTCACCGTTGAAGCAATATCTCTGGATTCCCACCTGAGGAACGTTACCCACGTCATCAAGGGCCAGGGTGGCACGGCGGTAGAGCTACTGCCTTACAGCGAATGCAGCATCGGAGATATGGGTGCTGTCTGTACGGAGGTAGCACATTTTCCCCGTTACCTACGTGGGTTTTCTCCGATATCTTCGGTTTCCTCACGTACAGTGTTAGTACGTTAATTGGCTTGGTAAATGTTTTTTAAAAATTGTCCCTAGGATGGTGTTAATATGCGGGGATTGCTGGTCGGTGCGGACTCGGTGGGCCTGCTTCTGCACTGTATCTCTAAACTAAACTAAGTAGAACCACTCTCCCTAACTCACCCTCCCATTCCCACACTGACCTTCCTATCCTGGGCCTCCTCCATTGTCAGAGTGAGGCCCAAAGTAAATGTGAGGAACATCACCTCATATTTCGCTTGGGCAGTTTACACCCCAGCGGTATGAACATTGACTTCTCTAACTTCAAGTAACCCTTCTTTTCCCTTCGGTACACAAAAATGCTGGAGAAACTCAGCAGTTGCAGCAGCATCTATGGAGCAAAGGAAATAGGCAACGTTTCGGGCCGAAACCCTTGCTTTCCATCTCTCTGCACCCATCTTCCATCCTAGTTCTCCAACTAGTTTTTACTGTCCTCCTGATTAAATTTTACTTTAAAAGTAAAAGCTCGTTGTCAGCTTCCCTTAGCTGACAATGATCTATTCTACATTTTCCTTTGATCTTTTGTTTTCACACCCTACTCTTCCATATCTCTCATTTCCCTCTCCCAGACTCTCAGTCAGAAGAAGGGTCTCGACCCAAAACATCCCCCATTCCTCTCCGGTATTTTGTGGCTATACTGGTTATACTGGTTGAGTCATACTGCTTGTTTTTTTGTCTTAATAGTTTAATAGTTTCTTTATGTTCATTTGTAACATGAACCATTTACAACAAAATTTAAAAATGTCAACCAGTCAGTGCACCATTCAAACCATGAAAGCTAACATACAAGGTAAAATATTAAAAAAGATAAACAACTAAAATAAATATGAAATATGAAAACAGCACGCATAAACACCCAACCCTACATCCTTCTGTCGATTTCACAGTGTACCAACCACAGTCCCTTAGTCCCCGCGTTCCTTGGCGGCTACATTTAGTGCCTTTATAGCAGTGGGGTAAAAAGTGTTTTTAAGTCTGTTTGTCCTTGTCCATGTAGATCTGTACCGTCTGCCTGACGGCAACAGTTCAAACAGGGAGTGTCCGGGGTGGGAAATGTCCTTTATAATATTCTGGGATTTTTTGATGCAGCGGGAACTGTGTAAGTCTTCCAAGGTAAGGAGAGGGCAGCCGACAATCCTCTGGGCGTTGTCAATGGCCCTCTGGAGCGCTTTGCTCTGAGCCGCTGTGCAGCTGGTGTACCACACGCATACACAGTATGTTAGGATGCTCTCAATGGAGCACCGATAAAAGGACAGCAGCAGTCTCTGTGTGATGTTATTCTTCCTCAGCACCCTCAGGAAGTGCAGTCTCTGCTGGACCTTTTTCAGCAGCGCAGAGGTGTTCACGCTCCACGTCAGGTCCTCCTCAATATGGATTCCCAGGAAGCGGAAATCTGTCACCCTCTCCACACAGTCCCCTCTGATGATTAGTGGTACCAGTTCTGTTTTGTTCTTCCTGAAGTCTATTATTATCTCCTTGGTCTTTAAGGTGTTCAGGAGCAGGTTATTTTCTCCACACCACACTGTCAGCTGCTCCACCTCATCCCGATAGGCGTACTCGTCCCCCCCAAAGATGAGCCCCACCACCGTAGTGTCATCCGCAAATTTGACAATGGTGTTGCTGTGGTGGGCGGAGGTGCAGTCATGTGTGTCGGGCGGAGGTGCAGTCATGTGTGTCCATTACACAGTATTAAGTGAACAAAAATATTAACAAAGTGTGATATATATGATATATTAGAAAAGATCATAGTTCCAAAACCTATTCTTAAAACTGGTGACACTGAAAGTCATGATAGTTGAATGTAAGATTCGCAAGCATAGCACTTTTATTACCCAGCCCAAAGATCCATAGACTACTAACAAAGTGCTCCAAAGTGAGTCACAAGAAACTGCAGGTACTGGAACCATGAGCAAAACACAAAGTGCTGGAGGAACTCAGGAGGTCAGGCAGCATCTTGGGGGGGGGGGGGGGGGGGGTGGGGGGGAGTGGGGGAGGAGAGTGGATAGATGACGTTTCAGGTCAGGATCCTTCTTCAGGTGAATTAAAAAGGAGTACCTCAAATAGTAATACCAAGGTCACTTGAGGTAGAGAAAAAAAGTTATTTGAGGCATAAAATAAAATAATACATGAAATAAAACTCTATCAACTGAATCAATACGAGGTCATAGAACCATAGACAATAGGTGCAGGAGTAGGCCATTTGGCCCTTCGAGCCAGCACCGGCATTCAATTTGATCATGGCTGATCATCCAAAATCAGTACCCTGTTCCTGCTTTCTCCCCATATCCCTTGATTCCATTAGCCCTAAGAGCTAAATCTAACTCTCTCGAAATCATCCAGTGAATTGGCTTCCACTGCCTTCTGTGGCAGAGAACTCTGCAGATTCTCAACTCTCTGGGTGAAAAAGGTCAATTTGCTAGTAAACAGGAATATGCCTCTTGGAGTTTTAGAATATTTGATCCTTCACGTTTTTCCTGCCGCACACAGCCAATAAAAAGATCTTTATATTGATTTTGAATTGGTTATTGGAGTAGGGGAAAAAAATCCATTAAGCAGCTAAAATTTGGCAATGTTGGCAGATGTGATTAAGTATCAAGGATAACGTTTGCAGAAACCCGGCTATTTCTCTTGGTTTTATTTTTAACGAGAAATGCCAAGGGTTCTTTGAAAAACAATAGTGTTCGAGCGTTGAAGGAAAAATACAACAACCAGCTGCAAAAAAAAGTGGGGAACCCACTTAATGATGGACTACACAAGAATCAGTCTTATGTCAATCACCGTGGAGATACAACATATTTTTCTTAACAGAATAAGACCTCTTATCGACCCTATCTTCCAGACAAAAAAAACAGGCAGGTTTCCGTGCAGGGAAAAGCTGTCTCGACCGAATATACATTCTGTGTAGGCTTGTCAAGGGAACAACATAATAACAGCCCCTATTTGTTACTTTCATTGATTTTAAGCAACATTCAATTTGATTGATGAATGGTGAAAGTCAGGTCCATATAGGAAGAATCCATTCGACCCTTAGTGTAGATATGATATGAAATATTAATGACCACAAAAGCCGAGAACATCTAGCACATTCTGCTTATACCTCTGTTCATAATTCATGATGCTTTCCGATAATAAAAATTGCAGTGTATTTCAGAAAGTGCAAAAGTCACTTTGCTGCAATGTAGGTGCTATGAGCAGCTTTGGCATTACAGTGTGAACAAAACTCTTATTCGAGTGAGGTTTCACACAGGGCCCGTCAATGAAATACATGCTTGCTATTGACATAGGACATAGAACATTGCAGCATAAGGACAGGGCCTTCAGCCCACATTGTCAGTGCCGAACATGATGCCAAGTCCTGGTTAGGTTAGTTTGGTTTAGTTTAGTCTAGAGATACAGTGCGGAAACAGGCCCTTTGTCCCACCGAGTCCCAACCGACCAGCGATCCCCGCACACTAACATTATCTATCCTACACACACTAGGGACAATTTTACATTGAACCAATTCAGCCAATTAACCTACAAACCTGTATGAAGGAACCGCAGATGCTAGTTTAAACCGAAGATAGACACGAAATGCTGGAGTAACTCAGTAGGGCAGGCAGCATCTCTGAAGAGAAGGAATGTTTGATGTTTCGGAGCGATTCTCGAACCATTCCTTCTCTCCAGAAATGCTGCCTGTCCCGCTGAGTTACTCCAGCATTTTGTGCCTATCTTCAAACTACAAATCTGTACGTCTTTGGCGTGTGGGAGGAAACCGAAGATCTCGGAGAAAACCCACACAGGCCACGGGGAGAGCGTAGACCCGTGGTCAGGATCGAACCAGGGTCTCTTACGCTGTAAGGCAGTAACTCTAACACTGCACCGCCGTGCCAACTCTTATCTGCCTATATATAATCCATGTCCCTCCACTCCCCGTATATCCAACATTCTCTTAAAAGCCACCATTGTATCTGCCTCCACCACGACCCCTGGCAGCATGTTCCATGCATTCATAAAAATCGTACCCCACAGGTCTCTGCTAAACGTTGCCCTCACACCTTAAAAGCTATGCACTCTGGTATGTTGATTTCTCCATCATGGGAAAAGATTCTGACTTCCATTTGCATTGATCATGTGCAGTGCATCTCAGAGTTTAAGTTAATGATTTTACCAAAATTGTCAATGACTTTTACAGCGTTCAATATCTGCATATTGAAAAGCACATTATCATCTATGAGATGAGTTTAACTTGATCTCAGATTTCCGAGAAATGGAAATAATGTAATTTTAAGTTTCAGAATTTTTTGAATCTTTGATTTTATTTCAGACTTTACACTTCAGAGATACAGCGCGGAAACAGTTGCTTCGGCCCACCGAGTTTGCCCTGACCAGCGGTCACCCCTTACACTATGTTTTAAAGGAGGAACTGCAGATGCTGGAGAATCGAGGATACACAAAAGGCTGGAGAAACTCAGCGGGTGCAGCAGCATCTAAGGAGCGAAGGAGATAGGCGACGTTTCGGGTCGAGACCCTTCTTCAGACACTATCCTACTGTGTTAGTAGGGGCAATTTTGAATCGCTCAGCTAACTAGAGACAATTTATAATTTTACCAAAGCCAATGAACCTACAAACCTGTACGTCTTTGGTTTGTGGGAGGAAACCAGAGCACCCGGAGAAAACCCACACGGTCACAGGGAGAACATGCAAACTCCATACAGACAGCACCTATAGTCGGGATTGAACCCGGGTCTCTGGCTCTGCAAGACAGCAGCTCTACCACTGCGCCACCATGCCACCCTATTGTTGTAAGTCAAAAGTCAAAACTGTCTTGAAAGCTCGAGCCGTATACTTTATAATAATGCAATTGGAAGGAAGGCAGTGCACTCACCTCTTCTCCATTTACTCTGGTTCTTCAACTGAAAAAACAGCACCAGTTTTTACATATATATTAATTAAATACTGGAAGGCATAGCTTTATGATATGAGGGGCGAAGTTTAAAGGAGTGGTGGGTGGCAAGTTTTTTACACAGAGAGCAGTGGGTGCCTGGTACATGTTGCCTGCATTAGTTGTGAAGGCAGATACGATAGTGGTGTTTAAGAGGCCATTGGATAAACTCACGTATATGAATCCCTTTACTCCATGCATCTATATATGTCTATCTAAAGATCTCTTAAACACCACAATGTCTGCCTCCACCATCATCTGTGGCACTGTATTTCAGTACACGTGACAATCATAAGCCTAAACCCAAACAAAATGTGCAAGCAGACAAGATTAGTTTAGCTTGTCATTGTATTTGGCACAGACATTGTGGGCCAAAGGGCCTGGTCCTGTGATGTGCCGTTTTATTTCCTATGTTTTATTAAACCCTACTCAGCGAACAACTGGACCGTTTTATTATCAGGAATGTGCTGTTTATAAAGGGCCCCCTCCACCGTCAGAGTGAGGCCAAACGCAAACTGGAGGAACAGCACCTCATATTTCGCTTGGGCAGCATACACATAGAAACATAGAAACATAGAAATTAGGTGCAGGAGTAGGCCATTCGGCCCTTCGAGCCCGCACCGCCATTCAATATGATCATGGCTGATCATCCAACTCAGTATCCCGTACCTGCCTTCTCTCCATACCCTCTGATCCCCTTAGCCACAAGGGCCACATCTAACTCCCTCTTAAATATAGCCAATGAACTGGCCTCCACTACCCTTTGTGGCAGAGAGTTCCAGAGACCCACCACTCTCTGTGTGAAAAAATTCCTTCTCATCTCGGTCCTAAAGGATTTCCCCCTTATCCTTAAGCTGTGACCCCTTGTCCTGGACCTCCCCAACATCGGGAACAATCTTCCTGCATCTAGCCTGTCCAACCCCTTATGAATCTTGTAAGTTTCTATAAGATCCCCTCTCAATCTCCTAAATTCTAGAGAGTATAAACCGAGTCTATGCAGTCTTTGTTCATAAGACAGTCCTGACATCCCAGGAATCAGTCTGGTGAACCTTCGCTGCACTCCCTCTATGGCAATAATGTCCTTCCTCAGATTTGGAGACCAGAACTGTACGCAATACTCTAGGTGTGGCCTCACCAAGACCCTATACACCCCAGCGGTATGAATTTGTTTTCTCTAACTTCAAATAACCTTTGCTTTCCCTCTCTCCAACCCTCCCCCTTCCTAATCCTCCAACTAGTTTCACTGTCCCCCTTATTAATGTTACTGTTCTAGGCTTGTATTCACTGGAGTTTAGAAGGATGAGGGGGGATCTTATAGAAACATATAAAATTATAAAAGGACTGAACAAGCTAGATGCAGGAAAAATGTTCCCAATGAGGGGCGAGTCCAGAAGCAGGGGCCACAGTCTTAGAATAAAGGGGAGGTCATTTAAGACTGAGGTGACAAAGAACATTTTCACCCAGAGAGTTGTGAATTTATGAAATTCCCTGCCACCGAGGGCAGTGGAGGCCAAGTCACTGGATGGATTTAAGAGAGAGTTAGATAGAGCTCTAGGGGCTAGTGGAGTCAAGGGATATGGGGAGAAGGCAGGCACGGTTTATTGATAGGGGACGATCAGCCATGATGACAATGAATGGCGGTGCTGGCTCGAAGGGCCGAATGGCCTCCTCCTGCACCTATTTTCTATGTTTCTATGATTCTATGTTCGTATGCATCGTTGTCACCTTCCCCTCAACAATGAACCATTCTACATTTCCTTGATCATCGTCTGCTTTGATATGTCGTTTTTACACCTAACATTCGCTTTATACCCATCCATAATCTCCATTTTGCTTCACTCCAGTTAAAGTGTCTGAAGAAGCCGTCGCCCATTCCTTCTCTCCCGAGATGCTGTCTGTCCTGCTAAGTTACTCCAGCATTTTGTGCCCTTCTAAGAATATTCTGCTGCTTGGTCTCCTCTGTCACCCTATAATTCAACCCATTACACTGAATGTAAAGCTCAGCACAGCCTGTCACATTTCTGATTTCACATGCAGTCTTGGACAATTCTTAGCTTCAAGCTATGTGATCATTGCGACAGAAGATGTAATCTTAAGTCAGTCTGCACTAAATCTGCTGTTTGTCATTAATTCCATCCCCATTTATTCCTGATTTGTACCTAACACTCTGTGACCTTGGTACCCTATATAATCTTCTGCTCAGTTCTGCTCACCATCTTGGTTTCATTTCAATGTGTGCTCCCACTATTTCTCATCTGCTCCTCTACCTCAGAAACTTTGCTTGCTCTGACACCACACTGATTTTCTGGTGCTGAAACTCTCATATATTCATCACCTCTAATCTGCATTTTCATAACTCTCTCCATTCTCACCGCTCAATTTGCCTAAAACTCTGAAATATCATGTTCATAAGTTCTAGGAGCAGAAATAAGCCATTCTGCCTATCAAGTCTACTCCACCATTCAATCATGGCTGATCTATCTCTCCCACTCAACCCCATTCTCCTGCCTTCTCTTCCATTTGACCTGGTATTTTGTTGGTTCACATGCTTGATCAATGGTGTTTTATCATTAATGTTTTATTATTATTAATGTTTAGTATTTTCTGAGTCATTTGTAACTGTCACCTCAGTGACAGTTACTTGTGGGCGGAGCACCAAGGCAAATTCCTTGTATGTGAATACTTGGCCAATAAACTTACTTACTTACTTACTTACTTAACCCCTGACATCCTTATTCATTTTCCATCTTAAAAATATCCATTGATGGCCTCCACAGCCGTCCGTGGCAAAGAATTTCACAGATTCACCACCCTCTGACTAAAGAAATTCCTCCTCATCTCCTTTCTAAAGGTATGTCCTTTTATTCTGAGAGTATGACTGAAAGTTCTAGACTCTCCCACGAGTGGAAACATCCTCTCAAACATTCACTCAATCCAGACCTTTCACTAATCGGGATGTTTCAATCAGGACCCCCCTCATTAATGTCAATCCCATGTTGGATTTGAGCATTATTTATTAGCATATAACTTTTCACAGCTACTCATCTTAATGCCTGGTCCAATAGAGGCACCAAGTGTTTATATTGTTGTAAGTACCAGGAACGGAATAATTCTAAAACTTTTGCTGCAACTTTTACAGGAACATTTAATGTAACAACACAACACATATATATGCAATAACAATAATAAGTATATGATAAATTAACAGTGCATGGTTCAGTTTAGTTTATTGTCACATGTACCGAGCTACAGTGAAAAGCTTTTGTTGCGTGCTAGCCAGTCAGCAGAAAGCCAATACATGATTACAATCAAGCCATCCACAGTGTACACATACATGACACAGAGAATAACGTTTAGTGCATGACAAAGTCCAGTAATGTCCGATTAAAGATAGTCCGTGGGTCTTCAATGAGATAGATGGTAGGTCAGGACCGCTCTCTTGCTATTGGGAGGATGGTTCAGTTGCCTGATAACAGATGGGAAGAAACTGTCTCTGAATCTGGAGGTGTACGCTTTCACACTTCAGAACCTCTTGTCTGATAGGAGAGGGGAGAGGAGGGAGTGACTTGGTTTGTCCTTGAGTGACTTGCGATTCGTCCTTTCACTCATCCTTTCGAGAGAGTACAGAGGAGATTTACTAGAATGTTGCCTGGGTTCCAGCAACTAAGTTACAGAGAAAGGTTGAACAAGTTAGGTCTTTATTCTTTGGAGCGCAGAAGGTTAAGGGGGGACTTGATTGAAGTCTTTAAAATGATGAAAGGGATAGACAGAGGTGACGTGGATAAGCTTTTCCCATTGAGGGTAGGGAAGATTCAAACAAGAGGGCATGACATGAGAATTAAGGGACAGAAGTTTAGGGGTAACATGAGGGGGAACTTCTTTACTCAGAGAGTGGTGGCTGTGTGGAATGAGCTTCCAGCAGAAGTGGTGGAGGCAGGATCGATTTTAACATTTAAAAGTAAAGTGGATAGGTATATGGATGGGAAGAGAATGGAGGGGTATGGTCTGAGTGCAGGTAGATGGGACTAGGGGAAAATAAATGGTCGGCACAGACTGGAAGGGCCGAGAGGGCCTGTTTCCGTGCTCTAATTGTTATATGGTATACGGTTATATGGTTAAATGGAAGGCCATTTAAGACTGAGGTGAGAAAAAACGTTTTCTCCGAGAGTTGTGAATGTGTGGAATTCCTTGCCACAGCGGGCAGTGGAGGCCAAATCACTGGATGGATTTAAGAGAGGGTTAGATAGAGCTCCAGGGGCTAGTGGAATCAAGGGTTATGGGGGAAGGCAGGTACGGGTTATTGATTTGGGATGATCAGCCATGATCGCAATGAATGGCGGTGCTGGCTCGAAGGGTCTAATGGCCTCCTCCTGCACCTATCTTCTATGTCTATGTCTATGTCCTTGTGTAGTGTGTGGTGTAACCTTTATACAAAGTCCATAGTAGTTTGGTGCTGGGTTAGGGTTGTGTAGATGCTTCAAAAGCCTGATGGTTGAGGGGAAGAAACTGTTTTTGAACCTGGAGTAATGTTTCTCAAGCACCTGTACTTTCATCCTGGCACCAACAATGTGCCAGAAATTCAAGTGAGTCAGGGGGCAGAAGTGGGTGCAGTTGCTATTACAGCTGAGAAGATGCTGGGGAAGCAGAAAGGTCTAAAGGTGGATAAGTCATCTGTACCTGATGGATTACACTCTAGGATTTTGAAAGAGGTAGCTGTAAAGATTGTGGAGGCATTAGTAGTGATCTTTCAAGAATCATTAGAATCAGGAATGGTTCCAGAGGACTGGAAAATCACAAATGTGACTCCACTGTTTAAAAAGGCAGCAAGGCAAAATAAAGGAAATTATAGGCCAGTTAGTTGGTCTTCTGTGGTGGGTAAAATTTTAGAGTCCATTATTAGGGATGAGGTTTTGAGGTATTTGGAAGCGCATGATAAAATAGGCTGACGTTGGCATGATTTTGTTAAGGGGCAATCTTGCTGACAAATCTGTCGGGCGTTTTTTGAGGCGGTAACATGCAGGATAGACAGAGAGTCAGTGGATGTTATTTATTTGGATTTAGTTTGATAACCTATTCTCACAAGCTCTATATTATCCCACTTTCTTATCCATTCCCTACAAATTGGGGACAATTTTACAGCATCTAGTTAACCTACAAACCAGCACGTCTTCGGGATGTGGGAGGAAACCGAAGCTCCCGGAGGAAACCCAGGCTGTCCCGGGATTGCGGGACTGTCATATGCTGAGAGAATGGAGCGGCTGGGCTTGTACACTCTGGAGTTTAGAAGGATGAGAGGGGATCTTATTGAAACATATAAGATTGTTAAGGGTTTGGACACACTGGAGGCAGGAAACATGTTCCCGATGTTGGGGGAGTCTAGAACCAGGGGCCACAGTTTAAGAATAAGGGGTAAGCCATTTAGAACAGAGACGAGGAAACACTTTTTCACACAGGGAGTTGTGGAATTCTCTGCCTCAGAAGGCGGTGGAGGCAGGTTCTCTGGATGCCTTCAAGAGAGAGCTGGATAGGGCTCTTAAAGGTAGCGGAGTCAGGGGATATGGGAAGGCAGGAACAGGGTACTGATTGGGGATGATCAGCCATGATCACATTGAATGGCGGTGCTGGCTGGAATGGCCTACTCCTGTAGGTATTGTCTATTGTCACAGGGAGAGCGTGTAAGCTCCACACATACAGCATCTGTGGTCAGGATTGAACACAGATCTCTGGCGCTGTGAGGCACCAGCTCTGTGCCGTCCGGGTTGAAATCTGGAATGCATTGCCCTAATTGTTGGTGGAGGCAGAGATTGTCACAGCATTTACAAAGTGTGTGCATGAGCCGTTGAATAGCTGAGGCACATAAATACGAAAACTTTTACCCCGAAAATCCAAGCGAACATTGAAACCCAAGGTCTATCTGGCTTCATATAAAGACTAGCAATATTTAACAAGGGCTCATTGTGTAATGCGGAAGTTCAATTGCATATACCTTCTGCTGCAAAGGACTTGTGTCTGAGGTCACACACCTGGTGCACATCACTAACAGGAATGTGTAAGGCAGTGTGCACTGTCCAAACCTATCCATTAGTGCTAACTGCATTAGGTGAGGTATATTCTCAGAAGTCTGAAGATGAGTCAGTCTTCACCTGCACACTCTTAGCAATTTATCTGTGGAAAGCAAAGCAGAGCGGAATCAAGACTCCAACTATTAGGCTGGGCTAATTAGAAATAATGAATTTATGCATGAATGTTGCACAGGGCAGTCTATTTTATGATCCTTTTACACCTCACTGTTTGCACTTCACGGATAATAATACTCCTTTTAATTATACATTTTGATTTGCATATTTTGATAAGAATGTGGAAAATCATGCATATAATTTGTAAAATTAAAAGCCAATTCTTTACATGGCTATAAGTTACTTCATTTTACATTTGCAAAGAGAAAAGAGAAGCACCTCAGCATAAAGGCAGCATTCTGGCGCAGCGGTAGAATTGCTGTCCTGCTGCGCCAGAGACCCGGGTCTGATCCTGACTCCTGATGATGTCTGTACGGAGTTTGTATGTTCTTCCTATGACCGCATGGGCTTTTTTGGACTTATGCCTGCATGTGTAATATATGCAAACTGAATTTCACTGTGCAGTTGCATATGTGACATATAAATCTCCATTGAACCATTGAAATGGTGTGGAGGTAGATTAGCCATGATCTTGTTGAATGATTCAGATTCACATTCATATTCATATTCATATTTATTGTAACATGCACCAATTAAGGTACAGTGATATTTGAGTTACCATGCACCCATACAATTAAAAGAACACAACACAATTAAAAAGAATGGTGGAACCGGCTTGAGAATCCAATGAACCTGCTCCTGCTTCTATTTTCTAGTCAAGTCAAGTCAAGTCACTTTTATTTCTATAGCACATTTAAAAAACAACTCTCGTTGACCAAAGTGCTTTACATTGGTGGAGGTACTAACGTTATACAACAGTGGTTCATAGATTTAATACATGCACAAATACATACATATAGCCCTCCCTCAGAGGACGTCAAGAAAGGCTTGAGAGTAAAGATGAGTTTTAAGTCTCGACTTAAAGGAGTCGATGGAGGGGGCAGTTCTGATGGGAAGAGGGATGCTGTTCCACAGTCTTATGCCTAGACCACGGGATGGCCAGTAACCCCAAGTCGGGCGATCAGGGGGACCTGGAGGTGGTGTGGTGGGTAAGCAGACTTTTGATGTAGGTGGGGGCAAGCCCGTTAAGGGCTTTTTAAACATAAAGAAGAAACTTGAAATTTATTTGGAACCACACAGGGAGCCAGTTTATTTAGACCATTTTTGCAATGTTGCCTTTGTCTCCTGAAAAGCTACTTCAACAATTGCAGTCTCTCAGTGCTCCTGAAGCACGGGATGGTAAATGTGTTATTTTGCCTTGCAAACAAAGACTTTCCTGCTCCGGTTAGAGAAGGCTGAATATAGAGGTTTGTGAGACAGTTTTATGGCAGTTGTTTTGTGGGTAAGAGGACTTAAAGGCTTGGTACTTTAATATAGCTATTGCTGTAAGGTTCAGCACACAAGATGCCTTTTAGTCTAAAGTGCTGCTTGTACTCATTCCAAACACATAAACCTCTGCCCTTTAAGGTGCCGTTGTATGCTCTTCACATTTGGCCGTCCTTCCTAATTTCCCTTCTGCAAATTGACAATCTATTTATTGGAGAGTGCGTTTGATGCTGGCATTTCGTCAGCTGTGTTATGACGGAATCCCAGTAGTAGAATGAATTGAGTTCTTTACCGACTTCCTGACTTTTCCAAATAAAGCTCGGCATGAACGGCACTGTTGTCCCCTGCACAAAGAGACAAGGTGCAGGAAACAAAGGGGAAGATTGTCAGCATCTTTAGTTTAGAGATACAGCGTGGGAACAGGCCCCTTCGGCCCACTGACTGAGATGTGCCGACACGCGCTGACCAATGATCACCCATACAACAGTTCTATCCTATACACCAGGAGCAATTTAGAGAAGCAAATTAACCTACAAGTCTTTGGAGTGTGGAAGGAAACCGGAGCACCCGGAGAAAAGCCTCGCGGTCACAGGGAGAAGGAAGGTACAACCTCCGCACAGTCAGCACCCGCAGTCAGGATCGAACCCAAGCCTCTGGCGCTGTGAGGCAGCAGCTCTACCGCTGCACCACTGTGCCGCCCCTTAATGTAAATAGACAACAGACATTATGAAACTTCAGGTGTGAACTTTGAAATATTAACCCGCATTTCCTCTTTACATTTGCAGATTGATCTTTGCATATTTATGACATATTCAGCTTGTATTTCAGATTTACTAAACTTGCAGTTTTCCCATTTGATTTAGACCATAAGACATAGGAGCAGAATTAAGCCATTCGGCCCATTGTCTGCTATCTTTACCTCACGTGATCTTTCATCCCAATGAGTATGAATAAACATTTATCTCCTTAAGCTTTAATAAATGAAGCATTCTGAACTATTTCTTGCATCATTTTTAAAGAACCACGGTCTATAAAGAGAGAAATTACCATCGTTGAGCTATTTCTTCTATTATTTTTATCAAACAACTGTCTACAAAGTAAGACATTTAAAAAGATATATTTTTATAAATTTTCTTTCTTAGATGATGACTTTGGAGATGGTATTGTAGGACGTGGTTAGAATGGCATTGTAGGACGTGACATTCCTGCTTCTATCTACATTTATATAGAATTTGTGAGCCAAGAAAAAAATGCTCATTGAATCTCCAAGTATAATATCTAAGTAATAAAATGTCTACATTTTAGTGTAGACTAAACTGCTTGATAGCACAAGGAGCAAAAACACGCAGCAACTCAAAACGTAAATTGTCTGGGCTAAAGATTTAAAGAGTATTTCCGACCTACACGCGTTCAGCACGGTGGCGCAGTGGTTAAGTTGCTGCCGAGAGAGCTTGTCTTACTTGGGCGTCATTTGCGCATCACGCAGATGGGGCGAGAAGATTTTGTACATACCAAATTCCCGGGGCGCCGTGCGCGACCGTGCATCACTGTCTACGTCAACACGCACCATGCACGCGTAATGCGCACCATGCACGCATCACATGCGCGGCACAACGCGCACATTGTGCGTCGTGAGGCGTAAATGATGACGCGTAAATTACGCGCGAATGATGCCCAAGTGGGACAGGCCATCTATAGTGCTTATAGTGCTTACAACGCCAGAGACCCGGGTTCGATCCTGACTACGGGTGCTGTCTGTACGGAGTTGCTACGTTGTCGCCCAGGTCGCGTGGATTTTCTCCAAGATCTCCGGTTTCTTCCCACACTCCAAAGATGTACAGCTTTGTAGGTGAATTGACTTGGTATACATGTAAATTGTACATAGTGTGTGTAGGATAGTGTAAAAGTGTAGGAACCGCTGGTCGGTGCGCACCCGTGGGGCCGAAGGGCCTGTTTCCGTGCTGTATCTCTAAACTAAACTAAACCTCACAACCTGACCAAATAAGTAACATCGCAATGTACTCCATCCCACTTATGTCAAACATTTACACACACTTTTTCTCAATATTGACAAAAATAAGGAGCTGATCTTTTTGAAGGAACTAGATGTATACTTCAGGAAGTGTGATGGAGTACATGCCCCAACCTGCATCAATGGTGCCGAAGTGAAAATGGTTACGAGCTTGGTTAAGGAACTTGGGGTTAATAGTGCCAATGATCTGTCGGGGACCAATCACATTGATGCGACAGCCAAGAAGGCACATCAGTGACTCGACTTCCTCAGGAGACTGAGGAAATTCAGCATGTCTCCAAGGATGCTTACAAACTTTTACAAATGCACCATAGAAAGCGTACGGTTGAGTTATATTATGGCTTGGTTTCGGAACCGCTCTGCCAAAGATTGCAAGAATTTGCAGGGTTTTTAGATGTAACCCAGTCCATCACACAGCCCAGTTTCTCCACCGTTAGCTTCATCTACACTTCACACTGTCTCGGAAATGCATCCAAAATAATCAAGGACTTCATCTCATTGCTCCTGTTGGGCAAAATGTAGAAACTTGAAAGCGTGCACTGCCAGACTCAAGAACAGCTTCTTTCCCTCTGTTATCAGGCTTCCAAGCATGCAGGTACAGCAAGCAGTGAAGAAATCAAAAGGCATGTTGGCATGTTGCAGTTGTACAGGGCCCTGGTGAGACCACACCTGGAGTATTGTGTGCAGTTTTGGTCCCCTAATTTGAGCAAGGGCATTCTTGCTATTGAGGGAGTGCAGTGTAGGTTCACCAGGTTAATTCCCGGGATGGTGGGACTGACATATGATGAAAGAATGGGTCGACTGGTCTTGTATTCACTGGAATTTAGAAGAATGAGAGGGGATCTTATAGAAGCACATACAATTCTTAAGGGATTGGGCTGGCTAGATGCAGGGAAAATGTTCCTGATGTTGGGGGAGTCCAGAACCAAGGGTCACAGTTTAATAATAAGGGGTCGGCCATTTAGGACTGAGATGAGGACTTTTTTTTTCGGCCAGAGAGTTGTGAATCTGTGGAATTCTCTGTCACAGAAGGCATCGGAGGCCAATTCACTGGATGTATTCAAGAGAGTTAAATATAGCTCCAAGAAGAAACAGGGTACTGTTTCCGGATGATCAGCCATGATCATATTGAATGGCGGTGCTGGCTCGAAGAACCGAATGGCCTACTCCTGCACCTATTTGCTATGTTTCTATGTATACATTCTGGAAATTCACTGAGAAGGTACTTATTGGAGACCACCTCACCCTTAAATACGTAACCTGCCACCATAACCACACGCAAAAACCATTTACTTAGCTAATGAGACCAAAATGAAATGAAATTAGAATTGTAAAGTACAACTTTCACAACTCCAGTGACGTTTGATGAACAGATACTTAACTAAAGATCTGGCCACTGAATACTGTTGTGGGGAAGTTACCAGAATCTATTTTCAGAACTGATTAATTAATATCTACTTTATTCTTAAATTATGTAGTTATAGTTTCAACCCAAACTCCTATCTCCAGTACTTTTGATAAGGTTATGGCCAATGCATCTGCAATTTCATCACTAATTTATTTTAACACTAATAAGCAGGTCCTGGAAATGTGTCTACTTTTAGTCTCTTTACTCTCTTCATTACAATGTTTTTTTCCTTTTGCTCAATCCATTAAGTCTTGAATTGCTTTTAGGGCTCAGTAATAATAACCATATAACCATATAACAATTACAGCACGGAAACAGGCCTTCTCGGCCCTTCCAGTCCGTGCCAACCATTTATTTTCCCCTAGTCCCATCTACCTGCACTCAGACCATACCCCTCCATTCCCTTCCCGTCCATATACCTATCCACTTTACTTTTAAATGTTAAAATCTATCCTGCCTCCACCACTTCTGCAGGAAGATCATTCCACACAGCCACCACTCTCTGAGTAAAGAAGTTCCCCCTCATGTTACCCCTAAACTTCTGTCCCTTAATTCTCATGTCATGCCCTCTTGTTTGAATCTTTCCTAACCTCAATGGGAAAAGCTTATCCACGTCAACTCTGTCTATCCCTTTCATCATTTTAAAGACCTCAATCAAGTCCCCCCTTAACCTTCTGCGCTCCAAAGAATAAAGACCTAACGTTCAACCTTTCTCTGTAACTTAGTTGCTGGAACCCAGGCAACATTCTAGTAAATCTCCTCTGTACTCTCTCTATTTTGTTGACAATAATATGTCCTCTTCCAGATAAAAAGTACTCATTTAACATGACTTATTTTATTATACATTACAGTCTCACCTACAGCTATCTTTTACAGACACATTTCCTTTTGATCTGCGATTTCCTTTGATTATCAATATTTGTATTGCTTGCAACTTTTCTTATTTTCCTCTTGCAAGTCATTACATTGCTTTGTATGTCTTTACCAATTTATTGGGTTCACAAACCTTTGAAATTTTACTTTTTTCTAATTATTTAATAATGAACTAATAAAGATACTAATAAATAAAGCACTATTGATTATTTTCTTTCTTATGCAAGCTTTTCCAGAAAGTAAGTTGGACCGAATGGCCTACTCCTGCACCTATTTTCTATGTTTCTGAATGGTCCTTCCATAAGCTAGGGTAATGTCCCAATCACCTCTACCCCATTGCGGACATTGGACATTGTCTATGGAACTGATGTGATACAATGCTGAGAACTATATTCTGCACTTTGTATCTCCCCTTTGCTCTACCTATTGAACTTGAGTTTGACTTAATTGTATTGATCTATAGTATTATCTGATCTGATTGGATAGCATGCAAGACAAAGCTTTTCACGATAGATTTGAACACGTGACAATAATAAACCTAAACCTAAAAACAAAGGATGAAGGGATTTTATTTTTGGTTTGGAGACCACATAAACATTGCAATGTGCTTTTTACAATACTGTATATATGAATGATTTGGTTAAAGAACCAGTGATTGATGTATCTTATTTCAGAGATAGGGAGGAACAGTGGCACAGTGGTGGAGCTACTGGTAGAGACCCAGGTTCGATCCTGACTACGGGTGCTGTCTGTAAGGAGTTTGTACGTACTCCCCATGTCCTGTGTGGGTTTTCTCCGAGATCTTTGGTTTCCTCCCACACTCCAAAGACGTACAGGTTTTTAGGTTTGGTACAAATGTAAAATTGTCCCTAGTGTGTGTAGGATAGTGTTAGTGTGTGGGATTGCTGGTTGGTGCAGACTCGGTGGGCCGAAGGGTCTGTTTCCTGCTGTATCTCTAAACCAAACTAAACTAAACTGAGTTTCAGTTTAGTTTATTGTCACGTGTACCGAGTGTGCATCAAAAGCTTTTGCTGCGCGCTATTCAGTCGGATGGCATTATGTGAAGCTACCGTCAATGTTTAAGTTAGAGCAGAAGGTTTTAATGGAGGCAACATAAAAAAACTGCAGATGCTGGAATCTAGAGGAAAAAATCAAAGCGCTGGAAGAACTTGGCATCTGAGGAGGGAATGGACAGGTGCCGTTTTGGGTTCGGGATTTTTTTTCAGATTTAGCAGGTACATAGGTAGATTATGTGAATGCACAAAAATGGCAGCCGCAGTTCAATGTAGGAAACTACCTACCCACCTCGTTTACATCTGAGAAAGACACATTTAGACTCCGACATAGAATAGGACAGCACAAAAGCAGGCCTTTTCACCCATAATGTTCGTGCTATACTTGAAGCCAAGAACGGCGCTTATCTACCTGCACATAATCCATACCCCTCCATTGCCTGCTTATTATTGTGCCCATTCCATTGTATCTTCCTCAATGACCACGTTCCAGGCACTCACTGTACGGAGTTTGCATGGTCTCCCTTTTTACTGCATGGCTTTCCTCCTGGTGCTCCCTTTTCCTCCCATGTCCCAAAGAGGTGCAGGTTTGCAGGTTAATCTGGCTTCTGTAAATTGTCCCTAGTGTGTAGGATAGAACTAGTGTACGGGTAATTGCGCTTCAGCATGGACTGAAGGGCCTGTTTCCACACTGTATCTCTAAAACTAAACCACCCGCTGTGTAAAAAACTTGCCCGCGCAGCTCCTTTAAATATTGCCCCTCTCACCTTAAAGCCATGCCCTCTAGTATTTGATTTTTCCTTCCTGGGAAAAAGCTTCTGGCTATCTATGCCTCTCATAATTCTATATACTTCCATCACAATGTTTCAATGTGAGAGATTTAAGGAGGAACTAATGATGGATGGGATTCAGAAGTGAAAATGTGATTCAAAAGTAAATTATTTCAGATTCTGGAAGTGGAAAATGCCGAGGATTAGTGGAGGTGTAATACCTTAGCCCAGGGGAACTATGGTCAGCCCCCAAATGGAGTATCGTTCTATTTCATGTACTGAATCTTATAAAAGATATATTGGTTTGGAATGAAAACTGCACAGTTTCACCTTTGCAAAATCAGGGCAGGCTGCATAATCCTTGTGTGTATTTCTTTGAATTTATGTGGCTAAGTGGCAATAGAAATGAGGTGTTCAAAGAGATAAATGGATGTCAGAATAGGAACAGGGAAACTATTTCACTTGCCGGGGTGATTCAGAACAAGTGAATATAATCTTAAAATATGAGCCATGCCACTCCTGAAGCAATATTTTACACACAAAGGACAGAGAAAATCCCCATTTCCCTTTTAATATCCATGCTGGATTAATATCATTTTTCACAGTCAGTAAAGTAATTAAGGCTGATAAATATAATTCAGCTACAAAACATCCAACGTCCTTTTAGAAATGCTTGATAGGTTGAATGTTCTGTTCTTATATTTCAATTTTCTTATTTCTTATACATTATTTTTACTTTACAAAATGCACAACTGTACAAATATTTGTAATGTCCGTAAAAGTCAACAAATTAGAATGGATCATAATGCGTTGGTAAAAAATATGTGACACAGTATATGTTCCAAGGTTAGAGAGCTACTGTTTACCTGGACCTTGATGCATTATGAAACACCTCCATCTAGTGGGAATTTACAATAATTCTTCAAAGATTTTTGTCCATGAAATTTGGTTTTTAAGCTTTGGGTTTGGCAGATTTGTTGTCATTTTCCACCATTTTCAATTGTTTCCAGCAAACGTCTCCTCAACATGTTTTTCCATTCAGATGTATATTTATAGAAGCATAATAGATTACCAACCTGTGACTAACTCAGTGGGACAGGCAGCATCTTTGGATGGAAGGAATGGGTGATGTTTCGGGACGAGTCCTTTCTTCACACTTAAGAAGGGTCTTAACCCAAAATGTCACCCATTCCCCCAACCCAACGCAAACCATTCCCCCAACGCAATATTCCACCACTCACCCATAGCCCCAACTGCGCAGGCACGGCTCATTTCCCCTCACTCTGTAACCCCTCTCCCCTCCCTACCCCCCTCCTCTTCCTCTATCTCCCTGCTCCCCCACTCCTCACCTCACCCCTATCCCACTCCCCCACTAAACACAATATTAAAATAACATTTCTCCTCCTCCCCTCCCCCACTCCCTCCCTTTCCTTACAACAATGTAACAAATCTCTCATTGCACAGGGAGTCCTGTAATTTGTTAACATTGTAACGGGCAAGGCAAGTTTTAAATTGAAAAATTATTATTTTTTTAAGTTTAAAATATGAATGACGTAAAATATAACATCAATGGAACATCAATGGAACACTGCTGTGTTTTTTAAATCTGAGTTTTTTTAAATGTAAATGGTATCCCATTGTGATGTCATTGTGGGGTGGAACTCTGCTGATGGGCAATTTATGTAAATGAGAACCCATTGTGACGTCATATGCTGCTAACTGCCAGTGCAAGTACAAGTGATTTGTCAGTGGTTTTGGTAAAGTTTAAAATATGAATAACTTGCAAAATATACCATAATTCTGAACGAAACCTTTATACACCACACCCCGTGACAATGGTGGGTACAGTGGGCCAAAGAGGGGACAGTGGACTGTTGGGTCCCTGTCACATGGGAGGCCTGGTCCCCCAATGCAACCCGTTCCTCAAGGCAATATTCCACCACTCACCCATTTCCCCAATGGGAGGCCTGGTCCTCCAACACAACCTGTTCCCTAAGGCAATATTCCACCACTCACCCATTTCCGCAATGCAACCCGTTCTCCCAACGCAATATTCGACCACTCACCTATAGCCCCCAACTGTGCAGGGGCTGCTCATTTCACCTTATTCACCATCAATCTGAACAAAACTTGTTTCATTTACATCACAAGACAATGGTGAGTAAGATGGGCCAGAAATTGTAGCGCTATCATGTACCATTTTGGCAGTATTTTGGGGGGAGATGTGCTCACACGCACACAAACAAACAAGATGAGAGTTTTAGTAATATATACTAGATAGACTAAGTGGGACCTGTTATGTCCCTATCACACGGGGTCTTTGTTCCCCAGCGCAACCCGTTCCCCAATGCAATATTCCACCACTCACCCATTCCCCCAATGCAACCCACCCCCCCAATGCAATATTGCACCATTCACGCATAAGCCCCAACTGTGCAGGCATGGCTCATTTCCCCTCAACCCCGAGCACTCCCTCCCTCTCCTCTTCATGTGTCGGAGGGGAGGAAGGGGTAGGGATAAGGATCTTGATGTAATATGCCGAAAAGCTCCAGGTAGAGCATCACTCAGCACTATGATGGTGGTGGACGCGCTCGTCATCATGTGGTCGCCGCCACCGCCTCCCGTGAACACATCCCCCGCCCACACTCTGCTCACTTCGCTCCTTCAACTTTATTCTTGACGCCGGTGAATGACAGACAGCGGGTGCCGGATGGGGCCGTCCCATCGAATGACAGACGAATAACTTTCGGAATATTTCACTGATCGGAATAAAACGTGATGCACTTGCAGCACAGGAGAATGGAAAGTCAGGTGGCGGAAAATTGGAGCGCTATCGGGTACCGGTTCTGCGCAAATTAAAAAAAAAAGAAAACCAGAAGAGGATATAGATAGACAGACAGACAGACAGATTCATTGATTTCCTGGTATGTGGGGACTAAATAAGAAAGTGTGATAACTTGGGGCTAGTGTGAACTGGTTGTTATGGATTCCCCAGGCCGAAGGGCCTGTTTCCATGTTGTATCTCAAAACTCAAACTTCTACATTAATAGGATTGTGGCAACTGGCTTCAATTTTTATTTTGGTATAAAATAATTTTCGTCATTGTATATTTCATATATTTATTTCTATACATGTTAGGTTTTTGTTAGTGTGCTGGGATTGCAGTTCCTGTATATGTTTTCTAATTAAACTAAATACAAAGTTACTTATAAGGCAAAATATGAATCTTTTGCTTTTTTTTTGTTATTCAGGACAATCGTCTATTTCTACATAATGGAGAGGCTCTTGAATAATAAGGATTTGTGATGGGAAATATATTTATTCGGTAAGTTTTTAGCTTTTTGAATGGATTTTGATACAATCAGCAGCTGATCTTAGAATCAGTATACATTTAAAATAATTATTACATAATTATTACTACATGATCATTACATGTACATCAATGATCTGGATGAAGGGGGGGTAAATTGGATTAGTATGTATGCAGATGATACCAAGATAGGGGGTGTTGTGGAGAATGAAGAGGATTTCCAAAGTCTACAGAGTGATTTAGGCCAGTTGGAAATATGGGCTGAAAGATGGCAGATGGAGTTTAATGCTGATAAATGTGAGGTGCTACACCTTGGCAGGACAAATCAAAATAGGATTGAAGAATACAGTTGAACAGAGGGATCTGGGAATAACTGTGCATAGTTCCTTGAAGGTGGAATCTCATATAGATAGGGTAGTAAAGAAAGCTTTTGGTATGTTAGCCTTTTTAAATCAGAGCATTGAGTATAGAAGCTGGGATGTAATTTTAAAATTGTACAAGGCATTGGTGAGACCAAATCTGGAGTATGGTGTACAATTTTGGTCGCCCAATTATAGGAAGGATGTCAACAAAATAGAGAGGGTACAGAGGAGATTTACTAGAATGTTGCCTGGGTTTCAACAGCTAAGTTACAGAGATAGGTTGAATAAGTTAGGTCTTTATTCTCTGGAGCGCAGAAGGTTAAGGGGAGACTTGATAGAGGTCTTTAAAATGATGAGAGGGATAGACAGAGTTGATGTGGACAAGCTTTTCCCTTTGAGAATAGGGAAGATTCAAACAAGAGGACATGACTTTAGAATGAAGGGACAGAGGTTTAGGGGTAACATGAGGGGGAACTTCTTTGCTCAGAGAGTGGTAGCGGTGTGGAATGAGCTTCCAGTGGAAGTGGTGGCGGCAGGTTCGTTGGTATCATTTAAAAATAAATTGGATAGGCATATGGATGAGAAGGGTATGGAGGGTTATGGTATGAGTGCAGGCAGGTGGGACTAAGGGAAAAATGTTGTTCGGCACGGACTTGAAGGGCCGAGATGGCCTGTTTCCGTGCTGTAATTGTTATATGGTTATATGGTTATATGGTTATGATAAAAGACACCAGTTTAATTTAGAGCTACATGGCGGAACCAGGCCCTTTGGCCCACCGAGTCCGCACCCATCAGTGATCCCGCTCATTAAGTGTCTGTCCCACTTTCACGACCTAATTCATGACGTCTGCCGAGTTTTCCCTTGACTCATACTCGCAGCATGGTCGTCACGAGGTCGCAGGTAGGTTAACCTACAAACCTTTACATCTTTGGATTGTGGGCGGAAACTGAAGATCTCAGAGAAAACTCACACAGGTCACGGAGCGAAGGTACAAACTCTGCACAGACAAGCACCCATGGTCAGGATCCTGAATCCAGGTCTCTGGCGCTGTAAGGCAGTAGCTCCACCGTAACGCTACCATGCTGCCACTTGCACATGTAAAGAGTGACACAAAGTGTTGGAGTAACTCGGTGGGTTAGGCGGCATCTTGGAAGAACATGCATAGAGGACATCACGGGTCGGGACTCTTCTTCAGACGTCACGTATCTGTATTCTCCAGGGATGTTGCCTTCCACAATATGGACCGGTCTTTGGACTGTTTTGTTTTTCCTTTGTAAACGGTGCCAAAATATGGCGACCATGCATTTGGATTGTGCAAAAGTGCAAATAAAGAACCATTGAACCATTGACCTACTGAGTTACTCTAGCAAATTGTGTGTTTTTTTTTAAAATCAGCATTTGCAGTTCCTTGTTTCTACTTGGACCTGAACAGTATAAGGGGCTGAGACTGCACACTTGCGCACTGGTTTTATAAACAATCGTGGAGGATATTTTGTTGCCTATTCTCCTGATGATGGTATTAATACTGACCAAATTAAAGACACCATAAAATGGAGGAACCCCACACTTGTCAGAATTGCTTAACCTTTGTCAGCTGAAATTTACAGGCCTTGGATGGTACCATCCAGTCTAGGCTCAGACTGGTATGCAGAATGGTGAGGGATCTAGGTGGTCTCCTTGTTTCTCCTAAATTGATAAAATGTATAGCGGTTTTGCAAACTAACCTGAAATGCATCATTCCGATTGGATCGCTGCAAGGGCATTGCAAATAGTATAAATAATGTTGCGAGACGGTCATCCTGTTAATTGATGATTAGTTGAACTGTTGAGCCTTGGAGGAACTGTTTAAATCCCACGGCACATGTTGCACTATCCATTTGTGTTTACTTCCTTCTAGAAGCTGCTTTCAAATACAATGTATTCAAGATTGTATAATTGGGTTAGGGAACTGTCAATTATGTACTGTTATGATCAATATGTTTAATTGGTTTATAAAGAGACCACCTCCATGTGGATCGGCCCCTCAAGGTTCGGGGACCTAGAAAAAGTAGCTCCAACGAGGTCCGATGTCGATCTTCTGGAAGAAAGCTTGGGACTGCGTGACCTTTTGGAGTGTTTGCATGAAGCTAGAAGGGCTTGGCCAAGCAGATAAAATGATCGAACCCGTGGTGGTTAGGTATTGTATAGGGGATTTGTTTTTAGTTGCTCAAGTGCTTGATTCAGTATTTTATTGACTGAAACTAGACTGCCGGGAGCATAGAACGAGCTATTTACATTGGGGGCTCGTCCGGGATCTCAATGGACCCCCAAACACTAGTTTGCGATTAAGGGTGTTGAGCTGTCCCAATTGCGAGTGCAGAAATTGGCGCCACGGTGCGGTTTTCGCATTGATTTTTGCCACTTCGATCATTCACGGGCTTGGGAAAGGGTCCCAACGAGATCATAGAACAGATTCTAGCAAGCACCGGGGGTGGGGGGGGGGGGGGGGGGGGGAGGTTGATAGCGCTCCTTTCAGTAGGAGACCCTTAAAACCAGGGTGGGGTTAGAGGCCCTGCTGGGGTTGGGTTAGAAGCCCTTTCCTGGCTTAGAGACCCAAAACTTGGTTGTAGTTGGTAGCTGCAGCTGCTGGCAAAAGCCATAAATTCAGATTTGGGTTAAAAGACCTGCCCAGAATTGGTATCCGATTGACGGGATATTGACAAACAAGTCTGGTATACGTGCTAAGCGGTGAAGCATTTGACCTGTCATTGCTGGGAGCGCTGATTGGAAAGATGCGTTCTGAAAATCACCATCGACTGCCAGTGCGAAGAGGCTAGGCGCTGACACCTGGTGCCAAGCAGGTGAGAAGGAAACCCTTTTGATGAGGTAAAACCCAGGTTGGAAACCCTTGCGTGTGTGAAGATATCCAAATCCCTCTCCAAGAGACGGAGGAGGACTCTCGTAAAGGCATCGGGCTCGGTGGGTAGAGTATAGATTGGCTGGGAATACTCTAGTCCATTCGAGATTTCATTGTTCGAGTAAATTTGAATTTGAACCCGTGTACGTTGAGTGGTATGGACCTAAACTGATTTGTCCGAACAGAGCAAACTTAACTTTGCAGAATCAAAGACCTAAATACAGAATTTCATATTGAGGTCCTGACCTGTCCGGTAGAATACGAATTCTTTGTATATAGAACTTCAAAGTTTGTATAGCGTGTTTGCGATCGATTACGAATAGTGGCTGATCAACCGTGAGTAGTAACCCTCTGATCGATTGTTGATTAGTACCTGATAGCGAAGAGTAACTTCGAGAAGGGGACCTGATGTTTTGGTGAAAAGTAACCGGACGGGAAAAAGTACCCCTAATTCTGAGAACATAGAGTGGAGGGATAGAGGCCCCCCAATTGAAATCCAGTCTTAGCTGGAGGAAAAGTATCTGAAGGCGGAAAAATAGTCAATTAATAAGTAATTATTAATTACTAATTATTAATTATGCTCAGCAACAAGTACCCTAGGAAGGGGACAATCTTTGGTATCAGAGGAAGAGGTGCACTGGTTGATAACAGCGTAATGCGGAATTGTAATCAAGTGTTTGTGAATTGTGCGCTAACGTGTTGTGACTATAGTGTATTATAAATATATATTTTCGGATCCGAACTGTATAAATTCTTTGTTGTGTGTAAAGCATATTTGGAGTTTGTTTAGATCGGAACTGTAGTGTTGTTGGTTTCCGATTTGTGGTGGTTCGATCAGGGTTCGTATACTTTCGATTGCTGTGTCGGGGGAGGGATCGTTCCATTGACCGAGCACACCACGAGGAGGGATTAAAAATACTGCGATTTAATTTTCCAACTGCATGGTTAACAAATGCTCTATTAGACGGATGCCTATGGTTTATACAGGAATGTGGTTAGGCATAATTATAATAAGTGTTATAATCTCTTTTCTGTATACGATTTTGCTTGCGTGTTTAGAGCTTATTTGCATGTGCTTAGATTGAGGTTGCCTTGGGGAAAGGAAATGGGCCGCGGGGACATGTGCGATTGCATCCGTTGCTCCAGATGCCAGCTGATCTACATCGGTGAGACCAAGCGGAGGCTGAGCGATCGTTTGGCCGAACACCTCCGCTCGGTCCGCAATAACCAACCCGACCTCCCGGTGGCTCAGCACTTCAACTCCCCCTCCCATTCCGTATCCGACCTCTCGGTCCTGGGCCTCCTCCACGGCCAGAGTGAGCAACACCGCAAGTTGGATGAACAGCGCCTCATATTCCGCTTGGGGAGTCTGCATCCTCTGGGCTTAAACATTGAATTTTCTCAATTCTGTTAACCCTGGTTGCCTCCTCCCCTTCCCACCTCTCCCTCAGCCCTCGGGCCCTGGCATTCCCTCTCTCTCTATCTCTCCCCCACCCAAGTCGCACTAGCTTCTCATTTTCACACTACAAACAGCTTACAATGGCCTGTTTCCTTTATCATCAATACTTTTTTGCATATCTTTCATTCATTGTTCTTTATCTCTCCACATCACTGTCTATATCTCTCGTTTCCCTGATCCCTGACCAGTCTGAAGAAGGGTCTCGACCCGAAACGTCGCCTATCTCCTTCGCTCCTTAGATGCTGCTGCACCCGCTGAGTTTCTCCAGCTTTTTGTGTAACCCTGCGATTATGGTTGGTTGTTTCCTGAAGTACCTTAATTTTTGTATATTGTTTAGAAACTACTTCAGTAGTTTCAGAGATTAGAGATCGGAGATAAATTGTTAAGAAGTGTGAGTAGCTTGGGAGTTACTTCCATTATCCAACAGAATGAGGAACCACGTAAATAAAGATATGACCGCTGACTCTGAAAGTCCGTTGCAAGAAATGTGCAGCGAGATTCCACAAAATGCTGACCGATTGAGAATTCTTTCCAGAGTACTAAATAGAGAATTAGGGAGCGAATTATGGCCCAAAGGGGGCATTGAAACGGTGAAGGGAATGGAATACATTGAGCAAATTGTCTGTCAACGTAGCGATAGTGAAGAGGCAAGAGAATTAATTGGATTGTGGAAAGATTATTATGAGGAACTGAAAGCGAGCAGAGCGGTTGAAACAATGGCAAGTTGGAAGGAAGCAACTCTGAAGCAGGGGATAAATTTAGAGGATACCAAAGTATTTGAACCTCCAGGCAGCTTTAATACTCTCAGAGCGGAGCCTGAGAGTATTAAAGAGAAGGGGAAAAGAAAATTTTCCACAGAGAAACTGGCATCAATAAGTTTTAAGCATGACGATCCGTTGGTTGGCACTGGTTACGAGGGGGATGACGATGATTATTTAGAAGATTGGGAAAGTGTTAAAATTAGGAATTCATGTCCACCACCTCATTCATCTTGCAATCCCCATGTCTCAGATAAACATTATAAGGGAAATGCCTAATCCTTCTTTTGATCCAGCGAATGCAGTGAGTGCAAACAATCCCCGTACAATTAAAGTCTATTCCCCATGGAAGCCTAAAGAGATGATGGCTATTTTAAGTCAAATACCCGATCGTAGAAAATCACACACTTCCTTTGTGGATCACTTAAGAACTACAATGCGCGTTTACCACGCAGACTCTCGAGATTTATGGGCGGTGATCCAGCAAATAATTACCCCAAGTGAGCATACCAGATTCCTAACGAATTTAGGACATCCGTCGCATGAAGCTCTAGCAAATATAATAGCGGACAATGGTGCGAGGGAAGAGTAAGGAAGTAAGTTTATTGGCCAAGTATTCACATACAAGGAATTTGCCTTGGTGCTCCGCCCACAAGTAACAATGTGACATACAATGACAGTTACGAATGACTCAGAAAACACTAAACATTAATAATAATAAGACATTAATGATAAAACACCATTGATCAAGCATGTGAACCAACAAAATACCAGATCAAAGGGAGGCTACAGATTTTTGGCTGTTGAGTAGAGCAATTACTCATGGATAAAAACTGTTTTTTTTTGTCTGGCAGTGGCAGCTTTGGCAATCCGGAGTCACCTTCCAGAGGGAAGTGATTCAAAGAGCTTGTGGCCAGGGTGAGAGAGGTAGGAGATGATCTTACCCACTCGCTTCCTGACCCTTGCAGTGTACAGTTCATCAATGGAGGGAAGGTTGCAGCTAATAATCTTCTCTGCTGATCGGACGATTCGCTGCAACCTCCAGGTGTCGTGCTTGGTGTCTGAACCTAACCAGACCATGATGGAGAAGGTGAGAACAGACTCTACGACGGCCGTGTAGAATTGGACCATCATTGCCTGTGGCAGATTGTGCTTCCTCAGCTGCCGCAGGAAGTACATCCTCTGTTGTGCCTTTTTGACTGTGGAGTCGATGGTAGCCCCGCACTTAAGGTCCTTGGAGATGATGGTTCCCAGGAACTTAAAAGGCTCCACAGATGTGACTGTGGTGTTGTTGATGGCGAGTGGGATGAGGGGAAGGGGAGCTCTCCTAATGTCTACAATCAATTCCACTGTCTTAAGAGCATTAGGCTCTAGGTTGTTGCTATGGCACCAGGACATCAGCTGTGACACTTCCTGTCTCTAGGCATATTCCTCCTCATCCTGGATCAGTCCAATCAGGGTTGTGTTGTCCGCAAACTTGAGAAGCTTGACAGAGGTATCTGTGGAGGTGCAGTCATTGGTGTAGAGAGAGTAGAGGAGACGAGTGGGTACGCAGCCTTGCGGTGCTCCTATGCTGAGCATTTGCGGGTCCAAGATGTGCTTTCCCAGCCTCACATGTTGCTTCCTGTCTGTCAGGAGGTTAGTGATCCACTGACAGAGGGGTTCAGGCATAGTCAACTCGGAAAGTTTGGAGTGTAGTAGCTCTGGCACAATGGTGTTGAATGCAGAGCTAAAATCAACAAACAGGATCCTCGCATAGGTCCCCTGACGGTCTAGGTGCTGTAGGATGAAGTGCAGGCCCGGGTTGACTGCATCATCCACAGACCTGTTGGCCCGATATGCAAACTGCAAAGGGCCCAGCAGGGAGTTTGTGATATTTTTCAGCTTGGCCAGCACAGGCCTTTCGAGTGTCTTCATGACTACAGAGGTCAGTGCGACAGGCCTGTAGTCATTAAGACAAGTAATCCTCGCCTTTTTGGGTACAGGGACAATAGTGGAGACTTTGAAGTAGGCAGGGACAGTACATGTTTGCAGCACATGGTTTAACAGCCCTTGCAAACACCCTTCAAAATCAATTGATTTAGGCAGATGTAAGACCAAAAAGGGGAGAGGGAGTGGATGAATTTTTACAGCGATTCTCTGGATTATATATGGATCAATTTGTGACTTAAATAACCAAAATTGAGTAGATTCCCCTCAATATTGTGCCATCTTATTGAATTGCCTTCCCACCAATGCAGCAGAATCCATTAAGACTAATAACATGGACCAGACAGAAAATAGTGCCTGTCAAATGGCTAGGGCTGTAAGATATCGCTGGAGGGACATAAAGAAGCAGAGTAGTCCCCCTACAGTAAGACAAAAAACTGAATATGTGATCAGAAAAGAAGTGCCAAAATTCGACCCTGAACCATGGATCCCCAGAGAACCAGCAAACTATGGACTGGGAGAAATTAGAGTCCCAGAATATCAAAATCGATATCATAGAGAAGCATCTGCCCTCGAGCCAGTCCTCCAGAGACCAGTGTTGAGGACATACCGGTCATCGGGGTGGGCCAGTGTTATACTTGCGTAGGGGAAGGTCACTGGAGTACGGGGGTTCCCAAATAAAGATAGGAACAAAAGGGGGGGGGGGGGTCACAGAAGAAATGTTCACGATCAAAGAGAATGGAGGGATCAATGGGATCCTAGAGAGCACAGAGGGAACGCAGGAAAATCAAGAATCAAGGGGACAAATCTCCTTTTCCTAGAATAACCCATTCACTCGCCTATGATCAGCAAACCTAGTAGTGGCTGGATGCAAGTCTGATGAAGAACTTATGTTGTCTCTCCAGGTAAAGGTAAAATCTGCACCTTCCCAGTAGACATAGGTACATCCATGTCATCTCTTCAATCAATTTATATTTTTCCAGAATCAAAAGAATTTCAGAACCTGTCTGGTTTTCAAGGACAAGTTTGCCAGTATACCATCTCTGAGCCAGTCGAAGTACTATACAGAGGAAGAAATGCCTGGGTGCATCTTCATCATTGTAAAACTATTAGTGAAGGTATAGGTTGTTAACGTATTTCCTCCCAGGTTTTCTTAGAAATTCTCCACTCTATAACGAACCAAGGACCAATGAACTATCAAAATTGATGGATGGGATTCACGCCCACGAAAACTCAGGAGGTGAAAACTCATCAGACAGAAATCATGGAGCTACACCCAGGAAAACTCGGGAAGATCGATGCAATTCTGAGAAGCTACATCAACATCTTCTTGTAAGACCATTTGTTAAAGTGAAGCAGTCATCATTGTATTCTGGGGTTATTATTGATGATGAGGGTTATCATGAATGATAAAACGGGGGAATGTTAATACTGACCAAATTAAAGAACACCATAAAATGGGGGATCCCTGCACTTGTCAGAATTGCTTAACCCTTGTCAGTGGAAATTTACAGGCTTTGGATGGCACCAGCCAGTCTAGGCTCAGACTTGTATGCAGGATGGTGAGGGATGCAGGTGTTCTCCTTGTTTCTCCTAAATTGATAAAATGTATAGCAGTTTTGCAAATGAACCTTAAATGCATCATTCTGATTGGATCACTGCGAGGTCATTGCAAATAGTATAAATAATATTGCAAGACGGGCATCCTGTTAAATGATGATTTGTGGAATTCATTGCCACAGAGGGCTGTGGTGGCCAAGTCAGAGAAAGATAAATTCTTGATTAGTAATGGGTGTCAGGGGATATGGGGAGACAGCAGGAGAATGGGGTTAGGAGGGAGGGAGAGATAGATCAGCCATCAGCCATGTCTTTTAGGAGATTGAGAGGGGATCTTATAGAAACTTACAAGATTCTTAAGGGGTTGGACAGGCTAGATGCAGGAAGATTGTTCCCGATGTTGGGGAGGTCCAGGACAAGGGGTCAAAGCTTAAGGATAAGGGGGAAATCCTTTAGGACCGAGATGAGAAGGATTTTTTTCACACAGAGAGTGGTGGGTCTCTGGAACTCTCTGCCACAGAGGGTAGTTGAGGCCAGTTCATTGGATATATTTAAGAGGGAGTTAGATGTGGCCCTTGTGGCTAAGGGGATTAGAGGGTATGGAGAGAAGGCAAGTACGGGATACTGAGTTGGATGATCAGCCATGATCATATTGAATGGCGGTGCAGGCTCGAAGGGCCGAATGGCCTATTCCTGCACCTAGTTTCTATGTTTGAATGGCAGAGTGGACTTGATGGGCCGAATGGCTATCTGCTATCAATTATGAACCTTTTGACAAGGTTCAAGAGCCTGAAGAAGGGTCTCGGCCGGAAACGTTGCCTATTTCCTTCGCTCCATAGATGCTGCTGCACCCGCTGAGTGTCTCCAGCACTTTTGTCTACCTATGAACCTTTCATCATATGGGTTACCAGCTACCAGTGTAAGCTGTTGGTGTAGGTACTATAACAACACTTACAACACAGGTACAGGCAGGTGAGAATCAAACTTGGCTCAATGCTGGTGACAAACATTGTGAGTGGACTGCGCTGTCTGTGCACGTCGCCTATCTCCTTCGCTCTTTAGATGCTGATGCTGATGCTGCACCCGCTGAGTTTCTCTTGCGCACACGCAACATGAAGCCCGCCGCGGTGACGTCACGCAGCCCGAGAGCCCGGCGTGGTGACGTTCACCGCGCGTCGCTCTGCCCCGCTCGGCCTGTCGAGTCGAGCCGAGTCGCGCGCGGCGGCCGTTGACTGCAGTCGCTGCTCGTGACAGGTGGAGGCTCGCAGTGGCTGTTGCTGCTGCCACCTGGGCAGCCCAGGTACACCAGCGCCGCGCCAAGTCCACGTGCAAGTGCTGGTGCAAGTGCAAGTGCAAGTGCAAGTGCAAGTGCAAGTGCAAGTGCAAGTGCAAGTGCAAGTGCCGGGCTAGCGGGGGCCCTGTCAAGCGCGATAACAAATAACACCCCTCGCCGGCCCTGGGTGGCTGAGCCGGGATTCGGGACTCGCCGCCTGCTGCAGCTGCTACTGTTGTTGTTGTTGTTGTCGTCGTCAGCCTTCACCGTGACCCTGCAAACACCGCCAGGTGAGTCACAAAATGCTGGAGTAACTTTGTGAGTTTGGAGATAATGCAAAGCGTACTGTTGGGTTGTAATACAGCTTGGTATTGGAACAGCTCTGCCCAACACTGTTGCAGAGAGAGAAACCGCAGATGCTGCAATCTTGATCAAAACAAAGTGTTGGATGAAATCAGCGGTTCAGATAACATCTGCAGACGGTTTTGATTTTTCTATTTCAAAAATTAGCAATGTTACAAAATTTTGAGATAAAAAAAATCAAGTCCCATAGATAAAGCATAAAAAGAAGTTTAATTTGACACCTCATTCACTTTCATATCTGTATTAAAAGTATAGTTATGGCCATTTTCATACTCAGAAATTAGCATCTTGTTCCCTATTGCTTTTCCATTGACTTAACACAAAAGTTGTGATCAAGTTGTTTGGCAGTCAAAAGCCCATAACTTTCTTAACAATTTAGAGAACTGAATGAAATTTTCAGTTATTATAGATTGAAGCATTCTGCAACAAATATGAAACAATCTTACTTGGATGACCTGAAATTAAAGCATATAATAAGTTAGTTACCTAATTGTAGCTAATTACAAAATTCAATTACTAGATCTAAACATCTATCCATTTCTTAAGAAAAGGTTAACATTTAAAAAAAGCCTAAGTGTCGAAATAACATTCACACAAGAATTCACAATATAACATGATTTTTAAATCTCATTGTCATGAATTTATAGGCCAAATGGAAGGAATTTAGTGTTTAATTCCCGTAAATTAATGGCTATTTAAATCAACTTGCGAGTGGGTTTTTGTGGAACGCGATCGTTTGGAACGTTGCATTTTGCGGTGAATTTAACCCCCAGTCCGCAGGTTCGTATATTTTTTAAGTCACCTTTTCGCAACATGAAATTTTGATTAAAGGCTTCCTAAGAAGCACGTTTTTATGTAAAAATAAACAGTGTACCTTTTGTCCCCTACGTAAGATCCGTCCCGTTGTCGGCATTCACGGCTTTAGAAGATGATTTTTAATTCACTCTAGCAATTAAATTATTCAGCGTAGTCTAAAAATGTCTCCATAAAACAAATGTCGGAACGATTTCTCTTCAGCAACTAAATCCCCTGAGATTAATCGATTTGAATGGTCTGGTGTAAACGGCATTTTAAATCCGCCCCCCCCTCTCAAAGGCGCCGAAGTCGCGCACACGGGCAGTGGCAGAACTGCAGCGCCGCTAAAGGTAAATTTTGTAACATACCTACAAAAAATAACTTTATTTAGAATTTTTTAATATGTACAATACAAAACTCGTCCAAAAAAACTGCATTCTCAGTGTGTATACATTCAATAATGTCATACCTAGTAGTATTACATAGAAACATAGAAACATAGAAAATAGGTGCAGGAGTAGGCCATTCGGCCCTTCGAGCCTGCACCGCCATTCATTGTGATCATGGCTGATCATCCAACTCAGTATCCCGTACCTGCCTTCTCTCCATACCCCCTGATCCCTTTAGCCACAAGTGCCACATCTAACGCCCTCTTAAATATAGCCAATGAACTGGCCTCAACTACCTTCTGTGGCAGAGAATTCCAGAGACTCACCACTCTCTGTGTAAAGAATGTTTTCCTCATTTCGGTCCTAAAGGAATTCCCCCTTATCCTTAGACTGTGACCCCTTGTTCTGGACTCCCCCAACATCGGGAACAATCTTCCAGCATCTAGCTTGTCCAACCCCTTAAGAATTTTGTAGGTTTCTATAAGATCCCCCCTCAATCTTCTAAATTCCATCGAGTATTAGCACCTATCTTTACATAACACACCTTTGCCACTCATGTGGCCCCCAGGAGTGATATCCCTTCCCTTGTTGAGGAGCATCCTCTGCTGCTCAGAGTCCACTCAGCCCCTCAATGACCAACAGCAGAAGGAATTGACAAATGACCTTTTGGGTCAGGCAGAGATGCTGCCTGTTCCACTGAGTTATTCCATCTTTTTGTGTCTATCTGTTGTTTTACAGAGTCCACCTATCTATTCTGAAATTAGTATATATTATTGAATACTGGTATACTCATGATATTTGTGCTGGTGTTATCATCTAGGTATTAACAGTTGCTCATTTCATCTACTTGAAGCATTGCTGTTCGCGATGGAATTCCAGAATATAAATTCAGCACCATCATATTTTGGAGGAGATGGAGTTTGTATTTTATGCACTGTCCTTTAAGTGGCTGAGGTTGTGGGTTTAGGAAGTACTTAAGGAAAAAAAGTGATTGTTGAAGTAGCTTTGGTTTAAACTTGGATTTTGTCCGGGATGAAGATCATTGAATATTGAGTCTGAGATGATTAGCCTCCAACAACCACAAATATTTTCTTTGTGTTAGGCAAAACTAGTCAGAGGGTAGTTTTCTATTTAATAGTAAGATTAAACGAGAACTTACCAGTTTGAAGTTTGATCTTTATTTTATGAGGAGTTGCGATGAGGGATTTCGTAAAGACCCCGCCAGGCACGCATGCGCGACATTCTTCAAAGCAACGGTGGGGAATCACAGATAACAACAATGGCTGAAGATAGCAAGATTTAAGAGAACTAACATACCAGTTGACCTTATGATAGTGGGTTTGGGAGCAGAGGGCACGAAATCCCTCATTGCAACTCCTCATAAAATAAAGATCAAACTTCAAACTGGTAGGTTCTCGTTTAATCTTACTATTTTACTTGGGAGTCACGTGAGTGACCTCGTGAAGATTTCAAAGCTCTGTGATTACATGCCCTGGATCACGTCCATGCTCACACACTGCCGTAATTCTGATGGAGGAAGTATGTTAACGTATTTCAGACTTGAACAAGCTGAAAAATAAGAACATTTGTTAATACAACAATAACCCCCTGAACTCGGGGACAAACGTTTAGGGAGCAGCACTTAAAACTGAATCCGCCAATGTTGCAGGAGCGGCTACAAGTCAGTTAAAAAAACCGCTGAAATGTAGATTCACTGGCCCAGCTTGCTATTGCGAGGACATAATCCATGAACACCTCCATGGTCCTTGCCACTGATCTGGATGCATCCCTGGTAGAATGACATTTAAAAAATGTTAGTGTCTTACCTGCTGCACCGAATACCACCTTGAGTCATCTGGAGATAGTCTGCACGATCACCCTGTGATGTGGGTTTCCATGGGTGAATCAGATCCGTCTCCATATACCTGATGCCCATTTTCAGACCTGTAGTCGTAGGTCTGTGTAGTTTAAGCAACTCTTCTATAAAGAAGTGACTTTATTATGGGTCGATCATTCTATCCAGGTTTAATTCCTGTGGAGTCTTGACCCGTTGTGCTGTGTTCAGTGCCATTACCATCATCACTTTGAAGGTGAGAAAGTCCAGTGGTCAACACTACCTCTAATCTCAGGTAATATAATATCATGGTCAGGGGGGGATGGATAGACCATACCCCTCATAGTTTGATTACCAGCTGGTGAGATCCCACTCCAATGTTGAGATAGGATGACAGTGCACTCCTGGTACTGCATACAGCACTGTAACTGAGGGACTCATCATAATGAAGACCCATGTGGATTCCAGCACATTGGAGATCGTAGCAGATATGTAGGTGGTGTAGGTCCGACCACAGAAAACCTCGCATATCCTTATGTAGGTGAGGTACTGCTTCCTAGTGGACTCTCTCTGCAAGATGCTGTTTGACGTCCATGGTCTTTTATGTTGCAGAGCCTGGTTGCGTTTCCTGCAACAACTGTCTGATGAAGCAAAATAGGGAAAGCATAGAAAAAACGCATTTCCCCCCCCTCCCAATGTAGCGAGCATGCGTACATCGCCACTGCCCCAGGATCTGGTTCTCAAGAGACATATGTTGGTATCGAATGGCTCAACCTGGACGCAAGGAGGTCGATATCTGGTGTTCCATATTGGGCTATAATTTTAGCAAATATTTGGAGGTTCAAATCCACTTGATGTCGTTATTAAATACTTGTGACTTGATGTCCGCCACCATATTGAGCTTAATCAGAAAGTACGTAGCTGATACCCAAATATTTATTTCAATCCACCAGAGCCAAATTAATGTTTCCAACTCATCACAAGATATTGACTTGACACCACCCATAAGGTTTAAATATGCCACCTCAGTGGTATTATTTTGAAGACGAACATACGTATGCTGCAGATTAGTGCATTAAGCCCACAGCCCGTGACATGTTCCCAGCATTTCTAAACAGTTTATACCTTGTGATTGAAGAGAAGCAGACTCATGCAAATCCCATCTAGTGCCCCAACTGGAATGATGTCGGTAGTTCCCCAGCCCTTGGTGCTTGCGTCGGTTTGTAACACGACTAATGGGTTTAATGTAATGATGAGATTTAACAATCACAACCATTGCTAATCCACCATTGTAGCTCAATTTATGCTTTGACTGGCAGCTGCATAGGCTCGTAAATGTCCAGCATTCGCTTTTAATACTGAGATTTTTGTTTTTTGCAGGCTTCGATAGTGTAACGGCCCAGATTATGTGGGCCGTTACACTTACCAATTACCTTAGCAGCATGTCTAATAGTCGGTTCCCTGGCGCAAGCAAGGCTGTTACATGCGTCTATTATGTCTATTGCTCTGTTCCCTGGGATAGTGACAAACAGAGCCCCAGAATGCATGTAACTACCCTCCTACTTGTGAGCTTATGCATGCAGTACTTCCAAGAGAACCAGACCCCCTTACCTCCATGGTTACCGGCGGGTCTGACGTTCTGGTTTCTGGTGTTCCGTCGTTGCTGGGTGCTGCTCGATCGCCTTGGTAAATCCCTGTTCCTGCAGCTGGTGTGTGGTGAGGTAGTCTATGGTGGCCCTGCCCTAAAAAAGGCTTCTGCTGTTGGGGAGCTGGTGGCGGATATGTTCTTGATGGTCTTCCGGCTGCCCCCCCGAGGTTTGGAGGGAGGATAAGGCAGTGGTCTTCGGTAAGTCTGCACCTTTGACGATGATGGTGGTTTCATCAGCCCCACGGTTTTGGCTTCCTCATCAAGTTCTTTGACCTGCTTGGGCACGTCCTCCCCAAACAGCTGTCTTGGTGGTGGTGTTGTGGAGGTACGACGCAACCCAGAGAATTTAGGGTTAAGGTCGGGCCGAATGGAGCTCTTGACTAAAACAGTTTATTTCGAAGTGTGTTACGCAGGAGGGCTAGAGCATCCTGCTGCTCTGCGGATACATCTGCCGCATCAAGGGTCCTGGCGAGCGCCGTGATGCCCGACGTCAACAGCTTCAGAATTTTCTGCATCTTAACCTCTTGTGCCCTCGCACTGGAACTGATGTTCCCCCAGATGGCTGAGTTGACCGTCGGGACGTTCAGGGTAACACAATTTCCAGGATCCTTGTACTTCTCCATGGTTTCTGAAAGTACCTGGTCTTGGAGCTGGTGTGTCGTCAGGAAATTGATACTTACTGCCAGTTTAGGGTGCAGCGGTTCCCCTGAACATACAGGCTTCGCCAATTTCGACACTACCTCCAGCATTTCTTCTTCTGGATCTAGTGCAGTGGGCTCTTCTGCTGCCGCTTCTTCATCAAAATCGGCCATCTGTTGACTCCTAGCACTGCCGACAGACGAAGGTGAGATTGAAGGTGGCGGCATGATCCGGCTCCCAGACCGCAGAGACTTCCGCTGATATAGTTGCTCCATCATTAGCTCCATCCTAGCCATGCGACCGCTGCCGCTACACGCGGACAACAAGCCGACTTCCCCAGGTTCTCCTGAACACTGGGCTCCTACCAGTGAACCGCACCTCGTCGAGGTGCGCTGGCAGGTCGTCGTCACGGACATGCCGCTAGTCCGCCGTCCTTTGGACAATAGCGGTTCCCCTGCCTGATGGGATTCGAGGCGGCCTGGAGTCCTGTAAACAGAGTCACCTGAAAGAAAAAGACTGCAGAAAAAGTTTTCCTGACCTGCAGGTCCCTGCAGTAGAGGAGCAACGCTCCTCCCTGCCTGTCGCTCACATGTGGTCGACGATATGTCGCGCATGCGTGCCTGGCGGGGTCTTCACGAAGTCACTCACGTGACTCCGAAGTGAAATTCCATATTCAGCAGTATTGCTGGGTCTCCATGGTGAAGTTGCACTTAATGATACGGTCTCACATTTTGAACTTATCTCTTAGCATTTTTTGTCCTTCTTGAGCTAGTGCCTGGAGCTAAGAGTATCTGGCAGAGCCGAAAATGAGCATAGGTAAGCTGGTGATTGCTTTCGATTGAAAATGGACTTGGGCAGATAATGAACAAATTGAATATGCTCTTCTTTATATGTTGGTAGTTTCAGGTTGAAGTGGACAACAAGAGCAGATCCTAACCAGCATGTCAACAATACACAATGCGCTGGAGGAACTCCAAGGGCATCACAGTGGTCCCCACCCGAGTGCCCCCCACCCGAGTGCCCCCCCCCCCCTGGTTCTGGTTCTGGACTCCACAGTTTAAGAATAGGGGATAAGTCATTTAGAACTGAGACGACAAAACACTTTTTCTCAGAGTTGTGTGTCTGTGGAATTCTCTGCCTCAGGGGGCAATGGAGGCTGGTTCTCTAGATACTTTCAAGAGAGAGCTAGATAGGGCTCTTAAAGATAGCGGAGTCAGGGGATACGAGGAGAAGGTAAGAATGGGGTACTGATTGGGGATGATCAGCCATGATCACATTGAATGACAGTATGGGATTCGAGGCGCTGCCCTGGCAGCAGCGGCTATCCTGCAGTCCATCTGTTTTTCTTTTTTTGTTGTTTTCTTGTCTTGTTTTAGCGTGTTAATTTGAGTTATTATGTAGAATATGTGTGTGGGAGAGGTGGGAGAAATGTTTCAGTCTCTTCCTTTTCCGTCTCTGTCTGCGCTGAGGCCTAATGGCGGAGCTGGCAGCCTCCAACTGCAACCGGCCTCGAGGCTCCGGAGGCAGAGTTGATGACCTGTTTTTTTCCGGAGCTCCTGCGGCAACAGCTGCGTCCGCTGGACTGGAGGGCGGCAGCTTCAGCAGCTTGACCGCCCCGGGCCGCGGAGTTGAACCGGCCCGTTCGCGGAGAGCGGTTCAGCCGCGGGACTTATTACATCACCGGGTGCGGTCACAACATTGGAGGCCTGGGTCGCCTCAGCGAAGAGGAAGAACAAGAAGGGAAGAGACAAAGACTTTAGATTTTTGCCTTCCATCACAGTGAGGAGGTGTCTGGTGAACTCTCTGTGGTGGATGTTAAATATGTGATTATTGTGTGTTTTGTTGTTTACTATATGTTTGACTGCAGGCAACGAAAAAACGAAATTTCGTTCAGACCGAAAGGTCTGAATGACAATAAAGTTTTCCATGATTCCATGCTGGTATGCTGATCACATTGAATGAAGGGCCGAATGGCCAACTCCTGCACCTATTGTCTGTTGTCTATCCTGTGGCCGAATTTAAGCCTCGCCAAGCGATGAAAGGCCCTGCGAGCGTTGCAAGGCCCTGCGAACGGACTGATCCAAGCCTCCTGATTCGGGGCGGACGAAGCTGCTGTTGTTGGAGCCACAGCGCTACCACAGCCCCCGAAGTCAGCCAGCTTCGCGATGGTAAATCCACAGGCTCTGCAACTGGAACCCTCAAGGTTGATTTCAGTTGGAGGCCGCCATATTCCCCGTTGTTAGGCCGCAGTGTGAACGGAGATTCAACACGGAAAAGGGTCGCATCTCTGTTGAAGGAAGAGATTTTAAAAACCAATATCGGAATTGGTGAAGACGTGGAATATTGCGTCGGGGGACCAGCCCTCCCGTGTGAACATGGGACCCAACGGGTCCCACTTAGTCTAGTATACAACTAAAGATAGACTATAACATAATCTAACATTAACAATAATACAAAGAAGGGAAAAAAAAGACAGACGTACTGCAGGCAGGCCGCAGCTGTAACACAGCGCCGCCACTTTATTGAGGAAGAGAACAGAATGCAGTATTTAATCTGTGTCGGACCAAAGAACTACAAAGCTTGATCATTGCTTTCTTTGATTTGTGTTCAAATGGTTTGTTTGTCTTTGAGTTTGGTTCGTTGTTGCTCTTCATTACCGTGACATCAAGTGTGCTAAGAATCCCTGATCTCTTTCAGCTTTATCCACACCAATTTCACTTACAAGAACGTCATAGACTCCCAGAATAGTTGCACCATGGAAGTAAGGTATTCATGTCTGTATCTTCTCTAATCTCACACACATCCCTCTGTTCCAATCGCTTTTGTTATACTACCATTCACTTCAACTGCTGCAACATTTCATTGTGAGATCTTATTGTGAGCAAATTGATTGCAGTATTGGCCTGGATTGCAGTGTAATCATTGTTTTGTTTTTGTTTCCTTAACGTGTTTAAAGGAACATTCTTGAGTAAATTGCCTGCTTTTTTTTTTAGAAAAAAAGGTATTTGCTCATTCCTTGTGATCAAGAAAAAATAGGTGAACCCCCCCCCCCCCCGCTGTGAATGAGGTAATCTGAAATTAATAGCACTATTCTTTATGTAAGTGATCAGTTCAATTGTAATTTAATTTTATTGTTCCTATAAGAATTGGTGCAAGTATAAAAGTGAAATATTAGGAATGTTGGAAGTATTTGTGTCGGAGAGCATTGAAGGAAAGAGCAGCCGAATTAATGTTTCAGCTTGATAGCTTTGACAATAGACAATGGGTGCAGGAGTAGGCCATTTGGCCCTTTGAGCCAGCACCGCCATTCATTGTGATCATGGCTGATCATCCCCAATCAGTACCCCGTTCCTGCCTTCTCCCCATATCCCCTGACTCCGCTATGTTTAAGAGCCCTATCTAGCTCTCTCTTGAAAGCATCCAGAGAGCCTGCCTCCACCGCCCTCTGACTCAGACTTTGGAACCAATGGCACTGCATTGGAATGGCCTAATATCAGCGTCTTTACTCGCAGTAACTGGAAGCTTGTAGGTTTAACATTGGTAGTGGGTGAGGGTTAAGAAACAATAATCAAAGGAAAATAAGTAATGGCTATCAACAGTAATTAACAGTAGTCATCATGGATTATGGAAGGACAAAGAATAGTGCTATTGAATTTAGACAATTGATAAAAATAATGCAGAGGACAATGTCTACACTTGAATTTTAAGAAAGCATTTGGTTAGTAATATTTTACCACATAAAATGAGTGGAAATGCAGGGCGAGGCTCGAGAAACTGACGTTCTTCTTGGACCACAGGAGATTTGGGGGGGGGTCATGCAGGGTAAAATTTGATTGAGTGTGAAGTGTCACGATGAGGACAGAAAATAATTTCCCATTATTTGTTGGCAGAAGGACCAGGGATCACAGGTTTAATGTTTTGTGTGTGAGGAAGCGCTCTTTATACTGAGAGTGATAATGTCCTGGACTTGCTTTCATCATCCTTGTGGACAGCAAAGACAATGATTTAGCAGGAAATTGGATTGACGGAAGAAAAATAAACTTGTAGGGATAGAGCAGAGAAATGGGACTGATGTGAATTTGATGGGGTGAATGGCCTCCTTCAGAACGAATCACTCTGACTGTATGATTGGTTACAGCACAGATCTTCCCTGTATATATGCTTCAGCTGCTCACTTGATAAACCCACTGAACCATTGGGCAAATTCTGTGATCCTATTTGGTCTACTCAATTTTGAACGTTTCGTTTGGCTTGCATTTCCTAAATGCATATTTTGGGATTTATCAATAACAAGTATGTGAATAGAAACGTAGTATACTTCTGCTTTACTTTTCAGCAGTTCAGTTGTAATGATGCAGGAGATAGCAATTCCTGTTCTTTTTCACAAAAGGTCCTGAGAGGTTTAATACATTCTCTTTCAGCAAGCCTGTTTTATCTGGTCTGCTGACCTACCGTTCAGCTCTAATGCTTTTTGTGCTTTTTTTGATGCCGGCTTCAATAAGAAATAAAACTGCAGTTTGTTGTTTTGCCTCTCTTGTTACAGTTTTCAGTGTATATCTGGAACTTGGATAATTTATTTGCAGCTGCTGGTCCATAACCGATAGGAATTGAAACTTCCAGGCCTAAGATTGCGAAATGGACCTGAAATCTTTCAGAATATAGAAGTCAATATTTTAGATAATGTATGAGAGCACCGAGAGAGTGAACATTAAATATCTAACTCTCCTACAAATGAAAATAGGTGTGGAGTTATTAAAAGGCCATTTTAAAAAGCAACAGAGCCTTTCCTCTGTCCAAATATTCATAACGTTGAAGAGGGAATATTCTAGCATAGAGGATGGTAGCAATTTGGAATTCTCTTCTGCAAACAATTAACATTAGATCAGTTACTGTTTTTCTTAAACTGCAACTGCTATAACTTTGTATCAATAGTCTCGATGGAAATGGAAAACATGGATAATAAATATTGGAGTTCCATGTTTCTACATTAAACTGCTAGAGGAACTCAGCAGCTGTTTTTTTTAAACTCGAGATTGCGGCATCTGCAATCTCTTGTCAGGCTAAATCTGTGGAAGGAAATAGACAGATGACATCTGAGGAAGAATCCTGAAATGTCATCTGCCCATTTCCATCCACAGAAGATGGCTGAGAAAAGTGAATATGTAAATTCAAACTCTTTCCATTGGCCTTATTCTTGATTTTCTGCAGGAGGTATTCATATTAATACCTGTGGATTTTAAATGTTAAAAAAAGAATTTTCAAAATGTACTATTAGTATCAGGCTGTAAATAGATGATTTTTTAATTTTTGAACACCTTTCCCATTCCACCCCTTACCCAAACTTCTTCATTAATTCCCAAGCATAAGTACCTTGTATATAGAGCCTCATTTTCTAAATGCATGTTTTTTGAAATCTGGGATGTCCTCAACCATTAACCCCTTTAACCATCTCGTGATTAAAATTAATAGATGGAATTTCACGTGGGGAATTTCGTGTGGTTTGCAGATTCCTTTGATATGCTGCATCTAGCATCAATTCTGGGGCATGTGTTTAAGGAGAGAGCCATTGTTGCTTGTTATCACTGCAAAGAATGAGTCTTTCCATATTGCTTCTACAAAAATATCCTACAAACAAATCTTTCTTTTTGATACCACAATCCTTCCTGCAATCAGCTTTGGTTTGAATTGGCAATTTGTGTTCTTTTCGGCTGATATATTCACAGAATATTTAGTTTTGTCAGTTTATTAATGTTGCGTGTATTGAGGTACAGTGAAAAGCTTTTTTTGTTGCATGCTATCTAGTTAGCGAAATGACTATACATGGTTACAATCAAGTCATCCACAGTGTATAAATACTGGATAAAGGGAATAATGTCTGGTGTAAGGTAAGGTCCGATTAAAGATAATTCAAAGTTCTCCAATGAGGTAGATCGTAGGTCAGGATACGTTGGATACGACTGTTCGGTTGCCCGATAACAGCTGGGAAGCAGCTGTCCCTGAATCTGGAGGTATGCGGTTTTAAACTTCTGAACTTCTTGTCTATTGGGAGAGGGGAGAAGAGTGAGTGACTGGGGTTAAACTCATCCTTGATTATGCTGGTGGCCTTTCCAAAGCCACCATTGATTCAGAAACAAGATCAGTCGGACAGTAGTTGCTGATATTTGAAGATTACAGACTTTTGAGAGGTGATGGCAGAATTAAGATCCCGCCCCATTTACCAGAATATTGAACATGAGAATCGTGAGTGTTTAATTGTCATAAATACTGAAAACAGAACAATGAAATTCTTAATTTGCCTGAGATTTATTGAAACTGTGGATAGTTATTGCTGCCGATCCTTGACTGGTTTTATTTAACGAAAGCCCTTTTACCTGCAGTGTTGAAAGATGTTCCGGTGGTTGCTGGGAGGAAGGGATGTACAAGAACCAGTGGAGGTGAGGTTTCCTCATTGTCTTTATTATTAATTTAAATTTGTGAAGGTGACTATTGGTAAAAATATCTCCAAAACCAAAATATTTTTACAATTCCTTACCCGACCATGTTTTTACATGTAAACATGGACAATATATTTATCTTTAAGGTATTTTCTGCCATTTTACATTGATTAAAACTGTTCCCGAAATAATTGCAAATGACTGGTCAGGGCAGGGTATTCATTCCATGATCTTGCTTTTTATTTTATTGACTTCTTTGACTTTTCCCTTTGAATATAGAACAGAATATTCCCTAATATTTGGTTCTGGCTTACATAGTTCCTTGGCAAGATTGGATATCTTCCATTTATGCTGTGGTTGTGTATTTTTCAAAATATCTCTGCAGACTGATAATGTATTATTCTAATGTTACAATGCCCTACAATTTCAGACTTTTCATGCTTCATTTTTTATAACAAACTTGGCACAATAATTCTTATCTTTTAAATGTTTTAGAAGTCACTGATTCTATGCTTAGGAGATGACCAACCACAGAATCCCTACATGGAGCTCCAGGTACTAAAAGGTCACAGTGATATCGTTCGCTTCATGGTATGGATTGATGATACCAGGTTAGATTTAATTACCTTTGTTTCTTTTGTACATGCTAAGGAGTTTCCAAACAATGCAGTTTTGGAATCTTTCCAATTGCCTTTGAAGAATCTTAGTATTTCTAATCTACATATGGATCAATATCATCATAGGAAAAGTATGTAACTGCTACCAGTTAAGATTTGTAATGTATATGTGAATGCATGTAAGGCGTTGCTGCTATTTCGTATTGACAAATTGTTTTAGTGAAGGCTAAAATGTAATGCAGGTTATATATATATATGTATATGAGTATGAGATATATTTGTTCAGTTTAACATATGCAATTTAGGTGTAGAATCAATATTATATTTGACATAGGTGCATTTCTTTAGTTGGTTAATTGTCATGTTCAGTGAAAAGCGTGCTAGCCAGTCAGTGAAAAGAGTCTGAAGAAGGGTCACCCATTCCTTCTCTCCAGAGATGCTGCCTGTTCCGCTGATTTACTCCAGCATTTTGTGTCTACCAGTGAAAAGACAATACATGATTACAATCAAACAGTTCACAGTGTACAGATACACGATAAGGGAATAACGTTTAGTGCAAGATAAAGCCAGTAAATTCCGATAAAAAATAGTCTGAGGAAAAAAAGAGTAACCTTAATGTGCTCTTGAAATTTCATAAACTATCATGACCAAAAGTTATTAAAGAAGGAACTGCAGATGCTGGAAAATCGAGGGTACACAAAAGGCTGGAGAAACTCAGCGGGTGCAACAGCATCTAAGGAGCGAAGGAGATAGGCAACGTTTTGGCCCGAAACGTTGCCTATCTCCTTCGCTCCTTGGATGCTGCTGCACCCGCTGAGTTTCTCCAGCCTTTTGTGTACACATGACCAAAAGTTAGATTCGTTGAAATAAAATGTTGTTAGAAATATTAGACTTGCTTATATAATGAAAGTAAGCTTCAGGAACACTGTCCTTCACTATAACATGCGGCGAGCTGGGTTTCATGCTTCGCGTTCCTCTATGAGCCCTTCATTTATACCGTACTGTACAGGTGGATTCTGTTGCCCTTTTAGGTCTAGTCACAATCAGCAGGTGGACCATTTTCTCAGATTGCTTTTGGGAAAGTTAAATTGATCTGGTCTCAGCCTTCATAACCAGTTGCTGTTTTCTTCTTCCTATATTGCTTTCTGATATGAAGTCAGAAGTAATGAAGATGAAAGGCCATGAGAGCAAACTAAGCTTGAGCTGATGTGCAAGCTTTGGTAATATGTTTCTTAGTCTTCTGTCTTTGGAAATCCATTAACACGTTCAGAAAGTAATTCTGAGGAAGCACCAGTAAATGCACTGATAATTCAACGTGCCTGTATGTGCCAGAAATATTTAGGTGAATTAGGGATAAAATCATGAAAGACTTTAATTCTAAACATATTTTGGGTAATCTGGCAATTTTAATTGAGTTTCGTTTGATTTGCTTTAACATTTGGCCAACATTTCGGTGTAATTCACAATATAAAGTGGAATGTTGGAAGATTTATCTTTCACTTGATTGAGAAAAACTGGAAAGGCTAGACAGTTACACGTTTCAGATGATTCTCTGCCGTTTGTTGGAGAGGCAAGAGAGTGCAGATGTGTAATCTGGACCAAAATGCAAACTGCTGGTAGAACTCAGTGGGCCAGGCGGCATCAGTTGGGAGAGGAGCTAGGAGACCCAGTAGGTAAAATGTACTCCTTTGTGGGTGACAGGCAGATGGTGGAGGGTAACAAAACTGGGTGAACAGGGACTAGGGAAGTGGTTGGAAAAGAGAGAACTTAGCTGAATCAGGAGAGGAAAAGGAACATTGTGGGTTCGGACTAGCTGAAACTGGAAAATTAAGTGTCATACCATTTGAGTTGTAAACTATTCAGGCCAAGTACGAGGTGCTTTTCCTCAGTTTCGAATTCCTCAATCTTCACTCCTTGGCACTGAAAAAGGCCGAGGACAGAAGAGAGACACAAGGAACTGCAGATGTTGGAATCTTGAGTAAAACATAGAGTACTAAGTACTAGAGTAACTCATCAGGTCAAGCAGGAGCGGTTAGGTGACAGGTTGTTGTGGGAATGAGAAAAGGAGTTGAAATGGCCTGCCACCGGGAGCACGATGGTCAATATGGCCAGAGCGTAGATGTGCAGCAAAATGGTTACCAAGTCCATTTTTAAAATGTATCTTTCTTGAATTTTCTGTTCAAGGACATCTGAAATGTTCTTTTTCAGGGAACGTGGTTTCTCTTTAGACCCTAGAGAACCAGCGTGGAAGCAGATCCTCACTGAGTCCATGCTGACATGCGATTACCCCATACACTAGCATACTATCCTACATACGAGAGACAATGTACAATTTTACAGAAGCCAATTATCATACAAACATGTTTGTCTTTGAAGAGTGGGCGGGAACAAGAATTCTAGGGGAAACCCTCGTGGTCATGGGGAGAATGTACAAACTCCCTACAGGAAGCACCCGTAATTAGGACCTGGGATCCTTGGATTCCTTTACTTCAGAGAATCTGCCTAACCCGCTGAGTTACTCCAACATTGTGTGTCTTTCTTTGGTATAAACCAACATCTGCAGATACATCCTACACCTTATTTCTGGTTGCTGAAGCCCTCACACATTTTCTACGTTTCCAAGACTTTTATTGCAACACTCCACCAGGAGTGTTGCAATAAAAGTCTTGGAAACGTAGAAAATGTGTGAGGGCTTCAGAAGGTACAGAGATAGAGTTCTCTTGGTCCTCCATTTCACCCTATCAGCCTCCGCACTATCCTTCATTTTCGTCAGCAGCAATGGGATCCCACCACCAGTCACATCTCCTCCGTGCCCCTCCCTCTTAGTCACAACCCTTTATTGCTTTCCGCAAGGGCTACTCTCTGTGTGACTCCCTGGTTCACATCACTACCACCCACCACTGTGTCTCCTGGCACTATCCCCTGTACCACCATCCATGAACCTAAACAGCCCACGCAGGCCAAGCAAATATTCACATGCTTCTCTTCTGACTTCCAACTGCATTTGGGGCTCTCATGTGGCTTCCTCTACATTGGCGAGATGAAGCAGAGACCGAGTGACTGGCTGTTTTGTATAACACCTGTGCTCTGTTTCCTATGGCCACCTTGAGCTCCTGGTTGCATGCCACCTCAAACCTCTTTTCCATTCCCCACTGACCTGTTCTCAGTCTTTTCTACTGCCAGAATGAGGCCAAACACAAACTTGAGAAACCGCTCCTTCATATTCTGACTGGGTTTTCTGCAACCCAGTGGTGTGAAGGTTGAGTTTTCCAATTTTTTTTCATAACCCGCATCCCATGTGCTCCTTTCTCTTCCCTTCTGATTCATCCAGTCTCGTTACCCTCTCCTACCCCGCCTATTACTTGCAGACTTCACAATCTAGGTCTTCTATACCCTGCCCAACTTATTACATCTGCCCATCATTTATCCCTGCTCTGGTTCTATGTGGTATCTTTCTCGCTTATCAAATTTCAGTATCTGCAGCCATGTGTGTCTTCACCTATCACCTATCTACTTCCACCTTCCTTCTCCCCACCTGGCTCCATCTGCTCCCTCTTTTTCTCTCTTCGTTATTTATCTCTACCTATCAACCGCCCGTTGCTGTTTCCAACTCCACCCCATCCACTCCCCTCCCCCCCCCCCCCCCCCCCTGTTTCTCTGGCTATCAACCCCCACCTCTCCCAGTTCAATCACTTGCCAGCCCTGGCCTTGCCCTCTCTCTTTTACTTTATAGTGACTATCACCATTTTACACTTTCACTCCTGTTGCAACATAATTCGCCATCCTTCTGCTTCCACAGGTACTGCTTTACCTTCTGAGTTCCTCCAGCAGTTTGTCATCTTCAGATTATCCATCTGTTTCATACCAGATCATGTGTATAATCTGTTCGTGATGCTGGTAAGGTTCTCCTTTAAATATGTGTCTTCATGAGTCTGAATTTTTATCTCCCAGAAAAGAAAGGGAAATGCATGCTGTTTCCTTCCCTAAATCCTGGACCCAGTTTAAAATTCCCTATCTGTACCCAGATGCTTGGCCTGGTGAATTGCCTTGGCCTAAAGTTTATTCACAAAAAACACTATGTTGGAAAAGTAGTCTGAAGGAATGGTAATGTCAGCAGAGGTCATCATTTTCCTATTTTATTCAAATGTTTCCATTCAATTGAAGGTGAATAAATTCTGTTATTTTTTATTTATGCAGATTTGCCTCAGCAGGCGATGATGGAGTTGTGTTTTTATGGAATGTTCAGGTAAGTATTTACTGAACTAATTTTGTTCTGCAAGATATTGTTTGGATTTTGTAGTAACATTTACTTAACGGGTTTCTACAAAATAAGGGGGTTATACAAAAAGCTGGAGAAACTCAGCGGGTGCAGCAGCATCTAAGGAGCGAAGGAGATGGGTGATGTTTCGGCCTGCTGATTTTAGGTTTTTTTTGTTGGGGTTATCAGTTACGGGCAACATTTCTATTTAAAAAAAAATCAAATCCCAGGGAAATTAGATATGGTCCTAATTGGTGTACAGTGAGCTGTGAAATATGCAAATATTAATGGTGTGAATTTGGTTTATTGCCACATGTAATTTAATGATTGTTGATGCAGTTTGATAACATGAACATGTATAATGGTCATTGGAACAGTATATAGCTGGGTAACACAGACCTAAGCGGCAGTGCTGTAGTAAGATGACATTTGCAAGAGGGAATGGGTGAGAAAATGGGTGTAGAAAATATTTAAACTCCATTACCTGTTATTTCAGTCTGAAGAAGGGTCTTGACCCGAAGCGTCACCCATTCCTTCTCTCCAGAGATGCTGCCTGTCCCGCTGAGTTACTCCAGCATTTTGTCTACCTTTGATTTAAACCTGCATCTGCAGTTCTTTTCTACGCATCTCTTACTTAAAGTTATATACTTCCAAGTTTCAATGATAAGGAAATCTAAAACTATGATCTTAGTTATATTTGTACACATGCCTTGGTTGTTGATGTAGAAAATTATTAAGACAAATTCCTAATGGCAAACATTGGGCTTGCAGCTCACAATACAAAAGGCATCCAGAAGGTGGTGTGTTTTACTCATTACTTGCCATTTGGTTAAGCTATGTGGTCAGATACGTTTCAAATCAGTGTAAGCATCTTTTAAAAAATGAATTGTTTTTGTCCTATTTATATTTCTGATGTGAACTGACTCCTATACATTTTAATTATTTTATCGGTATATATTTTGTTTAAAAAAAATTAATTAGTCTGCAATTGGGGAAAATTACATTAATTTACATCTTTGAAGGGCTTTGACATCAATTAATCGATTAATTCTGCTAACAGTTCTCTGCCATTCTGTTTTATTACGAGTTTGGAATGGATGAGAGGCAACTTTGTGGTGCAGCTTTGAGAGGCGCTGTAGCCCATCTTTCCTGTAGTTCTTATTTCTTAGAAAATTTTATTTTTTTCTAAAATATAGATGTGGCTTATATTTAACATCTTGTCAATTTTGATTTGTTTTTCTTTAAAAGTGAATTAACCAGCAGTAAGGGCTTGGAATATGGCCAGTAGGTATAAGTACCAAAGATATACAATTTTAGAAAGATTTCAACAGTTATAAGTATTTCACCAGGGCAAATACCAGGCTACTTGCTCCACAAGTCAAATTAGGACAACAAATAATTACCTTTTTGTACATTAAGTTTGAGAAATATGTGAATATAAAAACCTTTACAATGTAACTCTATATTTATCTGATTATGAGACACATCATACCTGTTCAAATTTCTGTAGGTAAATTCTTGAAAAAAGCAATTCAGACATTTTAAGGCAAAATCTCACCTTAATTTGTGAACGTAAACATCTATGCACCCCCCCCCCAAACAAAAAAAAAAGGCTATTGGATTATTGGGAAAACACAAAAGACTATTCAGAACCAACATTTCCCGGTTTCAAAAATTTTAGGTGAATGGGAAAAATTAAGCATTGGACATTCATTATAGCAGGCGGGATAAACAACTACTAGAAATTACTTTTTAAAAACTTTTTAAAACAGTTATAATTTTTTCTTTTTGAGATATTGTTAAAGTTGTGTAAATGATTGTGAGGTTTCACAAATTGATTTTATAAACCAAGATTATATCTTGTGCTTGCAGACTGGAGAGAGACTTCATGAGCTGCGTGGCCATTCTAGACCAATCACAGGAATTGCTCTTATTCCATTGAAGTATCATTCACAGTCAGGAAGTTGTCATCTTCTTACTGCTTCTTCTGATAGGACAGTTATGGTATCCTTTCAACATGGTCTGGAAAATACATGATTGTTCATCTAGCTTGGCAGAGGAGATTTTCATTCTCTGAGCCATACCCAGATTGTAATATTTCATTAATTTGTTAAGACCTATTTTTCCAATAAAATTGTTTGATGTTCAATTTAAGTTCCATGATAATATTATAGTCTTGATAAGTTTATCAAGAGCAGGATAGTCTTTGTGGAGGGAGAGGAGATTTTGTTTATAGGAGAAGGTGATGAAAGAAGTCGAACTGAAGACATAGCTTAAGTAGTAAGAGGATTGGCGAAATAAAAACTAACTGCTGGAGGAACCTAGCGGGCCAGACAGCATCCGTGGAGGGAAATGGGCTGTCGATAATTCGAGTTGAGACTGTTCATCTGGACTGAAGAATTAGTGAGGAGATTACCTGAATAAGGAAGTGGGGAGGGGTGGGGGCAAGAGCTGGACAATGATGGGTGGAGGGTTACACAAAAAGCTGGAGAAACTCAGCGGGTGCAGCAGCATCTAAGGAGCGAAGGAGATGGGCGACGTTTCGGGTCGAGACCCTTCTTCAGACTGGTCAGGGATCATGGAAACGAGAGATATAAACTGTGATGTGGAGAGATAAAGAACAATGAATGAAAGATATGCAAAAAGGTATAGGTGATAAAGGAAACAGGCCATTGTAAGCTGTTTGTGGTGTGAAAATGAGAAGCTAGTGCGACTGGGGGGGGGAGATGGAGAAGGAATGTCAGGGCCCGAGGGCGAGGTGGGGCGGAGGCAGTCTGGGTTAGCAGAATTGAGAAAATTCAATGTTTAAGCCCAGAGGATGCAGACTCCCCAAGCGGAATATCAGGTGCTGTTCCTCCAACTTGCGGTGTTGCTCATTTTGGCCGTGGAGGAGGCCCAGGACCGAGAGGTCGGATACGGAGTGGGAGGGAATGCAGGTGATGAGGGGTTGATTGGCAGATGGAGTTCAATGGGGGAGTGATGGGTGGAAATCGTGAGAGAGGCTAGGAGCGGATAAGTGGAGACATCAAAGGATTGCCGATGATGGAATTTGAGAAGAAAGGATAGAATTACATATGGAAAGGATGGTGGTCAGATGGGAACTGTGGAGGGAGGTCAGGGGGCCGATTGGGAGGAACAGGTGCATGATGTGTAGAATGGGGTGGGGAAATAAACTGGTTTATAGGGGCTGTGGGGGAGGGAAGGAGGGTTGGAAAGAAGGTGAATGAGAGCACTTGGGTAAACCAGAAGGAGAAAGACGTGGACAGTTGGGGCAGCAGGTACCAGAAGTTAATTATAAAGCTCCTTGGAAAAATAGAGAAAATTAAAAGCAAATGTAAAGCCTGCATATGATATAGGCACATATTAGGAAGCATAAGTGTGTACCAGATGACCCAAGCAGCTTGTTTCTGTATTGTCCTGTGCAAATTTAAGCTAATTCCCTTGCTGCTTTTGTAACTCTGCACTATTAAATGTGAGCAACACACTTAACAAAAGAGGAGATTTCGCAAGAAGGGTTTCGACCCGAAACGTTGCCTATTTCCTTCGCTTCATAGATGTTGCCTCACCCGCTGAGTTTCTCCAGCATTTTTGTCTGCTAACAAAAGAGGAAATGTGTAGTGTGTACTGCTTGTTGAACGTATAAGATAATCTAAAAAAGATCATCTTAAAAAAGATTGAAAAGATAATCTAAAAAAATATTCTTCCATTGAAACTGTTGGCATTCTTCAATAATTTGCTATAAACATTGAATTTGTAACAAATTAGTTAAGACAGTTCCGGACCTGAAACGTCGCCTACCCATTCCCTCCACAGATGCTGCCTGACCTGCTGAGTTACTCCAGTAGTTTTGTTTTTAGATAATCCAAAATATTATTATCTGGATTATATGAAAACCTTGTTCTGGTGCTGGAAAGCTTTGTATAAACCAATGCCATTGGTGCCTACAGATCACATTGACGTGGATTTCTTTGGGGTTTCTCTCTGCAAGTATGCTGTTGTAGCTTGCAGTGAAATAAATCTGATCCATGGGCCTATAGGATAAGAATTTCATATTTACTATTTGTTTGGCAAAGGCAAGTAATTTGGTGATTAACTTTAATTCCAAATGGATTATCCTTTATTGATGTAGCCAGATCTGGGACTTAGACACGGGCAGCCAAATCCATTTGTTGGCAGAATTTCAGTCCTCTGTTAAGGTAAGGGAAAGCTTTCATTTGATTTATATTGATGGATGTAAAGCTCCACCATTTACCTTTGGTTGATTGCTAATAGTTAACATTTTTTTCTGAAAACAATTTTACAATTTGAGTAAAATTGGTAATTCTTTAAATTTTAGACCCAGCTTTTTACTTTTTTTTTAATTGAGCAAATCTTATAATCAGAATTACACCATATTTCATCTAAAAACGCAGAGAATTAAACCATACTTCACTACATAACACAGTTGAGCAGCGACACTGACTGCAGATGCTGATAAATGAAGCAAAAATACAAACTGTAATGCTGAGGCTTTATAAGGTGCTGGTTAGGCTGCATTTGGAATATTGTGAGTAATTTTGGGCACCATATTTGAGGAAGGATGTGCTGTCTCTGGAGAAGATCCAGAGGAGGTTTACAAGAATGATCCCAGGAATGAGGAGCTTAACCAACAATGAGCTTTTATTAGCACTGGGCCTGTACTCGCTGGAGTTTAGAAGAATGTGTGAGGACCTCATTGAAACATACAGAATAGTGAAAGGCTTGGATAGAGTGGATGTGGAGAGGATGTTTCCACTAGTGGCCTTCAAGGAAGGAGATGGGGAGACATTTATTTAGTCGGAGGGTGGTGAATCTATGGAATTCTTCGCCATAGAAGGCTGTAGAGGCCAAGCTAGCGGATATTTTTAAGGCATAGATAGATAGATTTTTGATTAGTACATGTGTCAGAGGTTATGGGAGGAAGGCAAGAGAATGGGGTTAGGAGGGAGAGAGAGATCAGCCATGATTGAATGGCTGAGTAGACCTGATGGGCCAAATGGCCAAATTCTACTCCTATCGGTAATTACTTTATGACCTTATAACTGCTGGAAGAACTTGGCAGGTTGAGCAGCACCTTTGGAGGCAAAGGCTTGGTCATCGTTTCTGGTCGAAACCCTGCATCAACTTCCACAGATATTGCTCAACCTGCTGAGTTCTTCCAGGGGTTTATTCATTTTTTGCTCCAGGACATTGAGATTAGTTTAGCCAAATCCTGATTAGAACGTGGAGGGAAAAAGAATTGGGGCAAGAAACAAAGTAGGAGTTTGTATGAAAAGAAACAATTAAAACAATGCAAAATGTATCTGTTAACACCATGCAAATACCTTGATTGCTGGCAAAGGAGTTATTGAAATAATAGTTGAAGTATGCAGTTCATAAGGAGATGGAATGGAAGCAACAGGACTGTCATACGAGGAAAGATTGAAAAGACTAGGCTTGTATTCATTGGAGTTTAGAAGGATGAGGGGGAATCTTATAGAAACGTATAAACTTATAAAAGGACAGGACAAGCTAGATGCAGGAAAAATGTTCCCAATGTTGGGCGAGTCCAGAACCAGGGGCAACAGTCTTAGAATAACGGGGAGGCCATTTAAGACTGAGATGAGGAAAAATGTTTTCACCCAGAGAGTTGTGAATTTGTGGAATTCCCTGCCACAGAGGGCAATGGAGGCCAAATCGCTGGATGGATTTAAGAGAGGGTTAGAAAGAGCTCTAGGGGCTAATGAAATCAAGGATATGGGGAGAAGGCAGGCACGGGTTATTGATTGGGGACGATCAGCCATGATCGCAATGATTGGTGGTGCTGGCTCGAAGGGGCGAATGGCCTCCTCCTTCATCTATTTTCTATGTTTCTATCTTTCATATGTGTAAATCAAACGATTATCCTTTTTTTTTCAACAAACATTTCAATTGCATGAGAATTTCTCCTGGTGATAAAGCTAAAACCGTCTAGTGGAAATTATTACAGATGGGCTATTGTTACTGTTCAATGTGCTCCCGTAAGATGATTTAAGTCAATATATTTAGTTAAGGAAAATATGAAAGTTTTTACAATGTGTAGCTAGATGTATAGTGAAAACAGGTTGTAATTTTTTGATAATTTTGATTTGGATGAGAACATACATGGCAAGATGACCAAGTTTGGAGATAATACAAAACTCTGCGTTTTTGCAGATGGTTGTGAAAAATTGCAGCAGGATCTTGACCGATTGTCAAATGGGCTGAGAAATGGTTGATGGAATTTAATACAGAGAAATGTGAGGTGTTGCAAGTCTAACATGGGCAAGACCTACACAGTGAATGGAGGGCTCTGGGTAGTGTGTAGAGCAGAGGGATCTAGGAGTGCAGGTGCGTGGTCCCTTGAAGGCGTAGTCACAGGTAGATAGGGTGGTCAAAAAGGCTTTTGGTACAATGGCCTTCATCGGTCAGAGTATTGAGGATAGAAGTTGGGAGGTCAAGTTGCAGTTGTATAAAATGTTGGTGACTCATTTAGAATAATGTATTCAGTTCTAGGCACCACGTTATAGGAAAGATGTTGTCAAGCTGGAAAGGGGACAGAAAAATTTTATGAGGACATTGCCAGGACTAGAGGGTCTGAGCTATAGGGAGAGGTTGGGTAGGCTATTCCTCTAATCCTTGGAGTGCAGGTTGACGGGTGATCTTATAGAAGTATATAAAATCATGAGGAATAGATCGGGTAGATGCACAGAGTGTATTCACTCTGATTCCTATTAAATCTTTTCCCCTTCACCTTAAACCTATGTCTCTTGTCCTCGATTCACCTACTCTGGGGAAGAGACTCTGCGCTCTTGCCCAGAGTATGTGAATTGAGGAACAGAGACAGAGGTTTAAGTTGAAGGGGTAAAGATTTAATAGGAATCTGAGGGGTAACTTTCTCACACAAAAGGTGGTGCGTGTATCGAACAAGCTGCCAGGGGAGGTAGTTGAGGCAGGGACTATCCCAACATTTAAGAAACAGTTGGACAGATACATGGGTAGGACAGGTTTGGAGGGACATTGACAACACGCAGGCATGTGAGCCTAGTGTAGTTGGGACATGTTGGCCGATGTGGGCAAGTTGGGCTGAAGGGCCTGTTTCCACACAATCACACTATGACTAATCTGTATATTAATCCATCCATGCATTCATTTAAAATTATTAAGATTCAAAAAGATATTCTTTGAACAAGTACCGTGTTCATTCCATGTTGAAAATTTAGTTGTGTACTTTGTACTTGTATGCACAAATGTGCACACTGCTGTACCCCATAATACTTGTATACATCAATATATTTGACTGGGAATTTGTACAAAAGATTAACATTAGGTGGATCCATACACAATGTGCCAATGAATTAATTGTACTTGCAAACTTTCTATTTTTTGTCAGTGCCTGAAGGTTATTGAAAGGCTTGATGTATGGCTGTCTGGAGCAGACAAAATATGCGTTTGGAATAATCGTGCAGAATTGCTCTGCAAAACAACTTGTTTTAAAGATGCAGGTATTGTGCTTCAAGATTCCGCACTTTGCAAGACATTCCATTTGCTCCAATTTTTAAATTACAATTATATTATTTTTCTGATCAGATTATTTTAGAAGTTCCCAGTTCAATTGTTTCTAGTTCAGATATGTCATCTTCATATGGAATAAGGCCCCAAAAGGGAAAGAGAAATATAGCCTGATGGTTGTAGGGAAGAAGGTGCTCCTGAACCTGGACGTTAAATTTTTCATACCCCTTTATCACCTTCCCGATGGCGAGTGAAATGAGAGCGTGGCCAAGGTGGTGTGGATCTCTAATGCTGGCTGCCTTTTTGAGGCAGTGACTCTTTGATGATGGGGTGGTCAGTACCTGTGATGGACTGGGCTTCTTGAACAATTTCCTCACAGCTGCTGGCCCAAAATTAGCAAGAATATTCAACTGCAGAGATTTCAAATGCCATGTTACGTTCAAAAAGATATGCAGAAATATGTGATTAAGCACTGCATGATCGACATTTCATAGAATCATAGAAAATAGGTGCAGGAGTAGGCCATTCGGCCCTTGGAGCCTGCACCGCCATTCAATATGATCATGGCTTTCAGAGACATTTCAACGAGATTTGGCGCCATTTCATTTCTTGGGCTGGCAGCTCACTTACTGAGACCACGCACACGCTCACACACCCTCACTGACTCGCACACCATATATATGGCAGTAAACTTTCTTGAATACTCAAACGGCCGAGCGTGGCCTCTCCACTTTGGGGCTTCCGCAGTCTGCGGCACTTCCGCAATCAGCGTGACCTCTGCACTTACCGGAAATTACGAAATCAGAGCGACCTCTGCACTCACCGGAAATTACACAACCTGTCCACTAAGCAGAAGTCACGAAGTGAGCGGGACTTTTGAACCAAACACAGTCAGACCTAATAAAGTATTTATTCCTTCCAAACACAGTCGGACCTAATAAAGCATTCCAGTTTCAAGCACAGGCAGGGCAGGAGGCCAATCAACTCATGGCATTGTGATTAAGGGCTAACAAATCATTTATTGCAAGTACATTGCATACTCGCAGTTCAGTTGATTCACAGCTTAGAATGAGAGTCGTGGCCTCTCCCTCGCAGAGTGACTGAGTCACGTCCAGGCATCTGGGGTTTTATAGTCCTGCACCCCCCTCCCCTGGAAGGGGCGTTACCTTCATCGCAGTGATTGACAGGCGAGAGGATCTCAAGGTTTTTTAAACACTCATAAATTTTTATATTTTTAATCGATGGGAAAAATCCTCGGGGCCTGCTCAGTGGAGGAGGACTGAGTAGGATGGCCTAAAATCATAGCGATATTTGGTAGCGTTTTTTCTAAAATCAATATACAGCGCAGACAGGAAGTGGTCAAGATGAGACTTTAAATTATATAGATTTCTGAAGTTCTCTTAACATTTGGACCCATATTTGAATTTAGTTGGGGGTACACAAAAGGCTGGAGAAACTCAGCGGGTGCAGCAGCATCTAAGGAGCGAAGGAGATAGGCGACGTTTCGGGTTGAGACAATGTTTTTAGTTGAAGACATTTCTTGAATTTATTGAAAATGTTGGCCACTATTCTTTTATCTTTGTATTTCTCTGCGGTTAGCCTTTCATTTCTCCATTAAACTTTATTACTTCTAATGTTTGTACTATCGTTCTCTCATTTATTATGTAATTTTGTGATTGCTATTCCAATCTAGATGATCTATCAAGCTTAACTTTTCTACCTGCTCTGATTTATTTCTGAATTGAAGTTAAGGGGATTATATTTGTCACCTGACAAGTTTAAAGTTGACTTAAATCCTGTTTTATTTTAAACAGATGTGAGTTTAATGATTGAACTACCAAAAAACAACATTGCTGCAGTAATCAGGAAGGAGCTAAGTATGACTTTTTACTGAAATGATATGAGCGCATTCATTTTAATCATCAAATAATGGGAGAATTAACAATGAAAACAGCCTGTTAACCACAATTCTATGACATTCTAATTGAGAAGATATCAAAGCGATTTCAAAATTTGTTCTGCATACATGTGTTAACTAGATTTTACTCTGTGCATTAAAATAAATCTTACTTCAATTACTTAATGTAATGCTATACTTTGCTATGTTCTTTAAGTTATCTTCAAACTGGTAACATCATCAGAATCTCACACTTGGGAAATTACTGAGATGCGAAGACTATCAAACCATGAAGATGATATTAGAGCACTAATCTCTATAAATGGTAAATGCATTTTATTTTATTTGGAGTTATCAGGATTGATTTCACTGATTCTTTTCTCATCTGCTAAACAAGGCTCCATTTGGGATACTGGAAGTAACCCAGAGCCTCAAGACCCTTAAGAGTGTTGGTGTATAGAAGGATCTTGGGTTGCAAATTCAGAGCTTCCTGAAAGTAGCAACACAAGTGGATAGGGCAGTACTGAAAATATACAACATAATTGCTTCATCTGTCAGGCCTTTGAGTATGAACGTTGATGAGTTTCAGTTGTATAAGATTTTGGTGATGCCACATTTGGAGTATTGTGTACAGTTCTGGTTTTCACACTATAAGAAAATGCAGTATGATGTGGATAAATGTGAGGTTATCCACTTTGGTGGCAAAAACATGAGGGCAGACTATTATCTGAATGGTGGAAAATTAGGAAAAGGGGAGATGCAACGAGACCTGGGTGTCATGGTACACCAGTCATTGAAAGTAGGTATGCAGGTGCAGCAGGCAGTGAAGAAAGCAAATGGTATGTTAGCATTCATAGTGAAAGGATTTGAGTATAGGAGCAGAGAGGTTCTACTGCAGTTGTACAGGGTTTTGGTGAGGCCACACCTGGAGTATTGCGTACACTTTTGGTCTCCAAATCTGAGGAAAGACATTCTTGCCAGAGAGGAGGTACAGAGAAGATTCACCAGACTGATTCCTGGGATGTCAGGATTTTCATATGAGGAAAGACTGGATAGACTCGGCTTATACTCGCTGGAATTTAGACGATTGAGGGGGGATCTTATAGAAACTTACAAAATTCTTAAGGGGTTGGACAAGCTAGATGCTGGAAGATTGTTCCCGATGTTGGGGGAGTCCAGAACAAGGGGTCACAGTCTAAGGATAAGGGGGAATTCCTTTAGGACCGAGATGAGGAAAAGATTCTTTACACAGAGAGTGGTGAGTCTCTGGAATTCTCTGCCACAGAAGGTAGTTGAGGCCAGTTCATTGGCTATATTTAAGAGGGTGTTAGATGTGGCACTTGTGGCTAAAGGGATCAGGGGGTATGGAGAGAAGGCAGGTACGGGATACTGAGTTGGATGATCAGCTAAGTGATTGCTAAATTGTCTGAAGTGCTGTCTTCTGCATTTTAAGGATGCTCCCTCTAACCCCACATCTGAATACATTTTAGATTGTGGTGATACCTCCAACGCCAAGCAAATATCCGCAATAATTGAGGCTTTTTATAAAGGCTAATTATCCTTATTCAGTTGCTTATTGTAAATACATACCTTTTAAATCTGAATTTCTGACATACTTTCCCTCCAAGATTGGCCTCTGCAAGATCAAAGATGTTCAGGTGACTTTTAGTTACTGAAATCAGCTGACCTTGCAAGGTCGCATGTTCCAAATTCACAATGTAGTTGGTTATATTTTGCCTATAGTTATGGAAAATTGCATTATTACAATATTGTCTGTATTATAGCTTTCCTCTATTGAGCATCTGTTAGGAACAAATGTAGTTGCCAACTCTCTTCTGTTTATCCAAATGACGGATGTATATTTGGCATGAGGTTAAGCAACTGGAAAATTGTCTTGTTCTCCATTGGCTTTCATCCAGAACTTGAAAAAGTAAGATAATTTCAAGGGAGAGAAAAATGAAAGTGAAACAATTATAATAACAACAAACTGCAGATGCTGGCTTATACCAAAGATGGATACAAAGTGCTGGAGTAATTCATCTGGTCAGGCAGCATCTCTGGATAAAATGGATAGGTGACGTTTTGGGTTGGGACCTATCCATTTTCTCCAGAGATGCTAACTGACTACTGAGTTACTCCAGCACTTTGTGTCTATAAAGTGCATCAATTCTTCTTGTAAGCTAAACCAAGTCACAATGTTATCATTTAACTATTTTAAACATTCTCTCAGTAGGAATCGAAGCATTTTGCCATGAGAGTTAAAATAGGATTTGGTATTTAAATGCATGCATTTAAAAAAAAAACATTCCTTTTCCTTTTTTTCTAGTTAATGAGCTGAGTTTATCAGAGAGTGCACAGATAATGGGAAATGGAATTCTATTTACCAGTCACTTTCAAGAGTTTTAGCAACTTGACGTGGGGGTGGAAGGAGGCAACAAGAGGCTAAGTCTCAGTTGTAGGGTGGGGCTGCATTTCGGGCAAATAGAACTATTCTTGAACGTGGTGTGACTGACATGATGGTCATCACTTGACATGTTGATGTCGTGTACCAGTTTAGAAAGATGATTGCCATTGAATTCTGGCTCAATATTTGAAATACTTTTGTAAATGCTTGTCATGATCAACCACAAAAAAAATACATTTTAATTTTGTTTTACAAGCTTACCATGTTACTGGTGGTATTGGGTTTAATCAAGTGTTGAGTTCTGGTGTAGTCTAGAGAGGTTTCACAGTGGCACAGTGCTGTCTTACAGTGTCAGAGATCTGGGTTCGATCCTGACTACAAGTGCTGTCTGTACAGAGTTTGTATGTTCTTCCTGTGACCGCATGGGTTTTCTTTGGCTACTCCGTTTTCCTCCCACACTCCAAAGACATACAGGTTTGTAGGTTACTTGGCTTTGGAAAAATTGTGAATTGTCACTAGTGTGTAGGATATTGTTAGTGTACAGGGTGATCGCTGGTCGGCGCAGACTCGGTGGATCGAAAGCCTGTTTCTGCGCTATATCTCTAAACTAAACAAAACTAAAATAGAAATAATTTTGTTTGCTTGAATCCTGAGAAGAGGTTAAGTCAGATTCCTTATTTCCTGTGGTATAGCTAATGTTCCCATTGTTGGCCTTTCATTGGTTCTGTCTGAATACTGTTGTGCATCATCACGAATAATAAAAGAAAGGCAAAATGTTACTTTAATTGGTTGTTTCAATTGAGATAATGTATATAATGTTCTTAAGACAATTTGCTGCCAAATTATACAGTGCACTGGTTTCACGGAGACCTTGCCATGATGCATTTTATGTGTGAATAGATGATACGTTCGCAACTGGATCCCATGTGGGTGAGCTGATAATTTGGGATGCGCTGGACTGGTCAGTGAAGGGTTTTGAATCCCATTTCTGGAACGTTACTTCACAGTCTGACAAACCAGCTGAGATAAAGATATCACGGACTCCGTATCAGCATGAAGCCTGCATTCATCATCTGACTGCAGATAGACAGGTAATGTAGAAGGGATAATATTTCTTTCAAGACAAAATGCCTGTGTACATTTAATATTCAGAAAATATATTTCAGAATTACATGTTTTTTTTTTTAAGTGCTCTGCTATTAAACTAAATAATGTTATGGTGTGTTGAACTTAAATTCTTACATTTCTTATTTAGAATATTTTTGCTGCCATTGGGACAGGAATTTATGTGTATAATCTTCAGACAAAAACTGTAATTGCCTACCAACAAGTGGCACATGATTCACGAGTGTTGCATATTGCCAAGTTGCCAAACAGGTATGCATTTTTGAATTTACGCTGATCTATTACAGATAGAAAGACTTAAATATTATAGAGTTCTGTTTCTTAAGATACACCGACAACCATTTTCAATTAAAATAAATCTACAATGCTAATGTGGAAGAGAGACAGCTATGAACTTGAATTGTAGCATGTATAATGTGAAAGAAAATAGTAGTAGCCCCCCCCCCCCCCCCCCCCCCCCCGGTCATGACTGACCATGGATGATGCATCCTGGTCGGATTTAAACCTGGGCGATGTCACATGGAGGACAAGCTGTGAGCCCATGCAGCACGTCCCCCCCTCTCCACGTCGCTGATCGATCCAAAGGAACAGCAGGGCCGTTACAGTTTGGCAACAGCGCCGTCGCAGGAGCTGCCAGAGCGAGGTTGTGGACAACGACAAAGTGCCTTAGGGGCTCCTACTCCGGATTTTCTTGAGGTTTACTCCTGGAGCCTTTTCCATGACTGGATATGGCCACAAGGTAGTGGAGGTTTTAAATCAGTGTTTTCCCTCTCCTAGATGGACTGCCTTCCCAGACTGAAGAGCCCCATCTGCCCGAGACTCGTGGGGGTGGGAGCGTCTACCTTCCCGTGCAGGTCCATAGCACCTGCCCACTGCCCAAAGAAAATAAAACGTAGAACTAACAGTACAGCACAGAACTGGCAACTTCCACCCACATTTCTGTGCTGAACATGATGCCAAGACCAACTCATATCTACCTGCACATAATCCATTCCCTGCAGATCTATGTGCCTATCCAAGTCACTTAAATGCCTCTATTGTAATCGCCTCCACCACCACCTCTAGCAACATGTTCCAGATACTCACCATTCTTTGTTAGTTAAAATATTTTAAATCTTGCCCCACTCATCTCCTTTAAACTTTTCCCCCTCACCTTAAAGCTATTCCCTTTAGTATTTGATGTTGCCATTCTTGGAGAAAAGGGTTCTGACTGTCCACTTATCTGTGCCTCTCATAATTGTATATACTTCTGCCAGATCTCCTCTTCGCCTCTGGTGCTCCAGAGAAAACAATCCAAGTCTGTCCAACCTCTCTCAGTAGCAAATATCTCTTAATCCAGGCATCATTCTGGTAAACCTTGTCTGCACCCTTTCCAGAGCCTCCACATCCTTCCTGTAATGAGACATCCACAACCGCACACGAGCTTCCAAATATGGCCTAACCAAAGTCATATAAGCTGCTTCATGACTTCCTGACTGTTATGCTCAATTTCCTAAGCAATGAAGGCAAGTGTATTTCATGCCGTCTTTACTACTCTACTTATGTTGCCACTTTCAGAGAGTTATGGACAGAGTCCAAGACCCCTCTGCATATCGATGTTGTTAAGGGTCTTGCCATTAATTTTTTTTTTTACTCCTTGCATTTTACACAAAGCTGGGTGGTAGTGTGAACTGTGAGGAGGGTGCTATGGGAATGCAGGGTGACTTGGACAGGTTGAGTGAGTGGGCAGATGCAGTCTGAGTTACTCCAGCAATTTGTGTCTCTCTTCAGATGTGGATAAATGTGAGGTTATTCACTTTGGTAGCAAAAACAGGAAGGCAGATTACTGTCTAAATGGTGTCAAGTTGGGAAAAGGGGAAGCTCAACGGGATCTGGAAGCACAAAGGGGGTCTTTGTTCATCAGTCAATGAAAGTAAGCATGCAGGTACAGCAGGCAGTGCAGAAAGTGAATGGCATGTTGGCCTTTATAACAAGAGGAGTTGAGTATAGGAGCAAAGAGGTCCTTCTACAGTTGTATGGGGCCCTTGTGAGACCACACCTGGAGTATTTTGTGCAGTGTTGGTCCCCTAATGTGAGGAAGGACATTCTTGCTATTGAGGGAGTGCAGGGTAGGTTTAGAAGGTTAATTCCCGGCATGGTGGGACTGTCATATGCTGAGAGAATGGAGCAGCTGGGCTTGTATACTCTGGAGTTTAGGATGAGAGGGAATCTTATTGAAACATATAAGATTATTAAGGGTTTGGACATGCTAGAGGCAGGAAACATGTTCCCGATGTTGGGAGAGTCCAGAACTAGGGGCCACTGTTTAAGAATAAGGGGTAAGCCATTTAGAACGGAGACAAGGAAACACTTTTTCTCATAGAGAGTTGTGAGTCTGGGGAATTCTCTGTCTCAGGAGGCCGATTCTCTGGATACTTTCAAGAGAGAGCTAGTTAGGTGTCTTAAAGATAGCGGAGTCGGCGGATATGGAGAAAAGGCAGGAATGGGGTACTGATTGGGATGATCAGCCATGATTACATTGAATGGCGGTGCTGGCTCAAAGGGCCGAATGGCCTACTCCTGCAGCTATTGTTTATTGTCTATTGACGTCTATTTTAAACTATACCAATGAATAATATGAATATCTCAAATATTTTATCAAACAAAGTGTTTTTTTTGACGGAGAAAAGCTTTAAGCAGGATTTTGTGATATTTATTATACATTGTATTGCTGGTTTAATGAAAGCCTTGTGCTAAGTGGAATTATTAGTTTATTACACAATTAACAATGAGGTCTTTTTTCTCTATGTGCGATCAGGTCACAGCTATTTGTTGTCTATATTCTGAAAATAATGTCTTGAGTATCACTACATTTTGCAGACAGTTGGTCTCCTGCTCTGTTGACGGCAGTGTTCGCCTCTGGGAATTGCAAGACCTTCCTCCAGCAGAGCCTGCTACTTCAGGTTGGTTCAACTTAACATTTGTATACATTATCAGATAAAAAAATAATTATCTGGATATAAGCACGACTTAATAATTGACTTAATAATTGACTGAAGAAGGGTCTCGATCCGAAATGTCGGCTATCTCCTTCACTCCTTAGATGCTGCTGCACCCGCTGAGTTTGTCCAGCCTTTTGTGTACACTTAATAATTAATGCCTGGCCAGGAACACCTCTCCAAGAGTTGGTCCACCGAGAGAGCTTGTAGTCCTGCTTAGCTCTATGTTTCCTTGAATGTTATACTTGGTGCATAAAGGATTGCATGTGCCTGCCAACAAAATATATATTTTTGCTTATTTGGGCCTTTTCCCACCTCCAGTTTCCCCTCTCCCCCTACTTTCAGTCTGAACGATTCCAACTCAAAACATCACTCATCCTTTTTCTCCAGACATGCTGCCTGACCCGCTGAGTTACTCCAGCAATTTGTGTCTATCTTCAGTAAAAACCAACATCTGCAGTTCCTTCCTACACACATATTTTTCTATACTTTTTAATTTAACATAATGACAGAACGGACAATACTGTCTGTGCTGCAGACAGCACTTATCCCCTTCTGCTTCCCTGCCTGAAAATAACCAAATCTAATTGGTAAACTGCTCTAGGATGCCCCCATTTAGTATGAATGCAAATGTAGGGACTCCATCACACTGTCCCATGCTACACCATGTACACAATTCACATTAAAATGCCAATGGTAGAGCAATTTTAAGTTTCCAAGAGGTCATAGATAGACAATAGACAATATTTGAAGGATTGGAGATATCACTGAGGATTAAAGGTCCAGACAGGTCCAAAGCAAAAGTAAGTCAAGATTGGGGCAAATTTGATAAACATTTTAAAGTTAACTTGCTGGTTTGCAAGAACCTGTGTCTCCAAGTGCGGGAGTGATGGGTGAACAGGACGGTGCAAGATAGGACAAGGGTAGCCTAGTTTTGAATGACATCAAGCTTGCAGAGAATAAGTAGATCAAGGGAAGCTGAGCATAAGATCAATGGAATATCCATGTGTAGAATTAACCAGGTCATTTAGCATGGGGAGAAGGTAGGAGAATGTGGTTGAGAGATCACCCATGATTGAAAGGCAGAGTAGACTTGATGAGCCGAATGGCCCAATTCGGCTCCTATAACTAATGAACATGAACTTTAATGGCAGGTAGGCTGAGATGGGAGTATAGTTAGGCAATGTCAATCCGGTGGACAGAACTAGTGTTGGCACAAGTATGAAGTTCAAAATCCACTTGAGGTCAAACGCAAGAATTATGAACTGGTTTATTTTTAGCTAGTTGTCAGTGTTGGTTAGCGGTCTATGTGGGATAGATCTTCCGACTATTGGCCACTTTTGGCTCAAGATGGTTGCAAGGGAACGAGCCTAGCTGCTCTGTGTTGGTGGCATGGAGTTTTCTGTTTTTTCTTTAACCCTCATCACCCATTTGATTTTCTCCTGGTGTTGAGATTGCGACTGATCTACAAGCCTTAAGGGCCTGTCCCACCAGCATGCAACTCTATGCAATTAGCGCGACCTAACGTGGTCGCTTGAGCCGTCCGGCGTCGTGGGGCCGGTCCCACTTCGATCGCCGCAGCCGTGCAGAATTGTGCGGAGTTCGTCCCGACATCGCGCGGGGCTCCGAAAAACTGACTATGTCCAAAAACTCCGCGCGGCAACGGCTTGTCGGCTCGCAGTCGCCTCGACGTTTACACACCGCCCCGACATCGTGCCTCCGTGAACCTATTTGTAAGTGCCTCTGTGACCCTCTATGTGTGTGGCTCCGTGGCCCTGTGTGTGTGTGTGTCTGTGTGCCCCTCTCTGTGTGCCCCTCTCTGTCCTGGCGAACATACCTTAAACTTCGCTCCAAGTTCGCATCACTCTGCGCCGCGTTGCGCCACTCGCCCGACCTCCGCGCGGCCCCTACTGCCGGTTTGGTTGCGCTTGCCGCATACAGGCGCATGCTGGTGGGAACGGCCCTGTACAGGGGATCACCCGACCTCCGCGCGGCCCCCGCTTCTAGTTTGATCGCGTTCATCGCATAGAGTTGCATGCTGGTGGGACAGGTCCTTTACTGCTTGTCTTGCTGCCTCTTTTATTGGCAGTCCTCCGCTGTAGCTTCACCAAGTCAGGAGCAAAACTCTGCTATCTGCATCAGACCTGTGTTTGTTACTTATTTGGTATGATGTTTTAAACCTATTTTGTGCGATGCTTGAATTTTGAGCACTTCCATTTGGGACTTTGATGTTTAAAATAAACCAAGGTTTCACATGCATTAATTTTGCTCGGGTCATTTTACAGTTCTAATTTGTTTCTGCTTTTATCTTTTATCTTTTTCATCTGCAATGCTAGCATTTATTTCAAAAGGGCTAGAATACAAAAACAGAGATGTAATGCTGAGGCTCTATAAGGCGATGGTCAGGCTGCATTTGTGAGCAGTTTTTGGCACCATATCTGAGGAAGGATGTGCTGGCCTTGGAGATGGTCCAGAGGAGGTTTACAAGAATGATCTCAAGATGTTTGACAGCACTGGTCCTGTACTCGCTGGAATTTAGAAGAATGAGGGGGGACTTTATTGAAACGTATTGAATAGTGAAAGGTTTGGATAGAGTGGATGTGGAGGGATGTTTCCACTAGTGGGAGAGTCTTGGACTATAGGTCATAGCCTCAGAATTACGGGATGTTCCTATAGGAAGGAGATGAGAAGGAATTTATTTAGTCAGAGGGTGGTGAATCTGTGGCATTCTTTGGCTGTGGAGGCCAAGTCAGTAGATATTTTTAAAGCAGAGATAGATAGATTCTTGATTAGTACAGGTGTCAGAGATTGAAGGCAAGAGAATGGGGTTAGGAGGAAGGGATAGATCAACCATGATTGAATGGCGGAGTAGATTTCATGGGCTGAACGGCCTAATTCTGCGGCTATCACTTATGACCTTGTGATCTGGATGTTTGCAGAACTGATCATCATTCATGATCCATTTATTGATTTTGTTCATAGCATAATGAGATTGATAACATATCTGTTTGGTTTTAGGGATTTTTAGTATGTGGGGAATTGGGAAGCCAAACAAGCAGCAGACCCAAATGGCAAAACGCAAGTTGGACTGTTCTGTGTTGAAGACATTGGAGTTAACTGGTGATTTGATCGGTCATTCAGGAGCAGTGCAAGTGAGTATCTGTGCAGAGTGGCCATTTCTTCTTTGATCCCAACTATTGCCCATAATATCTTGAAAAGGAAGCTTATAATGGTTCAGTTGTCCTCTGAACTGATATAAAGGGAGGGTTGGGCTGCTGAGGAACAGCAAATGTAAGAATCAAGAACAGTACAGCACAGGAACAGGTCCTTTGAGCCATAATGTCCTTATTAAAAATTGTATCAAATTAAACTAATCCCTTCTGCCATTCAATGAGATTACCATAACCCTTTGTAACTTCTACTGGAGCGATGAATCATTGACCGAGTTCTGCAGTAAACTATGCATATGTTGCAATCTTAGGTTATTGTCAGTTTAACAGTTTCACAACAGCAAGATCTGGACCACTATATATATATTCAGTAATTCTGAACGTATATTCCAATTTTATATCAATGTTTATACTGAAGTGAAGAGCAGTACTTCATTCTATTGTGACATTATTTTAAATTGCTACATTCAGTTGGAATTAATAGATGTCTCCTATTAACTTGCTCCAAACAGTTTGATCTATCGCTTCATAAATAGTTTTTGTTTTGTCATTGGCCAGATGTTCCTATATTCTAAAGACCATGGAATAGTAACTTGTTCGACGGACCATCTCATCATTTTATGGAAGGATGGAGAGAAGGAATCGCAGTTACGGAGCAAGGCATTATTCCAAAAATTAGAACAAGATGATGTGTGATCTTGAGATAATTGGGAAGCAAATGAAATGAATGTTATACGATGTCTCTAAGTGCTCTGTGGAATGTATATTTCTGTAAATTTATGATATTGCTGATAGTTTTAAGGATCTACCAATATGCTGCTTGTTGACTGGTTATGTTTATCCATTAATGTATGTACATTTTCTGCAATGATTACCTGTTTGACTTTATATTAACTTGGCACTGCAAATATCACAGAATGAAAACTGTTTATGGAAAGAAACTGGCAATAAAACCCAGGCTTTCATCATAAAATTAGTTTTTGTATTTTAAACATTTGTCAAAAACACCTTATTGTGACACTGCCCCCCCCCCCACCCCACCCCCCCACCACCATCAATGTTGATTTGAGATTGTAAAATAATGTTAAATAAAGGTGCTTTCAAAATTAGAACATTTTCTTTCAAAATTGCTAATTCCACACAAAGTGACAATATTCATCCCACAGCAATTTTTGTTTTTTAGTTCTTTATCGGATGCTGATGTGTGTAAATAAATTGTTAGCATTTGCTCTTACTGGGGGGAAAAGGGCAGCACAGTGGCACAGCGGTAGAGTTGCCTTACAGCGCCAGAGATCTGGGTTTAATCCTGACTATAGGTATGGAGTTTGTACATTCTCCCTGTGACTGCGTGGGCTATCTCCGGGTGCTCTGGTTTCCTCCCATACTTCAAAGACATACAGGTTTGTAGGTTAATTGGCTTCTGTAAATTATAAATTGCCCAGAGTGTATAGGATAGTGCTAGTATATGGAGTGATTGCTGGTCGGCACGGCCTCAGTGGGCTAACAGGCAAGTTTGCACGCTGTATCTCGAAAGTCTAAAAGGATTTGGAAAATCCTTATTTAATGTTGCTTTTTGCATGTACCGAGAACAGTAGGACAGTACAGCACTATAACAGGCATTTTGGCCCACAGTATCTGTGCTGAACATAATCCCAAGACCATCTCTTATCTACCTGCACATAATCCATTTCCATCATTCCCTGCTTTTCCATATGCCTATCCAAATGTCTCTTAAATGCCACTAGCTGCCTCAACCTGCAGAAAGCAGAAATTAATATTTGTCTACATTTTAACCTGAATCAATGAGCATACTTAACATCTTTACTAATTTACTTTTGATTTTTCTATATTAAATTAAGGCAAGACAAACTTATTGTATATCATATGAATTGATTATCTTATTACTTTGAGAAGTCCAGACTTGCTCTTCTACCATTTTAGGTATTTTAAGGTGTATCTTCATTGTCAGAAATTAGTCCCATAGAGTTTAATTTGTGTTTTATCTCAAATGGACTGAATCATATTGTCTCTGGCCTGCAAACTGAACTACCAACTCCAATGTCCGTTTCCCTGTACTAACCTGATCCAAAGAGGCCGGTCCCTCGACCAGAGTCTTCTTGCAAGGCAACAAAATATGAACTTCTAAAGTAAACGATTTGGAGGCCATGCTGCCGAATTTGATAATCACATTGCTGACTGCTTGCTTTTGTCTTTAATAATTGGAAATAATTAAAAATAGTAATACATTTGGTTACTTTCATTTTTTATTTATCAAACAAAATCATGCCTCTACCTCAAGGTTGGCAACCCCCATTCAAGTGAAAGGGACCATACTGCTTAGGTACAGCAGGCAGGGAAGAAAGCGAATGGCATGTTGGCCTTTATAACACGAGGATCGAATATAGGAGCAAATGCGTCCTTCTGCAGTTGTACAGAGCCCTAGTGAGACCACACCTGGAGTATTGTGTGTAGTTTTGGTCCCCTAATTGAGGAAGGACATTCTTGCTATTGAGGGATTGCAGTGTAGGTTTACAAGGTTAATTGCCGGGATGGCGGGACTGTCATATGCTGAGAGAATGGAGCAGCTGGGCTTGTACACTCTAGAGTTGAGAAGGATGAGAGGGGATCTCAAATAACATATAAGATTGTTAAGGGCTTGGACACACTAGAGGCAGGAAACATGTTTCCGATGTAGGGGGAGTCCAGAACCAGGTGCCACAGTTTGAAAATGAGGAATAGGCCATTTAGAACGGAGGAGAGGAAACACTTTTTCTCACAGCTGTGGAATTCCCTGCCTCAGAGGGTGGTGGAGGCAGATCCTCTAGATGCTTTCAAGAGAGAGCTAGATAGGGCTCTTAAAGATAGCGGAGTCAGGGGATATGGGGAGAAGGCAGGAACGGAGTACTGATTGTGGATGATCAGCCGTGATCACATTGAATGGCGGTGCTGGCACCTATTGTCTATTGGCATCCATGCCAAGCAAGAACCTGCGAGATGAATGTGAAGCTCAGTGCTGGTTCTAGTGGATGATCAAACAGACAAGCATCTAACCTATTAGTTCATGTAATATTTCTACATTACCAGTCCTCTGCACTGGAGTGGAAGATAGAAGACACAGCTCGCAATTCTCTATGGAATAGCTAGCCAGTTGTGAGTACAGTCTAGCCCCAAAGGACAAGGGTTATAGAGTAATACAGCGTGGAAACAGGACCTTCTGTCCAACGCCTACACCGACCAACATGTCCCGTCTATGCAGGACACCACTGCCTGCATTTGGCTCGTAACCCTCTAAACCTATCCTATCCATGTACCTTTAGCAATGTTTCTTAAACATTGATAGTACCTGCCTCAACAACCTCCTTCAGCTCATTTCATACATCCACCCAAATAATTTCACATGTCTCTTTAAACGGAAGGCAGAAGCATCTGTAACATGGAATAATTGAAACAGAAAATGCTCATGGAGTAGACCATTTGGCCCTTCGAGCCGGCACTGCCATTCAATATGATCATGGCTGATCATCCACGATCAGTACCCCGTTTCTGCCTTCTTGTCATATCCCCTGACTCCGCGATGTTTAAGAGCTCTATTTAACTCTCTTGAAAGCATCCAGGGAATTAGCCTCAACTCGTTCTGAAGCAGATTCACAACACTGAAAAAGTTTTTCCTCATCTCCATTCTAAATGGCTTATCCCTTATTCTAAAACTGTGGTCCCTGGTTCTGGACTCCCCCAACATCGGGAACACGTTTCCTGCCTCTAGCATATCCAAACCCTTAATAATCTTATGTTTCAATAAGACATCCTCTCATCCTAAATTCCAGAGTATATAAGCCCAGCCGCTCCATTCTATCAACGTATGATAGTCCTGGCATCCCAGGAATTAAACCTTGTGAACCTATGCTGCACTCCCTCAATTGCAAGAATATATTTCCTCAAATTTGGAGACCAAAACTGCACACAATACTCCAGGTGTGGTCTCACTAGGATCCTGTGCAACTGCAGAAGGACCTATTTACTCCTATACTCAACTCCTCTTGTTATGAAGGCCAACATGCCATTCGCTTTCTTAACTGCAAGCTGTACCTGCATGCTTATTTTCAGTGACTGATGAGCAAGGACCCCCCAGATCTCGTTGTACTTCCCCTTTTCCCAACTGTCTTCCTGTTTTTGCCAGCAAAGTGGATAACCTCACATTTATTAACATGAAATTGCATCTGCCCACTCACCCAACCTGTCCAAGTCACCCTGCATCCTCATAGCATCCTCCTCACAGTTCACATTGCCATCCAACTTTGTGTCATCTGCAAATTTGCTAATGTTACTTTTAATCCCGTCATCTAAATCATTAATGTATATTGTAAATAGCTGTGGTCCCAGCACTGAGCCTTGCGGTACCCCACTAGTCATTGCCTGCCATTCCGAAAAGGACACATTTATCCTTATTCTTTGTTTCCTGTCTGCCAACCAATTTTCTGTTTTTTTAATAATTATTATTTTTAATTTTTTTTAAATTTTATTAGAAGTAACTACAGGAATATGGCACCAAGGTGGCTAATATATATTGACATATTACATTTTATGTACAGCTTTTTTTTTAAATAATGAAAAAGAAAAAGGGAATAGATAAAAGATAGAGAAATGTGTGATACAGTGTGTGAAAAGGAAAAAAGTGTGAAAGAAAATTGGGGAAAAAAGAGAGAAAAAGAGTTGAAAGTAAGAGATTAAGGAGATCATTATCTATATTCTTGACCATCCCTCACCCAATCCTGAAACAGTTAGCTTTTACGATTTTGTCGCACCATATGCTTCCAAAAAATCGTCAAATGGAGACCAACTCGTTAAGAATTGGTCTGATTTATCTATTAGGAGGAATCACATTTCCTCAATATGTGCGGTGTCCAACATGTTTGAAATCCACATTTTAAGCGTTGGTATGGATGTATTTTTCCAAAAGTAAAGTATAAGTTTTTTTGCTGTTATTAACCCATAATTAAAAAATAAATTTTGAGATTTAGTCCCATCTTCCATTACTCCAAATATAATCATTTCAGTATTTGGTTCCATTTTTATCTTGAATAATTTTGTAAATATTTCAAAAATATCACTCCAGAATTTATAAGTTTTATGCAGGAGACAAAAGAGTGTGTTATAGTTGCATTTTGGGATAGACATTTAGCACAAATGGGGGAAGTATTTGGATAGAGTTTATTCAATCTAGTTTTTGAATAATATAATCTATGTAAAATGTTTAATTGATGTATTGATGTTCGATTAATGTAAAATTACATTAATCGGACATTTGTGTATATATATCAAATACTTTTCCCATGTTTCCTTCATAATTTATCATTAATTCTTGTTCCCACTCTTCTCTAAGTGCCTCTGTTGATGGTAAGTCTATATTTAAAATACTATTATGTAATATGATATTAATTTCAGTGAGTCAACCTTAATATTCATTGTTTCTTCCAGAGGATCTAAAGTTATGTTTTGACATCTTTGTATGTATTTCTTCATGGTGGCAGATCTGAAGATATTTGAAATATTGGTTATTTTTCAGTTTGAATTTTAATTGTTGGAATGATAACAGATTTCCCATTTCATACATATCACTTGTCCTTTTAATTCCCATTCTTTCCCATTGATTATATGTTTAATCAATAAGAGATGGTTTAAATGAAGGATTATTCACTGTTGGCATTAACAATGATAGGTTTCTTAATTTTAAGGATAATTTTATTTGTTTCCAAATTCTTATTGTATCATGTGTAATTGCGTTATTCTTATATATTGTGTAGTTCAGTTTTATCGGGGAGAAGAGGATCGCTCCTATGTTTCAAGGAGAACAGTCCTCTTTCTCCATTCTTATCCATTCTGTCTGTTGGGTAGAACTGTCCAACCAGTAAATTATATTCTTAATATGCACTGCCCAATAGTAATACAAAAAGTTCGGAAGTGAGAAGTCCCCCAACGTCTTTTGGTTTGCGCAAGTGTTTTCTTTGAATTCTGTGTGATCTATAGTCCTAGATAAAATTGGTAATATTAGAGTCTAATATAGAGTCTAATAAATCTAGTTTAAAAAAAAAAGTTTTTAGGTATATATAATGGTATAGATTGAAATAGGTATAATATTTGTGGTAAAAAGATCATTTTTATAGCGTTTATTCTATCTATTAATGATAACGGAAGTGTTTTCCAGAATTTAATCAACGCATTGAGTTTATTTAATACAGGCATAAAATCAGCATTAAATAATGCTTTGTATTTTCTGGTAATTTGAATACCCAAATACTTACATTTTTCTGTTGCAATTTTAAAGGGGAATTTTAATCTGTTTAGATTCTTGAGGTTTTAACGTCATGATTTCACTTTTATTCCAATTTATTCTATATCCAGAAAAAGAAACAAATTCCTCTATTAAATTTAACAAGTTTGGTATGCTCGTTTGTGAATTTGTAATGTATAAAAGTATATTGTCTGCATATAATGAAATTTTATTATTTGTCCCTAATATTATATCCCTGAATATTCGGATGAATTCTTATACTTTCAGCCAGGGGCTCTATCATAAGGGCAAATAGCAGAGGTGATAAAGCACATCCCTGCCTATTGCCCCTCGATAATTGAAATTTTGAACATATTATTGGTTAATATTCTTGCCGTTGGTTTATCATATATTAATTTTACCCATACAATAAAATTCTCTCCCTTATTAAATTTTTGCAATACTTTATATAAATACTGCCACACTACCTGATCAAATGCTTTCTCTGCGTCCAGAGAAACAATTGATATATCTTCTTCCTCCGTTTTATGTGAGCACATTATATTATATTAAACAGGCGTCTCAAATTATTAAATGAATGTCTTTTGGGTATAAACCCCGTTTGATCAGGATTTATCAATTTACTAATATATTTACTCAATCTTTTTGCTAAGGTCTTTGCTATCATTTTCTGATCTGTATTTAAAAGTGATATAGCTCTATATGAGCCTGGTTCATCTAAATCGTTATCTTTTTTTGGTATAAGTGTAATAGTTGATTCAGCTAATGTTTCTGGTAATTTATTTTCTTTAAAGGGATGAGTATATAAATTAAATAAGCGTGGAGCCGTTATCTCGTGAAATCTTTTATAAAATTTATTACTAAAACCATCTGGTCCAGGCGTCTTACTATTTTTCAATGATTTTATTGTTTCACCTATTTCTTCAAGTGTAATCTGAGCTCCTAATTCCTCTTGTTCCGAAAGGTCAAGTTTTGGAAGATTACAGCTATCTAAAACATTTATAATTTTACTATCTTCTATTTTAGTTTTAGATGTATACAAATTTTGATAAAATTGATAAAATCTATTGTTAATATCCTTAGGTAATGTTGGTAATTCACCTTTCTCTGATTTAATTTTAGTGATAGTATTTTCCTTTTCTTGTTTTTTCAATTGACGAGCTAAGTTTGTGTGGCTTGTCACCAAATTCAAAATGTTCCTGTTTTGTGATTTGGAATAATCATATTACTCTTGCCGATAAAATTCTATTAAGTTTAAATTTCAATAGTATTATCTTATTATGTTTATCTGTAGTTGGATCTTTGGCATTATCTAACACTAATTGTCTAATTTCTTGTTCTAGCATCTGTTGTTCCGTCTTATTCTTTTTATTTAGAAAAATTTGATATGAGATTATAACTCCCCTGATAAATGCTTTGAAAGTTTCCCATATAGAGAAGGTGAAATACCTGGTGTTTCATTTGTCTCAAAAAAAAAATGTCATTTGTTGTTTTAAATATTTATAACATTGTGGGTCATTTAGAATTTGTGTGTTAAACCTCCAGAAAGATTTTTTTACCTGGCATTCCCTCAAATTTTAATAGAAAAGTCAACGGAGAATGATCGGAAATAATACCGGTGTGGTATGAAGGATTAATTGTATATGGAATTAATTTTGTATCCACTAAATAATAATCAATTTGTGAATAAGTTTTATGTGCCGATGAGTAAAATGAATATTCCCTTCCAGTTGGATTAGCAGTTCTCCATACATCTATTATATTAGTATTTTTTTATATATGTATTTAGAAGTTCACTAGTCTTAGATTTTAAGTTACCTCTATTGTTTTACTGATTTGTCTAAATATGGATCTAAAACACAATTTAAGTCCCTCCCCCTATTATTACATTTTGGTAATTAAACTCTGATATTATATCTATAATTTTATTAAACAATTGGGGGTTGTCAAAATTCGGAGCGTAAATATTTATCATAGTCAGTGGGATTGAATACATCTCTCCCAAAACTATAATATACCTTCCCTCTTTATCTGAAATAGTATTCTTTAATTTAAACGGTATACCTTTCTGAATAATAATAGCCGTACCTCTAGCTTTAGAAGTAAATGAAGAATAGTATGTTTGACCTATCCAGTTTGCCTTCAATCTCATCTGTGTTTGTTGTTTCATGTGTGTTTCCTGCAAAAACATTATGTCAGAATTTAATGATTTTAATTGGGCAAAAATTTTACCCCTCTTAATTGGTTCATTGGCACCCCTTATATTCCAGCTGCAGAATGTAATTCCTCCATTCTTTATTTGTCTATCGTCTTGCATTAAATATCAGTTTGGTGTTTTTGACTCACATGGTGCAACCAAATACCTCAGAACTCTGGGTGCTGGGTGGACGTCCCGAACTTTTAAATTTATATTACTTCTCCTTCCTGTGTAATACCTTAATAAGAAAAAAAAAGAAAGAATGTGATGTGAAATTAATTAAAAAAAAATTAAACAAATATGAATTTTGATAGTGATTTTAAAAAAAAGTGATGTTAAGGTATATAAGAGAAGATAACTTAAAAACGAAAAGCCACCTATGGTGGCGAAAAATTTATGGACTTTCGTTGATGTTGTTGTACATTGCGCTCCGTCCCCTTAGCAGAGTCTCGTGAAAGGCTGCGAACCGTTTCATATTTAAAAAATAAATAAATTTATCACACCAGAGCAATTAAAAACAGAAAATAATTGGAAAAAGAGGAGAAAAATAAAAAACCAAAAATAAAACACGTTTCTTCAGTTCTATAAGTATATATGCCTTTCCAATTTATCTAACATTAATCTATTCTAAACTTTACCATATATATCCACCCAAAATATCACATTATATCCCATTCTTTAATACAAGCAGGTTCCAAGGGGTTAAACAAAGCCACGCATCTGGATCTTTTCCAAGTGTATGATGCTCCTGCCTCCTTCACACACTGTGTTAGTTTGTTAGTATGATTATGAACATTTTAGTTAATTACTGTGTATTAGTATATATCATCAATATTAGTTAATTTCCCTTGAACTAGTTTAAATTTATTTAGTCAATTTTATATACACTCCCATTATCTCCTTCCCAACTCCATGGGTTTGCAGCTTACATTAACAGATAATTAGTATTATTAAATGTGTTGGATTAATTGATTATTTATTATTAAAATATAGTAATTAAAGATCTTCTTAAATCAACAACTTTATATTCCAGTCCGTAATATCTCATTCCATGTCCCTCATTAATTCCCTCATTAATTCTATATCTTCAACGTCCCTTTGTTTATCTTTAAGTTTTCCATTCAAGGTGAAACATGGACTGTACGCTCGAAAACCCATTCCAGACAGATAAGCATATCTGGTAACTGTCTGGAAAAGTTCCGCCATCTTAATTAGAGCAAGATCTTGTATTAAAAAGTTTAATCTTCATGCTTGTCTTCATCTTCATCCTCTATTTCCTTTACGATATCTTGTGCATACTTAAAAGCCATTTCGGGGTCCATGAATGAGCGTTCGATATAAGTAATCTTCATTTTTGCAGGATAAACCACCCCATATCTCACTTGGGATATTCCTTTCAAAATATTTCTTGTCTTTGTAAACAAGATCCTTTTTTGGACGACTTCACGGGGATAATCACGGAAAAGTCTAATATTATCCCCAGAATATGTAAGATTCTCCCCGTGAACAATCTTATTCAGTATATTTTCCAGTGAAGAAATGTCGAGGAATTTCACAATTATCTGTCTTGGGGGAGCATTTGTCCCTTTTGGAAAGTGTCCAACCCAGTGAGCAACATCAATTCTTGGATTTTCCGGCATTAACAAAAATACATGTATGAGATCTACGTCCCTCTCGTCCTTCCTTTACTCCGACAATTCTTAAATTCTGCCTTCTCGATCTCGCCTCCAAGTCCAAACACTTATCAGTCATTTTAACGAGTTGCTCCCCCTCAAATTTTTGTGCCTTTTTCAGATTCAATATTTCCAAAGACATCTCTTTTATTTCGCCCTCCATTTCTTCCATCAGCTTATCAGACTTTTTCATGTTCTCATACATCTTATCAAATTTCTTATTATAGTCTTTTACCATTCTGGCACATTCTCCCGTTAATTTTTTATCAAGCTCCTTATACTGCTTCTTCAGCTCCTTTAACTCACCACAAGCACCCAGAGGCCCGGGACCGTTGGTGCGAGTGGAGGAGGGTCAGGAGCTGTGAGTACATAAATCCAGCGCGGGGCTTGTTCAGGCAGAGGCCCGGGACCGTTGGTGCGAGTGGAGGAGGGTCAGGAGCGGTGAGTACATAAATCCAGCGCGGGGCTTGTTCAGGCAGAGGCCCGGGACCGTTGGTGCGAGTGGAGGAGGGTCAGGAGTGGTGAGTACATAAATCCAGCGCGGGGCTTGTTCAGGCAGAGGCCCGGGACCGTTGGAGCGAGTGGAGGAGGGTCAGGAGTGGTGAGTACATAAATCCAGCGCGGGGCTTGTTCAGGCAGAGGCCCGGGACCGTTGGAGCGAGTGGAGGAGGGTCAGGAGCGGTGAGTACATAAATCCAGCGTGGGGCTTGTTCAGGCAGAGGCCCGGGACCGTTGGAGCGAGTGGAGGAGGGTCAGGAGCTTACCTAAATCCGGAACATTCCATACTGAATAGGGAGGTTTCTGGTGGAAGCCGCTGATTGGTGGAAGCAGACTAGAGGAAGCAGCTGATTCGGTGGAACCTCTGGTTAGTATTTCGGCTTTCTGGTTAAGGTACAGTGGGTGAGTAAAGGTACAGGGGGTTAGTAAAGGTACAGTGGGTTAGTAAAGGTACAGGGGGTTAGTAAAGGTACAGGGGGTTAGTAAAGGTACAGGGGGTTAGTAAAGGTACAGTGGGTGAGTAAAGGTACAGGGGGTTAGTAAAGGTACAGGGGGTTAGTAAAGGTACAGTGCTTTTGGTTTGTATAATAAAGGTGTAGGTTAAAGGTCAAGAGGGAGCAGCTGTTTGAGTCAGATACCTGCTGATTTCTCACAGCTGTTTCCATTATATTATACTGATATCGGATCCAGGCTAAGGCGAGAGAATGTTAGCCAGAGCAGTGTACTGTACAGCATGTCAGATGTGGGAGGTCATGGTGTCGGATGGCCCTCTTGACGTCCACATCTGCATCAGGTGCAGAGAGATGGGGCTCCTAAGGGACCGTATTAGGACCCTGGAGCAGCAGCTCGATGACCTCTGCCTGTCAGGGAGAGTGAAAAGGTGATAGCGGAGAGTTATACGGAGGTGGTTACTCCAAAACTACAGGAGAGAAACATGTGGGTCACACTAAGGAAGGGCAAGGGGCAGAGGCATGAACGAGTGAGTACTCCAATGTCAGTACACCTGGCAAATAAGTACTCCTGTTTGAGTACGGATGGGGGTGACTGCCTACCCGGGGGTAGCGACAGCGGACGGGCCTTCAGCACAGAGACCGGCCCTGTTGCTCCGAAAGGTAGGGAAAAAAAGAGGGCAATAGTAATTGGGGACTCTATTGTTAGGGGGTCGGATAGGCGATTCTGTGGACGCAGTCAGGAGACCAGGATGGTGGTCTGCCTCCCTGGTGCCAAGGTCTTGGACGTGTCTAGACGTGTCCAAGATATCCTCAAATCAGAGGGAGAGGAGCCTGAGGTCGTGGTACAGATAGGTACCAATGACATAGGTAAAAAAATGGAAGAGGTCCTGAAGGGAGGATTTAAGGACTTGGGAGGAGAGTTGAGGAAAAGGACCAAAAAGGTAACAATCTCAGGATTACTGCCTGTGCCATGTGACAGTGAGAGTAGAAATGGAGCAAGGTGGAGGATAAATGCTTGGGTGAAAGACTGGTGCAGAGGGCAGGGATTCAAGTTTCTGGATCATTGGGACTTCCTTTGGGGTAGGTGGGACCTGTACAGAAAGGATGGGTTGCACTTGAACCCGAGGGAGACCAATATCCTGGCGGGGAAATTTGCAAAGGCCACTGGGGAGACTTTAAACTAGAATGGTTGGGGCGAGGGATGCAAATAGCAAAAGCTAGTAGACAGAATGGGAGGCAGGAAGCAGAAAAGGGAAGCACTCGGACACAAGAGGAGAAAGAAAAAAAAGGAAATAAACAGAGAATAAGAGATGGGGGGTTTCTTAAATGTGCATATTTTAATGCTAGGAGCATTGTAAGAAAGGTGGATGAGCTTAGAGTCTGGATAGACACCTGGAAGTATGATGTTGTGGCGATCAGTGAAACATGGTTGCAGGAGGGCTGTGATTGGAAACTAAATATTCCAGGATTTCGTTGCTTCAGGTGTGATAGAATTGGAGGGGCAAGAGGTGGAGGTGTTGTATTGCTAGTCAGGGAAGATATTACAGCAGTACTTTGGCAGGATAGATTGGAGGGCTCATCTAGGGAGGCTATTTGGGTGGAACTGAGAAGTGGGAAAGGTGTAGCAACACTTATAGGGGTATATTATAGACCGCCAAATGGGGAACGAGAATTGGAAGAGCAAATATGTAAAGAGATAGCAGATATTAGTAGTAAGCACAAGGTAGTGATTGTGGGAGATTTCAACTTTCCACACATAGACTGGGAAACACATTCTGTAAATGGGCTGGATGGTTTGGAGTTTGTAAAATGTGTGCAGGATAGTTTTTTGCAGCAATACATAGAGGTGCCTACTAGAGGAGGGGCAGTGCTGGACCTCCTGTTAGGAAATGAGACGGACAGGTGGCGGAGGTATGCGTTGGGGAGCACTTCGGGTCCAGTGATCACAATACCATTAGTTTCAATATAATTATGGAGAAGGACAGAACTGGGCCTAGGGTTGAGATTTTTGATTGGAGAAAGGCTAACTTTAACGAGATGCGAGATGATTTAAAAGGAGTGACTGGGACATTTTGTTTTATGGGAAAGATGTAGAGGAGAAATGGAAGACATTTAAAGGGGAAATTTTAAGAGTACAGAATCTTTATGTTCCTGTTCGGTTGAAAGGAACCAGTAAAAATTGGAAAGAGCCCTGGTTTTCAAGGGAAATTGGACATCTTGTTTGGAAAAAGAGGGAAATCTACAATAATTATAGGCAGCATGAAGTAAATGAGGTGCTTGAGGAGTATAAGGAATGTAAAAAGAACCTTAAGAAAGAAATTAGAAAAGCTAAAAGAAGATATGAGGTTGCTTTGGCAAGTAAGGTGAAAGTAAATCCTAAGGGTTTCTACAGCTATATTAATAGCAAAAGGAAAGCAAGGGATAAAATTGGTCCATTGGAGAGACCGAGTGGACAGCTATCTGCAGAGCCAAAAGAGATGGGGGAGATATTGAACAATGTCTTTTCTTCGGTATTCACCAAGGAGAAGAATATTGAATTATGTGAGGTAAGGGAAACTAGTAGAGTAGCTATGGATACTATGAGTTTCAAAGTAAAAGAAGTACTGATGCTTTTGAAAAATATAAAAGTGGATAAGTCTCCAGGCCCTGACAGGATATTCCCTAGGACATTGAGGGAAGTTAGTGTAGAAATAGCCGGGGCTATGACAGGAATATTTCAAATGTCATTAGAAACAGGAATAGTCCCCGAGGATTGGCGTACTGCGCATGTTGTTCCATTGTTTAAAAAGGGTTCTAAAAGTAAACCTAGCAATTATAGACCGGTTAGTTTGACTTCAGTGGTGGGCAAATTAATGGAAAAGATACTTAGAGATAATATATATAAGTATCTGGATAAAGAGGGTCTAATTAGGAACAGTCAACATGGATTTATGCCTGGAAGGTCATGTTTGACTAATCTTCTTGAATTTTTTGAAGAGGTTACTAGGGAAATTGACGAGGGTAAAGCAGTGGATGTTGTTTATATGGACTTCAGTAAGGCCTTTGACAAGGTTCCTCATGGAAGGTTGGTTAAGAAGGTTCAACTGTTGGGTATAAATGCAGGAATAGCAAGATGGATTCAACAGTGGCTGAATGGGAGAAGCCAGAGGGTAATGGTGGATAGCTGTTTGTCGGGTTGGAGGCAGGTAACTAGTGGGGTGCCTCAGGGATCTGTGTTGGGTCCTTTGTTGTTTGTCATGTACATCAATGATCTGGATGAAGGGGTGGTAAATTGGATTAGTAAGTATGCAGATGATACCAAGATAGGGGGTGTTGTGGATGATGAAGAGGATTTCCAAAGTCTACAGAGTGATTTAGGCCAGTTGGAAAAATGGGCTGAAAGATGGCAGATGGAGTTTAATGCTGATAAATGTGAGGTGCTACACCTTGGCAGGACAAATCAAAATAGGACGTACATGGTAAACGGTAGGGAATTGAAGAATACAGTTGAACAGAGGGATCTGGGAATAACCGTGCATAGTTCCTTGAAGGTGGAATCTCATATAGATAGGGTGGTAAAGAAAGCTTTTGGTATGCTAGCCTTTATAAATCAGAGCATTGAGTATAGAAGCTGGGATGTAATGTTAAAATTGTACAAGGCATTGGTGAGACCAAATCTGGAGTATGGTGTACAATTTTGGTCGCCCAATTATAGGAAGGATGTCAACAAAATAGAGAGGGTGCAGAGGAGATTTACTAGAATGTTGCCTGGGTTTCAACAGCTAAGTTACAGAGACAGGTTGAATAAGTTAGGTCTTTATTCTCTGGAGCGCAGAAGGTTAAGGGGGGACTTGATAGAGGTCTTTAAAATGATGAGAGGGATAGACAGAGTTGATGTGGACAAGCTTTTCCCTATGAGAATAGGGAAGATTCAAACAAGAGGACATGACTTTAGAATGAAGGGACAGAGGTTTAGGGGTAACATGAGGGGGAACTTCTTTACTCAGAGAGTGGTAGCGGTGTGGAATGAGCTTCCAGTGGAAGTGGTGGCGGCAGGTTCGTTGGTATCATTTAAAAATAAATTGGATAGGAATATGGATGAGAAGGGTATGGAGGGTTATGGTATGAGTGCAGGCAGGTGGGACTAAGGGAAAAAAGTTGTTCGGCATGGACCTGAAGGGCCGAGATGGCCTGTTTCCGTGCTGTAATTGTTATATGGTTATATGGTTAAGCAGTATCAATTTTTTTAGAAAGATTAATCTCCATTTTCTCCAATGTAGTATTCATGTCTGCTAGCATTTGCTTCACCTCCTTCTCCTTTATTTCTCCTTTTGTAGCCAATTCAGAGAGTAATCCTTGAGAGTAAGACTCTTCTTCTGCGCTTTCTGCTGTCGTTTGCAGAGTTTCCAAAACTTCCTGAAGCTTAATAGTAGCTTTCTTAGCACCTCGTGAGCGTTTCACCTTGTCCATTTAAAACTCCCGTTAAACTCCCGATTTTTCTCGTCGATTTCTGATTACATCAGTTACACGACACCAGCCAGCTCCGGTGAGTTTTTTAAAATCATTCCTGTCTCTCAAAACGGCTTTTTTCGCGATTTTAACGGGAGAGGAGCTCAATGCTGCGACCATACAGCTTCATGGCCGCCTCCGGAAGTCCCCTGCCAACCACTTTTCTATCCATATCAGTACCCTACCCACAATACCATGTGCTCTAATTTTGCCCACTAATCTCCTATGTTGGCCTTTATCAAATGCTTTCTGAAAGTCCAGGTACACTACATCCACTGGCTCTCCCTTGTCCTTTTTCGTAGTTACATCCTCAAAAAATTCCAGAAGATTAGTCAAGCATCATTTCGCCTTCGTAAATCCATGCTGACTCAGACCAATCCTGTTACTGCTATCCAAAGGTGCGACTAAGGGAAAAAAGTTGTTCGGCACGGACTTGAAGGGCCGAGATAGCCTGTTTCCGTGCTGTAATTGTTATATGGTTTATATGGTTTAAATGTGCCACTATTTCATCTTTTATAATTGACTCCAGCATCTTCCCCACCACCGATGTCAGGCTAACTAATCTATAATTCCCTGTTTTCTCTCTCCCGCCTTTCTTAAAAAGTGGGATAACAATAGCTACCCTCCAATCCACAGGAACTGATCCTGAATCTATAGAAGATTGAAAAATGATCACCAATGCTTCCACGATTTCTAGAGGCACTTCCTTAGGTACTATGGGATGCAGCCCATCAGGCCCTGGGGAATTTTGATGAATAGATTGTTGCATAAAGCAAAAATAAAATTAAGAGAGGCATAGATGGCATATCATATCCATATGATAGGTTGGACAGAGCCTTTTTGTCCAACACTAGAGGGCATTGCTTTAAGGTGGGAGGCGGGAAGTTTAACGGAGATGTGTGGACCAAGTTGTTTTTACACATGTTGGGGCTGAAATGCACTGCCAAGTGTGATTGTGGAGGCAGATACAATAGTGGCATTGAAAGGCTTTTGGATAGGCACATGGAAACATAGAAACATATAAAATAGGTGTAGGAGGAGGCCATTTGGCCCTTCAGGCCAGCACTTCCATTCATTGTAATCATGGCTGATCATCCCCTATCAATAACCCGTGCCTGCCTTCTCCCCATATCCCTTGACTCCACTAACCCCGAGAGCTCTATCTAACTCTCTCTTAAATCCATCCAGTGATTTGGCCTCCACTGCCCTCTGTGGCTGGGAATTCCATAAATTCACAACTCTTTGGGTGAAAAAGTTTTTTCTCACCTCAGTCTTAAATGACCTCCCCTTTATTCTAAGACTGTGGCCCCTGGTTCTGGACTCGCCCAACATTGGGAGCTTTTTTTCCTGCATCTAGATTGTCCTGCATCTATAATTGTATATGTTTCTATAAGATATCCCCTCATCCTTCTAAACTCCAGTGAATTGTGGGAGTGCAGGGAATAGAGGGATATAGATCATGTACTGGCAGGTGAGATCAGTTTAACTTGGCATCATGTTCGGTGCAGATATTGAGGGCTGAAGGGCCCGCTTCTCTGCTGCACTGTTCTCTGTTCAGCTTTTGTGTTCTGCAATTCAGAAATGAATAGGATTGAGGCATTGCTTTCACACTCTTGAATACTGACCTCACCTTGGATAATTGCTCTGAAAGTAATCATGTATACATTTTCATAATTGGAGATGATTGTCAAACTTTACTAACATATGCACAGAAGAAAGTGAAAATGAAACATCAGCGGCAAAACATTTCGCTGCTCAAAATGCATGTTTCCTGAAACAGCACTTAATACATCAGTGATAAGGACATTTTCTTGTTACTGAATATTCCATAAGGCCTCTTCCACACGGCCTCTTCCATGAAACATGCTTGTATAAAAGATGGTGGGGCTACTTCCAGGGTTTTCTGGTAGGTATATTTGTTGCTAAATTGGGAATCTCCATGTAATTAAGAATATCAACATCACAGATTAGCGATCAAGAATAATTGTAATAAGTAATCAATTGACTTAATGGAAGGAAGCAGAGGGTGTTGGTAGAAGGGTGGTTTTCAAACTGGATGCCTGTGGTGACTGCTGGGCCCATACCCGACTTGAATGAGAATGTACAAAGCGTGATTAGTAAAGGGCCTGTCCCACTTACACAACCTAATTCACGACCTCTGCTGAGTTTGCCCTCGACTCATACTTGTCACAAGGTCGTAGGTAGGTCGTAGCAGGCCGTGATGCTAGTCGTAAGTACTCGTGGCATCAAGTAGGTCGGGGCATTTTTCTAGCCTGATGAAAAATGTCCACGAGTAAAAAAGGTTGTGAATTAGGTCGTGAAAGTGGGACAGGCCCTTTAGTTTGCAGATGATGCTAAAGTGGGTGGTATCATAGATAGTGAAGATGGTTGTTAAACATTACAGCAGGATCTTAAACAGTTGGGAAAGTGGGCTGAGGAACAGCTAATGAAGTTTAATGCAGATTAGTACGGGTGTCAGAGGTTATGGGGAGAAGGCAGGAAAATGGGGTTAGGAGGGAGAGACATGATTGAATGGCAGAGTAGGCCTGATAGGCTGAATGGCCTAATTCTGCTCTTATCACTTATGACCAGATAAGTGCAAGGTAATATATATTGGGAAGTCAAACCAGGGCAGGATCTTCACAGTGAATGGTAGCGCCCCAGAGAGAATTGTTGGGTACACAGTTCCCTGAAAGTGGTGCCACAGGGGTGGTCAAGGTGGCATTTTGTTTATTGGCCTCCATCAGTGATGGTATTGTGTATGGAAGTTAGGATGTTAAATTACCATTGTGCAAGATGTTGGCGAGGCCACACTTGGAGTACTGCATTCACTATTGGTCACCCTGCTACAGGAAGGATGGCATCAAGCTGGAAAGAATAATGATTTACGAGGACATTGCCATGACTGGAGAAGCTGAGCTCCAGGAAGAGGTTGGGCAGGCCAGGCCTTTATTCCTTGGAGTGCAGGAGGCCGAGGGATGAGCCTTTAGAGGTGCATAAAATCATGAAGGGAATAGAAAGGGTGAATGCACAAAGTATTTTACCCAGGGTAGGGGAATCGTAAACAAGACACATGCTTAAGGTGAGAGGGGCAAGATTTAATATGAAACTCGGGCAACCTTTTCACTTAGAAGGTGGTGGGTATATGGAATGAGCTGCCAGAAGAGGTAGTTGAGGCTGATACCATAACAGCACTTAAAATACACTTGCTGAGTAGATATATGGAGGATAACTCAATCGAAGCATGGACCCAATGGTGTTTTATAACCTTGTGGACAAAAGTTGACAATGTTGTTTTGCACACAGTTTACACTAATGTTAATTGACAAAATAGCATCTTTTAAATTATATTTATTGTTACACGTATTGTCCCAGTAATGAACAAAATTACTGCCGCATTTTCTATAAACAATTGTATATTTTGTTACAATTTTTTTCTATTTACATACATACACACATACATATTAGAACATGTATGTTTCACATTAGAGATTGATACTTGCTCTGCCTAAAATCTTATTTTTGGTCCCGTGTGTGTTGATTATTTTCTCCGTTTAGAAATTATCTGGTTTTGCAGATGTGTTTCAGCATAGTACACAGTTAACCACCCTGTTGCGCCCACCCTCACAGGTACGTGGAGCAGACTCCAGGAAGGGAATCCCTTTGCACGTGGGCCTGTTTAAATCACTGACTTAAGTCCTGTTGACGTTAATTATGTCTACATGGAATGCTGCTGACTCCTACTGATGCAACTGAGAAACAACTTCTGCATGCACATGTCGTATCTGCTTCCATTTACGATGCAAAAGATAGAACGATTGAGTGGTATGTTTAAGAAGGGACTGCAGATGCTGGAAAATTGAAGGTAGACAAAAATGCTGGAGAAACTCAGCGGGTGAGGCAGCATCTATGGAGCGAAGGAAACAGTCGATGTTTCGGGTTGAGACCCTTCTTCAGACTGATGTGGGGGTGGGGGGTGAGAAGAAGAAAGGAAGAGGCGGAGACAGTGTGCTGTGGGAGAGCTTGGAAGGGGAGGGGAAGGAAGGAGAAAGCAGGGACTACCTGAAATTGGAGAAGTCAATGTTCATACCGCTGGGGTGTAAACTGCCCAAGCGAAATATGAGGTGCTGCTCCTCCCATTTACGGTGGGACTCACTGTGGCCTTGCTGGAGGCCCAGGACAGAAAGGTCGGATTCAGAACGGAAGGGGGAGTTGAAGTGCTGGAAAATGGGAGGGGGAGTTGAAGTGCTAATTTGTATGTCGTGCTGAGCAGTGGCCGTTTTAGCAGTCCTAGTCTCTATACCACAGCACCAACCAACAAAGCAATGGAATGCCCAACATATAAAAGAATACAAGTTGAAGGGAATTATTATCTAACTGTTCAGTGCTCTGGACAGGCTGCAACACGGCAGCATTCCAGTTCTAGGTACAAAGAAACAAAGGAGCTATTTGAAGGCATTGGAGGTAGTGCAGTGAAGAGACGTGCAAGCTGTAGGCTAGTGTCAATGGTCAGGATGTGACAAAAGAATGAATTGAAAGGGAAAAAAAAGGCACGAGCAGTGACATTACGTAGGCTTTAGGTGGCAACATGGCTGATTGTGAAAATACACCTTAGATTAAAGAAATGTATAGATTTTATGAACTTGGCTAGTAGCCACAGATCAGACAAGTGTCAGTAAGTGCTATGTCACATGGAAATGGACTCCTTGAGAGAATACTGCAGGTAAAATGCACCAGGATTTATTAAACAAAAGTGTGATGTAATTGGGGACATTATGTCTGAATGAACAATCTGCCACATCCTTAGCCATCATTTGACTGTTTCGAACTCTTGTATAGAACAATAAAACATAGTTACATTGGGGCTATTGTAGATGCTGCACTGAATATGATGGGGGGGGGAGAGAATCACTGGTGCTTATTTCCACATAAATTATAATGGAATATGGAGATATGACGTTTGGTTCATTTAATCGGGTTTTGGAAAAGAAAATTAATTCAACCACACTAACTGGTTGCAAGTACAAGTAAAAAACTTGGCAATGTTACAGCTTCAAATATTAATTAAATATATACACTGTGAGATAACTTAATGAATCTCCACCCTGTCATAATTTGTTGAGCTGATTTGATACTTCACCCGGGAGGCTTACTTAGCGAGCACGTAAACCGTCGTCACCACTCGGCTTAATGTTGCAATTGTCATTTATCTGAAATTGGCAAAAATCAGTCACGAGTCTTGTCCCTAATTCTTGCTTCTTGCAAACGGTAACTTAGAGGACAGGACAATGTGGCAAATGAATAGCATAAAAATTTCTTGGCTTTTGTTCAATTGTGACAGAAACACATATTTTTGTTTTGCCTTCGCTGCGTGATTCAGGAACGTCTGGAACGGCACTTAAACGTCTTGATCATGAGTAAAGCCCGTCTTGAAATTCAGAACTCTTGATATTATGATTGTAGTTGGGACATTGCTGCGATAATTCAACACTGTTTTCCTGCATTCTGTACATCAAAGCTTCCTGCTTTGTGTAGGATTTATATTACATTGTAATATATAGTCGCTTGAACTAAAATATAATCTCTTAATGGCTTGAGTCACAATTTAAAGTGAGATCGTTGAGAAATATGTTGTCCTTTCACCTTGGCTTTAAAGATCAGATGGTGGTCGTAGACCTTTATAATTGGATTCATCTAAAGATTTCCAGTATTTGTAGTTCTCGGCTAAGTGGTGTATTAAATTAGGCAGGTTTGCAAACGCTGAAAGAAAAATAGTTGACATTTCATTAAAATGATCAATACGTTATTTAAAAATAGCAATTTTACGCACACACATTGCTAATTTACCATAAACCATTCTCATAAGTTCCTGAAATAAAAGAAGTAAGGGTGGCACAGCTGGTAGAGCTGCTGATTCGCAGTGCCAGAAACACAGGTTCGATCCTGACCTCGGGTGCAGTCTGTAAGGAGTTTGCATGTTCTCCATGTGACCGCGTGGGTTTCCTCAGGGTGCTCTGGTTTCATAGGGGCAGGCAGCATCTCTGGAGAAAAAGGAATGGGTGACAATAGACAATAGGTGCAGGAGTAGGACATTCAGCCCTTCGAGCCAGCACCGCCACGACGCAGTGACATTTCGGGTCGGGACCCTTCTCCAGACCCGACCCAAAATGTCACCCATCCTGTTTCTCCAGAGATGCTGCCTGACCTGCTGAGTTACTCCAGCACTTTATGTCAATCTTCAGTATATACCAGCATCTGCAGTTCCATTCTATACATATATCTGATACTCCTGTGCGAGGGTTGCAACCAAATATGGTGATGTGGGCAAAACCTGCCAAATTCTGCACAGTTTATCTTCATTATAAAACATGTACATCATAATGTTATTTTGCTGAATAGCTTTTACCCAGAGTAAGGGAATCAAGAACCAAAAACAAAGGTTCAAGGTGAGAGGGGAAAGATTTAATAGTAACCTGAGGGGCACCTTTTTCACTCAACGGGTGCTTTTATGGAATGGGCTGCCAGAGAAAGCAGTTGAGACAGGTACTAACACATCATTTATGGAGAGGAAATGTTTAGTGGGATGTGGGCACATGGGACTAGTTTAAAATGGGGCATCTAGGCTGGCATGGACGGGTTTGGCTAAAGGGCCTGTTTTCGTGCTGTATGGCTCTAATAATTCCACCTGGTTGCATAAAGAGGGGTGTGGGAAGATTCTTTAAGGTAAATTAAGCCTTCCAGTTTCTGCAACTTTCTGCTACTAGACAGCTGTAACTGTCTCAGATCAATAAAGCTGATCACCACATTCAAAAGGGTTTGCAAGTCCACTATCCACAAGGTTCCACCAACAAAAAGCTGTTTCTCTGCATTGAATACATTCACTGAAAATAATACAGCTCAAAACAATATGGGAATTGTAATATATTGAGTTTGGCATTTATTTCCAACTGTAAAAAGACAAATGAAGTTCTTACCATCCCAAGCATCAAACATATCATTTATAAAATAATCGATGAAGGATATCTGAGATTTAGGAATACTGCAGGTATTCCTGTCAAACACTGGCATTACAACAGGGAGGCCTTGGCTTTTCTCTTCATCCGTCTGTTGATACAGAAAGCATTTGTTAATTCAAGAGTTACTGTTACATCGTTAGACTAAAGGGAATAATGTATCTCACACAAGATGCACATAGAACATAGAGCGGCATTGCCTCAGTCTGAAGAAGGGTCTTGACCCGAAATGTCACCTATTTCCTTTCTCCAGAGATGCTGTCTGACCCACTGAGTTACTCACATGTGCTTATCTACAAGTGTCTTCAATGCCACTATCCTATCAGTCTTCACCACCGTCTCTGGCAGTGTGATCCAGGCACCCACCACTCTTTATATTTTAAAAAGTCTCCTTTAAACTTTGCCCCTCTCGGCGTGAGGGGGACAACGAGTGCAATTCACTCTGCTTCTGCGTGATGGCCAATGGCAGCATCATAATGGACAAAAATGCCGGATTTAAGACAACTAGAGAACTTTCTGATTTTGACATGCAGTAACAAGGAGGGATTTCTTTTCAATACACAGAAGAATATTAGGCTGCAGGTAAGAAATTGAAACTATTAATTACTCTTTCTTTAATTGAAATACAGACACGAAGGTCTTCCTTCATAAAGATCACACGTGCACTGATTTATTCCAGTGTCCCACCTTCATATTTTAACCTAACTCTAAAATGTAGCCCCTTTCCTTTGCGTCATAGAATCTTGTTTACCTTTGGCCATTGCTCAAATGACTCTAATTCATGCAATTGACAGGAAGCTTTGGCAAACTATTAACTGTGAGGGGCAGGGCAGCGGAACATGATTACTTTGTTGGTTACACAAAAAACTGGAGAAACTCAGTGGGTGCAGCAGCATCTAAGGAGCGAAGGAGATAGGCGACGTTTTGGGTCGAGATCCTTTGTTTCCCCTCAATTAAACATTAGCAACGGAAAATTAACATGGGTGAGGGACTTGGTTGATTTTAACTTCAGACTCCTGAGCTCACCTCCAGTATCTGAGGTTTCCAAAAAAACACAAAACACAGGAATAGGTCCTTCGGCCCACAATGGGACACAAGGTCTAATTGGAGATAGAGACAAAATGCTGGACAGGCAGCATCTCTGCAGAGAAGGAATGGGTGATGTTTCAGGTTGAGACCCTTCTTCAGACTGAATCGGGGGAGAAGGAGACACAGAAATAAAGAAATGTCCCTCTGAGTTACTCCAGCTTTTTGTGTCTATCTTCGATTTAAACCAGCGCCTGCAGTTCCTTCCTACACAAGATCTAATTGATTTGCATGACTAATTTAGGATGCTTAATGCTTTATTTGATTTGTTCCCCAAATGTTAATTCAAAAACATTTGTTACAATATTTCCAGCAAGAAATAGCAATAGAAATAGCAAAAATAGAAACCTATTTTCAATGTTTGTATTAGAGCTCTGGGGGCTAATGGGATCAATGGATATGGCGAGAAGGCAAGCACGGGTTATTGATTGGGGACGATCAGCCATGATCACAATGAATGGTGGTGCTGGCTCGAAGAGCCGAATGGCCTTCAGTTGCACCTATTTTCTATGTTTCTATGACTGTTGACCCATTCTCACAAGTTCATAAGACACAGGAGCAGAATTAAGCTATTCACTCCATCGAGTCTGCTCGGCCATTCAATCATGGGTGATCTATTTTTGCCTCTCAACCCCATTCTCCTGCCTTCTCCCTGAAACATTTGTTACCCATACTCGGCAAGAACCTATCAATCTCTGCTTTAAAAATATCCATTTACTTGGCCTCCACCGCCATCTGTGGCAATGAATTCCACAGATTCACCACACTCTGGCTAAAGAAACTCCTCCTCTTCCCAATTCTAAACGTACATCCTTTTATTCTGAGACTGTGCCCTCTAGTCCTAGACTCTTCCACTAGTGGAGACATCCTCTCCACATCCACTCTATCCAGGCCGTTCAATATCCGGTAAGTTTCAATGAGACCTCCCACCACCCTTCTAAACTTCAGCGAGTCCAGGCCCTGAGCGATCAAACGTTCTGGTTATCCAATCATCTCCGGAAACATGATGCAAAGGAAAATAAGTTCATTAGTTTAAAGCATTAATTCAAACAATCCCATTCATAATGTCAAAAGGAATAGGAATAGAATTAGACCATTTGGCCAGTCAAGTCTACTAAGCCATTCAATCATGGCTGATCTATCTCTCCCTCCTAACCCGATTCTCCTGCCTTCTCCCCATAATCTCTGACACCCATACTAATCAAGAATCTATCTATCTCTGCCTTAAAAATATGCACTGACGACCTCCACAGCCTCTTGTGGCAAAGAATTCCACTCTTTGAAGCATATCGGTTTTTTTTAGACTTTAAAACGCTGAAAAGATTTGTTTTGCTTAGTTGACTCTCTGCCCAATGTTCTTCAGTCTCAGTTTTGATGAAAAGGAAATTTAAAGAGAGTGCAAAACATCTGATAAACTCATCTGGCAACTGTGTTTGAATTTCGATTCATATAGCCACTTCAAGCTTTGTCCCAGTTGGCTCTTTGCTTGTTGGCCGGTGTGGGCGAGTTGGGCCGAAGGGCCCGTTTCACACACTATGACATGATTGTCCATTAGAAACATAGAAACACAGAAAATAGGTGCGGGAGGAGGCCATTCGGCCCTTCGAGCCTGCACCGCCATTCAATATGATCATGGCTGATCATCCAATTCAGTATCCCATACCTGCCTTCTCTCCACACCCCCCTGATCCCTTTAGCCACAAGGGCCACATCTAACTCCCTCTTAAATATAGCCAATGAGTTGGCCTCAACTACCTTCTGTGGCAGAGAAATCCAGAGATTCACCACTCTCTGTGTGAAAATGGTTTTCTCATCTCAGCCCTAAAAGATTCCCCTTATCCTTAGACTGTGACCCCTTGTTCTGGACTTCCCCAACATCGGGAACAATCTTCCTGCATCTAGCCTGTCCAACCCCTTAAGAATTTTGTAAGTTTCTATAAGATCCCCCCTCAATGTTCTAAATTCTAGCGAGTATAAGCCGAGTCTATCCAGTCTTTCTTCATATGAAAGTCCTGACATCCCAGGAATCAGTCTACTGAACCTTCTCTGTACTCCCTCTATGACAAGAATGTCTTTCCTCAGATTAGGAGCCCAAAACTGTACGCAATACTCCAGGTGTGGTCTCACCAAGACCCTGTATAACTGCAGTAGAACCTCCCTGCTCCTATACTCAAATCCTTTTGCTATGAATGCTAACATACCATTCGCTTTCTTCACAGCCTGCTGCACCTGCATGCCTACTTTCAATGACTGGTGTACCATGACACCCAGGTCTCATTGCATCTCCCCTTTTCCTAATAGGCCACCATTCAGATAATAGTCTACTTTCCTGTTTTTGCCACCAAAGTGGATAACCTCACATTTATCCACATTTTACTTCATCTGCCATGCATTTGCCCACTCACCCAACATCCAAGTCATCTTGCAGCCTCCTAGCATCCTCCTCACAGCTAACACTGCCCCCCAGCTTCATGTCATCTGCAAACTTGGAGATATTGCATTCAATTCCCTCGTCCAAATCATGAATATATATTGTAAATAGCTGGGGTCCCAGCACCGAACCTTGCGGTACCCCACTAGTCACTGCCTGCCATCCTGAAAAGGACCCGTTTACTCCTACTCTTTGCTTCCTGTCTGCCAGCCAGTTCTCTATCCACATCAATACTGAACCCCCAATACCATGTGCTTTAAGTTTGCATCCTAATCTCTTATGTGGGACCTTGTCGAAAGCCTTCTGAAACTCCAGATATAACACATCCACTGGTTCTCCCTTATCCACTATAAGATTCGTCAGACATGATTTACCTTTCATAAATCCATGCTGACTTTGTCCAATGATTTCACCACTTTCCAAATGTGCTGCTATCCCATCTTTAATAACTAGTATTTTCCCCACTACCAAGTTAGACTAACTGGTCTATAATTCCCCGTTTTCTCTCTCCCTCCCTTTTTAAAAAGTGGGGTTACATTAGCTACCCTCCAATCCTCAGGAACTACTCCAGAATCTAAAGAGTTTTGAAAAATTATCACTAAAGCATCCACTATTTCTGGGGCTACTTACTTATGTACTCTGGGATGCAGCCTATCTGGCCCTGGGGATTTATCGGCCTTTAATCCATTCAATTTACCTAACACCACTTCCCGGCGAACCTGGATTTCACTCAGTTCCTCCATCTCATTTGGCCCCCGGTCCCCTGCTATTTCTGGCAGATTATTTATGTCTTCCTTAGTGAAGACAGAACCAAAGTAGTTATTCAATTGGTCTGCCATGTCTTTGTTCCCCATGATCAATTCACCAGTTTCTGACTGCAAGGGACCTACATTTGTTTTAACTAATCTTTTTCTCTTCACATATCTATAAAAACATTTGCAGTCAGTTTTTATGTTCCATGCCAGTTTTCTTTCATAATCTATTTTCCCATTCCTAATTAAGCCCTTTGTCCTCCTCTGCTGGACTCTGAATTTCTCCCAGTCCTCTGGTAGGCTGCTCTTTCTGGCTAATTTGTATACTTCATCTTTTGTTTTGATACTATCCCTGATTTCCCTTGTTATCCACGGATGTACTACCTTCCCTGATTTATTATTTTGCCAAACTGGGATGAACAATTTTTGTAGTTCATCCATGCAGTCTTTAAATGCCTTCCATTGCCTATCCACTGTCAACCCTTTAAGAAGCAATTGCCAGTCTATCTTGGCCAATTCACATCTCATACCCTAAAAGTTACCTTTCTTTAAGTTCAGAACCATTGTTTCTGAATTAATTATATCACTCTCCATCCTAATGAAGAACTCAACCATATTATGGTCACCCTTGCACAAGGGGCCACGCACAACAAGATTTTAACTAACCCTTCCTCATTACTCAATACCCAGTCTAGAATAGCCTGTTCTCTCGTTGGTTCCTCTACGTTGGTTTAGAAAACTATCCCGCATACATTCCAAGAAATCCTCTTCCTCAGCACCCCTGCCAATTTGATTCACCCAATCTATATGTAGATTGAAATCACCCATTATAACTGTTTTACCTTTGTTGCAGGCATTTCTAATTTCCTGTTTGATCCCATCCCCAACTCCACTACTACTGTTAGGTGGCCTGTACACAACTCCCACTAGCGTTTTCTGCCCCTTAGTGTTTCACAGCTCTACCCATATCGATTCCACATCCTCCAAGCTAATGTCCTTCCTTTCTATTGCGTTAATCTCCTCTCTAACCAGCAACGCTACCCCACCTCCTTTTCCTTTCTGTCTATCCCTCCTGAATATTGAATATCCCTGGATGTTCAGCTCCCAGCCTTGGTCACCCTGGAGCCATGTCTCCGTGATCCCAACTATATCATATTCATTAATAACTATCTGCACATTCAGCTCATCCACCTTATTACACGAATGCTCCTTGCATTGAGACACAAAGCCTTCAGACTTGTTTTTACAACACTCTTCCTCCTTATACAATTATGTTGAAAAGTGGCCTTTTTTGATTTTTCCCCTGGATTTGTCTGCCTGCCACTTTTACTTTTCACCTTGCTACCTATTGCTTCTACCCTCATTTTACACCCCTCTGTCTCTCTGCTCACACATTTAAGAAACCCACCTCCTATTACATACTGGAACAGTAAAAAGGATAGGTTCTGACTATCTTAAGGTAAAACTGAACTTCCTGCCATAGCGCTGTCGATTATTTGCCGCTAAACAACTGCAAATGCGGAGGGGTTGTTCTTAGGACTACCCTTCAGGGTAGGTTATAATTTGGGAATCTAACTATGACATTTACTGAAGCATGTTTGAGTTTGAGATTAGTTTATTGTCACGTGTACCGAGGTTCGGTGAAAAGCTTTTGCTGCGAGCTAACGGAAAGCGGAAAGACAATACATGATTACGTGCGCAGATATACAGTTACCTGAGCAAAATATTCTTCTGAAATCCTCCCCGCCCATTCAATGCAGTGGTTGATTGGACGGCAAGGGTTGGCAACATCAGCACACTTTATCAACATGCGTTTGATGAGCAGTCTGTTCTCCATGGCATTCTTTATTCCGGAAGGACATTCACCATCACTGCTCTCACTCTGCAGAGCACAAGCAGAAATTATACCGTACACATCAGCAAATTTGATTTGATTTGATTTGATTTAATTTATTGCCATTGTCTTCAATGAAGAGATAACAAAATTATTTTTCCCTTACAGTCATACCAAAAAATAAAAATAAAAAATCACAAAACACAGAACACTGGTAGTCCACAACATAAACCATCCCCACAGCGGCACTAGAGTTCCCCACTGTGAGGGAAGGAACCAAAGTCCAGTCCACCTCCTCGCTGATGTTCCTTAATGTTCACCCGTGGTCGGGGCCTCCCGAGCAGCCCGTAGTCGCCGCTACGGACGGCCCGACGTTCAGGTCCTCTCGCCGGGAATCTCTCGTCGGCCACCTTCCACCGGAGTCCACGGCTCCCGATGTCCACAGGCCGCGCTAGGCGGAGATTCACGCTGGTGAGCCCCGGCAAAGGGTCCCTGGACTCCGTGATGTTAAAGTCAGCGCCGCCCACGTTGGGGGCTCTGCATCCACAGCTCCATGATGTTGGAGCAGCGGCCCAGCACTCCGGAGCTCCAGGCGGTGATCCCAGGAATGCCTCGCCTGCATCGCGATGTTTCCAGCGCCTCGCCGCTGCTGCTGAAGCTGTGGTCCGGTCCCAGCAGGAAGTGCTGCGCCAATGCAGCTGGTAGGCCGTGGGGGGGCGAGGACGTGACTGGAATAACAGCTGCATCCTCACCAGGAAGCGACTGAAGGACGGTTTCCCCCTTGCCCTACCCGCTGCCCCCCACATAAAAAACTAAAAGACACACTTTAAACCTAACAAAATAAAAAAGACAGCCAGACCGTGGGCGGAGGCAGCTAGCAACAGCGCCACCCCCAACCAGACCCCCAAATTTAAACCCGTTGCAGAATTTAGTTGCCACGTGGCAGAAGGATCCTGTAAACTTCGTGAGGGATGATATTTAAACATAAGTGACGGCGATTTTTACTCTGAAAGACCCTGCTCCAGGCTGACCTTTGCTGTTCCGGTGGGGAGAAGAGTCTGGAAAAAGGCAGCTGACATCATGAGTACTGGCAGCTCCCCGATGAATCGAAGAATTGGCCATTATTCTCAATACTGAATTGTATTTTAATTTATAAAACAGAATGACAGCAAATTGAAAATAATTTGGTAGAGAATGCCATTAAAATAAAATAGTTTATGGTACAGTACAAGTTGAATTTTGAGATACAGCATGGAAACAGTCCGTTCGGCCCATAGACTCCACGCCGACCATCAATAACACGTTCGTACTAGGACTATGTTATCCCACTTTCTCATCCAGTTCCTACACAGTCGGGGCAATTTCACAGAGGTCAATTAACCTGTAAACCTGCATATCTTTGGGAAGGGAGAGAAAACCGGAGCACCTGGAGGAAACCCACGAGTGCTCACAGAGAGAATGTGCAAACTCCACACAGACAGCACACAAGGTCAGGAATGAACCCGGGTCTCAGTCATTTGTACATTTTACAAGCTACATCTTACATTTAAGCTGGTTTCTTCTATGGATGACATGGGTTTGTTGATACTGTTTACAAATTTGTTCACATGTTCGAAATGCTTTGTCATCTCTGTTGCCAAAACCATGTCGATGATTGCCTGTCGCAAAGTTCGAAACATATTTCTGCAAAAATAATTGGATGAATGGTTACAAACTGGCATTTTATCCATAGCTATGGATGGCTCACCTCAAAGCCAGCCTCCCCCCCACATTGGACTCCCACCAATTTGCCTACCGGACAAACAGGTCTACAGAGGACGCCATATCGGCGGCCCTACGCTCTGCCCTGACCCACCTGGACAGCAACAACACCTACATCAGGCTGCTGTTTATTGACTTCAGCTCCGCCTTTAACACTGTCATACCCGCTAGCTTGATCACCAAACTTAGCGGTCTTGGCATCTCCACCTCCCTCTGCAATTGGACACTGGATTTCCTCACTAACAGACCACAGTCTGTTAGGGTCAACAACCTCACCTCCTCCACTATAACACTGAACACCGGCGTGCCACAGGGCTGTGTGCTCAGCCCTCTCCTCTACTCCCTCTTCACGCATGACTGCATCCCCAAGTATGGCTCCAACGCCATCATAAAATTTGCCGATGACACCACGGTGGTAGGACTGATCAGTGATAATGACGAATCAGCCTACAGGGAGGAGGTCCAGCTCCTGGCCACCTGGTGTGCCAACAATAACCTCGTCCTCAACTCCCAGAAGACGAAGGAAATAATTGTTGACTTTCGGAAGAACAGAGGGGGCAGACACACCCCCATCCATATAAACGGGACTGAGGTGGAGAGGGTCTCCAACTACAAATTCCTCGGGGTACACATCTCGGAGGATCTGTCCTGGTCCCTCAACACCTCAAAGCTGATCAAAAAGGCACAGCAGCGCCTTTACTTTCTGAGGAGGCTCAAAAAAGCCCACCTGTCCCCCCCGGATCCTGACGAACTTCTACCGCTGCACCATTGAAAGCATCCTGACCACCTGCTTTACGGTATGGTACAGCAGTTGCACCGTGGCAGACAGGAAGGCACTACAACGGGTGGTGAAAACCGCCCAGTACATCATCGGTGCCCCGCTCCCTGCCATGGATGCCCTCCACCGAAAACGGTGCCTGAAGCGGGCCGGGAAGATCATCAAGGACCCCTCACACCCTAACCATGGACTGTTTGCCCTCCTCCCATCAGGGAGGCGGTACAGGAGCCTCAGGTCCCGCACCAGTAGGACGAAGAACAGCTTCTTCAACTACACCATCAGACTGCTGAACTCGGAGCCCAGCTGATAGACTTGTCTGTACCCTGTATTTATTTATTTCCGTACTGCTACCACTGCACTCTGTATTTATTTTTTCATATCGCTATCACTAAGAATGACGTTAAACTGCATTTCGTTGTACCTATACTTGTATTTGTGCAATGACATTAAACTTGAATTGAATTGAATTGAATTGTTGAAACCTGTGGCAATGTCCCATTTGGTTTAGTTTAGTTTAGTTTATTGTCACGAGTACCGAGGTATAGTGAAAGGTTTTTGTTGCGTGCTAACCAGTCAGCAGAAAGATTATACATGATTTCAATCGAGCCATCCACAGTGTACAGATACATGATAAAGGGAATAACGTTTAGTGCAAGATAAAGTCCAGTAAAGTCTGATTAAAGATTGTCCGAGGGTCTCCAATGAGGTAGATGGTAGCTCAGGACTGCTCTCTAGTTGGTGATAGCATGATTCAATTGCCTGATAATAGCTGGGAAGAAACTGTACCTGAATCTGGATGCACACTTCTATACCTCTTGCCTGAGGTCTTAGGGGTCACAGCTTAAGGATAAGGGGGAAATCCTTTAAGACCGAGATGAGAAAGACCTTTTTTCACACAGAGAGTGGTGAGTCTCTGGAACTCTCTGCCACAGAGGGTGGTTGAGGCCAGTTCATTGGCTATATTTAAGAGGGAGTTAGATGTGGCCCTTGTGGCTAAGGGGATCAGAGGGTATGGAGAGAAGGCAGGTATGGGATACTGATTTGAATGATCAGCCATGATCATATTGAATGGCGGTGCAGGCTCGAAGGGCTGAATGGCCTACTCCTGCACCTATTTTCTATGTTTCTATGTTTCTATGATGGGAGAAGGGAGATGAGGGAACTACCAGATGATTCTGGTCCTTGATTATGCTGGTGGCCTTGCTGAGGCAACATGAAGTGTAGATGGAGTCAAGGGAAGGGAAGTTAGTTTGTGTGACGGTCTGGGCTGTGTCCACAATTCACTGCAATTTCTTGTGTTCTTGGATGGAGTCGTTCCCAAACCGTGCTGTGATGGATCTTAATAAAATGCTTTCCACGTCATGTGATAATAATATACCTAAATCTCCACCTTAGACCATTACTTTGCAATGTAACTATTTAAATGCATCTACTGACTTGGCACTGTGGGGTTTCAATAGCTGGATGAAGCCCAAGACAGCCAAAAATTACAGAGAGTTATTGAAGAGGTTACTAGGGAAATTGATGAGGGTAAAGCAATGGATGTTGTCTATATGGATTTCAGTATGGCCTTTGACAAGGTTCCCCATGGAAGGTTGGTTAAGAAGGTTCAATCTTTGGGTGTTAATGGCGGAGTAGCAAGATGGATTCAACAGTGGCTAAATGGGATATGCCAGAGAGTAATGGTGGATGGCTGTTTGTCAGGTTGGAAGCCGGTGACCTGTGGGGTGCCTCAGGGATCTGTGTTGGGTCCACTGCTGTTTGTCATGTACATCAATGATCTAGATGATGGGGTGGAAAATTGGATAAGTAAGTATACAGATGATACTAAGCTAGATGGTACTGTGGATAATGAAGTAGATTTTCAAAGTCTACAGAGAGATTTGGGCCATTTGGAAGAGTGGGCTGAAAGATGGCAGATGGAGTTTAATGCTGATAAGTGTGAGGTGCTACATCTTGGCAGGACAAATCAAAGTAGGACGTACATGGTAAATGGTAGGGAATTGAGGAATGCTGTGGAACAGAGGGATCTAGGAATAACTGTGCATAGTTCCCTGAAGGTGGAATCGCATGTAGATAGGGTGGTAAAGAAAGCTTTTGGTGTGCTGGCCTTTATAAATCAGAGCATTGAATATAAGAGTAGGGAAGTAATGTTAAAATTGTACAAGGCATTGGTGAGACCAATTCTGGAGTATGGTGTACAATTCTGGTCGCCTAATTATAGGAAGGATGTCAACAAACCATATAACAATTACAGCACGGAAACAGGCCATCTCGGCCCTTCAAGTCAGTGCCGAACAACTTTTTTCCCTTAGTCCCACCTGCCTGCACTCATACCATAACCCTCCATACCCTTCTCATCCATATGCCTATCCAATTTATTTTTAAATGATACCAACGAACCTGCCGCCACCACTTCCACTGGAAGCTCATTCCACACCGCTACCACTCTCTGAGTAAAGAAGTTCCCCCTCATGTTACCCCTAAACCTCTGTCCCTTAATTCTAAAGTCATGTCCTCTTGTTTGAATCTTCCCTATTCTCAAAGGGAAAAGCTTGTCCACATTAACTCTGTCTATCGCGCTCATCATTTTAAAGACCTCTATCAAGTCCCCCCTTAGCCTTCTGCGCTCCAGAGAATAAAGACCTAACTTATTCAACCTATCTCTGTAACTTAGCTGTTGAAACCCAGGCAACATTCTAGTAAATCTCCTCTGTACCCTCTCTATTTTGTTGACATCCTTCCTATAATTGGGTGACCAAAATAGAGAGAGTACAGAGGAGATTTACTAGAATGTTGCCTGGGTTCCAGCAACTAAGTTACGGAGAAAGGGTGAACAAGTTAGGTCTTTATTCTTTGGAGCGCAGAAGGTTAAGGGGGGACTTGATTGAGGTCTTTAAAATGATGAAAGGGATTGACAGAGTTGACGTGGATAAGCTTTTCCCATTGAAGGTAGGGAAGATTCAAACAAGAGGGCATGACATGAGAATTAAGGGACAGAAGTTTAGGGGGAACTTCTTTACTCAGAGAGTGGTGGCTGTGTGGAATGATCTTCCAGCAGAAGTGGTGGAGGTAGGATCGATTTGAACATTTGAAAGTAAAGTGGATAGGTATATGGACGGGAAGGGAATGGAGGGGTATGGTCTGAGTGCAGGTAGATGGGACTAGGAGAAAATAAATGGTCGGCACGGACTGGAAGGGCCGAGAAGGCCTGTTTCCATGCTGTAATTGTTATATGGTTATATGGTTAAAGCTGTCCAGTCCATCTCACAGACCTGACTCCCCACCATCTACACTTCAAGCTGCTTCAGAAAGGCAGCCAGCATAATATAAGACATGTCTCTAGTTAGTTTAGAGATACAGCGCGGAAACAGGCCTTTCGGCCCACCGAGTCCACATCGACTAGCGATCTCTGCACATTAATACGATCCTACACATACTTCGGACAATTTACCCAATTAATCTATAAACCTGTACATCTTTGGAATATGGGAGGAAACCGGAGCTCCCAGGGAAAACCCACGCAGATCAGGGGGAGAACATACAAACTCCGTACAGATAGCACCCGTTGTCGGGCTCGAACCTGGGTCTCTGGCTTTGTAAGGCTCTACCGCTGCGCCACCGTGCCGCCATTATCATTGGGTATTTTTAACACGGAGATTGACAGGTTTTTGATTAGTAAGGGAGTGAAAGGTTACGGGGAGAAGGCAGAAGAATTGGATTGGGACGGAAAAGCAGGTCAGCCACAATCGGATGACGGAGCAAGTTTGATGGGCCGAATGGCCTAATCCTGCTCCTACGTATGCATTGATCAGTAAATCTAACCTTTCAATGTTCTTGAAAATGTTGCTCTTGTTATCGCCAGCTGTAAGTTGGAAGGCCAGTGCTGCATGGTGACTCTCCAAGACGGCAGTGTCGTTGTAGAGTACGGCCAGCTCACTTCCTGCGTTGCACAGGAAGGAGTTGGTGCGACCTGGGTGATCCACATCATGCACGGTGGCAGCAATGAGGGCTGCAACCTCGTCCATTTCATCCAGGCACCCCTGCAAATGCAATTGCGATAGAATCAAACTGCTTTGTTTCACTGTTTCACTTATTTTCACGGAAGATCTAACAATGCGGATAACATTCACTCCAGTCTGAAGATGGGCCTGGACCCACATCATCGCCTATCCATGTCCTCCTGAAATGCTGCCTGACCCACTGAGTTACTCCAGCACTTTGTGTCTTTTTAAAAAAATGATCAATGCATGAACTGATCTCAAATAAAAAGCAAAGGTAATCAAAAGTGCTGGAGAAACTCAGCGGGTGAGGCAGCATCAATGGAGCGAAGGAATAGGTGATGTTTCGGGTCGAGACCCTTCTTCAGACCGAACAAATAAAAAGCATATACAGTTAATGGCAAGACCCTTAACAACATTGATGTGCAGAGGGATCTTGGAGTCCAAGTTCATAACTCACTGATGCTGGCAGCACAAGTGGATAGGTTGATGAAGAAAGTGTATGGCATGCTTGCCTTCATTGCTAAGGGCATTGAATATAAGAGTCAGGAAGTCATGACGCACGTCTACAGAACTTTGCATTTGGAATATTGTGCGCAGTTTTGGTCGCCCCATTGCAGGAAACAGGCCCTTTGGCCCAGCAAGTCCACGCCGACCAACCCATGCACTAGTTCTATCCTACACACTGGGGACAATTTACAGAAGCCAATTAACCTACAAACCTGCACATCTTTGGAATGTTGGAGGAAGCTGGAGCACCCGGAGAAAACCCACGCAGTCACAGAGAGGACAAACAAACTCTGTACAGGCAGCACCTGAGGTAAGAATCAAACCCGGGTTTCTGGTGCAATGGTGTGTTAACTCTACCACTGAGCTGGCCCTGGCCTTGTAGCTTCTACTTATTGAGTCCAAGCACAAGATTAGAAGTTGTTCAGCCAGAGCTGAACACAATTCTCGGCATCTGCATACAATGGTGTCTGTCTTGTCGCTTCTTGTGCATCTTGCGTGTGGTGGTGGAGAGATTGGTGGAAACAGGGCCGTGACTTGAATGCTCTTTCCTTGACCCCATCTTGTAGCTAATACACCCTAACCTAGGCAGCATTCTGTTAACCCATTCTGTACCCTTTCCAAAAGCCTGACATCCTTCCAGTAATGGGGTGACAAGAACTGCATGTAATACTACAAATGCAGCCTAATCATAATCTTATAAAGCTCGAACTTGACTTCCTGACTCTTATACGTAACGTCTTGACCAATGAAGGCAAGGAGACCATATGCATACAACATCCAACAGCTAGTTATCTCACTGGGGTACTAGTGTTTCATATAATTATAAGGAAAATGATTTAGTGAACCAACATCAGAATAACCAGCATATGCCATGTTAAATTCAAGAGAGTATTCATGAGAGCGAAACATATAGCTCTTAGGGCGAATGGAACCAAGGGATAGAAACATAAACAAAGAAAATAGGTGCAGAAGGAGGCCATTCGGCTGTATGGCGACTTCATTTCACTGTGCCAATTGGCACATGTGACAAATAAAATCTATCTGTATCTGTATCTGTTCGAGCCAGCACCACCATTCATTGTGATATGGGGAGAAAGCTGGAAAGGAGTACTGATTTTGGATAGGATGTGTAGGAAAGAACTGCAGATGCTGGGTTAAATCGAAGGTAGACAGAAAATGCTGGAGTAACTCAGAGGGACAGGCAGCATCTCTGGAAAGAAGGAATGGGTGATGTTTCGGGTCGAGACCGTGATTTTGGATGATCAGCCATGACCGTATTGAATGGCTGTGCTGGCTCGAAGGGCCAAATGGCTTACTCCCGCACCTATTTTCTATGTTTCTAAATAATGCCACCATGTAGATACGCACAATACGAAATTCAAAGAGGCATTTAAACATCACCAACGTGTGTACATCGTAAATCGTGAAGCTTACCTTAACTCGGTCTTTTCGAAGGAAATATGCTGTGGCGTGCAACACATCAGCTGCATGTGTGGAATTGTGGTATGAATTTGATGCATGGTAGTTGGTTTCTATGACTTGTAGCCATGATCTCAGAGTAACTTCTGAACAGTTTAAAAATCCACATACGCCAAACTGTGTCATGATTTTTAAGCCAAGGTAGAGCAAGGGCCTAAAATAAAACAGACAGCAAGATTTCAACTAACTCACTGGTGGCTAACAAGTGATTTAGTCAGAGTCATACGGTACGAAACAAGACCATCCGGGCCTAACTTGCTCATTCCGACCAAAATGCCCCACGTACAGTAGTTTCACTTGCCTGCGTTTGGCCCATATCCCTCTAAACCTTTCCCATCCTGGCCAAATGTCTTTTAGATATCATTATGGTACCAGCCTCAATTACCTCCTCTGGCAGCTCATTTAATACACCTATGGGCCTGATGAAGGGTCTCGACCCGAAACATCATCTATACCTTTTCTCCAGAGATGTTGCCTGACCCGCTTAGTTACTCCAGCATTTTGTGTCTATCTTCCATACACCTCTTTGTGAAAAAGTTGCCCCGCAGACTCCTATTATAGCTCTCTTGACCATTTCAATAGACAATAGACAATAGGTGAAGGAGGAGGCCATTTGAGCCAGCACCGCCATTCAATGTGATCATGGCTGATCATCTCCAATCAGTACCCCGTTCCTGCCTTCTCCCCATATCCCCTGACTCCGCTATCTTTAAGAGCCCTATCTAACTCTCTTTTGAAAGTATCCAGAGAACCGGCCTCCACCACCCTCCGAGGAAGAGAATTCCACAGACTCACAACTCTCTGTGAGAAAAAGTGTTTCCTCATCTCCGTTCTAAATGGCTTACCCCTTATTCTTCAAGGAACTATGAAAATCTCTCTGCTCTGCAACACTCCCAAGGGCCCTTCCATTCACTGTGAAAAGTGTTAGTCTTGTTTACAATGTCTGCCTCCACGATTCAGATTAATATTGTGTGAAAAATCTATTAGGTTACCAAAAAAGCAAGCCACGAAGTTTGCTTTTATTTTAACCAAAGTCAAACGGGCTAATGATTGTTTTTGGTTTGGTTTACACCGCTCTGGAAATTCAACCATGCTACTGGCTGGAGTTATTCCCGTTTGTGTAACTGGTGTGAATTCTGAGCTATGCTGCTTTTGCTACATACTGTGGAGAAAATGAAACCGTGACTATCCATTATGGGTGTACCTGGGCCAGCGAACTTGTAATAATACAAGCTTTGTATCTCTGGGCTCTTCTCAAGCCCATCCACACACCATCCCAAAGCCTTGCCTTGAGCTCCTGATTTAGAATTTAGAATTTAGAGATACAGCACAGAAACAGGCTCTTCGGACCACAGTGTCTGCGCTGACCAGCAGCCGCCCCGTACACTTGCACTATCCTACATACTCGGGCCAATTTACAATTTTACCAAAGCCAATCAATCTACACACCTATGCATCTTTGGGACCAGAGCACCCGGAGAAAAGCCAAGCAAGCGGTCACAGGGAGAACATGCAAACTCCCTACAGACAGCATCCCGTCGCCAGGATCGAACCTGGGTCCCTGGTGCTGTCAGACAGCAACTCAACCGCTGCGCCACTGTGCCGTCTCCACAAATCCCAGCACTTCCGACTGCCTCAGGCCAAAGTTCACCATACCGACCCTTGACCCCGATCTCCATGACCTCACACTCCCTAGGTCCCCTATCTTTCTGGTACTCTCCTCCTAGTCACATATCTTACAAACCTTGCTGTACTGTCACCAGCCCTCTCTCCCCCCCCGGTCAACTTCCAGGCCGTCCAGTGAGCACATTTTTAATGATAAAAGCACGCAACGCCCTTTAGTAATGCAGCACTGGCGATTATTTGTGACAATGAAATTTGCTCGAAAAAATCTTATGCAGGTGTACGAGGGATTTTCCGGCAACTGATGGTCCAGTACCTCCTTTAATCCGGACATTATGGGAACGTTGCGTTGGTCGCACGCACTTTCGGGACGTGTACGTCCATCCTTTAAGAGTTAATTGTTTATTTCTTTGTTAATTGTTAATTCTTTACTTAAGTTTCCAGCAGTCCATGGTGCTATAGAGACACGGGAAGGGTATAAATAGTGAGGTGTATTTTTGAATTATTATTACGTGACCTCTGTTGGTCTGGCAAAATCATAAGGTCATAAGTGATAGTAGCAGAATTAGGCCATTCGGCCCATCAAATTTACACCATTCAACCATGGGTGATTTATCTCTCCTTCCTAACCCCATTCTCCTGCTTATAATCTCTGAAACCCATACTAATCAGGAATCTATCGATCTCTGTCTTAAATATATCCACTGACTTGGCCTCCACAACCTTCTGTGGCAAATAATTCCACAGATTCACCACCCTCTGACTAAAGAAATTCCTCCTCATCTCCTTCCTAAATGAACGCCAATTAATTCTGAGACTATGAGCTCTAGTCCTAGACTCTCCCACCAGTGGAAACATCCTCTCCACATCCACTCTATCCAAAAATAGATAATCCGGCAATGCTGTGGAACGAAGGAATCAGGAAAATTGATGGTGGACCTGTATCTTAACCTGATTTTAACTTCTTTTGAATAGTAGGTTTGTTCTATGAACAGAGATGAAGCAAACCAGGCCTACAATCTCTAGTGTTAAAAAAAAGAACGATAATCTCACTGAAGTTTCTCCAGATAGATGTTTCCCCTAGGGTTTGGATAGGGTTTGGAGAATCAGTGATCCCGATATCAAAGTGAAGGGACTAAATCATCGGACGAAGAATTTCAGCCAGAATCTTTGGAATCTCTTACCTATAGAGGACTACGAGCCACAGTTACATAGAAACATAGAAGGGCCATTCGGCCCTTCGAGCCAGCACCGCCATTCATTGTGATCATGGCTGATCGTCCCCTATCAATAACCCGTGCCTACCTTCTCCCCATATCCCTTGACTCCACTAGCCCCTAGAGCTCTATCTAACTCTCTCTTAAATCCATCCAGTGACTTGGCCTCCACTGCTCTCTGTGTCAGGGAATTCCATAAATTCACAACTCTCTGGGTGAAAAAGTTTTTTTCTCACCTCAGTCTTAAATTACCTCCCCTTTATTCTAAGACTGTGGCCCCTGGTTCTGGACTCGCCCAACATTGGGAACATTTTTCCTGCATCTAGCTTGTCCAGTCCTTTTATAATTGTATATGTTTCTATAAGATCCCCCCTCATCTTTCTAAACTCCAGTGAATAGAAGCCTAATACAAGTTGTTAAATACTTCCGAGACAGAGAACAATAGCTTTTTGGATATTCAGTTAATCATGGGATGTGGAGTGAATGCAGGAAACTGATGCCTGCAGATGGTAATCTTGTTGAATAGGCTAGTAGACATGATGGGCTGAATGGCCCACTCCTATCTCTATTTCTGGTGAACAGAGATGTCCAGAATAAAATGGAATCATACCGCTAAGATTAGTTTCAGAAAATGAATGAAGAACACAAAGAGCATGATCTTAAATGAATGTTCAACCATCAATGTAAACAGAAAATTAATAATAGCCAGATGACATACAACTCATATTTAGTGATGTCTGGAACGTATTGAGCATCAAAGTTGGGAGGTCATGTTGCAGTTTTGTAAGACGTTGCTGAGGCCACAAAGAGCGTATTATGTTCAGTTCTGGGCAATGTTATAGGAAAGATGTCGTCAAGTTGTAAATGGTGCAGAGAAGATTTACGAGGATGTTGCTAGGTCTCGAGGGCCTGAGCTATAGGGAGAGGTTGAGCAGGCTTGGACTCTATTCCCTGGAGCTCATGAGGGTGAGGGGTGACCTTACAGACCTGTACAAAATCATGAGGAATAGATCGGGTAGATGCGCAGAGTCTCTTGCCCAGAATAGGGGAATCGAGAACCATGGGAGATAGATTTAAGGGGGGGGAAACGAATTAATAGGAACCCGAGGGTTAACATTTCCACGCAAAAGGAGGTGGGTGTATGGAACGAGCTGCCAGAGGAGGTTGTTGAGGTAGGTACTATCACAATGTACAAGAAACATTTAGACAGGTACGTGGATAGGAGGGCCAAATGCAGAGAGATGGGACTAGTGTAGATGGGACATGTTGGTCGGTGTGGGCAAGTAGGACCAAAGGGCCTGGTTCCACACTGCATGACTCTGTGACTGTGTAAAGCCCGCGAACCACCACAGATTAATACTGGCACCCACCTCTTGTTAGTTACAGCTTCCAGCTCAAAAATGTTGAAATCCCAGTTGTCTTCATCAGCAAGTAATTCAGCTGCACGAGGAGGTATGTCACCAAAGGCAACTGGAATGGCAAGGTGGCTGTGACTTTGCTGCAAGTCTATTAGTTTAAACAAAAGGATCAAATTAGAGTGAATCTCAACACATAGTGTTTTATATCATACAACTGCCTTCGTGAAATGAGGCATTTTTCTATCTGCACCAAAACCGAACTTCCTTCTGGAATTTCTCCAGGAGCCTCCCACACACCGAGTGGTACAGCGGCGCAGCTGGTAGAGCTGCTGCCTCACAGCATCGGACACCCGGGTTCGATCCTGACCTCGGTTGCTGTCTGTATGGAGTTTGCACGTTCTCTCTGTCACCCTATAGGTTTCCTCCGGGTGCTCCGGTTTCTTCACACATTCAAAAGATGTGTGGGTTTGAAGCCTATTTGGCCTCTGTAAATTCCCCTTGGTGTGCAGGGAGTGGATGAGAAAGTGGGTTAACATAGAACTAGTGTGAACGGGTGATTGATGGTTTGCATGGACTTGGTGGACCATGCTGCAACTCTACATTAAAAACTAAACAATGTTTAGTTTTAAGTGCCTTGATAACATCACTCGATGCTTTGTCCAAGGTAAACAGGTAGAGGATGTTATTAGGCAGCCAATATTCTTTGGGATGGGACATGAGCAGTTTTTTGTTTCTTTATGTCAAGTTTAAACCACAGTTTAAGAATCAGGGGTAAGCCATTTAGAACTGAGACAAAGAAACACTTTTTCACACAGAGAGTTGTCAGTGTGGAATTCTCAGTCTCAGAGGGAGGTGGAGGCCGGTTCTCTGGATACTTTCAAGAGAGAGCTAGATAGGGCTCTTATAGCAGTGTCAGGGGATATGGGGAGAAGGCAGGAACGGGGTACTGATTGTGGTTGATCAGCCATGATCACATTGAATGGGCGGTGCTGGCTCGAAGGGCCGAATGACCTACTCCTGCACCTATTGTCTATTGTCGAAGTCACTAATTACAACGCGCCTTTCCAGATCTCAGGCAAATGAGATTGACATTTTGGTTTAGTTCTTGGTATTGTCTTCCTAAGCAATGTATGAGCACTTCATCGGAATGACTGTCTTGGCTCAAAAACGTGATTCACTGCCACCTTATCAAATGCAATTAGACTTTGACCGGATGCTATGACTAATCTCCTCTCGCTGATGTATAGTCGTGATTGAAAGGTAAGTAAATGACATCAGTTTAAGTAAACAGGGGATCTCGGTCAGCAACTGTCTCTTTTAACTGTTAACTAGTTAACTGTTAACGCAGTGACTAGTGGGGTGCCGCAAGGCTTGGTGCTGGGACCCCAGTTATTTGCAATATATATTAACGATTTAGACAAGGGAATTAAATGTAAAATCTCCAAGTTTGCGGATGACACAAAGCTGGGTGGCAGTGTGAGCTGCGAGGAGGATGCTATGAGGATGCAGGTGGCTTGGATAGGTTGGCCGAGTGGGTAGATGCATGGCAGATGCATAATGTATAATGTGGATAAATGTGAGGTTATCCACTGTGGTGGCAAGAACAAGAAGACAGATTATTATCTATTGAGAGTGCCGGTGGACCATCAAGAGCGAGTGAACCATCATCGGCTCTGACCTTCCTTCCATCGAGGGGATTTATCGCAGTTGCTGCCTCAAAAAGGCTGGCAGTATCATCAAGGACCCACACCATCCTGGCCACACACTCATCTCCCTGCTACCTTCAGGTAGAAGGTACAGGAGCCTGAAGACTGCAACGACCAGGTTCAGGAATTGCTACTTCCCCACAGCCATCAGGCTATTAAACCTGGCTCGGACAAAACTCTGAACATTAATAACCCATTATCTGTTATTTGCACTTGATCAGTTTATTTATTCACGTGTGTATATATTTATATAATGGTATATGGACACACTGATCTATTTTGTAGTCAATGCCTGCTATGTTCTGTTTTGCTGAAGCAAAGCAAGAATTTCATTGTCCTATCAGGGACACATGACAATAAACTCACTTGAACTTGAACTTAAAGGGCAAGGGTGTCGTCAAAAGCGAGTGGACCGTCGAAGGCGTAGGTGGACTATGTCAAGAGCGAGGGGCCACTGAGAATGAAGGGGAGGAGCCGATGGGGGGGTTACTGAGAATGATGGGGCATCCCGGCAGGCAGGGGGCTGTGTGCTGCCGGTAGTAGATCGGACTGTTCGGTGAACGTCTGTAACTTTGACGGCGCCAGGAAAGTAGCGATACACGTGTACTGCCTACGTGAGGTCTGTTTTACTGGGTTGTATACAAAACAGACCATTTCACTGTACCTGGGTATATGTGGCAATAGAGTAACATTGAATCATTGAATTGATGATGAATTTCATTGAAAAGGGGAAAGGAAAACAACTGTAAGATATTTAGGAACGAGAAGAAACCAATTTCTGAAATTATTTAATTGTGGATTGGCAAAACATGCTTGTGTGTCAGTACCTGGTTCTTCTTCAATCTGCCCATCAAGTGAAGTCCAGAGCAGTGCGTCAGACTTCTCAATCTGTCGACAGGCTACACATAACAATAAAAAGCAGGGAACATAATTATACTGGGAAGCATTAACTGTGTCTCTATCCATGGACGATGCCCGAGCATCAATGCCAGCAACATCTTCTACATAGAAACATAGAAAAATAGGTGCAGGAGTAGGCCATTCGGCCCTTCGAGCCAGCACCGCCATTCAATGTGATCATGGCTGATCATCCAACTCAGTATCCCGTACCTGCCTTCTCTCCATACCCTCTGATCCCTTTAGCCACAAGAGCCACATCCAACTCCCTCTTGAATATAGCCAATGAACAGGCCTCAACAACCTTCTGTGGCAGAGAATTCCAGAGACTCACCACTCTCTGCGTAAAGAATATTTTGCTCATCTTGGTCCTAAAGGAATTCTCCCTTATCCTTAGACTGTGACCCCTTGTTCTGGACTCCCCCAACATCGGGAACAATCTTCCTGCATCTAGCTTGTTCAACCCCTTAAGAATGTTGTAAGTTTCTATAAGATCCCCCCTAAATCTTCTAAATTCCAGTGAGTACAAACCAAGTCTATCCAGTCTTTCTTCATATGAAAGTCCCGACATCCCAGGAAACAGTCTGGTGAACCTTCTCTGAACCCCCTCTATGGCAAGAATGTCTTTGGGGGGACAGGGGAGAATGGGGTGTGGGGGGGGGGGGGGTTCTAAGTTAGTCTAAAATTGGAGAATTCAATGTTCATAATGTACATTTATTCCACATATACGGTAGCAACGTATGTTATCTTCATTCTTAAAATGCCCATACCCATGTTGTGCGTGTGTGCTGTGTGCTGCTCTTAAGAAAAGGAAGCAAATTGCATGTTGTCCTCTGCTTCAAGAGTATAAGGTCGTAAGTCATAAGGTCATAAGTGATGGGAGTAGAATTAGGGTATTTCGCCCATTAAGTCTACTCTGCCATTCAATCATGGTTGATCTATCTTTTCCTCCCAATCCCACTCTCCTGCCTTCCCATAACCTCGGACACCAAAGGGATAGAGGCAAAATAAGACACCAAGTGCTGGAGTAAATCAGCGGGTCCAACAGCACCTCTGGAGAATATGGATAGGTGACGTTTCAGGTCGGGACTGATGGCGGTGGTCCGTTGCAGGGTAGGGGGTGTTGGGGGGAGACAGGAATGGCAGGGCAAAGCCGGGATTCAGGTGAAGGGAAGGGGTTTGATATTCAGCTGGATGGACAAAGGCCAAAGATGAAAAGAGAAAAAGGGTGAGATAAGGATAAAAGCTGCAATTGTGAAGCCAGAGAACTGAATATATGTGGAAGGGGAGGGAGACAGACATGGATGCAAGTCCAGGTAGGGCAGGTAGGGAAGAGAGGGAGTTAAAGAGGGGCGGGGGGGGCAGGGGAGAATTGGGGGGGGGGGGGGGGTTCTAAGTTAGTCTAAATTTGGAGAATTCAATGTTCATAATGTGGAACATACCGCAAGTAGAATATGAGGTGCTGTTCCTCAAGTTTGTGTGTGGCCTCACTCTTGCTGTGGAGGAGGCCCAGGACAGGAAGGTCAGTTTGGGAATGGGAAGGGGAGTTAGCATCCAAGAGATTATGTAGGCCTTGGTGGACCGAGCACAAGTGTTCGCGAAATGGTCACCTCGTCTCACCGATGTAAAGGAGGACACATCGGGAACATCGGATGCAGTAGATAAGGTTGGAGGAGATGCACGTGAACCTCTGTCTCACCGGGAAGGACTGCTGGGTCTCTGAATTGATGGTACAGAGTCGGTATAAGGCCAGGTGTTGCATCTCCTACGGTTGCAGGGGAAGGTACCCGGGGAGAGGTTGGTTTGGGTGGGAACAGATGAGTGAACCAAGGAGTTGCGGAGGGAACGGTCTCTGTGGAAGGCGGAAAGGCATGGAGATGGGAAGATGTGACCCGTGGTGGGATCTCGATGGAGGTGAGGCAAATGTTGGAGGATGATGTGTTGGATTCGTTACTTTCTATACTTTTTTGTAAACCAGCATCGACTGTTCCTTGCCACTCCAAGAATAAAGAAACGTCGCTCAATTATACAAGGCCCCCATGACTAGGCATCACCCCATAACCTCTGACACCATGGGAATAGAGGCAAAATAAGACACAAAGTGCTGGAGTAAATCAGCGTGTGCTCTTCCTAGTGAAGGAAGGATATTTTTGCAACAGTGCAGCAAAGTTTCATTAAATTAATTCACTATAGACAATAGACAATAGGTGCAGGAGTAGGCCATTTGGCTCTTCGAGCCAGCACCGCCATTCAATGTGATCACGGCTGATCATCCCCAATCAGTACCCCATTCCTGCCTTCTCCCCATATCCCTTGACTCCGCTATCTTTAAGAGATCTATCTAGCTCTCTCTTGAAAGCATCCAGAGAACCGGCCTCCACCGCCCTCTGAGGCAGAGAATTTCACAGACTCGCCACACTCTGTGTGAGGAAGTGTTTCCTCGTCTCCGTTCTAAATGGATTTTCCCTTATTCGTAAAACTGTGGTCCCTGGTTCTGGACTCCCCCAACATCGGAACATGTTTCCTGCCTCTAGATTGTCCAAACCCTTAATAATATTATATGTTTCAATAAGATCCACTCTCATCCTTCTAAACTCCAGAGTAAACTCCAGAACTTAATTTCAAAATTTAAAAAAATGATAATTGAACATTCAGACTTACTTTTAGAGAAAATATATTCATTGCTTGACAATCTTCTTAATCCATCCTGAAAATTTAAAAAATAAGATTAACCTTATGTTCAAAACTAGGTGATGCAAACTTTCGGATTCTAAGTAAAGGAACTGCAGATGCTGGTTAAGCTTGAAAGGGTTCAGAGAAGATTTACGAAGATTTTATGGTGGGGGGAGAGTAGAAGATCGGGAGAAGGGAAGGGAAAATGATGGGGAGGGGGAAATGATGAAGACGATTAAGGGGAACATGGGAGAAGGGAGGAAGGGAGGGGGAGTGAATGGGAGAGGGGAAAGGGCATAAAAGGGGGAATAAAAGTATAAAGGTGCAGATGGTGAAGTGGGGGGGTTAGTACTGAGAGGAAGGGAGATGGAAGAGGAGAGGAGTAGAAGGGACAAGAGGAGGAAGGAGGGAGAGGGGGAACGGAATGGGAAGTGAAGTGGGGAGAGGGATGGTGACCATGTGGGTTGAGGGTGCCAGAGACCAGGGATGCTGGTGGTGACCAGATGGTTTGACATGCTTGGTGGGTTCCATGCAGAGTTGGTGGGAAGGGGTGGAACGTTGACTCCTTTGTAGATTGACCATGCCAACACTTCAAGCCTTAGACCTTATTGCCCCCTGCGCATCAATACCGAATATCCTCGGACAAAATGGTTCCCATTCCCTTGTAATGTTTGTATAGAGGTACTTCACATGGGAACGTCATCCCATGCATCTTTAGTTTAGTTTAATTTGGAGACACAGTGTGCAAACAGGTCCTGTGGCCCACCGAGTTCGCGCCGACCAGCGATCACCCGTACGCTCATTCTATCCTACACTCCACTCCAGGGACAATTTGCAGAAGCCAATTAGCCTACATAGAAACATAGAAAATTGGTGCAGGAGTAAGCCATTCGGCCCTTCGAGCCTGCACCGCCATTCAATATGATCATGGCTGATCATCCAACTCAGTATCCCGTACCTGCCTTCTCTCCATACCCTCTGATCCCCTTAGCCACAAGGGCCACATCTAACTCCCCACAAACCTGGACGTCTTTGGACTGTGGGAGAAAACTGGAGATCCTGTAGAAAACCCACGAGGAGAACATACAAGCTCCGTACAGACAGCCCCAGTAGTCAGGATCGAACTTGGGTCGCTGGCGATGTGAGCCAGCAACTCTACCGCTGCGCCACCCAGCTGCCCTACCGGGGAACATTGGGGTCACAGGGATGATTCACGCAAGGAAGGGCCAGGTAGGATTTCATGGTTGGCTTGATTTGTCCCAACATAATTGCTGTGAGCCAATGACACAAGCTTAATCAGCTTTCAAATAGGGGGTTGCCATCCAATTTGTAGATAGAGATTTCTTGATTGTTTTTTTTTTCCATGAGCTTGGATAATGTAGAATGATCCAATATTTTTCTCCCAATTGGCCCCATTATTTTTGCCTCGGTCAGGTGAAAAATCCTGAGGGAATTAGGAAGAGTTATACTTTAATTTCCAAAACCTCGTTTGAAGCAAGCCAAACTGTAGGTTTACACAGAAGGACACAAAGTGTTGAAGTAACTCAATGGATCAGGCAGCATCTCTGGAGAACATGAATAGGAGAGTGTTCAGGTTGGGATTCTTTGTCAGATTTGGTGTTTTGGGTCGGGACCGTTCTTCAAACTGATAGAAACATAGAAACATAGAAATTAGGTGCAGGAGTAGGCCATTCGGCCCTTCGAGCCTGCACCGCCATTCAATATGATCATGGCTGATCACCCGTCTCAGTATGCCTTACCTGCCTTCTCTCCATACCCTCTGATCCCCTTAGCCACAAGGGCCACATCTAACTCCCTCTTAAATATAACCAATGAACTGGCCTCAACTACCCTCTGTGGCAGAGAGTTCCAGAGACCCACCACTCTGTGTGAAAAAAGTCCTTCTCATCTCGGTCCTAAAGGATTTCCCCCTTATCCTTAAGCTGTGACCCCTTGTCCTGGACCTCCCCAACATCGGGAACCATCTTCCTGCATCTAGCCTGTCCAACCCCTTAAGAATTTTGTAAGTTTCTATAAGATCCCCTCTCAATCTCCTAAATTCTAGAGAGTATAAACCGAGTCTATCCAAATTTCTTCATAAGACAGTCCTGACATCCCAGGAATCAGTCTGGTGAACCTTCTCTGCACTCCTTCTATGGCAATAATGTCCTTCTTCAGATTTGGAGACCAGAACTGTACGCAATACTCCAGGTGTGGTCTCACCAAGACCATATACAACTGAAGTAGAACATCCCTGTTCCTATGCTCAAGTCCTTTTGCTACGAATGGGGGGTGAGGGGGGTGGGGTGAGAAAGCCGGAGGACAGATTTATGGGGGGTGGGGGGGGGGGGAGCAGAGACAAAATCTGCCAAGTGATAGGTAGGTACAGGTGAGAACGAATCATTTGATAATCAAATGGTTGGACCATGGGCAAAAAACAAAAGACAAAATATGTGAGATAAAGAAATAAGTATAGAAGAGGCATGATTTACTTTAGGCTTGGACTTTAGCGATGCAGTATGGAACCAGGCCCTTCGGCCCACTGAGTCCACCCCGTACACTAACATTATCCGACACACTAGGAACAATTTTACAATTTACCAAAGTCAATTAATGTACAAAGTTGTACGTCTTTGGAGTGTGGGAGGAAACTGGAGCACCCGGGAGAACTTACAAACTCCGTACAGACAGCACACAAAATCAGTATCGTACCCAGGTCTCTGGTGCTGTAAGGCAGCAACTCTACCGCTGCACCACTGCACAGTGAAACCAAAGGAAGGAATATACTGGAGGTGGAAGGGCACAGAGGGGGGGAGGGTTAAGGGAGAAATGGGCTCACATCCAGGCAGGGCACAAGTTTTTAGTTTTAGTTTTAAAGACACAGCGCGGAAACAGGACCCACGGCGTCCTCACCAACCAGCGATCCCCACATATTAACACTATCCTACACACACTAAGGCCAATTTACACATACACCAAGCCAATTTACCTGCACCCCTGAACGTCTTTGGAGTGTGGGAGGAAACCGAAGACCTCGGAGAAAACCCACGCAGGTCACAGGGAAGAGAGGGGAAAAAACTCTACCACAAGCGAACACTCTACTGACAAGTGCTGTATGGAGTGAAATATGTGAATGTGTAATGTGTAAATCTGAAAGGCGTTCCTTACTAACTAACTCACAGTCATGAGGCCGCCAACTAGATCACTAGTGTGGGGATCATCGTCCTTCGTGCTGAGCTGTGGTGAGTAGAGTTCAGTGGTCCTCAGTATTTCCAGCACTCTGTCCAAGGCTTCTGCAACAGTTACTGGACTGGTCTCCTGGGCAGTGTTAATTATATTGATGACCTATGAAAAATGGAGAAAAAGAATGACATTACTAAAAGGCTTTTGCATTTTCAAAACTGGAATCAACAAGGTGCGTGTGCATTTACTAATTGGTAGATACAGCTGGGGAAAAGGTCCATGCCAAACATCGATCACCCATTCACGCTAGCTCAGTGTTATCCTGCTTGCACACCTGCTCCCAAAACCATTGGAGCAATTTGCAGAGGTCAATTAGTCAAGAGCTCTTAAAGATAGCGGAGTCAAGGGATATGGTTTGAAGGCAGGAACGGGGTACTCATTGTGGACGGTAGCCATGATCACATTGAATGGTGGTGCTGGCTCGAAGGGCCGAATGGCCTACTCCTGCACCTATTGTTTATTGTCTATTGAGTCAAGCGTGTTTTATCGTCATATGTCCCAGATAGAACAATGACATTATTGCTTGCAGCAGCACAACAGAATATGTAAACATAGTACACTGTAAACAATATAATAAACGTGAGAAAAAAAGTTCAGTTTGTGTATGTATATATACACATACTCACCAACGTACAACCCCACATGCCTTTTGGATGTCGGAGGAATGCCACGTGACCATAGAGAGAACATGCATACCCTCCACAGATAGCACCCGAGGGCAAGATTGAACCGGAGTGTCTGGCTCTGTGAGGAAGCAGCTCTACCTGCTGTGCTACCATGCCACCCCTATGTGTGTTCAAAAGCTGATGCTACATGGAGTTATTGGCTGAGATATTTGCAGGATACAGATTTCAAGGTGGGAAAATGGTTGACTATTTTAAGGGCACTGAAAAACATAGAAACATAGAAATTAGGTGCAGGAGTAGGCCATTCGGCCCTTCAAGCCTGCACCGCCATTCAATATGATCATGGCTGATCATCCAACTCAGTATCCTGTACCTGCTTTCTCTCCATACCCTCTGATCCCCTTAGCCGCAAGGGCCACATCTAACTCCGTCTTAAATATAGCCAATGAACTGGCCTCAACTACCCTCTGTGGCAGAAAGTTCCAGAAACCCACCACTCTGTGTGTGAAAAAAGTCCTTCTCATCTCGGTCCTAAAGGATTTCCCCCTTATCCTTAAGCTGTGACCCCTTGTCCTGGACAACCCCAACATCGGGAACAATCTTCCTGCGTCTAGCCTGTCCAACCCTTAATAATTTTTTAAGTTTCTATAAGATCCCCTCTCAATCTCCTAAATTCTAGGGAGTATAAACCGAGTCTATCCAGTCTTTCTTCATAAGACAGTCCTGACATCCCAGGAATCAGTCTGGTGAACCTTCTCTGCACTCCCTCTATGGCAATAATGTCCTTCCTCAGATTTAGAGACCAGAACTGTACGCAATACTCCAGGTGTGGTCTCACCAAGACCCTATACAACTGAAGTAGAACCTCCCTGCTCCTATACTCAAATCATTTTGCTATGAAAGCTAACATACCATTCACTTTCTTCACTGCCTGCTGCACCTGCATGCCTACTTTCAATGACTGGTGTACCATGACTCCCAGGTCGTACTGCATCTACCCTTTTCCTAATCGGCCACCATTTAGATAATAGTCTGCTTCCCTGTTTTTGCCACCAAAGTGGATAACCTCACATTTATCCACATTATACTGCATCTGCCAAACATTTGCCCACTCACCCAACCTATCCAAGTCACCTTGCAGTCCCCTAGCATCCTCCTCACAGCTAACACTGTCCCCCAGCTTAGTATCATCCGCAAACTTGGAGATATTGCCTTCAATTCCCTCATCCAGATCATTAATGTATATTGTAAATAGCTGGGGTCCCAGCACTGAGCCTTGCGGTACCCCACTAGTCACTGCCTGCCATTGTGAAAAGGACCCGTTTACTCCTACTCTTTGCTTCCTGTTTGCCAGCCAGTTCTCTATCCACATCAATACTGAACCCCCAATGCTGTGTGCTTTAAGTTTGTACATTAATCTCTTATGTGAGACCTTGTCGAAAGCCTTCTGGACGTCCAGATACACCACATCCACTGGTTCTCCCCTATCCACACTACTAGTTACATCCTTGAAAAATTCCACAAGATTCGTCAGACATGATACCTTTCGTAAATCCATGCTGACTTTGTCCAATGATTTCACCACTTTCCAAATGTGCTGCTATCCCATCTTTAATAACTGACTCTAGCAGTTTCCCCACTACCGATGTTAGAAATTATTAACAAATGTGTTAAGGCCTTTGGGAGGGGAATTTTGTGCTATTTTGTGCTTTACCTGTACCCTGTATCTAACATTACTCAGATAGGCACAAACACAAAATAAGACAGTTAACCGTATAACCATATAACAATTACAGTACGGAAACAGGACTTCTCGGCCCTTCCAGTCCGTGCCGACCATTTATTTTCTCCTAGTCCCATCTACCTGTACTCAGACCATACCCCTCCATTCCCTTCCCGTCCATATACCTATCCACTTTACTTTTAAATGTTAAAATCGATCCTGCCTCCACCACTTCCGCTGGAAGCTCATTCCACACAGCCACCACTCTCTGAGTAAAGAAGTTCCCCCTCATGTTACCCCTAAACTTCTGTCCCTTAATTCTCATGTCATGCCCTCTTGTTTGAATCTTCCCTACCCTCAATGGGAAAAGCTTATCCACGTTAACTCTGTCTATCCCTTTCATCATTTTAAAGACCTCAATCATGTCCCCCCTTAACCTTCTGCACTCCAAAGAATAAAGACCTAACTTGTTCAACCTTTCTCTGTAACTTAGTTGCTGGAACCCAGGCAACATTCTAGTAAATCTCCTCTGTACTCTCTCTATTTTGTTGACATCCTTCCTATAATTAGGCGACCAAAATTGTACACCATACTCCAGAATTGGTCTCACCAATGCCTTGTACAATTTTAACATTACTTCCCTACTCCTATATTCAATGCTCTGATTTATAAAGACCAGCACACCAAAAGCTTTCTTTACCACCCTGTCTACATGCGATTCCATCTTCAGGGAACTATGCACAGTTATTCCTAGATCCCTCTGTTCCACAGCATTCCTCAATTCCCTACCATTTACCATGTACGTCCTATTTTGATTTGTCCTGCCAAGATGTAGCACCTCACACTTATTAGCATTAAACTCCATCTGCCATCTTTCAGTCCACTCTTCCAAATGTCCCATATCTCTCTGTAGACTTTGAAAATCTACTTCATTATCCACAGCACCACCTATCTTAGTATCATCTGCATACTTACTTATCCAATTTTCCACCCCATCATCTAGATCATTGATGTACATGACAAACAACAGTGGACCCAACACAGATCCCTGAGGCACCTCACTGGTCACCGGCTTCCACCCTGACAAACAGCCATCCACCATTACTCTCTGGCATCTCCCATTCAGCCACTGTTGAATTAATCTTGCTACTCTGCCATTAACACCCAAAGATTGAACCTTTTTAACCAACCTTCCATGGGGAACCTTGTCAAAGGCCTTACTGAAATCCATATAGACAACATCCACTGCTTTACCCTCATTTGTGTGGAATGATCTTCCAGTGGAAGTGGTGGAGGCAGGATCGATTTTAACATTTAAAAGTTATTTTCCTCCACTTTGTTCTTTCAAAACTACAACTTACAAACACTACAACCCGGCAACAATCTGCTCCTCTAACTATGGGTGGTAAATTTAAACCCACTCATCCGATTAGGAGCCACATAGTTGATGGTCATCCTGTGCGTAATCCTGCCGACTACGCCAATTGTAAGGGGTAATTCTGTTTTATTTTGTGTTTGAGCCAATCTGAGTAAAGACAGGTGCAGGGTACGGGTTTCATTTAATTGAGTTTAGTTTAGTTTAGAGATACAGCGCGGAGATAGGCCCTTCGTCCCACCAGGTCTGCACTGACCAGTTGTGATCCTCGCGCATTAACACTATACACACACCAAGGACAATATTTTTCACATTTATACACATATACCAAGCCAATCACCTAAAAAACCTGTACGGTTTTGGAGTGTGGGAGAAAACCCATACAGGTCACGGGGAGAACGTACAAACTCCATACAGACAGCACCGTAGTCAGTATCAAACTTGGCTGTTAGGCAATAACTCTAACGCTACCCCACCGTGCCACCCATAGAATTCCCTCCGACAAGGCCTGATAAAATCTTTAAAACATATTTGGTTCAAGGAAAGTATGTTACCTTTTTAAGAAGTGCTTAGCCAACTTACCTTTGTAATTGGAGCTTCGATTGTCATTGAATGAATTCTGGCCATTGAGGAATGTCGTCGATTGTGTGAACTTCCAGCTGAAATGAGTATCGAAGAAGATTCTTGCAGATATTCACACTGATCACATACTCATGTTTGATCAGAAATTGGGGCACTTTGTAGCACATGATAGATACAGCTTTAATATAAACTCAATAATACACCATCAATGCAAAATGACCTCTTCAAATAATGATCCTGCCCTCAGCATGAGGAGGTAAAGAACATTTTTAGAGATACAGTGTAGAAACAGGCCCTTCGGCCCACTGGGTCCATGCTGTTCAGTGATCACCCACCGAGGTTCCCGGAGGTTTTTGGCAGTCTCCCTAATGGTCGAGGGTGGTTTCCGCTTTAAAAATCGGTAATTATTTAGTCGAAGCCGGTTGCGATGCCAGACTTAAAATGACAGGATTTAACTTTTTATTCAGTGAATTTAATTTAATTTGCACCTGCTACAAAATACACAGGAGGACAAGAAAATTGGGCCAGGAGTCGACCCATCAGGCCTCTTGAGCCTGCCCCGCCACTCATTGCAATCAATGATTGTAATGAGCGCAAAGCTTTTCACTGTACCTCGGTACATGTGACAATAAACCAAACTAAACTAAACTCCTCAACTTCTCTTCTGTGCCTATTCCCCAATAGCCTTTCATTCCGCAATATTTAAAAACTACAGCAACGTCACACCAATCAGAGTATTTTGGTGGTGAGGGAGTCTGCAATTTGCTGCTGTTACTGTAACTGAACTGTAATGATGGCGTGGTACAGTTCAGGCAGCTGGTTGTCATTATAACGTTCCAAATGCATATCCAATCTTCATCTAAGGTTCTTGTTAAATCTTTTTAAATTAGAAGAAACTACATAATAAAAAGCAATTTGTTTGTTGTAGACATACATTATCAATATTATTTATATTAACAATTGCTTAATAATTGTACTATATATTTTTTCCAATTTTTATAAAGATAGAAATTAATAGAGAGAGAGAAAACAAAAAAGAGGAGGAAAATTTGAGAAAGAATGGAGTGTTCAATAGATTATGCATCGTTGGAGATATATCCGCGTTTTATGAAATGTAATTCTTCATCTATTCTTTGATTCATGTTTCAGTCGGGTTCTCGTGCCGAACCAGTTTGCCCCTTCATATATTCAATAAATGGGGACCATATCATTTTAAATAGTTCTTGTTTGTCCATTAAGACAAATCTTAATCTTTCCAAATATAGGGTCTCCAACATTTCCGTAGTCCACATTTTAATTGTGGGGATTATAGGGCCTTTCCAAAATTTTAATATTAATTTTTTCATAATTATTAAACTATAATCAATAAAGGTTCTTTGATTCAATGTAATAATTGATTTTGTTCTATTATTCCTAATATTATTAATTTTGAATCAGGGATTTTGAATTTGGTATTGACGACTTCCGAAATTATCTTAAAGATTTCCATTCAAAAATTATTAATTTGTATACAGCTTACGAATGCGTGCGTTAGGTTAGCCTCTAAGTGTTGACATTCATCACAAATAGGGGAAACGCATGGGAAAATTCCATTCAATTTGGTTTTTGAATAATGCAATCTATGTAATACTTTAAATTGTATTAAAGAATGTCTAGCATTTAACGAACAGTGATGTATATGTTGTAAGCTTTCATCCCAAATTTCTGGCCTTATTGTTTGACCTAATTCGTTTTCCCATGATTGCCTATATAAATCCGTCTTGGGTGCATCGTTATGTAATAGAGTATTATAAATATAAGATATCAATTTTTCTGTGTTTGGATATTTATTCAAACATTCATCAAACATTTCTATCTTTCTAATTCTATAGTCATGTGTATTTGACTTAGCATAGTCTCTAATTTGTAGATATCTAAAGTAATCCTTTGATTGAAGCCCATAAATTTGTTGTAATTCCTGAAATGAGAGAAATGAATTTTTCCTATAGAGATCACCCATCTTTGTAATTCCATGATTTTTCCATTGTAAAAAACCCTTATCCATCAATGAGGGTTTAAATGTAGCATTGTTTACAATAAGGTTCATATGCCATTGGCCTCAGCATTATTTTGAACATATAGCTAAATAAAAATTCAATAAAGGTGTTCTTACCATCACTTCTTTTTGATGTTATTGATCTGACATCAATGGACCCTTTTCGTCTATCTTTATGTCTCAATGATTGTGAATCTGTGAAAGACAAAGATACAGAATGTAAACCAGGACAGGACAAGAACAGGCCCTTCGGCTCACAAGGTATGTGCCCAATCTATTCGATTATTCCTGGATGGAATCCACTTCATTCAAGGAATCAAACCAGTGAAGCTTCCTCCAAGATCTTTAAATAACAAAACCATAAGCATTTTAATAGTTTTCAAAATCTCACTGAATTCTCCAATTGTAGGTAAGTAATCCAAAAAATGCCCCCTTCACCTTGTTCTTTCTTTCACATGAACCTCTCCCCACCTTTCTCTTCCCCCTGACCAACTCGGCTCCCCGAACCCTAGCTGATCTGGCACGGCTTTCTCCCCTCCTCCCCCTCAGTCTGCATCGTTTCCAATGGCTACACAATTCACACATTTTTTATCCCCAAGCTTAAGAATTTGCGACTCTTTTATCCTTCTGGTCTTACCATACGATACGATACGATAGAACTTTATTCATCCCAGGAGGGAAATTTGTCTGCCAACAGTGCAAAAAAAAAACCCAACAGGATACGCGAAACATGAAATTAAAGTGACGTGGGGAAAGTCGGGGGGGGGGGGGGGGGGGGGGAGGGGAGGGGGAATCAGTTGGCCCCACGACAGCAGGGGGAGGAGTTGTACAGTTTGATAGCCGCAGGGAAGAAGGATTTCCTGTGGCGTTCTGTGCTGCATGTCTATTCATCCCTGGTCTTTGTCCCTTTATTTGCCTATCAACCCCCCCCCCCCACCCTTCGCCTGCAGTCACCTATTACTGGCCATGCTCTGTCCTGTCCCTCCTCCCTTCCAGCTTTCTTTCCCGTTCCTCCCTCCCCCGCAATCAATGTGAAGAAAAGTCCCAACCCAAAATGTCACCTATCCATGTTCTCCAGCGATGCTGCCTGACCCACTGACTTAAACCCCTGTCCTACAGTACGAGTTCATTCCAAGAGTTCTCCCGAGTTTGCCCTGATTTGAACTCGGAGATTTACAGTAATGGCCACTCGTCGGTACTCGGGGCTCTCGTGGACATTTTTCATCATGTTGAAATATCTTCACGAGTATTCCCGTGCTTAGCTGCCGTTAGCGAGTCTTCCCGAGTACCTGCCGTTAGCGCTAAGAGACGTCCCCGAGCTCCGACGTACCCGCTACTTTCATTCTCCGTGCTTACCACGAGTTTGATTTTTTTTTTAACTCGGGAGAGCTCTTGGAATGAACTCGTCCCGTGGGACAGGGCTTTAACTCCAGCATTTTGTGTCTTTCCTTACACTAAGTTTCCTTACACTAAAGTCACTACATGACTTAATTTACTTTAGTTTATTAGAGTCATAGCATGATACAGTGTTGAACCAGGCCCTTCGGTCAAACTTGCCCACACCGGCCAACATGTCACAACTACATTAGTCTTCACCTGCCTGCGCTCGGTCCACATCCCTCCAAACTTGTCATATCCGGGTACCTGTCTAACTGTTTCTTAAATGTTGGGATAGTCCCAGCCTCAACCACCTCATCTGGCAGCTTGTTCCATACACCCACCACCCTTTGTGTGAAAACGTTACCCCTCAGATTCCTATAAAATATTTTCCCCTTCACCTTGAGCCTATGTCCTCTGGTCCTCGATTCCCCTACTCTGAACAAGAGACTCACTGAATCTACCCAATCTACCTGATTGTCTTGTGAACCGAGGTACAATAAAAGCATTTTGTTATATGCTATCCAGTCAGCTGAAAGACTCTGCATGATCACAATCGAGCCGTCCACAGAGTAGAGATACAGGATAAAGGGAATAATGTTTAGTGCAAGATAAAGTCCAGTTTAGTGCAAGATAAGTCCAGTATAGTCCGATTAAAGATAGTCCAAGTGTCTCCAATGAGGTGGATGGTAGTAGTTCAGGACCGCTTTCTAGTTGGTGATAGGATGGTTCAATTGACTGATAACAACTGGGAAGAAACTGTCCCTGAATCTGGAGGTGTATGTTTTCACACTTTTGTATCTCTTGTCTGATGGGAGAGGGGAGAAGAGGGAGTGACCGGGGTGAGACTCGTCCTTGATTGTGCTGGTGGCCTTGTCGAGGCAGCGTGAAGTGTAGATAGTGTCAATGGAAGGGAGGTTGGTTTGTGTGATGGTCTGGGAAATTCTCCGCAATTTCTTGCAGCCTTAGATGCTGTTGTTCCCAAACCTAGCTGTGACGCATCCTGATAAAATGCGTTCTACTTCTGAGTAGACCTCTGGGGCTGTCTAGTGGGACCTCATTTGATATGAAACCAACTACAATTCTTTCATTCCTGTAGACTTTTTCTGAGGCACCTCTACCTGACCCTAGGCCAAGCCTCTCTGATGTGTTCCTGTCTTCTGAACAAGGGAACTGGCCACATTGTATTGAAAATGGTAATATCTTATTTTCCCACCACATCCCCCCACCTCTTCCCCACATAACTGACTGGTATAAATATTGACGTCCAATTAACGGAGATGAACAAATATAATATTTCCAAAATTAAAAAAAAAAGTAAATTGGATTTCCTCACCAGAATTTTCTTCTGTAGATTTCTCATCACTCTGCACATTATAGATCTGATGGAGGAAATACTATAATTTAATATTCCACGATTAAATAAATTAACATCAATTCTGTGATGTAAAATGTAGGATTGCAAAACAGCATATACTATGCAGTCAGGTATAAAGATCCATGCAGGCTTGTATATATTACAAATATTTTGGTAGTTTAACCATGAGGAATAAAATAAATTAACATGAGGAATAAAATAAATGGCATAATCCCAATTTCTGTTCTTCAAGAACCATGGAATGATGCCAAGCTTCAGCGAGAATCAGATAGCGTTAAAATTTAAAAAATATATATATATATTTAAATGAGGCATTTGAAAGACATTTGGACAGTTATGCGGATAGGAAAGGTTTAGAGGATATGGTCGGGTAATTGGGACTGGCTTAGAAGGAGCATCTTGGTCGGCATGGATGAGTTGGGCCGAAGGGCCTTTTTCTGTGCTGTATGACTGTGACTCCAGATTTTAGAAAGTGTTTGTTGCAAGACTGGTCTGTATTTAATAGGTTTGAAAGCAAATTGAATAAAATATTTCCAAATGTTTCCCACATTTGTGATAAATGTCTAACTCAAAAGGCCACAATAGCACATTCCTTTGTCTTGTACAAAACTGCATACATTTTGGAATGACATTTTTGGAACTTTTACAAAATACTTAACACAAAATTGAACCCCAATACAGAACTGATTATCTTTGGATCAACGGAAGAGGGAAGTAAATTAACTACATTCCAAGGAGCTCTTCTTAATAACAGCAAAAAACCATATACTCAAATTCTGGAAAAACGCAACCACGCCAACGTTCAAAACGTGGATTTCAAATATGTCGGAAACGCTACATCTTGAAGAAATGAGATTCCTCCTATTAGGCAAAGTAGACCAATTCTTAAAGACTTGGTCTCCTTTTATCGACTTTTTACAAGCATATGGTGCAACATAACATAACCTTAGAAATTAAATGGTTCAGAACCGGGTGACGGATGGGTAAAGATACGAAATAGTTAAATCTCTCCTAATTTATTTTCTCTCTACTTTCTCTTTTTCTTTCAATCTTCTTAGCTTCTTATCTCTGCTCTTTGTCTCTTTCGCTATCGGTTTCTGCTCGCTTGTCTATCTATTTCAACACCCTTTATTTCCCTTTCTCTTTCACTGTTCTTTTATTATTAAATTAAAAATAAGAAGCTGTACAAGAATGGTAATGTGTATGTATGTATTAGGTACTTAGGTACCACACTACTGTACTTACTTCTAACAAAATAAATAAATAAATACAATAAAATAATAGGTTTGAATTCCTGCTGGAGTTCACCCATTGTAACCTCTACTGGAGGAACGAGACAAATACTAGTGTAATAAAAGCAGACGATGCTGGAAACGTTCAGAAGATCAGACAGCATCCGTAGAAAGAGAAACCAAGTTAACATTTCAGGTCGAAGCTTGGATTGTTGAACTGAAACATTAACTCTGTTTTTCTTTCCACAGGCGCTGCCTGACCTGCTGAGTATTTCCTGCTTTTTCTATTTCCATTTCAGATTTCCAGCGTTGAGTTATTTGACTTTCGCTCCAACACTGAAGAAGGGTCTCAGCCGAAACGTCACCCATTCCTTCTCTCCAGAGATGCCGCCTGTCCCTCTGAGTTACTCCAGCTTTTTGTGTGTATCTGGCCGGCAGGTTTGCCACTGCTACACGGATGGTTTTAAACTGAATAAGGGGGGTGGGGTGTCAAATGGGATAATCGAGAACGGAGTTAAAGGGAAAGAGAGTAAAGGGATGATTAATGACCCCAGAATTAACGGGAAGGAAAGCTCACAAAGGGATAGGAGAGTATGGCCAAGTGTAATAGGGATCGATGTGAAAGGGGCCACTTGTCAACATAATTGTATAAGGAGTAAGAGTGTTGTAAAAACAAGCCTGAAGGCTTTGTGTCTCAATGCAAGAAGCATGCGTAATAAGGTGGATGAGTTGAAGGTGCAGATAGCGATTAATGACTATGCTATAGTTGGGATCACGGAGACATGGCTCCAGGATGACCAAGGCTGGGAGCTGAACATCCAGGGATATTCAATATTCAGGAGGGATAGACGAAAAGGAAAAGGAGGTGGGGTAGTGTTGCTGGTGAGAGAGGAGATTAATGCAATAGAAAGGAAGGACATTAGCGTGGAGGATGTGGAATCGATATGGGTAGAGCTGCGAAACTCTAAGGGGCAGAAAACGCTAGTGGGAGCTGTGTACAGGCCACCTAACAGTAGTATTGGAGTTGGGGATGGCATCAAACAGGAAATTAGAAATGCGTGCAACAAGGGTAACACGGTTATAATGGGTGACTTCAATCTGCATGTAGATTGGGTGAATCAAATTGGCAGGGGTGCTGAGGAAGAGGATTTCTTGGAATGTATGCGGGATAGTTTTCTCAACCAACATGTAGAGGAACCAACGAGAGAGCAGGCTATTCTAGACTGGGTATTGAGTAATGAGGAAGGGTTAGTTAGCAGTCTTGTTGTGCGTGGCCCCTTGGGCAAGAGTGACCATAATATGGTTGAGTTCTTCATTAGGATGTAGAGTGACAAAATTAAGTCAGAAACAAGGGTTCTGAACTTGAACAAAGGTAACTTTGAAGGTATGAGATGTGAATTGGCCAAGATAGACTGGCAGGTGATTCTTAACGGGTTGACAGTGGATGTGCAATGGAAGGTATTTAAAGACTGCATGGATGAAGTACAAAAGTTGTTCATACCAGTTTGGCAAAAGAATAAATCGGGGAAGGTGGTGCATCCATGGATAACAAGGGAAATCAGGGATAGTATAAAAACAAAAGATGAGGCATACAAATTTGCCAGAAAAAGCAGCCTACCGGAGGACTGGGAGAAATTCAGAATCCAGCAGAGGAGGACAAAGGGCTTAATTAGGAAAGGGAAAATAGATTATGAAAGGAAACTGGCAGGGAACATAAAAACTGACTGCAAAAGTTTTTATAGATATGTGAAGAGAAAGAGACTAGTTAAAACAAATGTTGGTCCCTTGCAGTCAGAAACAGGTGAATTGATCATGGGGAACAAGGACATGGCAGACCAACTGAATAACTACTTTGGTTCTGTCTTCACTAAGGAGGACATAAATAATCTGCCGGAAATAGCAGTGGAACGGGGGTCAAATAAGATGGAGGAACTGAGTGAAATCCAGGTTAGCCGGGAGGTGGTGTTGGGTAAATTGAACGGATTGAAGGCCGATAAATCCCCAGGGCCAGATAGTCTGCATCCCAGAGTACTCAAGGAGGTAGCCACAGAAATAGTGGATGCATTAGTGATAATTTTTCAAAATTCCTTAGATTCTGGAGTAGTTCCTGAGGATTGGAGGGTAGCTAATGTAACCCCACTTTTTAAAAAAGGAGGGAGAGAGAAAGCGGGGAATTACAGACCAGTTAGTCTAACATCCGTAGTGGGGAAACTGCTAGAGTCAGTTATTAAAGATGGGATAGCAGCGCATTTGGAAAGTGGTGAAATCATTGGACAAAGTCAGCATGGATTTACGAAAGGTAAATCATGTCTGACAAATCTGATAGAATTTTTCGAGGATGTAACTAGTAGAGTGGATAAGGGAGAACCAGTGGATGTGTTATATCTAGACTTTCAGAAGGCTTTCGACAAGGTCCCGCATAAGAGATTAGCATACAAACTTAAAGCACACGGTATTGGGGGTTCAGTATTGATGTGGATAGAGAACTGGCTAGCAGACAGGAGGCAAAGGGTAGGAGTAAACGGGTCCTTTTCAGAATGGCAGGCAGTGACTAGTGGGGTGCCGCAAGGCTCAGTGCTGGGACCCCAGCTATTTACAATATATATTAATGATTTGGACGAGGGAATTCAATGCAACATCTCCAAATTTGCAGATGATACCAAGCTGGGGGGGTATAGTTAGGTGTGAGGAGGATGCTTGGAGGCTGCAGGGTGATTTGGATAGGCTGAGTGAATGGGCAGATGCATGGCAGATGCAGTATAATGTGGATAAATGTGAGGTTATCCACTTTGGTGGCAAAAACATGAGGGTAGACTATTATCTGAATGGTGGCAGATTAGGAAAGGGGGAGATGCAACGAGACCTGGGTGTCATGGTACACCAGTCATTGAAAGTAGGCATGCAGGTGCAGCAGGCAGTGAAGAAAGCAAATTGTATGTTGGCATTCATAGCGAAAGGATTTGAGTATAGGAGCAGGGAGGTTCTACTGCAGTTGTACAGGGTTTTGGTGAGGCCACACCTGGAGTATTGCGTACAGTTTTGGTCTCCAAATCTGAGGAAAGACATCCTTGCCATAGAGGGGGTACAGAGAAGATTCACCAGACTGATTCCTGGGATGTCAGCACTTTCATATGAGGAAAGATTGGACAGACTCGGCTTGTACTCGCTGGAATTTAGAAGATTGAGGGGGGATCTTATAGAAACTTACAAAATTCTTAAGGGGTTGGACAAGCTAGATGCTGGAAGATTGTTCCCGATGTTGGGGGAGTCCAGAACAAGGGGTCACAGTCTAAGGATAAGGGGGAATTCCTTTAGGACCGAAATGAGGAAAACATTCTTTACACAGAGAGTGGTGAGTCTCTGGAATTCTCTGCCACAGAAGGTAGTTGAGGCCAGTTCATTGGCTATATTTAAGAGGGCGTTAGATGTGGCATTTGTGGCTAAAGGGATCAGGGGGTATGGAGTGAAGGCAGGTACGGGATACTGAGTTGGATGATCAGCCATGATCACATTGAATGGCGGTGCAGGCTCGAAGGGCCGAATGGCCTACTCCTGGACCTATTTTCTATGTTTTCTATGTCTATCTTCGGTTTAAACTAGCATCAGCAGTTCCTTCCTACACACTAATGCAAGTCACCTTGTAAAACATCCAGTTTTTTGTCATTAAGATGTAAATGAAAAATCAAAACATTATAGGATGTGCAGAGAAGCACCAAAAATATACTTAGTTTAGAACTGTGTAGGAAGGAACTGCAGATGTAACTTGTGGAGTCAGGCAGCATCTCTGGAGGAAAGGAATGGGTGATGTTTTGGACTGAGACCCTTCTTCAGACTAAGAGTCCTGAGGTGGGCTCTCAGTCTTAAGAAGGGTCCTGACCTGAAACGTCACCTATTCCTTTTCTCCAGAAATGCTGCCTGACCCGCTGAGTTACCCCAGCTTTTTCCTACTTAGATTAGAAGCTTGCGTTTGGAGGAAAGCTCAGGGAGAATTTGACACCAGCTTTCAAAGGAGACCCCACGTGGCAATTTTAAAACATTATGTTATTGGAAAACAAATCCTTGAAACATACATTTAATTATTTTGAAGAGGGGGAGAAAACACAAGTGTTGGACCAGTAAAAAGCAAATCCACATCTTGTTTCAAAGCAATCTGCTCAAGGTTAAGAATGATCAAGATATCAACGTACTGTAATTTGTAAGAAGGATGTTGAGGTAAAATTCAAGATTCAAGACGGAGTGCAGCGTAGGTTCACCAGGTTAATTCCCGGGATGGTGGGATTGACATTAGATGAAAGAATGGGTCGACTGGGCTTGTATTCGCTGGAATTTAGAAGAATGAGAGAGGATCTTATAGAAACATGTATAATTCTTAAGGGATTGGACATGCTAGATGCAGGAAAAATGTTGGGGGAGTCTAGAACCAGGGGTCACAGTTTAAGAATAAGGGGTAGGCCATTTAGGACTGAGATAAGGAAAAACGTTTTCACCCAGAGAGTTGTGAATCTGTGGAATTCTCTGCCACAGGAGGCCAATTCACTGGATGTTTTCAAGAGAGAGTTAGACATAGCTCTTAGGGGTAACTGAATCAAGGGATATGGGGAAAAAGCAGGAACGGGGTACTGATTGTGGATGATCAGCCATAATCATATTGAATGGCGGTGCTGGCTCGAAGGGCCGAATGGCCTACTCCTGGACCTATTTTCTATGTTTCTAAGTGTGCGGATGGTATCATGAGGAGCTGGAGTGTAGATTAAAATGGACTCCATGACTTTCCTTATCGTTTTATGTTCCCATAATTTTAAATGACCTTGATAGAACGGAATGGGAAAAGAAAGGTGACTAATTCTGAAGAAATATTTTCGATGAATTTATTTCTTGGAGTATACTCCATTCCTACTTCTAAAGACCAGCACGTAATGAAAGCCACACAAAAATAAAATCTGTCTCAATAATCCCTCACTGCTTGGTTGACCTTAAATATTCACGAGCAATATCTTTTATCGTTTAAGAACTAATCAAGTGTGTTAGTGCTTGAGTAAATATGAAATTTGATGCATGTTAAAAAGTGCCTCTTGGAACAGATAGCTAGTACTGGAAATAGGTCCTGACAACAGACATATTATGAAGGAAAAGCAATGAGATAATGAGAGATCAAGATTCACTGCCTGTGAAGGTGCTGGAAACAGAGTCAATTAGGACTTGCAAAAGAAAACTGGCTAGGTATTAGAGTGGGAATAATTTGCACAGCTGTGTTCTACGAGGAGTTGCCAATGTACTGATGAGCCAAAAGGCCTCCTATTGGGCCAATTATGATTTAGTTTAGAGATGCAGCATGGAAACAGGCTCTTTGGCCCACCAAGTCCACACATGACCAATGATCACCATGTACACTAATGCTATGTTATCCCAGTTTTGTATCCTACCCACTAGGGGCAATTTACAGGAGCCAATTAATTACATGTCCATGGGATATGGGAGGAACCCGAAGCACCCGGAGAAAATCCACGCGGTCAGAGGGAAAAAGAACAAACTCTGTTCAGACACCTGTAGTCGGGATAGTACCCAGTTCTCTGGCACTGCAAGGCAGCAACTCTACCGCTGCGCCACTGTACTCTCTCAATTCTAAATGGCTTCCAAGTTACAAGTAGCTCCATGAAGAAGTAAAGACAGAACATGGTGCAGATCCACAAACAGGTCAGTTCAGACCCCCAAAAAATAGGACCGGTTTTAGTTTTATTTTAGTTTTTTGTTTCAGAGATCCAGCGTGGAATCATGCCCTTCGGCCCATCGGGTCTGCGCTGACCACCGCTCACCAATACTCTAGTTGGTGTCTACACACTAGGAACAATTTTATAGCAGCCAATTAACCTACAAAACTGCACGTCTTTGGAAGGTGTGAGGAAACCAGAGCACTTAGAGAAAACCTTTGTGGTCACGGGGAGAGCACACAAACTCTGAACAGACAGCGCCCGTAGTCAGGATCACACACAGGTCTCTGGCGCTGTGAGGCAGCGACTCTACCGCTGTGCTACTGAGCTGCCCCAAGGACAGGTTGGTATTTTATTGTTTTAGCCTTGTCAGAATCAACTCTCTAGCTCAGGTGTTGCCCTGCATTCCTGTAATTTGCGGGTTTTTATATTTCACCCAGCTACTTCATGAGTCCTGGAGTGATGTATAAGTGATGGAAAAGAGAGGAGCCTGCAAAGACAAGTGTTAACTAACATTGAAGTCCTCTCTGTAAAATAACCTGGGACTCCTCCTGCTTCAATAACCCATAAACCTCTATGATCATACGGACTCTGCCCGCCTCCGTGCTTGCACCCGAGGAGAGCAGGGGGATGAGGGGTGATCTTATGGAGGTGGATAAAATCATGAGAGGAATAGATCGGGTAGATGCCCAGAGTCTCTTGCCCAGAGTATCAGAATCGAGGACCAGAGGACATGGGTTTAAGGTGAAGCGGAAAAGATTTAATAGGAATCCGAGGGGTGACCTTTTCACACAAAGCGTGGTGGGTGTATGGAACAAGCTGCCAGAGGAGGTAGTTGATGCTGGGACTATCCCAACATTTAAGAAACAGTTAGACAGGTACATGGATAGGGCAGGTTTGGAGGGGTATGGCGCAAACGTGGGCAGGTGGGACGAGTGTTGGTGGGACATGTTGGCCAGTGTGGGCAAGTTTGGCCGAAGGGCCTGTTTCCATGCTGTATGACTCTATGACTCTACAACTCAGCCCAAAACCTGAGGCTCCAAATTGGATAATTGCTTTGGGCCACTTGTTCAGTGCTCGGCAGCTTACCACTAGATTTCAAGAACGGGGCTACAAAAGGACCTTGGTTATCCAGTGCTGAAAGCTAAATTCAACCCCCTCTAATCTGTGCAGATTTAAGTAGGATCAGAGGAGAATTAAACAGTCTGGAGCCTCAGGCTGCATTGTGCAAGGGTCGGCACAGACCCAATCTAAGCACTTGTTTGGAGCAAGCCTTAACCTTTCAGGCTTTGGACTCTAAAAAATAACTTTCTCAAAAGTTGAACAAAGTAAAGAGTTTAAACTATGTTCATGGCAATAGCAGTGACACGGTTCAGGGAATAAGACCGTAAGACACAGGAGCAGAATTGGCCATTCAGCCCATCAAGTCCACTCCATCATTCACTCAATGCTGATTTACTTTCTCCTCTCAACCCCTTTCTTCTGCATTCTCTCCATAACCTTTGATCCTTTACTAATCAAGAACCTATCAACCTCTGCTTTAAAAATACCCATTGACTTGGACTCCACGGTCGTCTGTGGCAATGAATTCCACGATTCATCACTCCTTGCCTATATAAATTCCTCCACGTCTCCATTCTGAAGGTACGTCCTTTTATTTTGAGGCTGTGCCCTGTGGTTCTAGACTTTCCCATTACTGAAAACATCCTTTCCACGTCCACTTTAACTAGACCATTCATTATCGGGTAGGTTTCAATGGGATCCCCCTCGTCCAGGCAAGGCAAATTCCTTGTATGTGAATACCTGCCCAATAAACTTACTTATTTCTTACTTACTTATCCTTTTAAATTCATGTCCTGGGATATAATGTTATCTAGAGGTAATTAAACCTCTGTGTTCTGTCATGTTTAGTTTAGTTTAGTTTGGAGATACAGCACGGAAACAGGCCCTTTGGCCCACCGGGTCCGCACCGACCAGCGATCCCTGCACTTTAACACTATCCCACTAGGGACAATTCACACATACACCAAGCCAATTAACCTACAAACCTGTACGTCTTTGGAGTGTGGGAGGAAACCGAAGATCTCGGAGAAAACCCACGCGGTCACGGGGAGAACGTACAAACTCCGCACAGACAGCACCCGTAGTCGGGATCGAACATGGGTCTCTGGCGCTGAAAGCACTGTAAGGCAACAACTCTACCGCTGTGCCACCATGGCCGCCCACTAAAAACAATTATTTAACATCATACCATGGTGGGTTTTGAACCCATACCTCTGTGACTTCGGTTCAAAACTATGAATTACTGGACCCTTCACTTCACCACTACACCACGAACCACACTGAACAAACTGAATAGCATCTGACGTGGTGTGGATGGATTTCATAGGATATTATAAGACATACAAGCAAAAAAACAGAAAAACACAAGAATTTGACCAGCCTTTAGACTTTAGACTTTAGAGATACAGCACAGAAACAGGCCCTAGGGCCTACTGAGCCCACATCAACCAGGGATTCCTGAACACTAGCACTATCATACACACTAGGTTAATTCACAATTTTGCCAAAGGCAATTAACCTACAAACTGTATGTCTTTGGAGGGTCTTTGGAGGGTGGGAGGATACCGGAGCGCCTGGAGAAAACCCACGTGGTCACAGGGAGAACGTACAAACTCTGTACAGACAGCACCCATAGACAGGATGGAACCTGGGTCTCTGGTGCTGTGAGGCAGCTACTCTACCGTTGCGCCACCGTGCCACCCTCTAGTCAGGCAAAAAAAGGCACAAAGTGCTGGAGTAATTCAGCGGACCAGGCAGCACGTTTGGAGAACATGGTTGGGTGATGTTTCGGGTTGGGACCTGAAACCTCACCAATCTTTTTTTTTCCCGGAGATGCTGCCTGTAACTGAGTTACTTTGTGTCTGTTTTTGTAAATTGTCATCTGCAGTTCCTTCACACACATTTGTGAAGCTCTTTATTTTCTCTAATTAGGCAAATTTGATCTGGATAGACAAACAGGTGCCACATATTCTTACAAAATACACTGGATTTACAGCTAATGAGATCAACTATAAGCTGGTGCAGGAATGAAGTTTCCCAAGAGTCGAAAGTGGGCTCAAGTGGAAAGCACGCAATCCTTTCACATTTTAACTTGGCATTCACATGAAACCATCTGAGAAGAATATGACAGCATTATATGTTCCACACCCACGGCTGGTGAGTGTGTGAAAGCAGCAAGACCAGTGTTTACTAATCAGCAAGTGTATGTTAAACTCCTGCAAGTATTAAAGGGAAAGCAAACATGATTGGTCAGCAGGTGACTTGGCCCAAGGTAGACACAAAATGCTGGAGTAACTCAGCGGGTCAGGCAGTATCTCTGGAGAAAAGGAATAGAGTGACCTTTTGGGTCGAGACCCTTCTTCAGACTGAAAGTCAGGGGAAAGGGGAATGAAAGATATAGACGGTACTTCCCCTTTCCCCCGACTCTCATTCTGTAGAATGGTCTCGACCCAGAATGCCACCTATTCTTTTTTTCCAGGCATGCTGCCTGTCCCGCTGAGTTACTCCAGCATTTTGTGTCTGTCTTGGGTTTAAACCAGCATCTGCAGTTCCTTCCTACACAGGTGACCTGGCCTAGTTGAGTACGATCAGGGGATTAGGGTGACACTGGTTCAACCCCGACCTCGGCTGCTGTCTGTGTGGTGTTTGCACGTTATCCCTGTTAATGCAATGGTTTCCTCCAGGCGCTCTACTTTCCTACCACATTGCAAAGATGTGTGGATTTGTAGGTTAATTGGTCTCTGTAAATTGTCCCCTTGTGTGTAGTGCGTGGTTGCATAACATAGGACTAGTGTGAACAGATGATCATCGATGGTTGGCGTGGACTAGGTGGGCCGAAGGGCCTGTTTCCAAAGAATTGCAGGTTTGTAGGTTAATTGTTCTCTGTAAATTGCTCCTAGTGTTTAGGGAGTGGGTGCAAATATGGGATGTCATAGAACTAGTGTGGACATGCGTTTGATGGTTGACCTAGACTTGGTGGGCCGTGGGGCCTGTTACCTCGCTGTTTGGGCCTGTTTCAAGCAATCAAAAACAGTTTTGATTCACAATTTGTGCTCGAGCTAGCTGACCGTACGCAGGCAGTACCAGAGGAGAGGTGCTTGGAGTGTTTCCAGCACTCAAGGTTAGGTTGACAGGGATCTAAAACCCACTAGGGTTCCGAATCAGATACAAAGTGCTGGAGAACCTCAGCGGGTCAGGCAGCAGCTCTGGAGAACATGGACGGGTGATGTTTCGGGTCAGGACCCTTCTTCAGACGAATCTGAACGATCTTGTGGAAATCCATGTGGATGGTGTGGCAGAGGATGAGGTATGTGGAGTTAAACTACATTAAAGGTAGGAAGCGGGAGGAAAGGGGAATGAAAGAGAAGTTTGAAGAAAGGCAAATCTTGTCTCTGCATCAGGAACGCCGAGAGTTGACTCACTCAAGTGGCTGTCGATAAGAGCAATAGATCATGTAGACGCATAAAGCCTCTGGCCCAGAGTTGGGGAATTGAGAACCGGAGGACGTAGGTTTAAGGGCGGGAAAAGATTTAATGGGCACCTGAGGGGTAACATTATCACACGAAGGATGGTGGGTGTATGGAACGAGCTTCCGGAGGAGGTAGTTGAGGCAACGTTTAAGAAACATTTAGACAGGTACATGGATCGGACAGGTTTGGAGGGATACGGGCCAAACGTGGGCAGGTGGGAATGGTGTAGATGGGACATGATGGCCTACATGGGCAAGTTGGGCCGAAGGGCCTGTTACCACACTGTATCTATGACTCTCCTGCCTGCTTCCCCTTTTGCTCCCAGAAGGTGAAGTGAGCCCATTTTACAGAGTGGATAATAAGATTTGCAGCAGCGAGACTTCACAGTGATTGCAGCCGTGGTGTGGTGAATAGAATGGAGAGCTGCTTGAGTGAAACTCCAGTTAAAGCTAATTGCTTAGATATTGAGGAGTGAGAACAGCAGCTTCAGTAGCGACAGCAGTAATTAGGTACGATGAGAATGTGACCTTAATGTCGTTTCACGACTCAAACCGCAATTAAAGATGCCCAATTATAAAGCATTGTACCTTCAAACGTTAAATCTATTCAAAATAGAAATTGTGCATATTGCTAACAAGCGGCAACAGAACATCGCCGCTGACTTTAAAAAGCTGCACCTCTAACTACAAGGTACTGCTGACTGCTGCGTTACATTGAAAGAGCCCGTGAGTGGGAATAACATTGAGGAAGTGTCTTACCTGCTTATGACTATCGTTACACAGTTTCTTGATGGACACAAAGTGCTTGATTTTCCTAGAAAAAGCAGAGTTTACTCCTGAGGGAATTGGGTGGAAACATGAAGACTATTTGACAGGAAGCAGCGCAGGGACTAAACACCAACAGTTAAGACATTCTCTAATGATTCACCGTGGAGGCAAACGCCAATACTCACGTCATCAATCACATTGTCACCATTTTGCATGGTTCGATTTGTTTCTTGGGCTGCCTAGTCAAGCCATGTATTACATTATGCCTCCCCTAGTTCATGTAAACGTAGAACATAGTACAGTACAGCACGGGACCAGGCTCTTCGGCCCACAAAGTCCGTGCTGGACATGATGCCTAGTGAAACTAATCCTCTCTGCCCGCATGTCATCCATATCCCTCCGTTCCCTGCATATTCCTGTGTCTATCTAAAATCCTCTTAAATACCACTATCGTATCTATCTCCACCACCACCCCTGGCAGCGTGTTCCAGGCACCCACTACACTCTATGTACAAAAACTGCCATTAGGCAAATGGCAACATAGCCTATGTATTGTAAGAAAAACAATGGTTATCATTTCCTTTTCATGTATCTGTCCAAGTGTCTTTTAAATGCATTTATAGCACTTGTCTCAACCACTATTTCTGGCAACATATTCCATACACCCACCGCTCTCTGAGTGAAAACGTGGCCCCTCGGGTTCTTATTAAATATTTCCACTCTCACCTTAAACTTATGTCCTCTGGTTCTTGATTCCACCACCCTGAGCAAAAGACTCCTGCGCATTCCCCCGATATCTATTCCTGTGTTTGTCACCCACTTTAGTTGAGGGACTATGACTGAGCTTCCCATCAAAACAGATGGCAACTTAAAGCCGAGAATCTGAGAAACAGCTGAGGGCAGAGGAAGGTTCACAATAACAGTAAAGCTTTGGCTGTGAACCTGTGTGTACGAGCTGGCCTCAAATGGGGTCTGGGGTGGGTGGATGAGAGGTGTGCTGACACCAGAGGAACCAAAAGTCAGTGGCAGTGCAAATGCACTGTTGATTTGTTGGCCGACTTTGCCTTAATGCCATCTAGACCTGTTACCCATGGGCCGTCTTAACGCATGGGCATGCTGGGCAGTTGCCCGGGGCCCCATGCTAATCTATGTATTGTAGAATTTTATTATAGAACACGAAAATGGAGAAGAACATCGCAAGTGCATGGCAGCATATTTGATTCGGCATAAAGAAACTGGAAGTGTATGGGCCCCAGTGCACTGCTTTGCCCGGGGGCCTAGAATGCTGTTAAGACAAACCTGCTGTTACCCAATCCTGCATAGTTTTAGATCAGAGACGGGCGGCACGGTGGCGCAGCGGTAGAGTTGCTGTCTTACAGCGCCAGAGACCCAGGTTCGAGCCTGACTACTGCTGCTGTCTGTACGGAGTTAGTACGCTCTCCCCGTGACTGCATGGGTTTTCTCCGAGATCTTCGATTTCCTCCCAAAATTGAAAGATGTGCAGGTATGTAGGACAATTGGCTTGGTAAAAATTGTAAATTAAATTGTAAATTGTAAATGTGTTGGATAATGTTAGTGTGCAGGGATCGCTGGTCTGCACGGACTCAGTGGGCCGAAGGGCCTGTTTCTGTGATGTATCTCTAAGCTAAACTAAACTAAATAAAGATACAGCGGGGAAACAGGCACTCTTGGTCCACCAAGTCGACTCCGACCATTGACCACTTACACCAATGTTATCCCACCTTCACATCCTACACACTAGGGACAACTTACAGAACTCAATTAACCTACAAACCCTCATGGCTTTGCAAGGAAACCGGAGCAACCGGAGAAAGCCCACGCGGTCACGGGGAGAGCGTACAAACTCCGTACAGACAGCGCCCGTAGTCAGGATGGAACCCGGGTCCCTAGCCCTACGGGAATATCAACCAGTCCTATGATAAACTGTGGCATATGGAAATTCCGATTATAACTGCTAGTAATGAGACATATTAACTGTCATCTGGTCAGAGTGACAATCATTTACTGGAACATTTGAACCACTGCAAGACATGCTCCTTTCACAAATAAACCTCACTCCAGGATTTATATGGGCTTTTAATCTATTTCACATTTAATGGAGGAAAATTGAACATGTCACACTCAATCACCGGTATTGATCACAAGATTAGATTACTATAATGTTAAATGAAGACAAAACATAATTCTGAATATTGCGACAAGATTAATTACTTTGGTATTACAGTAAAAATTCTACATGGCAATCGACACAATGACCCTTGCTCCTCCTTCTTTATTACCCAGATATTACAATGCACAATGCAGCGACTTGACGTGGAGAATAGAACAAGATTAAAACTTGCTGAACAAAGAGGTTAATATTGAATGACCTTTTTTTTATTAGATTAAAAATTAACCATTCGTTGAGGGAAATGCAGCCTGTGGAAGATTTACTGGCTCGATATAAATCCTGTGTCAGTGTATCAGTAAATTTAAGCGAGTTTTTTCTTCTTTTAATAGATTTGAAACCCACGATAACTAAAAATAGAACACTCTTGCCCTCTGCCATGTATTTGGCAGGCAGTATCAAATCAAAGGCCGTTTACCATATAACCATATAACAATTACAGCACGGAAACAGGCCATCTCGGCCCTTCAAGTCCGTGCCGAACAACTTTTTTCCCTTAGTCCCACCTACCTGCACTCATACCATAACCCTCCATACCCTTCTCATCCATATGCCTATCCAATTTATTTACTCCATCAGTAAGCCGTGATACTTACCCTCCCTGGCCAACCACTGGTGTCACTGTAACGTCCTGTTGGATGTTGTCCCCTGCTTTCCGCCTCGCATAGTAAATACCTTGCCACTCCTGTAAAAGATGTAATGGATTATCTATCTGACAGTAGAACTTTGAACATGGAACACTTACAGCACAGGAATGGGGCCCTTCGGCCCACAATGTTTGTGCCGAACATGATGCCAAGTTAAACTGATGACATCTGCCTGTACACCTTCTCCATCATGGTCTGCTTTGGCTCAGCCACCAAGCACGACACCTGGAGGTTGCAGCGAATCGTCCGGTCAGCATAGAAGGTTATTGGCTGCAACCTTCCCCCCATTGATAGAAACATAGAAACATAGAAAATAGGTGCAGGAGTAGGCCATTCGGCCCTTCGAGCCTGCACCGCCATTCAATGTGATCATGGCTGATCATCCAACTCAGTATCCCGTACCTGCCTTCTCTCCATACCCCCTGATCCCTTTAGCCACAAGTGCCACATCTAACGCCCTCTTAAATATAGCCAATGAACTGGCCTCAACTACCTTCTGTGGCAGAGAATTCCAGAGACTCACCACTCTCTGTGTAAAGAATGTTTTCCTCATTTCGGTCCTAAAGGAATTCCCCCTTATCCTTAGACTGTGACCCCTTGTTCTGGACTCCCCCAACATCGGGAACAATCTTCCAGCATCTAGCTTGTCCAACCCCTTAAGAATTTTGTAGGTTTCTATAAGATCCCCCCTCAATCTTCTAAATTCCATCGAGTACAAACCGAGTCTATCCAATCTTTCCTCATATGAAAGTCCTGACATCCCAGGAATCAGTCTGGTCATCCCAGGAATCAGTCTGGTGAACTGTACACTGCAAGGGCCAGGAAGCGAGCGGGCAAGATCATCTCTGACCCCTCTCACCCTGGCCACAAACTCTTTGAATCACTTCCCTCTGGAAGGTGACTCCGGATTGTCAAAGCTGCCACAGCCAGACATAAAAACTGTTTTTATCCACGAGTAGTTGCTCTACTCAACAGCCAAAAATCTGTAGCCTCCCTTTGGTCTGGTATTTTGTTGGTTCACATGCTTGACCAATGGTGTTTTATCATTAATGTTTTATTATTATTAATTTTTTGGTGTTTTCTGAGTCATTCGTAACTGTCATAGTATGTCATGTTGTTAATTGTGGGCGGAGCACCAAGGCAAATTCCTTGTATGTGAATACTTGGCCAATAAACTTACTTACTTACTGTACATGATCCATGTCCCTCTATTTCTTGCACACCCATGTGTCTGTCTAAAAGTCTCTTAAATGCCGCTATCATATCAGTCTCCACAACCATCCATGGCAGTGCGTTCAATGGCCCCACCACTATCTTTGTAATAAATCTTGCCCCGCAAATCTCCATTAAACTCTCCCTCTCTCACCTTATAACGATGCCCTTTAGTTTTTTTTGAGATATAACATGCCCTTCGGCCCATGCCGACCACCCTGTACACTAGCACTATCCTACACACTAGGGACAATTGACATTTTTTACAAAAGCCACTTAACCTGCGACCCTGCATGTGTTTGGAATGTGGGGCAAAACCAGAGCACCTGGTGAAAACCCACAAGGTCCCAGGGAGAACATACAAACTCCATACAGACAGCAACCTTAGTCAGGATTGATCCCAGGTCTCGGGAGCTGTAAGGCTGCAACACTACCGCTGCGCCAGCAAGCCGCCCAGTGACAACACAACAGTTAAATTATCTCCATTATCAGGTTATAACTCTGGGTATATTTACATCGAGCACAGAACAGCATAGGGACAGGCCCTTTGACCCGCTATGTCTGTGCCAAACATGATGCCAAGTTAAACTAAGCCTCGTAAATTCCACTATCGTATCTGCCTCCTCCACCACCCTTGGCAGCATGTTGCAGGCACTCACCACCTTTGTGTAAAATCCTTGCCCTGCACATCTCCCTTTAACTTTTCCCTTCTCAACTGAAAGCTATTTAATTTATGCAACATAATTTCTCCAGCTGCTGTACTTAGATTTGAATTCAACTCTCTAGATAATTAGTTCAGACATCTTGGATTACTGCTCCAGAGAGAAGGATGGGTGGCGTTTTGGGTTGAGAGCCTTCTTCAGACTGAGAGTCAGAGGAGAGGGAAACTATCTATAGACTCCCACTCCCCTGACTCTCAGTCTGAAGAAGGGTCTCGACAAGAAACATCACCCATTCTTCCGTCCAGAGATGCTGCCTGTTTCGCTGAGTTACTGTAGCATTTTGTTTCCAACTTCGGTCTAAACCAGCATCTGCAGTTCCTTCCTACACCTCTTGCATTACTAATTCATATCTATCTATCTATCTATCTATCTATCTATCTATCTATCTATCTATCTATCTATCTATCTATCTATCTATCTATCTATCTATCTATCTATCTATCTATCTATCTATGACTCTCTCTCTCTTTTTTTTTTTTTTTTTTTTTTTTCATTTCAAAAACTTTATTCAACACAAATCATAAAATACAACACATCAAAACACAATCAAAAATCACACTATAATGAACAGATCATTGTAGTACAGCAGTACATTCATTTATAATCGCCTCAACCCCACGCGGCGACCAGCGCTGACGGAAGGCCTCCAGAGTCCCCGTGAACACCGCGTGTTCCCTCTCCAGGGACACACGTGCACGGACGTAGGCCCGAAAGAGGGGCAGGCAGCCGACTCTCGCCAGACCGTCGACCGCCCGCTGCCTGGACCCACGAATGGCCATCTTGGCCAGGCCAAGGAGCAAACCGACAGGTAAGTCCCCCCCCCACACTCGGCTCTCCCCACTCCCCGCCTTGTGTCCAAACACCAGGATTGTGGGGCTAAAATGCAGCCAGAACTTGAGGAACAACCCCTTCAGATATTGGTACAGGGGCAGTAACCTCACACACTCCACATACACATGGAATACGGTCTCCTCCTCTCCGCAGAAAATACATGCGGCAGACGAGCCCGTGAACCGACTCAAAAGTTTATTACAAACCACCGCTCCATGCAGCACTCTCCACCCCAGGTCCCCAATATAAAGGGGTACAACTCCCTTATAGAAGGACCCCCACTGGGGCCCCCCGCCGCCCTCGGATGGTAACACCGTCCTCCATGGTGAGTCAGGACGGGAGACGAAGGCACGGTGGTTCAGAATGTGCAGGAGCATCCTGTACAGTGCGCGTCTCCTTGCATCACAAAATGGCATGCTGGTCATCTCAGAAAGGCAGCTCAGATTATGCGGAGCCGGAGGCCGAGAAATATCCCGAAGCCTAGGCCCGATGAGCAGATCTGACGGAGCAGGGGTAAGCTCTATCTGAACCACTCTAGGCTCGCGCCTCTCCTCGACAACCACCATGACAGGATGAGGACCAGCCACACCCGCAGCCACAACATCCCCCTCTCCTCGTGGAACAACACTCTGGCTGAACACCACCAAATTCCTCACTCTTAACACATCCCTATAGAAAACAGGCAAGCCCCTTAGAGCGGGTCGACTGACACCCGCCACCGGGAGCCGCGAGACCCCCCTTAGGCAACGACCCTGACGAAAAAAAATACGTGGCCAGAGCGTGCCATCTGGGAGGGTTCTCTACATACATGTATCTCCGCAGAGTCCTGAGACGGAGAGCCGCCACCTGGGTGCGCACGCACACCAAGGACTGGCCGCCCTCCTCTAACGGAAGACTCAGGACCGCCGCGGAAATCCAATGCTTCCTATTTCCCCAAAAGAAATCCACCAGCTTCTTCTGTATAGCAGTTACAAATATAGAGGGCGGGACAAGAGTAGCCAGCCGGTACCATAACATAGAGGCCACCAGCTGGTTTATGACCAGCACCCTCCCCCGAAAGGAGAGAACTCCAAGCAGGCCTGACCAGCGCCCCAGCCGAGCAACCACCTTCGTCTCCAACTCTTGCCAGTTTGCCGGCCAAACATCCTCAGTGGGACTCAGGTACACCCCCAGATAGAGGAGGTGCGTGGTACTCCACGCATACAATGCCATCTTCTCCGGCAGGGAGTCTACCCGCCACTGACCCACCAAAAGTCCAGAGCACTTACTCCAGTTAATCCTAGCAGAAGATGCAGCCGAGAATATCTCCTGGCAGTCACGCATCCTCCGCAGGTCACCAGGATCAGTGAACATAAGAAGTACGTCATCGGCATACGCCGATAGAATCACCTCAACCCGCGGGCCAGGTAGGGCCAGGCCTGTCAACCTCCTCCGAAGAAGACACAGGAACGGCTCCACACAGACCGAATACAACTGGCCCGACATAGGGCACCCCTGGCGGACCCCCCTCCCAAAATGAAAAGGAGATAGCACCGCGCCATTAACCTTTACAAGACACTCCGCAGCAGCGTACAAAAGCCGGACCCGGGCCACGAAGTGTGGTCCAAACCCAAACGCTTGCAACGTCCCAAATAGGTATTCATGCTCTACCCTATCAAAAGCCTTCTCCTGATCAAGAGACAGAAAAGCAGCTGACTCACCAGTACCCTGGACTAAATGAATCAGGTCCCTAACCAGGTGGATGTTATCCTGGATGGACCGGCCAGGGACTGTATAAGATTGATCAGGATGAATCACTTGATGCAGCACGGAGCCCAGGCGATTTGCCATTGCCCGTGCAAAAATTTTATATTCTGTGCAAAGGAGAGAGACTGGACGCCAGTTCTTCAACAAACGGAGTTCGCCCTTCTTAGGCAGCAAGACAACGACCGTCCTACGCCACGAGAGAGGCATCACTCCAGTCGCCAGGCTCTCCCCCAAAACCAACATATAGTCACCCCCTAGGACGTCCCAGAATGCTCTAACAAACTCCACCGTCAACCCATCCAGCCCGGGGAACTTACCCCTCCTGAGCTGATGCAAGGCGCGAGTCAACTCCTCCAAAGATAAGGGGCCATCAAGAAGATCAGCCTCCCCCCTATCTACGGTCGGTAGACCCTCCCACAGATCTTGCTGAGCCTCCACACTGAATCCTTCCGCAGAGAACAGGGTCCCATAAAAGGACCTAACCAAGGCATTAATCCTCTCTGGATCAGTGACAGAGGAGCCGTCATCTGCAAGCAACTCCACGAGCTGTTTTCGAGCTCCCCGCCCCTTCTCCAAAGAGAAAAAGAAAGGCGACGCTCGGTCCAGCTCGTGCAGCATCTGGACCCGAGACCTCACATAAGCGCCTCGAGATCGCTCAAGCAGCAGACTCCTCAAAACCTCCTTCTTCCTCTGAAACTCTCCCCATTCGCTGGAGTCTTCACCAAACTGACCCAGGCGAGACTCAGCGTCCTGTATCTCCCTCTCCAGCTTCTCGACCGCTGAGTCCCGCCTCCCAGTCGACCCCCATGTATATTCCTTACAAAAGAGACGGATGTGAGCTTTACCCACATCCCACCACTGCCTAAGGGAAGAGAAGCACCTCTGCCTCTCTCTCCACTTCACCCAAAACCGAGTGAATGACTCCCGGAAACACCGGTCCTCCAGCAGCCTGTTGTTAAAGTGCCAGTACGCGGACCCAGCCCGAGCGCACGCTGGATTGAAATCCACACGCACCAGACAATGGTCCGAGCACGGCACCAGCCGCATTGAGGCCGCTGAGACACGGGAAACAAACGCTCGGGAAATATAAAACCGATCAATGCGGGAACCACCGCCCTCAGACCTCCGCGAAAAAGCAGTGGAATCAGGGTGAAGGTCCCTCCAAACATCAACCAACTCAAAGGAGTCAATCAAGCCTCTCAGCTTCTTCGCTACAGCAGGCGCACACTGAGTACCAGAACGGTCCCGCACCTCAAGTGTGCAATTAAAGTCCCCACCAAGGAAGACACACTCTCCCCTATCAATAGTGCCCAACAGAGCATTCACCTCCCGAAGCAGGCCGGCCTGCATCGTGCCGGAGCTAGGGGCATACACGTTAATGAAATGCAACGGCATGCCATCCAGGCTCACGGCCAGATGGAGCAAACGTCCTGGCACCACTTCCTGCACTTTTAAAATGCTTGGCAGAAAATTTGGGGTCAACAGAAAAGCCACCCCACTCGAATTTGAGCTGAGATGGCTCATATAAACCCTCCCTTCCCACTCCAGTTGCCAGGTAGGTTCATCACTAGCAACGGTATGTGTCTCTTGCAGATAACAAACTGCAAATCTCCCCTCCCTTAGGGCTGATAAGAGCTGAAATCTTCGAAAACTCGCTCTACTCCCATTTAAATTTAATGTAGCTACTGTGAATGTGTAGACACATTAGATTGTGACCCTCACACTCCCTGTAGTCACAGGAGGTCCTTTTCTGAGGACCTTCAACAAACCCCAAAACTGCCCCAAATCCGAGTCAGAAAGACCACTATCCTTGTTACTAAGGATAGCCTTGAGACTCTCCCGCACATCTAGCCAATCCTCCCATCTCCTTGTAGCGGCCCACCATAATGTTTTGGGAGCACGACTTATTTTTAAGAACTCTCGCACCTCAACAATAAGCTTCGCCTCAGACACGGCCTTGGAGTCTGGGCTCTCAGCCAACCCGCTCGCACCTGAATCAACAACCTCAGAAAGACCAGAACTGTCTGACACAACACTCTCTGAGCCCCCCCCACTGGCCGCATCGCTATCCTCCTCCACAGCCATGACACGACCACCCGGATCAATGCTGGGGGTGGGTCCCAACACCCCTACCTGAGACTCGCAGCCCTCTGAATGGCTGGGCTCCTGCACGCTACCATCACCCTCCTCCTCTGGGCCTGGGGAAGCAACAACAAGAGGCATCCCCAGGGCCTGTGGAACACTGGCACCCTCGGAGTCTGAAAGAGGATCACGTCCCATAACAGCCCTGACCTCCACATCATCCAGAGTGCCCTCTCCACAGGCATCACCCAGAGAATCACCACCTGCCATTAACCTCACCCCAGACAACTCATCCGGTGAGGCATCCCGCCCCCCAGCACCTCCACTGGCACTGATATGGAGCACAGACTTGAACGACAACACCCCCGAAACTCCCCCCTCAGCCTGACTCTGCACATCCCCCGTCACAGAGGGCACACTACCAGAGGAGCCAACCACGTCACCTACCGTGCTAGCACCCTCAGTAGGCCTCTGAAACGAGGGGACCTCATCCGACCCAGAGGGTACACACCCAAGGGAGCTAACCACAGCATCCGCCGAGATAACTCCCTCAGAGGGCCCCTGAGATGAAGGGACAGACTCCCGCCCAGTGGACACAACTCCACCGGAATCAACATCAGCACCCAGTCCGGTGACACCCGCTGTAGATCCATGAAGAGAAGGCCCAACCACCGACCCAGAAGACACCGGGTCAAGACCACTTTCAGCCACCTCAGTGGTGGAAAGCCCGGAGAAAGACATCCCCTTCGCTCTGGACCCACGCCCTTCCTCCTCTTCACCAGGCAAATGCCTCCTTTTAGTCCCACTCGCATGCGGAGGTGCGGTAACCTCCATAAGGGAAGGTTCATCCGCCTCCACATTACCCCCAACCACTTTGCCACCCACACGTTTAGACTTCTTTCCCCCCTTCCGAGCCACCACAACTCCCCCCTGGGCCCCAGCAGGTGCAGTCTGCACCACACTGGAGCCAAACTCACCCGATTGCACTTTCTTCGCTCGGGCAGCCCTATCCCTCTCCTTCTTCTTATTATGCTTCCCCTGCTTCTCCCAAAACCCCCCCTCAACACTCCCCTCCTCCTGCGCCCCACCTCCATCCACCGCCACAGGCGCAAGACGTAGGGGACGTGGGGGGCTTGGGCTCTCACTGCCCAGGGTCCCCAAAGCGGAACCTCTGGACCCAGAAGGCTTAGCACTGCCGCCCCGGGTCACCAAGGCAGAACTGGCAACCTCAGCCGGGTCAGCAGTACCACCCCGCGCCGCTGAGGTTTGACCAGCCACCCCAGATGGGCCAGCAGCGCTTTCCTGGGCCACTGCACTAGAACCTCTAGCAGTGCCCCCGCGAAAAAGACACTCCCTACGGAGATGTCCAAATTCGCCGCACGCATGACACCGTGCCTTTCCCCAACTCCAACGCACGGTTCTGGGTACACCCTTATGCACCACCTCAAAACTCCCCTCGGCACCATCCCCCTCACCCACCTTCATGAACACCCTCCTCTTGAAACTGAAGACCCCTTTTTCCTCCGGGTCCCCCCCGGGATGCAAGAGACGAAAACATTTAGACCGCACCTCCCCGAACTTGGACAGGTGTGGAATAAGCACTGCATCCGAAAAATAAGTGGGGCAGCTCCGCAGGAGAACCGGTCTCACCCTGGATACCCACGGATCCACCTGTACGTGGACCCCCCCCACTGAGATCCCCTCCTCCAACGCTCGGGCCACACACTCCCGGGTCTTAAGTATCATCTCCACCTTACCCCTTTCGAGCTCAGAAGAGACAATAGCCCCCCTCCCAAGAAGTTCATTCATGGCCTTCGTAATTACCCCCCTAGACATCATAGGCCCAGTTTGAACAGAAATACCAAAACTGTCCCCATCCAAGTCAACATGAGGCTCAAGCTCAGATGGCCTCGCACCCGCCACTGATGCCGTCGCTGCGTAGGTCCGGACCTTCGGCCGCGCCCCTTCCATCGCCATCCTCACAGAGGCACAAACCAGCTCCAAGCCCCTCAGCAGCACAGCTCCAAGTTAAGTCCCAGAGACAGTCACAGTCAAAGACAGGCAGCAGAAAACAGAAACCTCCAGCTGAAGCAGGAAAGTCCCCAGGTTCGTCCACAGCCAAGAGCAGCTTACGGGAAACTCGATCCCAGTCGCGCTGGACGCAAAAGTACCTTCTTCACATTAAGCCAGGCAGCCGCACTGACAAAATGACTTTAGGGCAGAGAAGCGGAGCCAAAAACGACAAAGACACCGCACAACTTCAGCCCACTGAGATCACAGGCACTCTTGGCAATCCGCCAACGCCAACCGCACCCTCGACAATGTGGAGAAACTCAGGAATCTTCACACAGATGGAGGCTCCCCAGACCAGAGAAAAGCTTCAACAGCCCAACAATAAGTTGAACTATGAAGCCCCCCTGGGTCTGTGCCCTCTCCAACGGCAAAATCCTGGAAAGGCTGCTCCAATCCTTCTCAACTGCAGAGCTGAGAAGAAAACACGACCTCTCTCTCTCTCTCTCTCTCTCTCTCTCTCTCTCTCATCTTGTTTGTTTGTGAGTCTGCCTGTGAGTTTTCTGTGACTCTTCTGTGACTCATGCCCTGAAGCCCTGAATTATGCCAAAACAGTACATGATAGCACTGTCTGAAGAAGGGTCTCGACCCGAAACGTCGCCTATCTCCTTCGCTCCTTAGATGCTGCTGCACCCGCTGAGTTTCTCCAGCTTTTTGTGTAACCCTCGATTCTCCAGCATCTGCAGTTCCTTCTTTAACACATGATAGCACTACAATTTTTGCAGCACCTTACTCACCATTGTCCTGTGGGGTGTTGTGTCAACTATTGATGTTATTTGTTATAAATTATTCACATTTTTAACTTAAAAAAGAATCAAACAGCGCCCCCACTTGCCGTCTTTACTTGACTGGCATTGCAAAGGACACCCAAAGGGTCCTCAGCCACAGTTCTTGCCTTTGCAGAATTTCAGACCGCCATCTTTTTTTCCTATCGCCTGCCGCTCCGGCAAGGATAGGAGCGGAACCGGGGTCAAGGATGGGGTTGGAGCCGGTGCAGGGTCCGGGGAAGGCCTGCCACTACGTTGGGGGACCAGACCTCCTGTGGGGGCTATGGATGAGTGGTGGAATATTGCGTTGGGGGAAACGGGTTGCGTTGGGGGACCAGGCCTCCCGTGTGACAAGGACCCAATGGGTCCCACTTCGTCTAGTATTCAATAAAATGTTCAGTATACAGTATATACAGAGGAAGGAAATATACAGTATACAGTATATACGAGACGAGGAAATACTTTTTCTCACAGAGAGTGGTGAGTCTGTGGAATTCTCTGCCTCGGAGAGTGGTGGAAGCAGGTTCTCTGGATGCTTTCAAGAGAGAGCTAGATAGGGCTATTAAAAATAACGTAGTCAGGGGATATGGGGAGAAGGCAGGTACGGGGTACTGATTGGGGATGATCAGCCATGATCACATTGAACGGCAATGCTGGATCAAAGGGCCGAATGGCCTACTCCTGCGTCTATTGTCTATTGTATAAATTTACAGTAATAATATTGTACATACTATAGTATATAAAAATATATACATATAATGTACATTATATACACATTAAAAAAAAATATATATAAATAAATATGTGCATATGTAGACATATGCACAGTACATACAGTGTTCCAATAAAAAACATAAGTATACTTGTTGTTCCCCTTATTTCTATGTTTTAAACATGTTAAAATAACATGAATGTCTCCTGCAATTGAACAAATTAAAGGCATTTCCACCCTGACAGTAGCACAGTTCCCTCCGGGCCAACGTTCAGGACTTGAGGCCTGGTCTGAAGAAAGGGGCCTAGTTCAGGAGTCAGGATAAGGGGTCAGAGCTGTCATGATATTCATCGATCCTGAATGAAATCACAGCTTACAGTTGATGGAATTGAATTTCAGCAGTGCTGTACAGTGTAGTGCAAATGACCTTCTGAGTTCTAGCCCCGCTGAGCCTTGCTGAACACACTAGCGATTCCATCCTTGGGATGGAGTTGCATCCATGGCAACAGAAGGTCAGAACTCCAGCTCCCCCAGTCTCCTCACTGCAGAGGAAGCATCCTGGGCTTTAGCCCAGTCCCAATAGGGAACAAGATAGTTCAGCTAAAGTGAAGAGAATGCAGGTTGATGAGAAGATGGCACGGAGATTGAATTGTGAATATTTTATACAGTGCGGCAGTCACATGATAATCCAAATGATCATTCCGTGCCTCAACATTCGATGGTTCTTGATGCAGCTTGAAGCATAGAAAAAGTGCGGCATGTTGGCACAGCGGTAGAGTAGCTGCCTTACAGCGCTCGCAGCGCGAGAGTTCGGACCGGGTTCGATCCTGACTACGGGTGCTGTCTGTACGGAGTTTATTCGTTCACCCCATGATCTGTGTGGGTTTTCTCCGAGATCTTCGGTTTCCCCCCACATTCCAAAGACGCACAGGTTTGTAGGTAAATTGGCTTGGTATAAATGTGATAATTGTTCCCAGTGTAGGGTAGTGTTAGTGTGCGGGAATCGCTGGTCGTTGTAGGCTTGGTGGGCCGAAGGGCCTGTTTCTGCGTTGTATCTCAAAACTGAACTAAACACAGAACATAGAACAGTACCAGTACAGGTCATTCTGTCCACAATATCTGTGCTGATCATGATCCTATTGCAACCAGGGAGCAGTCCTGAGCTACTATCCATCTCATTGGCGACTCTCGGAGTATCTTTGATCGGACTTTACTGGCTTTATCTTGCATTAAACATTATTCACATTATTCCCGTTATCATGTATTTGTACACTGTGGGTGACTTGATAGTAATTATGTGTTATCTTTCCGCTGACTGGTTAGCACGCAACAAAAGTTTTTCACTCTACCTCAGTACATGTGACAATAAATTAAACGTAAACTCTAACACCAAGTTAAACTCTCCTCTGCCTGCATGTGATCCAGTCACTGCATATCCATATCTAAAAGCTTCCTGAAAGCCACCACCACCACCTCTGACTGCGTATTCCAGGCATCCACCACCGTCTGTGTCAAAAAACTGCCAGGCATATCTCCTTTAAACTTTGCCCTTTCACCTTAAAAGCTCTGCCAACCAGTCTTTGGAAAAAAGGTTCTGAATGTCTACCCTATCAATGCCTATTGTGTGCAGTTCTGGTCCCATAATTTGAGGAAGGACATTCTTGCTATTGACGGAGTGCAGCGTAGGTTTACAAGATTAATTCCCGGGATGGCAGGACTGTCATATGCTGAGAGAATGGAGCAGCTGGGATTGTACACTCTGGAGTTTAGAAGGATGAGAGGGAATCTCATTGAAACATATAAGATTGTTAAAGGCTTGGACACACTAGAGGCGGGAAACATGTTCCCGATGTTGGGGGAGTCCCGAACCAGGGGCCACAGTTTAAGAATAAGGAGTAAGCCATTTAGAACGGAGACAAGGAAACACTATTTCTCACAGAGAGTGGTGAGACTGCGTAATTCTCTGCCTCAAGAGGGCGGTGGAGGCAGGTTCTCTGAGTGCTTTCAAGAGAGAGCTAGATAGGGCTCTTAAAAATAACGGAGTCAGGGGATATGGGAGTAGGCAGGAACGGGGTACTGATTGGGGATGATCAGCCATGATCATATTGAATGGCGGTGCTGGCTCGAAGGGCTGAATGGCCTCCTCCTGCACCTATTGTCTATTGTCTCATAATACTATGTACCGATTGAGTTTCTCCTTAAACTCCAGAGTTCCCGATGAAACAATTTGTCCACAACACAAAGCGCTGGAGTAACTCAATGGGTCCGGCAGTATTCCAGCATTTCAATCCATTTCAATCATTTTAAGATCTCCTGATTGCATCATATGTTACACTCCAGCACTTGTTTTACTGAATATTCCAGTAACTGTAGTGGACAGGTACATGGATAGGACAGGTTTGGAGGGATATGGGCCAAACGCAGGCAGGTGGGACTAGTGCAGCTGGGGCATGTTGGTCGGTGCGGGCAAGTTGGGCCGAAGGGCCCGCTTCCACACTGTATCACTCTATGACTCTAACTGCAGTTCCTCGCGTCTCACATGTTAGTTCAAACTTTGCATATGTAATGTAGGAAATATACTCAATTCCAGGAAAAATTATTTTACATCTTTCCAGTTTGTCCTTGCAAAACTGATGCGAGGAACAGCAGAGGACGGCAGTCAATAATTCACTTTATGACTCTACCCTGAGGAGAATACAAACAAATTAAATTTATATTGCAGCCTTGTATGCTTGCATAAAGATCGGCTGATTCAAGCACGGCAGGGAAAGCAAATACAATGAAGAACTTTGATTATATTTCATGTAGAGAAGCTGGATACATAGTTAACCACAGATAGACACGCAAACCTAGAGTAACTCAGTGGGTCAGGCAGCATCTCTGGAGAGAAGCAATATGTGACACTTCCGGTTCGAGACCCTTCGAGACACTTCTCCAGACGGTCTGAAGAAGGGTCTGGACCTGAAACATCACCTATTCATTTTCTCCCAGAGATGCTGTCTGACCCGCTGAGTTACTCCTGCTTTTTGTGTCTATATGTAAGTAAGTAAGTAAGTAAGTAGGTTTATTGGCCAAGTATTCACATACAAGGAATTTGCCTTGGTGCTCCGCCCACAAGTAACAACATGACATACAGTGACAGTTACGAATGACTCAGAATTAAACTACCACCCACCAAATGGAGCTCAGGGCCTGGCAGACATTGACGCCAACAGAGACAACAACTTGGCTGCTCAACACCCGGCTTGAGATCTAACTATTCCTTTGGTTTATTTATGTTTCACATAACCATATAACCATATAACAATTACAGCACAGAAACAGGCCCCCTCGGCCCTTCCAGTCCGTAAATATAGCCAACAAACTGGCCTCAACTACCTTCTGTGGCAGAGAATTCCACAGATTCACCATTCTCTGTGTGAAAAATGAATTTCTCATCTCGGTCCTAAAAGACTTCCCCCTTATCCTTAAACAGTGACCCCTTGTCCTGGACTTCCCAAACATCGGGAACAATCTTCCTGCATCTAGCCTGTCCAACCCCTTAAGAATTTTGTAAGTCTCTATGAGATCCCCCCTCAATCTTCTAAATTCCAGCGAGTACAAGTCAAGTCTATCCAGTCTTTCTTCATATGGAAGTCCTGCCATCCCAGGAATCAGTCTGGTGAACCTTCTCTGTACTCCCTCTATGGCAAGAATGTCTTTCCTCAGATTTGGAGACCAAAACTGTACGCAATACTCTAGGTGTGGCCTCACCAAGACCCTGTACAACTGCAGTAGAACCTCCCTGCTCTTGTACTCAAATCCTTTTGCTATGAGTGCCAACATACCATTCGCTTTCTTCGCAGCCTGCTGCACCTGCATGCCTACTTTCAATGACTGGTTTACCATGACACCCAGGTCTCGTTGCATCTCCCCTTTTCCTAATCGGTCACCATTCAAATAATAGTCTACTTTCCTGTTTTTGCCACCAAAGTGGATAACCTCACATTTATCCACATTATACTGCATCTGCCATGCATTTACCCCCTCACCCAACCTTTCCAAGTAACCTTGCAGCCTCCTAGCATCCTCGTCATTACAACGCTTGCAGCACCAGTGACCTGATTGCAATCCCGAGCATAGGTGCTGTCTGTGCGGAGTTTGTACGTTCTCCCCGTGACCGCATGGGTTTTCTCCTAGATCTTCGGTTTCCTCCCACACTCCAAGGACGTGCAAGTTTGTAGGCTAATTAGCTTGGTGTATGTGGAAATTACCCCAAGTGTGTGTAGGATAGTGTTAATGTGTGCAGGGATCGCTGGTCAGCGCGGACTCGGTGGGCCTAAGGGCCTGTTTCCACGCTGTGTCTCCAAACTAAACTAAAATGATCCGAATACAAAATCAGTTTTGAAAGATAAAAAATACATTACTATTTTTTATATAATGAGAATTCACAAAGGTTTGAGGTAAATATGCCACTGAGGTAAAAAGTTAACATATTGACTTACTTTTCCTTTTTTGATGCATGTATTTATCGTATCAAGAAGATCCACTTTATTTTTGTCACTTTTTGGTAGCTCAGTTAGTTCTTTACCGATCAGCTCCCCCTTTTGATAGCCCATCATGTGTTCAAATGCTGGATTCACATACTGAAAATTAAATCAACAATTAAATCCCATTTTAAATATAAGCTTTGGTTTTCTGCTGTGCATTGATACAAGGAAATCTTTTCCATACCCAGAAAAGTTTGCTACTGTTCACCTTATTTAAATTTGTGGTGCGTTATTCTGAAACTTCGTAAGTTTCTTGAGTCTTGGAGTAGAATTAGGCCATTCGACCCATCAAGTCTACTCCACCATGCCTGATCTATCTCTCCCTACTAACCCCATTCTCCTGCCTTCTCCCCATAACCCCTGACACCCGTCCTAATAAAGAATCTGTCAATCTCCACCTTAAAAATTGCTGGCGATGTAATGTTCTGAGTAAACTGGTAATATTGCCATTCAGTTACCAGTCACAAATTTTGCAGATCCTGGTTCATTCTCTCCATAATATCAGCAAGAGATAATAATTGATCTGTGTCAGCAAAGAACAGCTAGAGTGACCAAAATAGTAAGGAGAGTAGTCTTAGATTACAGGATGACATTGATCCACTGGTAAAATGAATCGATCAATGTAATTAAATCCTGATAAATGATGGTGGTGCTTTTTTGAGAAGGCTGATAAGGGTAAGATGCACACAATGAATGGTAGGGCCTTAAGGATTTTGGAGGAACAGAGTGACCTTGATGAACAAGTCCAGGAATCCCTGACGGTAGCAGAATGTGTAAATGCTTATTTTTAGTTGAGAGGTAAGCGCGGAACGAGATCCTTCAGCCCACTGAGTCTGCGCCGACCAGCGATCTCCGCACACTAGCACTATCCTACACACTAGGGACAATTTACAATTTTACCAAAAGCCCATTAACCTACGGACTTGTACCCCTTTGGAGTACTAAGCTCTGTTTTAAATGGGCAACCCCTTGTCTTGGGAGAGTGACCCTTGTGTCTTGGCATTTGTGTCAGGGAATCATTATTGCTACAGCCATCCTTTGGGCACACAATAGATGTGTATGTTTTAATGAGATCACCACTCATTCTTCTGAATCCAGGTGTGTTTTGGAAAATACGCAAAAATTGAGTATTTCAGTTGATAACACGTGTTGTAGCCAGAAAGTGTGATAATGTTTTGACACTAACTAAAAACTCACCGCCATTAAAAGAAATTAAACAATTAACTTATCTTAACGTTTTTTCTAGAACGTCAGAACATCGTGGAGCTCTGGTTTAGGAAGAGCTCCCAACGCGGGCAGCGCTGACAGTCATCGTGGAGCCCTTTGCCGAGGGCCTCCAGCGTTGTGTCTCCACCCGGCGCACCCTGAGGACTTTGGGAGCCGCAGACTGCAGTAGGAGGGGGCCGACTCAGGGTCCAGGCCGCTGAGGACGCCCCCAGCCCCGACGTCGGACTTACACCACTCCGGGGAGCGGGCCTGAACATCGGGCCGCCCGGAGCGGCGACAGCGGAGGGCACGGGGAGGCTCCGACCACGGGTGAACATTGGGGAACATCGGGAAGAGACTGACTTTGGTGCCTTCCCTCACGGAGGGAAATTTTGATCCTGCTCTGAGGTGATGTTTTATGTTGAATTTCTGTCTATTCTGTGTTGTATTCTTTATTTTTGGCTGTATGGTGACTTCATTTCACTGTGCCAATTGGCACATGTGACAAATAAAATCTATCTGTATCTGTATTTGTATCTGAGGTTGAGGGGAGACTTGATAGAAGTATATCAAATTATGAGAGGCAAATTATAGATAGGGTAGACAGTCAGAGCCCAGGGTGGGAATATCCAACATTAGAGGGCATGGGTTTAAGGTGAGAGGGGAAATATTTAATGGCGATGTGCAGGGCAAGTTTTTTACACGGAGAGTGCTGCGGGTATGGAACGCATTGCCAGGGGTGATGATGGGGGAAGATAGTGGCTGTTTTGAGAGGCTTTTAGATTGGCGCAGGGAAGTGCAGGGAATTGAGGGATATGCATCATGTACGGGCAGATGTGATCGGAACTAGGCATCATGGTCGGCGCAAACATTTTGCTCTGAAGGGCCCATTCCTGTACTGTACTGTTCTATGTTAACATTGCTCAAGAATTGCATGTCTCCAAGATGAAAAGGGGATAAATGAAGAAAAAATCAAGATATGCTACATCCCTGACTACAGGTACTGTAATGGCAAATGTCCAACTTTTCCAGTCCTCTTTCCCAGTTTCCACTACTACACAGGTAAGTAGGAGTGATCTTACGCAGACCTAATAGGACAGGTCTTCCAGTCGTTATTTTCAGTTTAATCGGTTGTTTATTGAAGTAGTTGTACAAACAAAGAGATGAACGAACCAGGATTTCCTTATTTTGCATACAAGTTGTAGCTGGCTGCTCTGTCCCTGGTCTGGTGAGAACTGTATGCCCTCCCTCCCTGTGCCTGCCACTTCCTGTCCCCTATAGTAGATAGCCTAAACATAAATGGCTCCAACAGGTACTAATATCTGCCCTCCTGGCAAGTTTAGTTTGCCACCATGACTTGGTGACTGCCATCTAACATGGGAACCTGGGATCTGCACGTTCAAAGGAAGACCAAAGCCAGTGGGGAAAGAGCTGTGTTGCAAATACCATTGATGTCCAGCTGAAGAATGAAAATCTCTATCACGTTCCAGGATTTGTCCCACCTCCCCACCTCTTTTCCAGCTTTCTCCCTTCACTCCTCCAGTGATGCTGCCTGGCCCGCTGAGCTACTCCAGCACTTTGCGTTCTGCTAAAATGTTCCAGCAACCGCAGTTCCTTATCAATCCAAGATCTCTTTCTAATCATTTCATGTTCATAAGTCATGGGAGCAGAAGTAGGCCATTCAACCCATCAAGTCTACTCCGCCATTCCATCATGGTTGATTTATCTTTCCCTCTCAACCATAATCTCCCCATAACCCTTAACACCTTTACTAATCAAGAATCTGTCAATCCCTGCCTTAGAAATACTCGATGACCTGATCTCCACAGCCGTCTGTGGCTATGAATTCCACAATGTGATATAAAGAACAACATTAGCTCCAGAAAGAATAACGCTCATAATATAAATATATTAACTACAAAGAATGTGAACGTGAAAGCAACGAGTAAATGTATAACATATCATAACAATACACTTAGACTGAGCTCTCATGGTATGGTGATGTGAGGTTACCTGAATGATATGGTCCTCGCTTGTAATTTCAATGGCCTCCTGGCAGTGTTCTAAGGCTGCAAATATGGAACTACATGCCCTACAAAAATGAACAATATTGAACACACCTGAGTTACAGTTGAATTTTTAGTTATTTTATTCCATTTATTAAATAAATCAACCTTAAAGGGCACAAAGTGCTGGAGTAACTCAGCGCATCAGGTGACCTCTCTGGTGAAGTGACGCTTTGGGTGATGACCCTCCTTCAGACTGTCTTGACCCAAAATCAACCTCAATCCCAGACTGATTCCTGGGATGGCAGGACTTCCATATGAAAAAGACTGGATAGACTCGGCTTGTACTCGCTAGAATTTAGGAGATTGAGGGGATATCTCATAGAGGCTTACAAAATTCTTAAGGGGTTGGACAGGCTAGATGCAGGAAGATTGTTCCCGATGTTGGGGAACTCCAGAACAAGGGGTCACAATGTAAGGATAAGGGGGAAGTCTTTTAGGACCGAGATGAGAAGATCTTTTTTCACACAGAGAGTGGTGAGTCTGTGGAATTCTCTGCCACAGAAGGCAGTTGAGGCCAGTTCATCGGCTATATTTAAGAGGGAGCTAGATGTGGCCCTTATGGCTTAAAGGATCAGGGGGTATGGAGAGAAGGCAGGTACAGGATTCTGAGTTGGATGATCAGCCATGATCATATTGAATGGCAGTGCAGGCTTGAAGGGCTGAATGGCCTACTCCTGCACCTATTTTCTATGAAAACATCACCAATCCATGTTGGTACTTGACATGCTGAGTTACTCCAGCACTTTGTGTCCTTTTGTGTGTTAACCAGCATCTGCAGTTCCTTGTTTCTTCCATAAATCAACCTTTGTAAATGTGCAGCAAAAGTCATTGCTCTCTAAGGTTAAAAACTGATTCCGATTTTATCCTACCACATTGTCTAGAATCATGTGAGCTGTCTAGTTCAACTCACTGACTTCCTGTGTTACTAGCCCTTCATCTAAGTTATCTTCATCTATGTTAATCTCATTGCCTGCTATTCCTCTATATTTTTCCTATTCAAATAGTTGTCTAATTCGAACTTTAAGTAATGGTCTGGGTTTCTGCTATAATACACAATGCCAATAGACAATAGACAGCAGGTGCAGGAGTAGGCCATTCGGCCCTTCGAGCCAGCACCGCCATTCAATGTGATCATAGCTGATCATCCCCAATCAGTACCCCGTTCCTGCCTTCTCCCCATATCCCCTGACTCCGCTATCTTTACAAAACACTACAATACTGTTTATTGTCATTTGAACCTCATTGAGGTTCAAACAAAATTTAGTTTCTGCAGTCATACAAACACGAAAAGAACCAAGACACAACATAATTTACACAAACACCCATCACAGTGAATCTCCTCCTCATTGTGATGGAAGGCAAAGTCTTATCTCTCCCCTGCACTCCCCATTCTCCTCCCGATGTCAGGGTCAAAGCCCCCGGCGGGCGATAGTAAATAAATCCCGCGGCCATTAAGGCCGCGCTGGCCGATGCGAGGCCACGCTCCGGGTCTTGATGTTGGAGCCCCCGGCGGGCGCTAGGAAGTCCCGCGGCCATTAAAGCCGCGCAGGGCAATGTAAGGCCCTGCTCCAGGGCATTTTCAACCCCGCAACTCGGGTGGGATAAGTTTCCGCCGCGGGAGCGCCGAAAAGCGGTCACCCACCAGGGACCCGCGAGCTCCCGGTGTTACCGTCCACCGGCCTGCAGCTGGAGCCACCACAGCTCCTCCCGTTCCAAACTCGGCCAGCTCCACGATGGTCAGCTCTGCAACTGGAGCCCCCAGGTCGTTCCGGTTGGAGGCCGCTCCACGGTGCTAGGCCCCAACGACAACGGAGACCCGACAGGGAAATGGTCAGGTCCTCTGTACAGGGAAGAGACTTTAAAGGTTTCCCCCACTTACTCCTTATTCTTAAACTGTGGCCCCTGGTTCTGGACTCCTCCAACATGTTTCCTGGAACATGTATCCTCCGGGAACATGTATCCTGCCTCTAGCCTGTCAAAACCCTTATATGTTTCAATAAGATCCCCTCTCATCCTTCTAAACCCCAGAGTATACAAGCCCAGCTGCTCTATTCTCTCAGCACATGACAGTCCCGCCATATAACCATATAACATATAACCATATAACAATTACAGCACGGAAACAGGCCTTCTCGGCCCTTCCAGTCCGTGCCGACCATTTATTTTCCTCTAGTCCCATCTACCTGCACTCAGACCATACCCCTCCATTCCCTTCCCGTCCATATACCTATCCACTTTACTTTTAAATGTTAAAATCGATCCTGCCTCCACAGCTTCTGCAGGAAGATCATTCCACACAGCCACCACTCTCTGAGTAAAGAAGTTCCCCGGGAATCCGGGGAATTCCCGGGGAACTTCATCCCGGAAATTAACCTTGTAAACCTACGCTGCACTCCCTCAAAAACAAGAATCTCCTTCCTCAAATTAGGGGACCAAAACTGCACACAATACTCCAGGTGTGGTCTCACTAGGACCCTGTACAACTGCAGGAGGACCTCTCTTCTCCTACACTCAACTTCGCTTGTTATGAAGGCCAACATGCCATTCGTTTTCTTACTCGCCGTGCAGTCTAATAATCGTGAGACAAATCTTGAATCTAGTCTTGAGTTATGAGTTTGAGTTTAGTTTATTGTCACGTGTACCAAGGTACAGTGAAACACTTTTGTTGTGTGCTAGCCAGTCAGCAGAAAGACAATACATGATTACAATTGAGTCATTCACAGTGCACAGATACATGATCAAGGGAATAACTTGAATAACGCTTAGTTCAAGATAAAGCCAGTAAAGTCCGATTGAAGATAGTCCAAGTGTCTCCAATGAGGGAGATAGTAGCTCAGGGCCCTCTCTAGTTGTGTTAGGGTGGACCTGATAACAGCTGGGAAGAAACTGTCCCTGAATCTGGTGGGTGTACGTTATCACACTTCTGTACCTCTTGTCTGATGGGAGAGGAGTGAAGAGGGAGTGACCGGTGTGGGACTCGTCCTTGAACAGTACAGCACAGGAACAGGCTCTTCTCCCCAAAATGTCTGCGCTGAACATGATGCCAAGTTAAACTAATCTCTTTTACCTGTACGTGATCCCTATCCCTCCATGCCCTGCGTATCCATGTGCCTGTCGAAAAAACCTCTTTAATGCCTCTATCGTATCTGGCTCCACCACCATCCCTGGCAGCACATTCTCGGCGCTGACTGAACTTGCTCCTTTAAACTTTTCCCCTCTCACCTTATAGCCATGTCCTCCAGGGAAGAAAGGCTCTGACTCTTAAAGCTGTGCCCTCAAGTCCTAGACATTTCATCCCTGGGGAAAAGGGTGGAATGATAATTCACGTTCCAATACCTTGCACTATACCTTATCCATTTGTCCTGTATCTGTACACTGTGGATTTCTCCATTGTAATCATATACAGTCTTTCTGCTGCCTGGATAGCATGCTTTTCAATGTACCTTGGTAAACATGACAATAAACTGAACTAAACTAAACTCCACTGCATCACATTGGCATCTTCTCCTGTGCTTGAGAAGTTAATTTGTAATTCGGTAAATATACCCTTTTAAGTAGCTTCACTAGTTTAGACCGGGCGCTGCTCCACGAGGCCGGGCATGTAGACCGGACGTGGCCCACAGCAGTGGAGCAGTGGCGGAGGACACCATGGCTACTCTTGGCCAGGTCAACCCTGCAACACCGCCAGGACAACAGACCTTCAGGGCAGGGCTGGATCGACCATTAAGCAAAATAAGCACATGCTTAGGGCATCCAGAGAAGAGGGGCACCAGAGAAATGGTAAATGGATTAACTTTGAGGACCTGATCAAAGACTTTGCAATTAAAAAAAATAGGAGAAAACTTTTCAAATATAAATAACGTGGAAGTATACAACAATAAACATTATTTTACTGTTAGTTTTGTTTCATTTTGAAAAATAACAATTTATTTTATGGTTTATTATTGATTATATTTGAATTACACATATATGGGGGGCACCAAAATCTTAGGGCCTCTATGGGTCTTAATCCGGCCCTGCTTCAGGGTCAGATCAAAATCCCTGCACTTACAACAACTGGAAGTGAAAATGACGCCAAACTGGCGACTCTGTACACCATCTTAGTGTACTACTTCTACACACTTGTACTGTATCTGAGATGCTTATCTCAGATGTATCTAATTATGCATAGTGATACTTGGTACTGAACTGTATGCAAAAATGAATTTCACTGTACCTCGGTACGTGTGACAAATAACGTACCATTGACCATTGAGTCTTACTATGCTGAGGAAAGTACTTACCGTAGTTTGAATTGTGAACGCACTTCTCCATGTTCCAACTGAATTAGTTCGTTATAGCACGCGGTTACGTTGGGATTCTCTATGTAGCGCTATTGGGGAGAAGAAAAGTATGATTAAAGTGGAATGTTCAAAAGCCTGTAACAGGTCTCATGAATGACATTTAGATAGATAGATGGACAGAAAGGGTTTAGAGTGCTATGGGCTAATGCAGGCAAATAGGACTAGCCCAAAATGCCAACTTGGTCAGCATAGTCAAGTTGGGCCAAAAGGGCCTGTTTCCATGCTGTACAGCTCTATGACTCTACGTCTCATATGATTCCTTTAAGGGTGATCACTAACGCTGTAGCATTTTCCATGTGGGCAAGTCGACACGCAAGAAATAGGAGACACCAAGAACTATTGGACATAGAAACATAGAAAATAGGTGCAGGAGTAGGCCATTCGGCCCTTCGAGCCTGCACCGCCATTCAATAAGATCATGGCTGATCATCCAACTCAGTATCCTGTACCTGCCTTCTCCCCATATCCCCTGATCCCTTTAGCCACAAGGGCCACATCTAACTCCCTCTTAAATATAGCCAATGAACTGGCCTCAACTACCTTCTGTGGCAGAGAATTCCAGAGATTCACCACTCTCATCTCGGTCCTAAAAGACTTCCCCCTTATCCTTAAACTGTGACCCCTTGTTCTGGACTTCCCTAACATTGGGAACAATCTTCCTGCATATAGCCTGTCCAACCCCTGTCAACCCTATTCTCCTGCCTTCTCCTCTAAACCTTTGACCAACTTCTGTAAATTTCCACTTTAAAAATACCATCATCTTCGAGATTCAAAACCTTCTGTGGCAATGAATTCAACAGATTCACCACCCTCTGGCTAAATAAATCCTCCTCAGCTCCTTTCTAAAGGTATGTCTCTTTATTCTGAGGCTGTGGCCACTGCTCCTATACTTGTTCAATATTGGAAACATCCTCTCGACATCCACTCTATCTAGGCCACTCATTATAGGGTAAGTTTCGATGTGATCTCCCCCTCATCTTTCTAAACTCTAGTGAGTACAGGCCCGATCTCCAGTCACCCATTCCCTCCTTAACGGCCGTTTATTTCTCCTATACTTACACGTTTCATACATTTCTACTTGTCCTTTCCCCTCCTCTCTCCACGGCTCTCCGCCCCTCACTCTGAATCTCTACCCTCTCCGCAATGCTCCAACTCCACTCTCCCTGGGGTATTCTCCTCCCCCCACTCCAGTCCCCATCCTTCCCTACCCTACACTCTCTGCTCCTCCACTCCAGACCCTCTCTTCTCATGTTCCCCTCCCCATCCCCCACTGCTCCAATGATCCCTCCATCGATACATCAGGTAGACCCATGTTGCGAATTGTCATCCCAACAGTAGATGATGCCACCGATATTACTTGTTGAAGGAAGACTTAACATTAGAAGTGCAGGGCCTAAGTTACCAAGCAGTTTATGGAGGGTTGAAGAACTGGGAAAAATTATAGACCCTTGTTAATACCGATCCTTGGGTAGGGGTGGAAGAAAGACACAAAATGCTGGAGTAACTCAGCGGGGCAGGCAGCACCTCTGGAGAGGAGGAATGGGTGACGTTTCGGTTCGAGACCCTTCTGAAGAAGCGCCTCGACCCGAAACGTCACCCATTCCTTCGCTCCAGACATACAGCCTGAGTTACTCCAGCCTTTCATGTCTATCTTGAGTGTAAACCAGCATCTGAGGTTCCGTCCCACACAATATCAGAATATTGTTGGAATGACCACAGTTCTTGAACAGAGGCTGGAATTATGACCTAGAAGATCTTATTAATCATGGTACCGTTTTCTTGATTGTGGGAGATGCTAATCACAGGAGAATTGTTTCGTTTGCAGGGGATGGATGTTGGGATGGTTATAATCATTCATGAGGATGTATGGTAAAGTTGTCACTAATACCCCTGCACAGAAAGTCAAAGCTCAGCCCTTGGTCCCCAATCTCTCAGCAAGTATCTGTTTGAATGCCTTTAATCAATGGAGCACAAACTCACAGGTTATCAAGAAGTCAGCACTGGGGTGGGATGTGCAACCTCCTCCACTTGTGAGGATTTAGGAGCAGACAATAACCTCAATTGATCAATTTCAATGACAGCAGAGGAGCCGAAAGACTCCGTACTAATTGACAAGTAAAATCAATCTTAACAAGGTCAGGCAGTTGTCAGACTCCAAATGGTCCAAAGTTTTCTTGGAAAAGAACAGTGGCCAGATGTGTTAAAAGTATTGAACATAGCGTGAAAAGTCCAATTGTTTAAGAGAAACACTGAACATCTGTCCATAGACAGTCGGTAGATGGTCTAATGAATAGAGAGACAGAAATTCCATAACTGCTGGGATTTTAACCGCACTGTGATTTACATTGACATATTATTAAACACAAGGGTCCTAAATAATGGAAGTAGAAGAAATCATTGCATTCCAATATATGATGTAACATTCAATAAATATTACCAGGTAAAGTGATTGATTATCTGTTAAATTGTTTTTAATCCCATGGTTATAGGCAATAATTGTGGATTGGTAATTATTTTATACATTTTCACTCAACTTTATGTGGTATATCTTAATGTATAAACACCACAACCATTAAGAAGTCTCAAACACCAGATTCTGCTTGGTACAGACCTTTATCAAATTTTCAAAGGGATAGACACAAAATGCTGAAATAACTCAGTGGGTCAGGCAGCATCTCTGGAGAGAAGGAATGGGTGGTGTTTCGGGTCGAGTCGCTCCTTGGTCTTGTGGCATAAAGCGGCTGTCCCACTGTACGAGCTAATTCAAGAGTTCTCCCTAGTTTCCCCTGATTCGAACTTGGAGAATTCCGGTAATAGCCGCTCATAGGTACTCGGGGCTCTCTTGGACATTTTTCAACATGTTGAAAAATCTTCACGAGCCTTCACGAGCTTACTGCGTTTCCCGAGTACCTGCCGTTAGCGTTACGAGCCGCTAAGAGACGTCCCGAGCTCCAACGTACCCGCTACGTACATTCTACATGCTTACCATGAGTTTGATTTGTTTTTAAACTCGGGAGAGCTCTTGAATTACCTCGTACAGTGGGACAGGGCCTTTAGTTGTACCTTGACTCCTTTGTATATCCTTTAGAAATAACTCCATTATTTTATATTTTAAATAATTCCTTCTCATAAGGACGTACTCCAAATTTGTAGGTTAATAGGCTTTTGTAAATTGTAAATTGTCTCTAGTGTGTGTAGGATAGTGTTAGTGTGCCGGGATCGCTGGTCAGTATGGACTCAGTGGGCTGAAGGGCCTGTTTTCCATGCTGTATCTCTAAACTAAACTAATCTCCCTTCCCTTCTGGGAAAATGTCATGGGATCTTTAGGATTAACCTTGTGTAGGAAGGAATTGTAGATGCTGGTTTGTACCAAAGATAGGCAGAAAGTGCTGGAATAACTCAGCGGGACAGGCAGCATCTCTGGAGAAAAGGGATAGGTGATGTTGCGGGTCAGAACCCTTCCTTCTTCCTGGGGAGGAGGTTGAGTCTGAAGAAGGGTCTCGACCTGAAACATCACCTATTCCTTCTCCCAGAGATGCTGCCTGTCCCGCTGAGTCATTCCAGCACTTTGTTTCTATTTAAGATTAACCTTGTTGGACAGATAATACCTTGGTCTAATGCATCATACAAAAGCCAGCCCCTCCAACTTTAATGCATTTGATTCGAATATTGTATTATCTCTCTGTATATTCACCATCATTCCAATATAAATGAAAATTTGCTTGTTTTGATTTTCCTCTCTATTTTCCTATCCATATGATTAAGAGAATAACCACCATTCCCATCTCCACGCACCCACTAAAATCCTAGCGGACAGCTAAAAAACAATTAAACTTAACACAATTTGAGGAACACAGAGCTTCGTGATGTTTGGTGAAAACCCTTTAACTGCAGTAAAGGATACAACATTTTGTGCAAATCATGCATCATCTTTGACAAAAGTGCTCAATGAAAGGTGTTTTCATATTATTCGTGTAGCAATCTATAATACCATATAGCCATATAACAATTAGAGCACGGAAACAGGCCTTCTCGGCCCTTCCAATGCTCTGCCGACCATTTATTTTCCCCTAGTCCCATCTACCTGCACTCAGACCATACCCCTCCATTCCCTTCCCGTCCATATACCTATCCGCTTTACTTTTAAATGTTAAAATCGATCCTGCCTCCAACACTTCTGCAGGAAGATCATTCCACACAGCCACCACTCTCTGAGTAAAGAAGTTCCCCCTCATGTTACCCCTAAACTTCTGTCCCTTAATTCTCATGTCATGCCCTCTTGTTTGAATCTTTCCTACCCTCAATGGGAAAAGCTTATCCACGTCAACTCTGTCTATTCCTTTCATAACTTTAAAGACCTCAATCAAGTCCCCCCTTAACCTTCTGCGCTCCAAAGAATAAAGACCTAACTTGTTCAACCTTTCTCTGTAACTTAGTTGCTGGAACCCAGGCAACATTCTAGTAAATCTCCTCTGTACTCTCTCTATTTTGTTGACATCCTTCCTATAATTAGGCGAGCAAAATTGTACACCATACTCCAGAATTGGTCTCACCAATGCCTTGTACAATTTTAACATTACTTCCCTACTACTATATTCAATGGTTACACAAAAAGCTGGAGAAACTCAGCGGGTGAAGCAGCATCTAAGGAGCGAAGGAGATAGGCGACGTTTCGGGTCGAGGCCCTTCTTCAGACCCGAAACGTCTGAAGAAGGGTCTCGACCCGAAACGTCGCCTATCTCCTTCGCTCCTTAGATGCTGCTGCACCCGCTGAGTTTCTCCAGCTTTTTGTGTAACCCTCGATTCTCCGGCATCTGCAGTTCCTTCTTTAATACTATATTCAATGCTCTGATTTATAAAGGCCAGCACACCAAAAGCTTTCTTTACCACCCCATCTACATGCGATTCCACCTTCAGGGAACTATGCACAGTTATTCCTAGATCCCTCTGTTCCACAACATTCCTCAATTCCCTACCATTTACCATGTACGTCCTATTTTGATTTGTCCTGCCAAGATGTAGCACCTCACACATATCAGCATTAAACTCCATCTGCCATCTTTCAGCCCACTCTTCCAAATGGCCCAAATCTCTCTGTAGACTTTGAAAATCTACTTCATTATCCACAGCACCCCCTATCTTAGTATCATCTGCATACTTACTTATCCAATTTTCCACCCCATCATCTAGATCATTGATGTACATGACAAACAACAGTGGACCCAAAACAGATCCCTGAGGCACCCCACTGGTCACCGGCTTCCAACCTGACAAACAGCCATCCACCATTACTCTCTGGCATCTCCCATTCAGCCACTGTTGAATCAATTAAATAGCAGCTTTTGCCCTGTCTATATTGGATGATTGAATTCAATTCCTGTGTTGGGGATACTGCAGATGTGTTCTGTAGAAATTAAAATCAGTCTGGGGGGGGGGCACGAAGTGTTGTTGTGGCTCAGAGGATCAGGCAGCATCTCTGGAGAACATGGATAGGTGACGCTTCGGGGTCGGGACCTTTCTTCAGACCTTATGGAGTGCCACACTCATCTATACAATATTGAAGTATTAACTTAGGATGAGTCAAGTTGGCAAAAGCAGAAAATATAAAACAAGGACCGTGTAAAACAAATATTAAATATTAAATCTGCTAAACTAAAGTCTGCAGTTGCTTTGCTCCCAGTTGACCTTTGATAAATGAGGCAGGAAAACTTTTCACTGTACCTCGGTACATGTGACAATAACTGAAACTAACTGAACTGAAATATATGGCATTGACATAAGCAGTGACTAACACACGGGGCAAATAATTAAAGGTAGACAAAAGTGCTGGAGAAACTCAGCGGGTGCGGCAGCAACTATGGAGCGAAGGATTTCCTTCGCTCCATAGATGCTGCCGCACCCGCTGAGTTTCTCCAGCACTTTTGTTTACCTTCGATTTTCCAGCATCTGCAGTTCCTTCTTGGGCAAATAATTAAGAGGAGTTTTATAGAATTCTTCGCCATTAGCTTCTCAGTTAGGAAACAATTTGTTAAAAACAACTCAAGCAAATACAATGTCCTCCTTGGGACACCCTAGTCACATTTTACATTGCAGAGAAGATTAGACTTGTAGACTTATGAGATACAGCATGGAAACAGCCCCTTCGATCCCGTACACTAGCACTATCCTACACACTAGGGACAATGTACAATTTACAGAAGCCAATTAACCTACAAACCTGTACGTCTTTGGCATGTGGGAGGAAACTGAAGAACCCGAAAAAAACCAACACAGGTCATGGGGAGAACGTACAAACTCCGTACAGACAGCACCCGTAGTCAGGATCGAACCAGGGTCTCTGGCTTTGTAAGGCAGCAACTTTACCTCTGCGCCACCGTGCTGCCCCAAGATGGGAACACGTTAGAGGACTGGTATCTCAGCCTCCCAAGGCCGTGACCTCTGTTGGTCAGGCACAAAGGGTAACACACCACAGCTCTGGAGGACAATCCAGTATTTGAACCAATAGATCTTTCAGAAAGCAGGACTGCTTCTCCAGAGTGTACCTGCTACCACATTGGCAGGCAGCTTCCCCTAATGGCTGGACCGACTCTGCCCACTACCATCGTTACGATGTTTACACCGACGGGAGACATTACAGATGCAGACTGGAGCAACTCAGCGGCTCAGGCAGCAGCTGTGTGGTACCTGGTCGGGGAATCTATGAATCAGCGAAACATTGCATTTCCATTCCCATCACTGACCCTCTGTGGACAGCCAGCATTTTGTGTCATGTCAAATGCAGATGCACAACAGGGAAGAAAGATGAAGTTCTGTTACCCTATCTCCGTCCTTCATACACCATCAATCCAGCTACATATAACCATATAACCATATAACAATTACAGCACGGAAACAGGCCATCTCGGCCCTTCAAGTCCGTGCCGAACAACTTTTTTCCCTTAGTCCGACCTGCCTGCAATATACATCTAAAACTCAAACTGTTTTCAGCTACATTGTGGAAAACATGAAACAAATAATGGGGATGTAATTATTACAGAATTTCCTACCCTGTTAAAGCCAGCATTGAGGATGGACAAGACAGAAGTCTCCTCTTGATCATTACACCTGCAGGAAGATACAAAAATATATCATTTCTCTGGGTAAAGGTGTCCCATTTGACAGTTTTATAAACCATAGAATTTCATTTAACCATAAACCATTTATACCTCACGCTGCCTCGGCAAGGCCAGCAGCATAATCAAGGATGAGTCGCACCCTGGCCACTCCCTCTTCCCCCCCTCTCCCGTCAGGCAAGTGGTACAGAAGTGTGAAACCGCACACCTCCAGATTCAGGGACAGTTTCTTCCCAGCTGTTACCAGGCAACTGAACCATACTACCAACAACTAGAGAGGTAGTCCTGAACTACTATCTACCTCGTTGGAGACCAGGCTATCTTTGATCGGAGGTAGACAAAAATGCTGGAGAAACACAGTGGGTGCAGCAGCATCTACGGAGCGAAGGAAATAGGCAACGTTTCGGGCCGAAACCCTTCTCCAGCATCTGCAGTGCCTTCTTAAATATCTTAATTATCATTGATCGGACTTTACCGGATCTTGCACTAAACGTAATTCACGTTGTTCCTATTATCATGTACAGTATCTGTACACTGCAGATGGCTCGATTGTAATCATGTATTGTCTTTCCGCTGACTGGTTAGCATGCAACAAAAGCTTTTCACTGTACCACGGTATATATGACAATAAACTAAACTCAACTGAGTTAAGGGCCAGTCCCACTTGGCACTTTTTTTGGCGTCTGCCGGCGTCATGGTAGTGTCGCCAAGAGATTCTGAACATTCCAAAATCCAGCGGCGACAATAAAAATGTTGCGACACTTGAAAAAACACCGCACGTCAAACGTCATCACTCCATGTCACGCCGCATCATGCCGCAATTTCTTTCGGTGACCTGATACGTCAGTCAATGATGCCGGCAGTCGCTGAAATAATCGCCGAGTGGGACAGGACCTTTAGAGTCAGGAAATCATGATGCAGTACTATAGGACCTTGGTTAGGCCACATTTGAGCATTGCATTGTGTGCAGTTCTGGTGGCCCCATTACAGGAAGGATGAGGGGGCTATGGGAAATGTGCAGAGGAGGTCTATCAGAATAATGCCTGGCTATTCACAACAGGATGAGCTTGGACAGACTTGGATTGTTTTATTTGGAATACCAGAGATTCAGGGGAGCCTTATTGAAGTGTATAAAGTTATGTGAGGCAGAGATAGGTCAGACAGTCAGAATCTTTTGTTTCCATGCTTGAAGTAGCAAATACTGGACAACAGAGCTTTAAGGTGAGAGTGGCAAAGTTTAAAGGAGATTTAGACTCTAGAGATAAGACATGGAAACAGGACCTTCAGCCCACCAACCCGTACACGATCTTACACATTAGGGACGATTTACAGAAGCCAATTATCCTACAAACCTGTACGTCTTTGGAGTGTGGGAGGAAGAGGTCACAGGGAGAACGTATAAACTTCATACAGACAGCACCCGTAGTTAGGATCAAACCCGGGTCTCTGGTACTGTGCGGTAGCAACTATACAGCTGCACCATTGTGCCACCATATAGATGTGGTGGTGAGTGCATAAAAAGCTCTGCTGGGAGTGATGTTTGAAGCAGATGTGTTTGTAACATTTAACAGACTTTTGGATAGGCATATGGATATGCAGGGAATGGAGGGATAAGGGTTATGGTCAGGTCGGGGGTAGATCCCCGCCATGCGTACCATCTAATCCCGTGCTACCTGCTTCATGGTCGGATAGTCGGTGACTAAACCGTCTCCCCCACCTGGTTTGCCAGGTGAGGAGGGGGCTGTCGACCAAAAACAAGACCTGTCAAAGGGAGGATGAGCTTCTTGCGAGCCAAAGGCCATCCACACTGTCGTACACAGCATCGTAAGGAATGATGATAAAGCACACACACACACACCAAAATCCTATACTTTCAGGCAGGGAAGTCCGCAGGAACTGGAGGACAGAGATGTTTGGTGCGTCCGTCACCGTTCCCGTTGGAAACCAGCACCACTGCTAATGTTTTCAACGATGATGAATGAATGATGCAGGGAGATAAGGGTTGGTTTTGGCATCATGTTTGGCACAGACGTTGTGGGCAAAGGGCCTGTTCCTGTGCTGTACCGTTCTAGTTTTATGAAGGATACAGCTGGGACTCTCCACGATTCTCAGCATAGAGCAGCTTAGCACACAGGAATGATGCGCAGTGAGCCAGCCAACGTGGCAGTCAGCAGTTGAAGGTGCAAGTGCCTCGACTGCTTTACCCAATCTAAAAATACTTTCCAGGTCGTTCAACGTGATGGCAGCTGCAATTCTTAAAAGAACCATAGCTTAGAGACGTGCAAATGGACAGCATGGTCACAGGGAGAACGTGCAAACTCCATACAGGCAGCACCTGAGGTTGGGATCGAACTCGAATCTCTGGCACTGAGAGGCAGCGGCTTTACCAGCTGCACCACTGTGCTCCCACATCCTAAAGATGTTCTAGTTGTTAGGCTAATTGGCCCTTATATGTCAGCCCTGGTATAACAGGCTGGTAAAATAGTACAGTATTAATGGGTTGGTGGGGGTGAATAGGTTATAGGAAAATAAGTGTGGATTTGGACTGAGTTTTATGCGTGGCGAATAAGTGGGCAATGGGACTGATGATTTTGCTCTGAATACTACCTTATATTAGATGGGTGAAATGATCTCATTCCCTGTTGTAAGGAAATATGAAAAAATAAAACATTGCTGGAAATATGATGGAATTAATTCCCCGAGCAAAGAGAATGAGGTTCTGGCTCAGCAGTATAACAGATACAAGTGTGCTAATTCGTGGTAACATATACTGTACGTCAATGCATATCCATGACAACCTTTGAGCATAGAACGTGGTCAAACAGGGAACACCCTTGATTTGGCTGACTCTGGGCCCATGGTAGGAATAGTGTCCATGCAGTGATATAGTCAAGAGTCAAGAGTGTTTGATTGTCATACTGTATGTCCCAGGCAGAACACTGAAATTCTTACTTGCAGCAGCACAACAGAATAGGTAAACACAGTACTTTACAAACAATATAATAAATGAGAAAGAAAAGTATATATACTGTACACACACACACATACACACACACACACATACTTGCACAACATAACAAACAAGATATGACAAATATAATATTTAAAAATAATTATAACAAACAAACAAAATTAAAATAGTGCAAAAGGACAAAACAAATGCTCCCAAATCTAGGGTCTTGACCCGAAACGTCGTCTATCGCCTTCGCTCCTTAGATGCTGCTGCACCCGCTGAGTTTCTCCAGCTTTTTGTGTAGCCCCCAAATCTATGTTTACGGAGGAACTGCAGATGCTGGAAAACCGAAGGTAGACAAAAATGCTGGAGCCTCACTGGAGTTTCTCCAGCATTTTTGTCTGCCCCCAAATCTACGTCGTTTAGAGCTTATTTGGAGGTTGTAATGTTTAATAGCCTAAGATAGGCAAAAGATGGACTTAGCATTAAAGGAAAAGTTAACATGACACATCAGCGGGTGAGCTGGCCGAAGACAGACACAAAATACTGGAGTAACTGCGGCAGGCAGCATCTCTGGAGAGAAGAAATGGGTGACGTTTCGGGTCGGGACCCTTCTTTGGACTAGTCAGGTTAAAGGGAAATGAGAGATATGGACAGTGATGTAGAGATAGAACAAATGAGTGAAAGATATGCAAAAAGTAACGATGATAAAGGAAACAGGCTGTTGTTAGCTGTTTGTTAGGTGAGATTGGCAACCTGGTGCGACTTGGGTGGGGGAGGGATGGAGAGAGAGGGAGCACAGGGGTTACTTGAAGTTAGAGAAATCAATATGGGTCTGAAGAAGGGTCTCGACCCGAAACGTCGCCTATCTCCTTCGCTCCTTAGATGCTGTTGCACCCACTGAGTTTCTCCAGCTTTTTGTGTAACCCTCAATATTCATACCACTGGGCTGTAAGCTGCCCAAGTGTTGTTCTTCCAATATGCGATTAGCCTCACTCTGACAATGGAGGGGGCCACATGGCTGTCGGGAAGAAGCTGTCCCTGAACGGTTACGGTTTTCCGGCTCCTGTATCTTCTTCCCGATGGCAGGGGTGAAATTAATGTGTGGCCAGGGTGGTGTGGGTCTCTGATCATGCTGGCTGCCTTTTCGAGGCAGTGACTCCGGCAAATCCCTTCGATGGCGGGGTGGTCAGAGCCGGTGATGGACTGGGCAGTGTTTTTCCCTCCTGGGTACTCAAGTTGCCGAACCGGGCCGTGATGCAACCAGTCAATATGCTCTCAACTGTACACCTGTAGATGTTCCAGACAGTGATGCATGATGTACTTACATCTGGGGAACTACAACCAGGATCACTGTGTTTTCTCCTGGGTTTGTCGCTCGAATTGATCTGCGATTTGAAAAAAAAGAAAATTCCATCGTACACGTCCACACCAAAGTAGTCAGAACATCCTGAGAGAGTCATAGAGTGATACAGTGTGGAAACAGGCCCTTTGGCCCACACTGGCCAACAATGTCCCAGCTACATTAGTCCCACTTGCCTGCGCTTGGTCCATAACCCTCCGAACCTGTCCTATCCGTGTACCTGTTTAACTGTTACTTAAACGATGGGATAGTCCCAGCCTCAATTACCTCCTCTGGCAGCTTGTTCCATACACCCACCACCTTCTGTGTGAAAAAGTTACCCCTCGGATTCCTATTAAATCTTTTCCCCTTCACCTTGAACCTATCCTCTGGTCCTTGACTCCCCTACTCTGGGCAAAAGACTCTACGCTATCTAGTCCTCTCATGGCACATTCTCCTTGCCCAAGCTCTCCTCTGCCCTCTTCTCCTATCCTCCCCCCATCCTTTCTACTCACATTACTTCTCTGTCCCCTCACCCTGCCCATGTAAACTCCTAGGACTGACGAACTGCCAAGGAAATCAGAGAGAATGAGAGAACATTTAAGGGCCTGTCCCACTGTACGAGGTAATTCAAGAGTTCTCCCGAGTTTCCCCTGATGCGAACTCGGAGAATGACGGTAATAGCCGCTCGTAGGTACTCGGGGCTCTCGTGGACATTTTTCAACATGTTGAAAAAATTTCACGAGCTTACCGCGTTTCCCGAGTATCTGCCGTTAGCGTTACGAGCCGCTAAGAGACATCCTGAGCTCCGACATTCTACGTACTTACCACGAGTTTGATTTTTTTTCCAACTCGGGAGAGCTCTTGGGTAAACTTGTATAGTGGGACAGGCCCTTTAGTTTAAGGGCCTGTCTCACTGTACGAGGTAATTCAAGAGTTCTCCCGAGTTTTCCCCTGATTCGAAATCGGAGAATGTCCGTAGCGGGTCCGCAGGAGTTCGTGCATGTCTCGTAGCAGCTCGAACGAGTAATGGTGGGTACTCGGGAAATGTGGTAAACTCGTGACGTTTTTTCAACACTGGGAAAAATGTCCATGAGTAAAAAAATACTCGTGATGAAAAGAATGGTTACTTTTTACTCGAACGAGCCGCTGCGAGACATTCACGAACTCCTACGGACCCGCTACGGACATTCTCCGAGTTCGAATCGGGGGATAACTCGGGAGAACTCTTGAATTACTTTGTGCAGTGGGGCAGGCCTTTTAGATTAGTTTAGAGATACACCGTGGAAACAGCCCCTATAGCCCACCAGGTCCGCGCCCACCAACGCTCGCCCGTGCACTAGTTGTATTGTTCCCCCACTTTTGCATCCTACACACTGGGGGCAAGTTACAGAAAGCCAATGAACCGACAAACCAGCACGTCTTTGGAATGTGGGAGGAAACCGGCGAACCCGGAGAAACCAATGTGGTCACGTACAAACTCAATGCAGACGGCACCTGTAGTCAGGATTGAACTCGGGTCTCTGGCGCCGTAAGGCAACTCGACCGCTGCGCCACCGTGCCACCCGGGAAATAACCGGGAGATGTTCTCCTTGCACCTTCAAGCTGATGAACCACCAGGAACGGTGACGGGCACGGATGGATCTTAGGAAGTTAGCCATGTAGCTTGGCAGTCGGGAAGTTAGATGCTATCCATCTGCATTCAATTAAAGGACTGCATCTTCATCAGCAGTCTGGCAAACAGTCCAACTCAGTCCTTGATCAACACAGATCAATGGATGAAGTGCAGGAAGCCGGATCAAATGTGGCAAATTGGCAAAGACGGGAAATCGGTGCACGGCCCAAAATAGACTCGAGTCAGGGTTGAGATCGTTAGACTGTGGGACGGTCAGGGAGACGAGGGGTGCTGAACCGGACAGGAGAGCAGAACTGAGTGAGGAGATCAGACATGATCTTACCGAATGACAGCTCAGCTTGGCAGAATCAGAGTCAAACTCCAATAATGTGAGACGGTGTCAAAGGGGGGCATGGTGATGCAGCGGCAGAGTTGCTACCTTACAGCACCAGGGATCCGGGTTCGATCCTGACCACGGGTGCTGTCTGTATGGACTTTACACCGCACGTTCTCCCAGTGACCTGCGTGGGTTTCCCCCGAGATCTCCTCTTTCATCCCACACTCCAAAAACGTCCAGGTTTGTAGGTTAGCTGGTTTCGGTAAAATTGTAAATTGTCCCTAGTGTATGGAGGATAGTGTCTGTGTGCGGGGATCGCTGGTCGGAGCGGACCCGGTGGGCCCAAGGGGCCTGTTTCCGCACGGTATCCGTGAACTAAAAACTACGGCATTCTCGGGACATTGATGGTGCCAATAGTAGATATTCCAGACATCTGGCATTAATAATACCTCAACAAATAATATTTCACTATTTTTTTTCACATGTTTCACACAGCGGATAAATTTTCCAGTGAACTTGGTGAGTTTAAAGGGAGTGTGAAACATGGAAACACTTTGGGCCCAGCCTTTAGTCGCAAACCCACCCATGTTCATGGAACGTAGAAGATAGTGTAGGATAAGTGTAAATTGGTGGTCAGCAAGGACTCAGTGGGCCAAAGGCCCATTTCTGCACTGCTTCTCTCTATCTTCCTCTCACTTTACAAATTCAGCCATTATCCTCATTCCAACATCCGTTTAAACAAACTGGGCATATGCTCACTGGTGTTTAGACACTAGACAATAGACAATAGGTGCAGGAGTAGGCCATTCGGCCCTTCGAGCCGGCACTGGCATTCAATGGAGAAGGATGAGAGGGAGTCTTATTGAAACATATAAGATTGCTAAGGGTTTGGACACGCTAGAGGCAGGAAACATGTTCCAAATGTTGGGGGAGTCCAGAACCAGGGGCCACAGTTTAAGAATAAGGGGTAACCCATTTAGAACGGAGACGAGGAAACACTTTTTCTCACAGAGAGTGGTGAGTCTGTGGAATTCGCAGCCACAGAGGGCGGTGGAGGCCGGTTCTCTGGATACTTTCAAGGGAGAGCTAGATAGGGCTCTTAAAGATAGCAGCGGCAGGAACGGGGTACTGACTGGGGATGATCAGCCATGATCACATTGAATGGCGGTGCTAGCTCGAAGGCCCGAATGTCCTACTCCTGCACCTATTGTCTAATGTGATCATGGCTGATCATACCGTTCCTGCCTTCTCCCCATATCCCCTGAAGGATGAAACTCACAGAATAGTGAGAGGCCTGGACAGAGTGGATGTGGAGAGGATATTTCCACCTGTGGGAGAGTCTAGGACTAGAGGCCATAGCCTCAGAATAAAAGATATAACTTTAGAAAGGAGATAAGAAGCAATTTCTTTAGTCAGAGGGTGGTGAATCTGTGGAATTCATTGCCACAGATGGCTGTGGAGGCCGTCAATGGATATTTTTTAAGTCGGAGATTGACAAATGTTTTGATTAGTGCGGGTGTCAGGGGTTATGGGGCGAAGGCAGGAGAATGGGGTTGAGAGGGAAAGATAGATCAGCCGGAATAGACGTGATGGGCCGAATGGCCTAATTCTGCTCCTAGAACTTATGAACTTATCCAAGCAGCTGGAATTCAATGGACAATAGACAATAGGGGCAGGAGTAGGCCATTCGGCCCTTCGAGCCAGCACCGCCATTCAATGTGATCATGGCTGATCATCCCCAATCAGTGCCCCGTTCCTGCCTTCTCCCCATATCCCCTGACTCTGCAATTGTTAAGAGCCCTATCTAGCTCTCTCTTGAAAGCATCCAGAGAACCCGCCTCAGGAACAGAGATGTCAGACGGACTACACGTCGCCACCAGTAGGGCTGTTGGCTTACTTGCAGAGGGCCTCAGCATGGAAGTATTTGGTATGTCGATTATCAATGATTATAATTTCATGGTGTTTCTCCAAGAAGTATTCGAGTGCAGACTCCGGCGTGCGGGCGATGTTACACTTGTATCCAGCTTTATCGCAGGCCCACCAGAAACCATCACTCTGGCTGTCTTCTTTTCCAAAGATGAGCAAAACCTACAAAAAGAATGAGTTAAACCAGGTGAGATAAAAACACTTAAACCCAAAACTCATTTAATCTGCTGCTCTACATCTCCACAGAGTCAGGTTTGAATCACATAATAGATAATAAAAGCACTTACCGGAAACGACACCAACGCTGACTGAATCACTGGAGATAATGAATCTTGAACACTTAAGTGAACCTCAATGATCCATATGACATTGGAGGGTGCTTTCTCAACACTTAAGATAAGCACATTTGGCTCATCGTGTGATTAATGTGATTCCACAAATATATTATCAAACTATTCACACCCAATGTCAGTCGTAGACTTCCTCTTAGCGTCAGAGAATTAGATCATGAATAAAACATAACCTCAAGTCACACCAACTATGGAAGGTGATATCATTCTGTGGTAGCGATTTAGAACAGAACACTGAAAAGTGTAGATAGACACAGAGTGTTGGAGTAACTCAGTGGCTCAGGCAGCATCGCTGGAGAAAAAGGATGGGTGACATTTCGGGCCGCGATTCTTCTTCAGATTCTACGCTAGAGGCAGTAAACATGTTCCCGATGTCGGGGGAGTCCAGAACCAGGGGCCACAGTTTAAGAACAAGGAGTAAGCCATTTAGAACGGAGACGAGGAAACACTTTTTCTCACAGAGCGTGGTGAGTCTGTGGAATTTTCTGCCTCAGAGGGCGGCAGAGACTGGTTCTCTGGATGCTTTCAAGAGAGAGCTAGATAGGGCTCTTAAAAATAGCGGAGTCAGGGGATATTGGGAGAAGGCAGGAACCGGGTACTGATTGGGAATGATCAGCCATGATCATGACCATGATCTGTGTTTTTTTTCACACAGCGAGTGGTGAGTCTCTGGAGTTCTCTGCCACAGAGGGTAGTTGAGGCCAGTTCATTGGCTATATTTAAGAGGGCGTTAGATGTGGCCCTTGTGGCTAAGGGGATCAGAGGGTATGGAGAGAAGGCAGGTACGGGATACTGAGTTGGATGATCAGCCATGATCATATTGAATGCCGGTGCAGGCTCGAAGGGCCGAATGGCCTACTCCTGCACCTAATTTCTATGTTTTTATGTTTCTATGATCACATTGAATGGCGGTGGTGGCTCGAAGGGCTGAATGGCCTACTCCTGCACCTATTGTCTATTGTCTATTGCAGTCTGACCAAAAACGTCACATATCCATGTTCTCCAGGGATGCTGCCTGACCCGTTGAGTTACTCCAGCACTTTGTGTCTTACTTTGTAAACCAGCATCTGCAGTTCCTTGCTTCTACTTCTAGAATTGTGTACTTCTTTGTTACCTGACCTAGACCACGCCATTCCAAGTCAAAATAAACCCAGAAGCTGCCTTCATTTTTGCAAGTAGGATCTTCCCCCGTTATGTACTAGGTTTACATATTCACATATTATGTTGTGCTGCAGCAAGTAAGAATTTCATTGTCCCATCCGGGCCATATGACAGTGAAACACTCTTAACTCTCTCGATGTTTGTACCACAGAGAATTCTCATCACCATCTCAAGGTTTACAAAGAAGGACACAAAGTGCCGGAGTAACTCAGTGGGTCGGACAGCATCTCTGGAGAACATGGATGAGAACATGAATTCTCATCGCTGTCTCGTGACTAGGCAGATCTTAGAGCTCTTTAGTTTAAGCTTTTAGTTTCAATAAACATTTCAAAATGAGATGAGTGGGAAGTGCCCATTGAATGGCAAGTTGAGTGAATTTGCACTGGATTCTTCCCAGTGCTATTTAAATATACATGGTAACTCATTCATTTTCAACTTATAAATAGCTGCATTAAATAATGTAGGGAGAAATTTGATAGGCAAGTGTTGAGCATTTTTGTGATAAGACTAGGCTTGTATTCACTGGAGTTTAGAAGGATGAGGGGTTATCTTATAGAAACATATAACATTATAAAAGGACCGGACAAGCTAGATGCAGGAAAAATGTTCCCAATGTTCGGCAAATCCAGAACCAGGGGCCACAGTCTTAGAATAAAGGGGAGGTCATTTAAGAGGTGAGAAAAAAAGGTTTTCACCCAGAGAGTTGTGAATTTGTGGAATTCCCTGCCACAGAGGGCAGTGGAGGCCAAGTCACTGGATGGATTTAAGAGAGAGTTAGATAGAGCTCTAGGGGCTAGAGGAATCAAGGGATATGGGGAGAAGGCAGGCACGGGTTATTGATTGGGGACGATCAGCCATGATCACAATGAATGGCGGTGCTGGCTCGATGGGCCGAATGGCCTACTCCTGCACCTATTTTCTATGTTTCTATATTTCTATCACTAACAGGTTTTATCCTTATATTGCAGAAATGTTATAGGAGTGAGTAGTATAAAAGGATTTTGCTGAAGCATTGCAAAGTACACTCACGGGTCAACCATTTGCCAACTGAAATACGTCCTATGTGCCGGTCGGCACGGTGGCACAGCAGTAGAGTTGCAGCCTTACAATGCTTGCAGCGCCGGAGACCCATGTTCGATCCCGACTACGGGTGCTGTCTTTACGGAGTTTGTACGTTCTCCCCGTGACTGCGGAGAGGACACGGGGAGCACCTGTTCCGTGTGGAATCCAGTGCTGCGCCGCTGCTGAAGCTCTGGCCGGTCTCCGGCAGGAAAGGCCGCGCCAATCCAGTTGGTAGGCCGCGAGGAGGTGGCGAAGATGCGACTCGGGGGAAAAAAACGCATCCTCGAAGAGGAAGTGACTGGGGAACAGTTTCCCCTCCCCCCCCACCCCCCCTCACATAAAAAAGACTAAGAAACCTCCAAAAAATACTTTAAGACAGACTAAAAATAATTAAAAGGGTGAAAGGACGGACAAACTGCGGGCAAGGCTGCCGCGAGCAGCGCCACCCGATGATGTACAGGTTTATAGGTTAATGGGCTTGGTAAAATTGTAAATTGTCCCTAGTTTGTGCAGGATAGTGTTAGTGTGCGGGGATCACTGGTCGGTGCGGATCTGGTGGGCCGAAAGGCCTGTTTCCGTGCTGTAAACTAAAAAAAACATCCGAAGTAACAGCCTATTGTTGGTTATCGTGACTACAATATTGTCAGAGTGGAGACCTGAGATAGCAGAAGCTGGAATCTGGAGCAACAAGTAATCTGCTGGAAGAACTCAGTGTGTCGAGCAGCATGTGTGTTGGGAAGGGGTGGAGGGAGGGGTAGGGCAACATTTTGGGTCAAATCCTGCAATGCTCTCAGAAAGTCCTGAAATTCTTTGAAGATGGATACCCACGGTCCTTACCCGGTCTGGATCAATGTGTGCATCAGGTCCTCACCAACCCTGAGGTGGCACGGTGGTGCAGCGGTAGAGTTGCTGCCTTACAACGGAGAGAGACCCAGGTTCGATCCTGACTATGGGTGTTGTCTGGACGTAGATTGTTCGTTCTCCTCGTGACCTGTGTGGGTTTCCTCCGGGTGCTCCGGTTTCCTCCCACACTCCAAAATCGTACAGGTTTGTTGGTTAATTGGCTTTGGTAAAATTGTAACTTGTCCCGAGTGTGTAGGATGGTGTTAGTGTACGGGGGGGGGGGTTGGGGGGGTCGCTGGTCGGTGAGGACTCGTTGGGCTGAAGAGCCGTTTTCTGCGCTGCATCTCTAGACTAAGTCTGAAGTGTACCAACCAGTTACTCTTGAAAATTGTGAAGAACAAAATTAGATGGTATCTTTCCACAGCAATAGCTTCAGTGGTGATTTACAGCAGTACTGCAGGTGCTTGTGTCCTGCCATCATCAATATGATCACTTGCATTTATAAATAAGGGATTCAATGGGATCCTGACCATTACGTCATAATCTCTATGTTTAATCTGAATGGGCGTTACTTGATTTGATTTGATTTGATTTGATTTGATTTTATTATTTGTCATTCGAACCTCAGAGAGGCTCGAACGAAACTCCGTTTCTACATGCCATACATAAATCATAAAAAAAATACACAATTCAATTCACACAAACATCCACCACAGTGAATCTCCTCCTCACTGTGATGGAAGGCAAGTCTTCTCTCTCCCCCGCACCATCTCACTCCCGAGGTCGAAGCTGCAGGCGGGCGGTGTTAAGTTCCACGGCCTTTGAGGTAGCGCCGGGCGATGTACGGCCCCGCTCTAGGCCCAAAGGTCACAGTTGGAGCCCCCGGCGGGCGCTGGAATGTCCCGCGGCCATGAAAGCTGCGCCGGGCGATGTACGGCCCCGCTCCAGGTCGCTCCAACCCCGCGACACGAGCTGGAGATGTTCTGTTGCGGGAGCTCCGGAGAGCGGTCTCCCACCCGGACCCGCGAGCTCCCGATAGTCCACCGGTCTGCAGCTGGAGCTGAATCTCCAGAGTCGGGCCGGCCACCACCGCTCCCCACGCTCCGAGGCCAGCCAGCCCCATGACGGTGAGTCCGCAGCTCCGTGAATGGAGCACCCAGGTCGTCTCGGTCGGAGGCCGCTCCATGGTGCTAGGCCCCAACAACAACGGAGACCCGACAGGGAAAAAGTCGGGTCTCCCGTGCAGGGAAGAGATTTAAAAGTTTCCCCCTCTTCCCCCCCCCCCCCCCCCCCCCCACCCCCCACATATACACAGTTACAAACAATACAAAAAAAAACACGAACAACTACATTTAACTAGACAAAAAATAAAAAAAAGACAGACAGGCTGTAGGGGCCGCTGCAACGTGAGTCGCGCCCGCCCACAGCTATCATATTAGAAAAGATAGATTTGTGAATTAAGTGAATCAGAAGCATAACATAAAGTAAGTAAGAATATTATTTGTGCCATCACATCCTCATGGTTACAGCTGGTGGAGCTGCTGCCTCACAGTGTCAGGGACCCAGGTCGGATTCTGGCCTTGGCTGCTGCCTGTGTGGAGTTTGCACGCTCTCCCTGCAACCGAGTGGGTTTCCTCTGATACCTCAAAGACGTGTAGTTCGGTTCAGTTTAGTTTTTTTAGAGATACAGCGCGGAAACAGGCCCCTTGGCCTACCGAGTCCGTACCGACCAGCGATCCCTGCCCAGTAACACTATCCTCCACACACTTAGGGACAATGTACACATACACTAAGACAATTAACCTACAAACCTGTTCGTCTTTGGAGTGTGGGATGAAACTGAAGATCTCGGAGAAAACCCACGCTGTAACTGGGAGAACGTACAAACTCCGTACAGGGGGGAGGTGGAGAGGGAAGGGGGTAGCGGAAGGGGAAGGGGGAAGGGGGGAGGGATGCAGGGAAGCAATCTATCAGCAAGCATGACTGTGGTGCAAATTCCATATAACCATATAACCATATAACAATTACAGCACGGAAACAGGCCTGCTCGGCCCTTCCAGTCCGTGCCAACCATTTATTTTTCCCTAGTCCCATCTAGCTGCACTCAGACCATACCCCTCCATTCCCTTCCCGTCCATATACCTATCCACTTTACTTTTAAATGTTAAAATCAATCCTGCCTCCACCACTTCTGCAGGAAGATCATTCCACACAGCCACCACTCTCTGAGTAAAGAAGTTCCCCCTCATGTTACCCCTAAACTTCTGTCCCTTAATTCTCATGTCATGCCCTCTTGTTTGAATCTTCCCTACCCTCAATGGGAAAAGCTTATCCACGTCAACTCTGTCTATCCCTTTCATCATTTTAAAGACCTCAATCAAGACCCCCCTTAACCTTCTGCGCTCCAAAGAATAAAGACCTAACTTGTTCAACCTTTCTCTGTAACTTAGTTGCTGGAACCCAGGCAACATTCTAGTAAATCTCCTCTGTACTCTCTCTATTTTGTTGACATCCTTCCTATAATTAGGCGACCAAAATTGTACACCATACTCCAGAATTGGTCTCACCAATGCCTTGTACAATTTTAACATTACTTCCCTACTCCTATAGTCAATGCTCTGATTTATAAAGGCCAGCACACCAAAAGCTGTCTTTACCACCCTATCTACATGTGATTCCACCTTCAGGGAACTATGCGCAGTTATTCCTAGATCCCTCTGTTCCACATCATTCCTCAATTTCCTACCATTTACCATGTACGTCCTATTTTGATTTGTCCTGCCAAGATGTAGCACCTCACACTTATCAGAATTAAACTCCATCTGCCATCTTTCAGCCCACTCTTCCAAATGGCCCAAATCTCTCTGTAGACTTTGAAAATCTACTTCATTATCTACAGCACCACCTATCTTAGTATCATCTGCATAATTACTTATCCAATTTTCCACCCCATCATCCAGATAATTGATGTACATGACAAACAACAGTGGACCCAACACAGATCCCTGACGCACCCCACTGGTCATCGGCTTCCAACCTGACAAACAGCCATCCACCATTACTCTCTGACATCTCCCATTCAGCCACTGTTGAATCCATCTTGCTACTCCGCCATTAACACCCAAAGATTGAACCTTCTTAACCAACCTTCCATGGGGAACCTTGTCAAAGGCCTTACTGAAATCCATACAGACAACCTCCACTGCTTTACCCTCATCAATTTCCCTAGTAACCTCTTCAAAAAATTCAAGAAGGTTTGTCAAACATGACCTTCCAGGCACAAATCCATGTTGACTGTTCTTGATCAGACTCTGTTTATCCAGATGCTTATATATATTATCTCTAAGTATCCTTTCCATTAATTTGCCCACCACTGACGTCAAACTAACAGGTCTATAATTGCTAGGTTTATTCTTTGAACCCTTTTTAAACAATGGAACAACATGCGCAGTACGCCAATCCTCGGGGACTATTCCCGTTTCTAATGACATCTGAAATATTTCTGTCATAGCCCCTGCTATTTCTACACTAACTTCCCTCAATGTCCTAGGGAATATCCTGTCGGGACCTGGAGACTTATCCACTTTTATATTTTTTCAAAAGTGTCAGTACTTCCCCCTCTTTGAATCGCATAGTTTCCATAGCTACTCTACTTTTTTCCCTTACCTCACAGAGTTCAATATCCTTCTCCTTGGTGAATACCGAAGAAAATAAATTGGTCAATATCTCCCCCATCCCTTTTGGCTCTGCAGATAGCAGTCCATTCTGGCTCTCTAATGGTCCAATTTTATCCCTCGTTATCCTTTTGCTATTAATATAGCTGTAGAAACCCTTTGGATTTACTTTCACCTTTCTTGCCAAAGCAACCTCATATCTTCTTTTAGCTTTTCTTATTTCTTTCTTAAGATTCTTTTTACATTCTTTATACTCATCGAGCACCTCATTTACTCCATGCCTCCTATAATTATTGTAGATATCTCTCTTTTTTCGAATCAATTGTCCAATTTCCCTTGAAAACCATGGCTCTTTCCGATTTTTACTATTTCCTTTCAACCGAACAGGGACATAAAGATTCTGTACTCTTACAATTTCCCCTTCAAATGTCCTCCATTTCTCTTCTACATCCTTCCCATAAAACAAAATGTCCCAATTCACTCCTTTTAAATCATTACGCATTCCCTCAAAGTTAGCCTTTCTCCAATCAAAAATCTCAACCCTAGGTCCAGTTCTGACTCTCTCCATAATTATATTGAAACTAATGGTATTGTGATCACTGGTCCCGAAGTGCTCACCTACGCATACCTCCGTCACCTGACCTGCCTCATTTCCTAACAGGAGGTACAGCACTGCCCCTTCACTGGTCGATATCTCTATGTATTGCTGCAAAAAACTATCCTGCACACATTTAACAAACTCCAAACCATCTAGCCCATTTACAGAATGTGTTTCCCAGTCTATTTTTGGAAAATTGAAATCTCCCACAATCACTACCTTGTGCTTACTACTAATATCTGCTATCTCCTTACATATTAGCTCTTCCAATTCTCGCTCCCCATTTGGCGGTCTATAATACATCCCTAAAAGTGTTGCTACACCGTTCCCACTTCTCAGTTCCACCCAAATAGCCTCCCTAGACGAGCCCTCTAATCTATCCTGCCAAAGCACTGCTGCAATATCTTCTCTGACAAGCAATGCAACCCCACCACCTTCGGTCCCTCCAATTCTATCACACCTGAAGCAACAAAATCCTGGAATATTTAGTTTCCAATCAGAACCCTCCCGCAACCATGTTTCACTGATGGCCACAACATCATATTTCCAGGTGTCAATCCAGGCTCTAAGTTCATCCACCTTTCATACAATGCTCCTAGCATTAAAATATACACATTTTAGAAACCCACCATCCCTTATTCTCTGTTTATTATCTTTTTCCTCTTTCTCGCCTACATTTTGGGTCTGAGTGCTTCCCTTCTCTGCCTCTTGCCCCTCACCCCGTCCCCTAGCCCCCTCTACCCGAGTCCCTGCCCCCAGCCTTTCTAGTTTAAAGTCGGGCAACATAAATCTACAACCTTACACATTCCATTCTAAAGCGTGATCAATATAATTCACCCCCATTGGCTCTGATCTCTTTTGAAGTGTGGATTTCAAACCAAAAATTCTGTTTTAACTCGGTGGAGTCCAAAATCCACAGATGATTTCTTCAGTTTGAATGCCCAGAGAAAAGGGAGGAATATGGGATATTTGTACGATCATGTGAAATGTCAACAGTCTTTCATCTTCCCCAGCCTGCAGAACTATAGTGTTACCTCGTGAAATTCCACATGCTGCCATTAGAGGTGCACTCACTGGCATAGACCCATGGATATGGAGCCCTCGTCATCACTTACACACAGTAAGCTGTCACATACCAACACGAGTTACTGTGGCAACAGCATACTCTCAAGCTTTTCTTGGTGTGACGACTGCTGAATCAATAGAGATTGATCCCTGGGATGGCGGGACTGTCATATGAGGAAAGATTGAAAAGACTAGGCTTGTATTCACTGGAGTTTAGAAGGATGAGGGGCTATCTTATAGAAACATATAAAATTATGAAAGGACTGGACAAGCTAGATGCAGGAACAATGTTCCCTATGTTGGGCGAGTCCAGAACCAGGGGCCACAGTCTTAGAATAAAGGGGGGGCCATTTAAGACTGAGGTGAGAAAAAACGTTTTCACCCAGAGAGTTGTGAATTCGTGGAATTCCCTGCCACAGAGGGCAGTGGAGGCCAAGTCACTGGATGGATTTAAGAGAGAGTTAGAGAGAGCTCTAGGGGTTGGTGGAATCAAGGGATATGGGGAGAAGGCAGGCACGGGTTATTGATTTGGGACGATCAGCCATGATTACAATAAATGGCGGAGCTGGCTCGAAGGGCTGAATGGCCTCCTCCTGCACCTATGTTCTATGTTTCTATTGTAATACTTCAGACCAGCCCTCATTGCCATCTCTGTAGCTATGTGGAGACTGCAGAACAGAAATGGCAAAAGTTTGTTAATTGTTTTCATAGAACATAGAACATTAGCGCTTCTGAAGGTAGACAGAAAAAGCTGGAGTAACTCAGCGGGACAGGCAGCAACTCTGGAGGGAAGGAATAGGTGACGTTTCAGGTTGAGACCCCTCCTTCAGACTGAAGAAGGGTCACAGCCCCAAACATCACCCGTTCCTTCTCTCCAGAGATGCTGCCTGACCCGCTGAGTTACTCCAGCATTTTGTGTCTGCCTTTGTTGTAAACCAGCGTCTGCAGTTCTTTCCTCTACATGAGAGAACAGGAACAGGTCCTTCAGCCCACCATGTTTATCCCGTACAAATATTTATTTACAGTCTCTCCACTTTCCTTATTTTCTCACTATTACCTCCCACCCTACATAGGACATTAGGGAATAAAAACAGGCCCTTCGGCCCAACCTGTTTATTCTGTACAAGTATTTCTTTACAATTCTCTGCTCGTTCTCTATTTTAGCACTTTACCACCCTACCCAAATCCTTAGCTATTCCCGTACTTTTCACATTCTCGGTGAAGCTCCCATTTTCATATTTCTCTCCAGCTTACTCTCGTATTCTGTTTCCTCCCTCTTCATTTTCCTTATAGTCAGGCTTTGCTTGTTGCCAAATTTTTCCAGGTTCCCTGGCCTACCACTAATTTATGCAACATTATGTGCTTCCTTTCAAATTCGATCACATCCTTAACTTCCTCAGTGAGCCATAAAGGGATCATTCATCTCTTTACAGTCTTTATTTCCCAATCAGACCTATCTTTGTTCAGGGTTATGACATTTCTTTTTAAATATCTGCCACAGCTTATCGACCATCTTACCCTATAAGCTAGCTTGGTATCCACTTCAGCCGACTCTGCTTTTATACGGTGTATTCTTTAATAAAGTCACTAGCTTCATCTGGGTGTCCATGGCCGAAATGGATATGGAATTCTATCATGTTATAATCACTCTTCCTTGGAGGATCCATTACTGTGAGATGAGAATCGATTCTGTGAGGATGACCTTAACACTCTGGAGTTTAGATGAGAGGGGATCTCATTGAAACATATAAGATTGTTAAGGGTTTGGACACGCTAGAGGCAGGAAACATGTTCCCGATGTTGGGGGAGTCCAGAACCAGGGGCCACAGTTTAAGAATAAGGAGTAAGCCATTTAGAATCGAGACGAGGAAACACTTTTTCTCACAGAGAATGATGGGTCTGTGCAATTCTCTGCCTCAGAGGGCAGTGGAGGCGGGTTCTCTGGATGCTTTCAAGAGAGAGCTAGATAGGGTTCTTAAAGATAGTGGAGTCAGGGGATATGGGGAGAATGCAGGAATGGGGTACTGATTGGGGATGATCAGCCATGATCAAATTGAATGGCGGTGTTGGCTCGAAGGGCCAAATGGCCTACTCGTGCACCTATTGTCTATTGCCCATTGTCTATTGACCTGATCCACAGTTAAAGAATAAGGGGTGGCTATTCAGGACTGAGATGAATTCAGGATTCAGGACTCTTCTTCAGTTGTAAATCTGTGGAATTCTCTGCCACAGAAGGCAGCGGAGGCAAATTCACTGGATGTTTTCAAGAGATAGTTAGATTTATCTCTTCCGGCCAACAGAATTGAGGGAAATGGGGAGAAAGCAGGAACGGGGTACTGATTTTGTATGATCAGCCATGAATTGAATGGCGGTGCTGGCTCGAAGGGCCAAATGGCCTACTCCTGCACCTATTTTCTATGTTTCTAACCAGTTCCCTGGTTGGTTCCACAAAACAAATCCCTTTGGAAAGCATCCTGACCACGTCAAGAGTTAAGAGTGTTTTATTGTCATTTGGCCTGAAACGGAACAATGAAATGCTTGTACTATGTCCAGGAGAAGGCTCCTGAAGAGCAAGTATGGATGTGAAGAATGAAGAAGGGTCCAGACCCAAACATCACCTATCAATGTTCTCCAGAGATGCAGTTTGAGCTGAGATACTCCAGCACTTTGTACCATTTTGCAAATCAACATCTGCAGTTCCTTGCTTCTACTCTGGAGTTTAATGGCAGAGGTCTCCGTTCAAAGAGCTGCCGGGGTGGTGGTGGAGGCAGATATGGCATTGGCTACTATCTACCTCATTGGAGACCCATGGACTATCTTTAATCGGACGTAACTGGACATTATTTTGCACTCAACGTTATTCATGTGTCTGTACACTGTGGACGGCTCGATTGTAATCATGTATTGTCTTTCTGCTGACTGGTTTGCACGCAACACAAGCTTTTCACTGAACCTTGGTACACGTGACAATAAACTCAACTAAACTGAACTAAACTAAACTATGTGCATCTTTCTGATCTTCCAGGAGATTTAGGGGGGTGTATAGCCTCACGAGCTCAGGTCAAATTTCTTGATCCAAACCGGTCTTAGAAAACAGTACACCCTTGAATGAGGCATTAGAATTAAATTAATTGGCTCTTAATTCTTAGGCAGAATTAAAATTAGGGCTTGAAGTCAGACTCAATTGTGTGACTGGGAAAATTAATTTGCCCTTAATTTTGAAAATCCAGCGGCTACCAGAACAAGGTACAACTCTTTGGGCGACTACTCACGACCATACAGGCTCCACCCCGCGACATGTCGCCAGGGTGTCGCCTGTATGGTCGTGAGTAGTCTCCTAGTCACCCAAAGAGTCGTAGCGTCTTTCTGTCCGCCGCTGAATTTTCAACAAATTGAACATTTTTGGCGACCTATGACGGGTGCCGGAAGTCACCGAAAAAGTCGCGTAAGTGAGACAGGCCTTTTACTGATACAATGTAATCTTTGCACTTTGACTGGATAGCACCCAACGAAATCTTTTCACTGTACCATGGTACGCATGATAATAAACTAAACTCAACTAAACATTTAAGAGGATTATACCTAGACACACGGATATGTAGCAAATGAGGAAGATATAGATCACGTACAGGCAGAGACAATTGGTTTAACTTGGCATCATAGTCGACACATTGTGGGCCGAAGTGTCTGTTCCTGTACTGAACTATTCCACGTTCTGTGTCATTCAGTTACTGTAACTGGAATATGATCACCGAGATCGAACCTGATTTTTACTGCGATTAGTCAAATTGAAGTGCTTTTGATTTAATGGTCAGATACTTCGAACAAACAAGTAGGCACGAGATCTTCTATTCCAGCGAGGCAACGTGCACAATTTTGCAATGTTTTCTGAGATAACTTTCATTTATTTAGCCATGATGACATTCCACTCTCTGGAGCAAAGTTTGCCTCAAAGATGATGTCAAGTTGAGGAATTTTATAACGAGGGTGACATTGTGACATGTCACAAGGAGCCTGTCTCTTCACAACTCTGGCCATCCAGGTGAAATCCTGACATCCAGTGCTGTCTGAATGCTAAAGGTAGACACCAAGTGCTGGGGTAAGTCAGTGGATCAGGCAGCATCTCTGGAGAAAACGAATAGGTGATGTTTTGGTTCAAAACCCTTCTTTGCACATTGTTCTCCCTGTGAGTAGGTTTCCTCTGGGTGCTCCGGTTCCTTCCGCTAGTGGGAGAGTCACAATTCAGACTACAAAACATAGACAACAAAGAGCATGTGGGTGGAGCACCACGGCAAATTCCTTGTATGTGAGTACTTGGCCAATAAACTTACTTACTTACTTAGACATTTCTACTCTCAGAACGGAAGTGAATCTCTGGAGATCCCTATCCCGGAGGGTGTTGGAGGTCAGATCACTAGATATTAAGGGAGGCATGGTGGCGCAGCGGCAGAGTAGCAGCCTTACAGCGCCAGAATCCCGGGTTAAATCCTGACCACGGGTGCTGTCTGTATGGAGTTTATACACACTCCCCGTGACCTGCGTAGGTTTCCTCCGGGTGCTCCAGTTTCCTCCCACACTCCAAAGCCGTACAGGTTTGTTAGTTAATTGGCATTGGTAAAATTGTAAATTGTCCCTAGTGTGTGGGATAGTGTTAGTGCATGGGGATCGCTGGTCGGCACGGACTCAGTGGGCCAAAGAGCCTGTTTCTGCGCAGTATGTCTGAACTAAAAACTAAACAACGTAATATGGTGGTAAAGAAAGCTTTTGGTGTGCTGGCCTTTATAAATCAGAGCATTGAATATAGGAGTAGGGAAGTAATGTTAAAATTGTACAAGGCATTGGTGAGACCAATTCTGGAGTATGGTGTACAATTTTGGTCGCCTAATTATAGGAAGGATGTCAACAAAATAGAGAGAGTACAGAGGAGATTTACTAGAATGTTGCCTGGGTTCCAGCAACTAAGTTACAGAGAAAGGTTGAACAAGTTAGGTCTTTATTCTTTGGAGCGCAGAAAGTTAAGGGGGGACTTGATTGAGGTCTTTAAAATGATGAAAGGGATAGACAGAGTTGACGTGGATAAGCTTTTCCCATTGAGGGTAGGGAAGATTCAAACAAGAGGGCATGACATGAGAATTAAGGGACAGACGTTTAGGGGTAACATGAGGGGGAACTTCTTTACTCAGAGAGTGGTGGCTGTGTGGAATGATCTTCCAGCAGAAGTGGTGGAGGCAGGATCGATTTTAACATTTAAAAGTAAAGTGGATAGGTATATGGATGAGAAGGGAATGGAGGGGTATGGTCTGAGTGTTAAAGAAGGAACTGCAGATGCTGGAGAATCGAGGGTTACACAAAAAGCTGGAGAAACTCAGCGGGTGCAGCAGCATCTAAGGAGCGAAGGAGGTAGGCAACGTTTCGGGTATGGTCTGAGTGCAGGTAGATGAGACTAGGGAAAAATAAATGGTCGGCACGGACTGGAAGGGCCGAGAAGGCCTGTTTCCGTGCTGTAATTGTTATATGGTTATATGGTTATAAACTAAGTATATTTAAGGTAAAGATAGATAAATATTTAAACAATCAAGGAATTGAGGTTTATGGGGAACAGGCACAATAGGAAAGTTGAAGCCAGCATCAATTAGGCCATGATTAATTAGATAATAAGATTATAAGTGATAGGAATTAAGAGTACATTTTTCCTAATGTGTGCAGGATCATAAGATCATAGTGAAAGGCAGGGCAGGCTTAAGGGGTGGCGTGGCCTACTCCACTTTCCAAAGATGTGCCAGTTGCTAGGTTACTTGGCCAATGTAAGTGCCATTTACTGTGTAGGTGAGGGGTATAATCTGGAAGAAATTGAGTGGATTATGAAGGGAATAGAAATAGGATTAGTGTCTGATAAAGTCATGTGATAAAAGCAGAATTTGGCCATTCGGCCCATCAGGTCTACTCTGCCATTCAATCATGGCTGATCTATCTCTCCCTCCTAACCCCATTCTCCTGCCTTCTCCCAATAACCCCTGGCATCCGTACTAATCAAGAATCCATCTATCCATGACTTAAAAATATCCATCGATTGGCCTCCACAGCCGTCTGCGGCAAAGAATTCCACAGATTCGCCGCCCGCTGGCTAAAGAAAATCTTCCTCGTTTCCTTCTTAAGGGAACGTCCTTTAATTCTGAGGCTATGAACCTCTAGTCCTAGACTCCCCCACAAGTGGAAACATCCTCTCCACATCCACTCTATCCAGGCCTTTCACAATTTGGTAAGTTTCAATGAGTGTCATAAGGTCATACATGATTGGAGCAGAATTAGGCCATTCAGCCCATCAAGTCCACTCTGCCATTCAATCATGGCTGATCTATCTCTCCCTCCTAACCCCATTCTCCTGCCTTCTCCCTATAACCCCTCACACCCATTCTAACAACGAATCTATCAATCGCCGCCTTCAAAATATCAATTGACGGCCTCCACAGCCTTCTGTGGCAAAGAATTCCACAGATTCACCACCCTCGGACTAAAGACACTCTTCCTCATCTCCACCCTGAAGGAGCATCCTTTAATTCTGAGGCTATGACCTCTAGTCCTAGACTCTCCCACCAGTGGAAACATCCTCTCCACATCCACACTATCCAAGCCTTTCACTATTTGGTACGTTTTAATGAGCCCCCCCCCTCATTCTTCTAGACTCCAGTGAGTACAGGCCCCAGTGCCGTCAAACGCTCATCATATGTTAACCCACTCATTCCCAGGATCATTCTTGAAAACCTCCTCTGGACCCTCTCCAGGGCCAGCGCATTCTTCCTCAGATATGGTGCCCAAAATTGTTCTCAATACTCCAAGTTTGGCCTGACCAGTGTCTTATGGAGCCTCAGCATTACATCCCTGTTTTTGTATTTCTAGCCCTTTGACTTTCAGATTAACTTTTTGGGAATCCTGCACCAGCACTCCCAAGCCCCTTTGGACTTCCGATTTGCACCTCTGATTTCTGGATTCTCTCACCATTTAGAAAATAGTCTACGCCTTTACTCCCACTAACCAAGATGCACAATTCCACACTTTGCTACTCCTTCCGCCACCACGTCTTGCAGCTGCTGTCCTGAAAAATCCAGTCCTGTTCTCTCCTTATCTGATGCCCTTCTCAATGGTTTTGAATGACATCTGTGGCATTAAATTAAGGCAGAATTTCTAGTCTTATGATATGCCATGAGATATTATCTGCAAAGATATTCACTGTGGTAAATGAGAACTGAAATCAAAACGGGAAAAAAACACAAACCCTTTTAAAGATGGCCAGTGAAGCAAAGATGTTTCCCATTTCAGAGTAAGTGCGGCAATGCTACAACTGGCGGATTTATTGTCCATATAGCTCATTTTTTCACCTCTCACAACTTTCAGCCCTTATTCCCTTCAACCTGGGTGTCCAGCTGCATGGACCTCGGAACTTTATCAAGGATTGTCAATAACATTTGAAATGCAATGCTTGCAAATAATCACAGAAACAGTATAAAAGGATGCCGTGCTCTCCCTACATATCTGTAAATTCCAAGAAGTGTTGAGTTGGAACTCATCCGTCAAACCCTAACATTTGGGCTTAATATATTGTACTTTTTAAAAAAAACACTGACTATCAATACTTCATGAAAAGCTTGCACATTTGCCAGCCTACAAAACATAACAGTCGCTGGATCCCATGTTTACTAAACCCAGGGCTGAGTTGTCTATCCGTATTTGAAGTCAGGAATATTTGCAGATAAAAGTTTTATATCAATGTCAGAAGTAACAAACCAAGGATAGAGATGATAATAATAGTGACAAATTTCTATCAGATCTGACCTTGGCATTTTCATCAATTACACATGGAACTGTAAAAAAAAAACAACTTTACAGGGTACTCACAAGGATCTCCAAAAGCAGTTATGTAAATATCAAAAGATCACAAGGTAAATATCAGAAATGTCTTTCATCTAATTTTAGTTCATTCGAAAATATGCCTTTAAGTAGTGTGAACTCATCTACCCCTCGCTTGTTTTTAGTTTTCCCAGTTCGTTTCCATGGAAATACTTTCGCTGTACCATCCACCATGCTACATTCCCCTATAAGTTAATCTCTCTGTCACTTCATTTCAAAATCTTCCCTCATACTTTCCAGCAACACCAGGGATCAGTCTTGCAGTTGTTGCCTGAAATGCTTCCAATTCCTGAAATGCTTCCCTGCTTGCCGTGATGACTAACACAGAACGTGATCCTTAAGATATAGACTGGTCAAAGTCCTGTAATGTTGAATTACAATTTCCCTTGACATTCACGGCTCGCTGCTTAAAGAGTTTGCATTCTGTTTGCTCTGCTAATTGGTGCAATGCAGTTGTTGAACATAGAAACATAGAAAATAGGTACCGGAGGAGGCCATTCGGCACTTTAAGCCAGCACCACCATTCATTGTGATCATGGCTGATCGTCCCCAATCAATAACCCGTGCTAGCTTTCTCCCCATATCCCTTGATTCCGCTAGCCCTTAGAGCTCTATCTAACTCTCTTTTAAATTCATGCAGTGAATTGGCCTCAACTGGCTTCTGTGGCAGAGAATTCCACAAATTCACAACTCTCTGGGTGAAAAAGTTTTTTCTCATCTTAGTTTTAAATGGACTCTCCTTTATTCTTAGTGTGTGGCCCCTGGTTCTAGATTCCCCCAACTTTGGGAACTTTTTTCCTGCATCTAGCTTGTCCAGTTCTTTTATAATTGCATATGTTTCTATAAGATCCTCTCTCATCCTAAACTCCAGAGTGTACAAGCCCAGCCGCTCCATTCTCTCCTCATATGACAGTCCCGTCATCCCGGTGATTAACCTCGTGAACCTACGCTTCACTGCCTCAATAGCAAGGATGTCCTTCCTCAAATTAGGAGACCAAAACTGCACACAATACTACAGTTGTGGTCTCACCAGAGCCCTATATAACTGCAGAAGGACCTCTTTACTCCTATATTCAAACCCTCTTGTTATGAAATCCAACATGCCATTAGCTTTCTTCACTGCCTGCTGTACCTGCATGTTTACTTTCAGTGACTGGTGTACAAGGACACCCTAATCTGTCACCATTGAGATAATAATCTGCCTCCTTGTTGTTGCTGCCAAAGTGGATAACCTCACATTTATCTACATTATACTGCATCTGCCAAGCATCTGCCCACTCACTCAACCTGGCCAAGTCACCCTGCAACCTCCTAGCATCCTCTTTCCAGTTCACACTGCCACCCAGTTTTGTGTCATCTGCAAATTTGCTAATGTTACTAATTTGCTAATGTTCCCATCATCTAAATCATTAATATATATTGTAAATAGTTGTGGTCCTTGCACCGAGCCTTGCGGCACTCCACTCGCCACTGCCTGCCATTCTGACAAGGACCCATTTATTCCTAGTCTTTGTTTCCTGTCTGCCATCCAATTCTCTATCCATGTCCAATTATATGTCACTACCCTACCCCCAATGCCATGTGCTCTAATTTTGCCCACTAATCTCCTGTGTGGGACCTTATCAAAGGCTTTCTGAAAGTCCACATCCACTGACACTTCATCCATTTTACTTGTCACATCCTCAGAAAATTCCAGGAGATTATTCAAGCGTGATTTCCCTTTCATAAATCCATGCTGACTTGGACCAATCCTTTTACTGCTATCCAAATGCGCCATTAATACTTCTTTAACAATTGACTCCAGCATCTTTTGCAGGTACAGGATACTGAGTTGGATAATCAGCCATGATCATATTGAATGGCGGTGCAGGCTCGAAGGGCCAAATGGCCTATTCCTGCACCTATTTTCTATGATTCTATGATCTTCCCCACCACGGATGTCAGGCTAACTGGTCTTTCGATTCCCCGTTTTCTCTCTATCTCCTTTCTTGAAAAGTGGGATAACATTAGGTACCCCCCAAACCACAGGTACTGATCCTGAGTCTACAGAACATTGGAAAACCTCCTTGAGTACCCTGGGATGCAGACCATCAGGCCCTGGGGATTTATCAGCCTTCAGTCCCATCAGTCTACCCAATACTATTTGTCACCTAATGCAAATATATTTCAGTTCCTCTGCCTCACTAGATCTGCTGTCCTCCAGTACTAGGAGATTGTTTGTGTTTTCCTTAGTGAAGACAGAACTAAAGTACCTGTTGAACTCTTCTGCCATGTCCTAGTTCCCCATAATAATTTCACCCGTTTCCACATTTATCTTTACTAATCTTTTTCTCTTAACATTCCTAAAGAAGCTTTTACTATCCTTCTTTATATTCTTGGCCTGCTTACCCTCGTACTTCTTTTTTTCACCCCGTATTGCCTGTTTTGTTACCTTCTGTTGTCCTTTGAAAGTTTCCCAATCCTCTGGCTTTGCCATGTTATACACCTTTTCTTTTTGTTTTATTCCATCCCTAACTTCCCCTGTCAGTCAAGGTTGCCTCTTACTCCCCTTAGAATCTTTCTTCCTCTTTGGAATGAAATGATCCTGTATCTCCTGGATTATGCCCAGAAATTCCTGCCATTGCTGTTCCATCGTCATTCCTGCTAGGATCCTTTTCCAGTCGACCTTGGCCAGCTCCTCTCTCATGCCTTCATAGTCCCCTTTGTTCAACTGCAACACTGACACTTCTGATTTAACCTTCTCCCTCTCAAATTGCAGATTAAAACGTATCATATTATGGTCACTACCCCCTAGCGGTTCCTTTACCTTAAGTTCCCTTATTAAATCTGGTTCATTAGACAAGACTAAATCCAGAATTGCCTTCTCTCTGGTAGGCTGCAGTACAGGCTGCTCTACGAATCCATCTCACTTTACAATATGTTAATATATTGATATCTACGCAGACCTTGAGAGTGATTTGTCCCAAAAGTGATTGAGCGGGACATTCCAGCGGGACATTCCAGCGCCCGCCGGGGGCTCCAACGCTGTGACTTTGGGCCTGGAGCGGGGCCGTACATCACCCGGCCCAGCGCGGCCTCCAGGGCCGTGGGACTTGGCACCGCCCGTCTGGGGCTTCGACCTCAGGAGAGAAATGGTGTGGGGGAGAGAGAAGACTTTGCCTTCCATCACAGTGAGGAGGAGATTCACTGTGATGGATGTTTGTGTCAATTGAATTGTTTGTGTGTTTTTTATGAATTGTTCTGGTTGTAGAAACGGAGTTTCGTTCGAGCCTCTCTGAGGTTCGAATGACAAGCAATAAAATCAAATCAAATCAAATCAAATCAAATTTCAAGTTCAGCCATGGCTACTTCAACAACAGTTCTTACTATGTTCAGCAGTTTGTATTTGTCTTCATTGAAGCTCATTTCTGCCTACTTCAATGTCAGGTTTAGTTTAGAGCTACAGCTCGAAACAGGCCGTTCAGCCCACCGAGTCCGCATCTACCAGCGATCCCAACACACGACCACTATCCTACACACACTAGGGATGATTTACAATTTTTATCAAGCCAATTGGTCCTTAACCTTTCCCCTCAACTCCATCCTAGGACCCAATCAGTCTTACCAGGTGAGGCAGAGGTTCACTTGCACCTCATCCAACCTCTTCTACTGTATCCGCTGTTCCAGGTATCTACTTCTCTACATCGGCGAGACCAAGCGCAAGCTCGGCGATCGTTTCACTGAATACCTCCGCTCAGTCCGCCTTAACCTACCTGATCTCCTGGTGGCTCAGCATTTCTACTTCCCCCTCCCATTCCCAATCTAACCTTTCTGGAGGAACAGCACCTCATTACAGAGACATGGCTACAAGAGGGCCAGGGCTGGGAACTGAAAATTCAATGGTATACCTCCTATAGAAAAGACAGAAAGGTGGGCAGAGGAGGCGGGGTAGCTCTGTTGGTGAGGAATGAAATTCAGTCCCTTGCAAGGGGTGACATTGAAACAGGAGATGTGGAGTCAGTATGGATAGAACTAAGGAATTGTAAGGGTAGAAAGATCCTAATGGGACTTATCTATAGGTCCCCAAACAGTAGTCTGGACGTAGGGCGCAAGTTGAATCAGAGTTAAGATTGGCATGTAGCAAAGGTAATGCTACGGTTGTTATGGGAGATTTCAATATGCAGGTAGACTGGGAAAATCAGGTTGGTACTGGACCCCAACAAAGGGACTTTGTAGAGTGCCTTCATGATGAATTCTTAGAGCAGCTTGTATTGGAGCCTGCCAGGGAGCAGGCAATTCTGGATTTAGTGTTATGTTTATCAAATGAAGTGGATTTGATAAAGGAACAAGGTTAAGGAGCTATTAGGAAGTGACAATAATATGGTCAAGTTTAATCTACTATTGAAGAGGGAGAATGGTAAATCGGAGGTGTCAGTGTTACGGTTGAATATAGGGGACTATGGTGCCATGAGGGAGGAGCTGGCCAGAATTGACTGGAAAGATACCCTGGCAGGGATGACAGTGGAACAACAAAGGCAAGTATTTTTGAGAATAATACAGATGGTGCAGGATCAGTTCATTCGAAAGAGGAAGAAAGATTCCAAGGGGAGTAAGGGGTGACCGTGGCTGACAAGGGACATCATGGACAGTATAAAAATAAAATAGAAGAAGTACAACGTAGCAAAGATGAGTGGGAATCAAAAGGGTTGGGTAATGTTTAAAGAGCAACAGAAGATAACTAAAAAGGCAATACGGGGAGAAAAAATGAGGTACGAAGGTAAGTTAGCCAAGAATATAAAGCAGGATAGTAAAAGCTTCTTTAGGTATGTGAAGAGGAAAAAATTAGTTAAGACCAAAGTTAGACCCTTGAAAACTGAAAAAAGGTGAATTTATTATGGGGAACAAGGGAATGGCAGATGAGTTGAACAGCTATTTCGGATCAGTCTTCACTAAGGAGGACACAAACAATCTTCCTGGTGTACTAGTGGCCAGAGGATCTGGGGTGACGGAGGAACTGAAGGAAATCCACATTAGGCAGGAAATGGTGTTGGGTAGGCTGATGGGGCTGAAGGCTGATAAATCCCCAGGGCCTTATGGTCTGCATCCCAGGGTACTTAAGGAAGTGGCTCTCGAAATCGTGGACGCATTGGTGATAATTTTCCAATGTTCTATAGATTCAGGATCAGTTCCTGTGGATTGGAGGGTAGCTAATGTTATCCTACTTTTTAAGAAAGGCAGGAGAGAGAAAACTGAATTATAGACCAGTTAGCCTGACATCGGTGGTGGGGAAGATGCTGGAGTCAATTATAAAGGATGAAACAGCGGCACATAGAAACATAGAAACATAGAAAAATAGGTGCAGGAGTAGGCCATTGGCCCTTCGAACCTGCACCGCCATTCAATATGATCATGGCTGATCATCCAACTCAGTATCCTGTACCTGCCTTCTCTCCATACCCCCTGATCCCTTTAGCCACAAGAGCCACATCCAACTCCCTCATGAATATAGCCAATGACCTAGCCTCAACGACCTTCTGTGGCAGAGAGTTCCAGAGAATTCTGGCACATTTGGATAGCAGTAACAGGATCGGTCTGAGTCAGCATGGATTTACGAAGGGGAAATCATGCTTAACTAATCTTCTGGAGCCAGTGGATGTTGTGTACCTGGACTTTCAGAAAACATTTGATAAGGTCCCACATAGGAGATTAGTGGGCAAAATTAGGGCACATGGTATTGGGGGTAGAATGCTGACATGGGTAGAAAATTGGTTGGCAGACAGGAAACAAAGAGTAGGGAATAACGTGTCCCTTTCAGAATGGCAGGCAGCGACTAGTGGGGCACCGCAAGGCTCGGTGCTGGGACCGCAGCTATTTACAATATCGATCAATGATTTAGATGAAGGGATTCAAAGTAACACTGGCAAATTTACAGATGACACAAAGCTGGGTGGCAGTATGAACTGTGAGGAGGATGCTATGAGAATGCAGGGTGACTTGGACAGGTTGGGTGAGTGGGCAGAGGCATGGCAAATGCAGTTTAATGTGGATAAATGTGAGGTTATCCGCTTTGGCATCAAAAACAGGAAGGCAAATTATTATCTAAATGGTACCAAGTTGGGAAAAGGGGAAGTACAACAGGATCTGGGGATCCTTGTTCATCAGTTAATTTAAGTAAGCATGCAGGTACAGCACAGAGTGAAGAAAACAAATGGCATGTTGGCCTAAATAACAAGAGGAGTTGAGTATAGGAGAAAATAGTTCCTTCTGCAGTTGTACAGGGCCCTAGTGAGACCACACATGGAGTATTGTGTGCAGTTTTGGTTCCCTAATTTGAGGAAGGACATTCTTGCTATTGAGGGAGTGCAGTGTAGGTTTACAAGGTTAATTCCCAGGATGGAGGGACTGTGATATGCTGAGAGAATGGAGCGGCTGGGCTTGTACACTCTGGAGTTTAGAATGTAAGAGGATATCATTGAAGCATATAAGATTATTAAGGGTTTGGACACGCTAGAGTCAGGAAACATGTTCCGGATGTTGGGGGAGTCCAGAACCAGGGGCCACAGTTTAAGAATAAGGGGTAAGCCATTTAGAACGGAGACAAGGAAACACTTTTTCTCACAGAGAGTTGTGAGTCTGCGGAATTCTCTGCCCCAGAGGGCGATGGAGTCCAGGTTCTCTGGATACTTTCAAGAGAGCTAGATAGGGCTCTTAAAGATAGTGGAGACAGGGGATATGGGGAGAAGGCAGGAAGGGGTACTGATTGTGGATGATCAGCCTTGATCACATTGAATGGTGGAGCTCGCTCAAAGGGCCAAATGGCCCACTCCTGCACCTATTGTCTATTGTCTCATATTTTGCTTGGGTAGTTTACACCCCAGCGATATGAAGATTGACTTGACTTCAGATAGCCATTGCTTTCTCTCTCCATCCCCTTCCCAGTTCTCCTACTAGTCTCCGCCTACATTTTATCTTTGTCCCTCCCCCTCCCCTGACATCAGTCTGAAGAAGGGTCGCGACCCGAAACATCGCCAATTCCTTGCCTCCAGAGATGCCGCCTCACCCGCTGAGTTAACACCAGCATTTTGTGTCTACCTTCGAGGTATCTGGAGAGATTGAATCAGCCTGGTCTAATTTACCAAGAACACAGGAGTCTGCATGGTAATTCGCATATCAGTCTACCTTAATTGGTACACGTGACAATAAAAGCACTTTGAAACCTTTGACAATGATAGACTGTGCCTATTCGCCATGTTAGAGGTATGTAAAATTAGAGGTAGGAGGTTGAAAAAGTGATCTGAGGAGGAATCATAGCACTCAGAGTAGTTGTGATCTGGGAGGGGAGAGGGAACAAAAGGAGGAGCCGGCATGCTTTGTAACTTTGTCAGAGCCGTAGGTGGCTGCTATTTGTATACATAGGGTATAAAAGCAATGAATCTCACTGTGCCTTGTCACATGGACAATAAATTATTCCATTCTATTCCTCTGTACCAGTTCCACATAACCCTCAATTCCTTGATCTTTCTATTCCTCAATTCCTCGATCTCTCGATCTTCATTTATCTCCAAACACATATCCCAGTTTGCATTGATGGAGTCGAAGTAGAGATAGTCGAATATCACCAACAACCTCTCCTGGACCACCCATATTGAAGCAACGACCAAGAAAGCACACCATCGCCTCTACTTCTTTAGAAGGCTTAGGAAGTTCGGCATGTCCCCTACAACTCTCACCAACTTCTACAGATGCACCATAGAAAGCATTTTATCAGGACGCATCACAGCTTGATTTGGGAACAGGTCCATCCAAGACCGCAAGAAATTGCAGCGAATTGTGGACGCAGCCCAGACCATCACACAAACCAAAACCTCCCTTCCATTGATTCAATTTATACCTCACGCTGCTTCGGCAGGGCCAGCAGCATAATCATGGAGACAGGCGACGTTTCGGGTCGAGACCCTTCTTCAGACTGGTCAGGGATCAGGGAAACGAGAGATATAAACAGTGATATGGAGAGATAAAGCAAGAACAATGAGTGAAAGATATGCAAAAAAGTATTGGTGATAAGGGAAGCAAGCCATTGTAAGCTGTTTCTGGTGTGAAAATGAGAAGCTAGTGCGACTTGGGGGGGGGGGAGATGGAGAAGGAATGTCAGGGCCCGAGGGCTGAGGGAGAGGTGGGGGGGGGGGGGGGGGGGGGGGGAAGGGAGCAGTCTGGGTTAACAGAATTGAGAAAATTCAATGTTTAAGCCCAGAGGATGCAAACTCCCCAAGCGGAATATGAGATGTTGTTCCTCAAACTTGCGGTGTTGTTTTTATTCCGCTTATCATGTATCTGTCCACTGCAAATGGCTCGATTGTAATCATGTATTGCCTTTCCACTGACTAGTTAGCACGCAACAAAAGCTTTCCACTGTACACGTGACAATAAACTAAATTGATATCTCCATCTCCACCTTAAATATAACAAATCAGAATCAGAATAGCGTTTATTGTCATTTGAACCTAAGTTCAAATGAAATTACGTTTCTGCAGTCATACAAACAAAAAAAAACCAAGACACACAATTAACACAATTAACATAAACATCCATCACAGTGAATCTCCAAACATTTCCTCACTGGGATGGAAGGCAAAGTCTTGTGTCTCCCCTGTTATTTATTCTTCTCCCAATATTAAAGCCCCGCTTCAGGTTGTTTTGACCCCGCGATTCGGGGGGGAGAAGTTGCCGTTGCAGGAGCTCCGAAAAGCGGTCTCCCACCAGGGACCTGCGAGCTCCCGATGTTACCGTCCACCGGGCCTGCGGCTGTAGCCTTCGGAGTCGGGTCGCAGCCGCGCGCCACTACAGCTCTCCACGCTCCGAAGTCGGCCAGCTCCGCGATGGTGAGTCCGCAGGCACCGCGACTGGAGCCCCAGGTCGATTCCGGTTGGAGGCTGCTCCACAGTGCTAGGCCCCAACGACAACGGAGATCCAACAGGGAAAAGGTCGGATCCCAGTACAGGGAAGAGATTTAAAAGTTCCCCCCCCCCCCCCTCCCACATATATACAGCTAAAAATAATACATAAACTACAAAGAAAACATACACTTAACAGGTAAAAGGGAAAATAACGACTGACGGACTGCAGAGGCCGCTGCCGTGAGGCGCCGCCATCTTGAACTTGAATGATATGGCCTCCATAACCTCAGGAGTGGAGATTCCAGAGGTTCACCAGTGTCTAGCCACCTTTGTTTTAAATGACCTCCCCCTTGTTTTGCAGTTTCAATAGAAACATTCCAACATTTACTCTGTTATGTATGTTTGAATAAGGTCATCCTTCTTTCTTGTAAGATCGCAATCTTTTTTGGTAAGACAGCCATCTCAACCCTTGAATTAGTCCGGCCCACCACTTCTAAACTTTTTTAAAATTCATTCAAAGCATGTGGGCTTTGCAAGCTGAGAAAGCATTTGATTGCCTGTCAAAAGGAATGAATACTTTATTGTCACATGTGGAAGTCATGGTGAAATTCTTTGCTTGCAAACCCAAGGTATGCAAATGGTTGCCACATCAAGGGTGCTGACAAAGTTAGAGTATCCGCGCCAGGTCCCCTTTTTTCTCTCCCCCCCTTCTCACAGCGGTCCGCCCATGCTGAGTCCTCCATTGTTCATTGCTCTTCCCCCTCCCCACCCACGTCGGTTCCTCCTTTTGTTCCTTCCCCCGGCAGCGGCATCCTCACTCCCACGTGTCCATCCTCGCACGTAAGTCGGCGCCCTCACCGACCGCCGCACCGACCTCTCCAATAACGCTGCCGGGTCCTCTCCGGACGTTCCCGTGGCACCGACCCCGGCCCCAGCCATGGGCTTCGCTGACCCAGGCAGAGGAGTCTGAAGAAAGGTCTCGGCCCAAAACGTCACCTATTTCTTTTCTCCAGAGATGCTGCCTGACCCGCCAGGTAACTTTTAGCTTTTTGTGTCTATTTTCAGTTTAAACCCTCATCTGCAGTTCCTTCCGACACAACTCTCTAGATGACACAAAATGCTGGGCTGATCTCGAGATGACATGCAGTCAGACAGCGATGGTGACAAATGCCTCCAAAAGATCATCTTCTATCAGAGTTCATATAGTTCTAATAATGTTCACATCACTATCTGACATTTCAATCCTTATCAAAAACTGAACATCTGGTTCAGAACGTGCTTGGTACAGCAAATATGCCAGCATCTTGAAATTGATGAAAGTTGTAAGTAATAAAGGTTGGTTTAGTTTAAGGATAGAGCATGGAACCAGGCACGTTGGCCTGCAGAGTCCATTCCGACCATCAGTCGCCCATTCACAGTACTTCTATATTACCCCACTTTCACATCCACTCCCTCTATATCAAGGGCAATCTAGAGATGCCAAATAACCTGCAAACCCGCATGAGCTTGGAAGGAAACCCGTGCAACCAAAAGAAACCCACACGGTCACAGGAAGAACAAGCAAACTCCACACAGACAGCATCCAATTTCAGATGGAACCCGGGTATCTGTCACTGAGAGGCAGCAGCTCTACCAGCTGCACCGCTCAAGAGTAGACCCTCCTTCAATCTGTTATTCAGAACTATTTTGTTCGTGGCTTTCAGTTGCACAACATCCACGTGACACAATCACCCAGGAAGAACATTCACCTCAATTTGCTGCAGTCAAAATATTTTAGAGGTGGGGCAATGGGATGGGAACCATATGGGAGGAGTGGGTGACATATCATTGTACAAATGTTTAACACCGAAGATAAGTTTTCACCTGAAAAGGATCTTGTATCAGTCTCATGGGCCCGAAACGTACTTCCGTTGATGCAACCTGCAAAGGAAAAAAAAAGAGTCAACAGAAAATTCATTGGTGAAGCCATGTGGCCATGTTGTTGTGGAAAGCAAGCCATTTGAAATTGTAATCTATGGATTGCTATTGTGGATTGCTATTTCATCAACAACAATTTCCACAGTTAGGTTTAGGTTTATTATTATTGGCATGTGTACCGAGGTATAGTGAACATAGAAACATAGAAACATAGAAATTAGGTGCAGGAGTAGGCCATTCGGCCCTTCGAGTTGCACCGCCATTCAATATGATCATGGCTGATCATCCAACTCAGTATCCCGTACCTGCCTTCTCTCCATACCCTCTGATCCCCTTAGCCACAAGGGCCACATCTAACTCCCTCTTAAATATAGCCAATGAACTGGCCTCAACTACCCTCTGTGGCAGAGAGTTCCAGAGACCCGCCACTCTCTGTGTGAAAAAATTCCTTCTCATCTCGGTCCTAAAGGATTTCCCCCTTATCCTTAAGCTGTGACTCCTTGTCCTGGACCTCCCCAACATCGGGAACAATCTTCCAGCATCTAGCCTGTCCAACCCCTTAAGAATCTTGTAAGTTTCCATAAGTTCCCCTCTCAATCTCCTAAATTCTAGAGAGTATAAACCGAGTCTATGCAGTCTTTGTTCATAAGACAGTCCTGACATCCCAGGAATCAGTCTGGTGAACCTTCGCTGCACTCCCTCTATGGCAATAATGTCCTTCCTCAGATTTGGAGACCAGAACTGTACACAATACTCCAGGTGTGGCCTCACCAAGACCCTATACAATCTTTGTTTTTCGTGCGGTCCAAACAAATCACATATACTGTATGTAACTATAATCTTGGTTCTTGGTTACTTGGTCCTCCAAAATATTCTAACTGGAATTTAAACTGGAAGTGGTGAAGAGTGGGGTTTAGCCAGAGGGGGTTATTGGGAAGAAAGTGCCACTTTAAATTTAGTTGCATCTGGCTGGGCAACCAAGTAAAACTCAAGTACAATAGGTAGAGCAAAGGGGAAGATACTGAGTGCAGAATATAGTTCTCAGCGTTGTAGCTCATCAGTTCCATAGACAAAGTACAAAGTACAATAGCTTTGGATAATGAATTTAAACCAGTATATGACTCAACATTTAAAGAGTGGGCGAAGAAAGGAATAACTGCATTTTGTACTGTTATTGGAAATGGAGACCTAAGAAGTTTTCCAGATTTGAAGGACAGATTTGCACTTCGGAAACAAGACTTGTTTCGATACCTCCAACTGAGAGTTTATTACAATAAAAAGGTAAAAAGGGAGGCACCAGAAGAAAAGAATCCAGTGATAGAAGTGATAGTTAATGCGTATCATCAAAAAACATTAAGGATTATTTCTAAACTTTATCATAGTTTAATGGAATGTCAAGCTAAAACTACATTTTATGTAAAGTTTAAGTGGGAAAAGGAATTGAACATCACAATCTCAGAAGAAGAATGACATCATATGTGTGTAACGCTACAGACATCCACTAATTCACAAAATTGGAACGAATTTAATTGGAAAATTTTGATTTGTTTACTTATTACGCCTAACATAAAAAGCAAGCCAATTCTAAGGCAGCAAACATGCTGGAGGCAATGTAGACAAACAGACGCAGATCATGCTCATATCTTCTGGAGTTGCCTTAAAATAAAACCATTTTGGGACAGAGTGAATTCAGAATTAACGGAGGAATTAGGATATATAGTCTCCAAGAAGTGTTCCATTTTATACCTGGGTTATATAAATACAGTGGTGCTGAAGGAAGGCCATTACTTGGTTAAAATCCTACTCACAGCTGGCAGAAAGGCCATTACAAGAAACTGGCTTGGAGCGGACACACCCAGACTTAGACAATGGTTAGACATAGTACAGGAAATATTTGCCATGGAGAAAATGACATATTCTCTAAAAGTGAAAGAAGACGAGTTTAACCGAAAATGGGAAGAATGGATTAGGTATAGAAATAAAGACATCAATACTGTATAATTTTATTGACAATAATGTAAGTTATTGGAAAATGTTTTAATAAGAAAATAGTTCTGTATACTGCATCATTAATTGTAAACTGAACCCCCCGCTGCACTGTTGTACGTTTCACTGTAATGTTGTATGTTTCGTTGTTATATTTGTGTTTTATTTGTGTATACATAAAAGCAATAAAAACTAAAGTGGAAAAAAAAAGAAAAGCTTTGTTTTTCATGCCGTCCAAACAAATCACATTTATTGTATGTAACTATAAACTAGTAAAACTCAAGTACAATAGGCAGAGCAAAGGGGAAGATACTGAGTGCAGAATATAGTTCTCAGCATTGTAGCTCATCAGTTCCATAGACAAAGTACAATGTCCGCAATGGAGTAGTGGTGAATCAGACAGCTTATGGAAGGATCATTCAGAAGCCTGATAACAGAGGGGAAGAAGCTGTTCCTCAGTCTGGTGGTGCGCGCTTTGAAGCTTCTGTACGATTTGCTGTATGGGAGCAGGGAGAAGAAGGAATGGCCAGATTGGGACAAGTTGTTGATTCTGTTGGCTCCTTTTTCAAAGCAATGCGAAGTGTAGATGGAGTCTGGCCTCTGTCGTTGACTGGCATACATCTCCAACTCTCAGCCATGTCATGTGATCTTTGGCAGAGCTGTTCCCAAACCAAGCCGTAATTGACCCACAATTCAAACATATTTATGAATGGAAAGTGCTAACTTTCCAAAACCCACACATAAAAACAGTTTTTATCCACGAGTAGTTGCTCTACTCAACAGCCAAAAATCTGTAGCCTCCCTTGATCTGGTATTTTGTTGGTTCACATGCTTAATCAATGATGTTTTATCATTAATGTTTTATTATTATTAATGTTTAGTGTTTTCTGAGATTCGTAACTATCACTGTATGTCATGTTGTTACTTGTGGGTGGAGCACCAAGGCTAATTCCTTGTATGTGAATACTTGGCCCATAAAATTACTTACTTACTTCTTCCATTGTTAGGGATGATTTTTATTTTTCGTTCTGGTCTTATTGTAGCATTCTGTTTGCAAGGAATATAAGGGATATGCCGGGAAGTATTTTTGGTTTGGATGAATCTACAGTAAATATGTTGTAGATCACGGTGAATAGATATGACTGAATGCTGTATTCCCAGCACTTAAAGGTTTACAAGAAAGAGCTGGGAATACTTTCAAGAGAGAGCTAGATAGGGCTCTTAAAGATAGCGGAGTCAGAGGATATGGGGAGAAGGCAGGAACGGGGTACTGATTGGGGATGATCGGCCATGATTACATTGAATGACGGTGCTGGCTCGAAGGGCCAAATGGCCTACTCCTGCACCTATTGTCTACTGTCTACAAATTAATGGCCTGTCCCACCTTCACGACCTATTTCACGACCTCTGCCGAGTTTGCCCTTGACTCATACTCGCAGCATGGTCATCACGAGGTTATAGGAGTCCGTAGGAGGTCATAGGTAGGTCGTGATGCTACTCGTAGGTACTCGTGGCATCAAGTAGGTCAGGGTGATTTTCTAGCCTGATGAAAAATGTCCACGAGTAAAAAAAGGTTGTGAATTAGGTCATGAAAGTGGGACAGACCTTTACTATACACATTTACCTCCTGGTTTGTAGAAACATAGAAACAAAGACACATGCAAAATAGGTGCAGGAGTAGGCCATTTGTGCTCTTCGAGCCAGCACCGCCATTCAATATGACCATGGCTGATCATCCAAAATCAGTACCCTGTTCCTGCTCTTTCCCCTTTTCCCTGGATTCCGTTAGCCCTAAGGGGTAAATTTAACACTCTCTTGAAAACATCCAATGAATTGGCCTCCACTGCCTTCTGTGGCAGAAAATTCCACAGATTCACAACACTGGGTGAAAATGTTTTTCCTCATCTCAGTCCTAAATGGCCTACACCCTATTCTTACACTTTGATCCCCTGGTTCTGGAGTCCCGCAACATATGGAACATTTTTGCTGCACCTAGCCTGCACAATCCGTAAGAATTTGATATGCTTCTATAAGATCCCCTCTCATCCTTCTATATTCTAGTGAATATAAGCCTAGTCGACCAATTCCGGTAGTTTAAGACTGCCCTCGTCATTATCAACAACGCCACCAATTTCACTTAAAGGTTTACAAGAAACTTTACTATCCACACTTATCTTCTGGCTTGGGGAAAGAAGTGAAGAAGTGGACAAGAGGGAACAGTTGGTATTTATTGATTGGAACACAAGATGTAGGAACAGGAGAAGGTCACAAAGGCAGGTGGATGCAATCAGAATATTTTCTTGACGATATTTTGTGGCTATAATCATGGAAAACTGATTATATCCATCATTAATATCCAACTTCTTGTGCATCCATACGAAGGGTTAAAAGTGAAAATATGGAGTTACTGCCTGTGACGTCCTGTTCATAAGTTCACAGGTTCTAGGAGCAAAATTAGGCCATTTGGCCCATCAAGTCTACTCCACCGGTCAATCACGGCTGATCTATTTTTCCCTCTCAACCCCATTTCATTTCGGAGTCACGTGAGTGACTTCGTGAAGAGCCCGCCGGCGCGCATGCTCGACATATCGTCGTATCGCGTTGCTGCGACGGCTGGCGGTGGAGCGCGCTCCTCGCCAGCCCTTCATGAGGGAGCCACGAAGGTAAGTATCCTACCTTAAGTTGGTGGTCCTTGTTGTACTGATTCTGTCTTGCAGCAAGGACATGGATGGGAGTGCTAAGGGCCGGAGGATGTCTGGTCGAGTTCGCCGGTCAACAGTTCCGGGGCCATTACCATCGGCAGTACCTGCAGCGCAGGCCGGGACTCAGGCGGAGATGTGGGTAAGCCCTGTGGTTACAGGTCCGGATCCGCCAGCACACCACAGCTTGGAGGAGTTCGACGAGGAGGAGTGTGGTGTGCCGCCAGAGCAGGAGGACCCTGCCATGGCAGTCAGGTCGTCAGCGGGCTCGCTGGCGACCTCGAGCAGAGGGGTGCGTGCAGCTGCATGGCCCTTTTCACTCAGCCCTCCGAGTAGGGGAAGGGCTGGAGCCCAGAAGCCTAACCCTGTTAGGGCTAAGGCATTGCCTGCCGCGGAGGAGCGGTCAGGTTCCAGGGCGGGACCCGGGGCGGCTGTGAGGTCCAGTCGGCACCCCCCAACTCTCGACGCCGGGACGGGTCGGTTGAGTCGGGTCTCGTCACGGTCGCCGAGCCCCCCATGGATGGGTGGGCGAGACCATGCGTCGGCAAGGTCCACGACGTGGGCAGCCGGCAAGCCTGCGCGGGCTTCAGGCAGCCATGCTTCGGCTGGTGCCGACACCACGCCGCAAGTGTCCTTAGTGGCAGCGGCTTCAGCTCCCGCTAAATGGAGGCGGTTGAACACGCCCGCGCGGGAATCGCGCAGTTTCGCCTCGGCGGCTGTTTGCGACAACTACCGGCACCGGGTGGGCCTCGACGAGGTGCGGGCCGATGATAGGAGCCCCGGCATCTTTTCAGAGCCGGAGGACTCCGACCACCCGAGTGTTCAGGGTGAAGGGCGTATTGACCCTATGGAGCGGCTGCTGGAGCTCCTGCTTCAAGGTCAACAACAGCAGGGCAGCGACAGGCACAGGGCGTCATCACCAACTTCTACCATCAGCCTGGAGCAGCAGGAGGAGGAGGTTTTGGTTAATCCCTTACCACCTCCGTTGGAGGTGCCAGCGGAGGAACTTCTGGATGTGGCAACTAAATGCGCGGCCCCACATTTGTCTGGACTTCCTCTGAACACAAAACTGGCAGCCACAGTGGACTTCCTCAACAACCATCAACTGCAGGAAGAAGTCCTCATTCAGGCTATGAGCCGTCACAAGGCTCCATCCAATTGCAACTCCCTCAACGTGCCTGTGGTCAATATGCCGATATGGGGCAACATCAGTGCGGCTATCCGTCAACAAGAACTAAAACTGCAGCGGATCCTGAAACTCCTCACGGCCGGTATTACCGCCTTTGCGCGGTCGGTGGATGGGGACGAACTGAATTTGGACCAGGAAGATGCTCTGGCTCTCCTGTGTGCGACCCAACATGAGATCAATGGGTTCCGCAAAAGTAGCATCCGCCCGGCGCTCAACCCTAAGTTTGCCCCGTCAGCTCTTTGGTGAGGATCTCTCGAAGAGGGTCAAAGAGCTTGACGAACAAGCCAAAACGGTGGGGCTCATGCGCTCTCAGAGTGCCCCCACACCGTCAGGCTCAAAAGCTCCATCTACTCGCCCACGAGGGTCTGCCAGTACCTCTATGAGGACCTACCCTCCAGCTCCACAACGTTACCAACAGCCCCAGCAACAGGGGGCTTTTTTAGGACAGGGTCGGCAGAGACCTTGGTGGAAGACGAAGACGCCGCGCCCTCAAGCCAACCCAGCACCTCCACGTCCACCCACACGTGTCAAGGACCGCCGGTAACCACGGAGGTGAGGCGGTCTGGTTCTCTCTTTTCTCTTTGCTTAGCTACACATGTTGGTGGGCGCCTTCGGTTCTTTTTGGGTGCATGGGGTAATATTACTGGTGACGAGTATGCAAAATATTCAGGGTCATAAAATCGAGTTTCTTAATGGCCTAAGAAGGATGGAGGCTGTCGAGTCATTATTGACCTGACTCGTTTGAATACTTTTGTAACACACACTCATTTCAAAATGGACTCTTTTGAAACAGCCAAATCATTGATTTCTCATGGTTGCTTTATGGCATGCATCGATTTAAAGGATGTGTACTATTCTGTATCCATCCAGAAATACGACAGGAGGTTTTTGAAATTTGTCTGGATGGGTCAACTCTGGCAGTATAGGGCTTTGCCAAATGGGCTTACCACAGCCCCTAGATTATTCACTAAATTAGTGAAACCAATTATGGCTTATTTAAGACAACGACACCATATAGTAATGGCCTATTTAGATGATATCTTAATTGTCGGCCACACCCTGGAATTGGCTGAGCAGGGAGTTGCAGCTGCTGTCAATATATTTCAGCAGCTGGGGTTTATTGTCCATCCAGAGAAATCAAAGTTCTGTCCTGCCCAGGTGATTCATTACCTAGGATTTACGGTGGACTCTATACGCATGAGGGTCACCATACCAACTAATAAGGTTCAGGAGGTCACCCGGGTGTGTCAGGATTTGATCCGCACCAATATACCATCGATTCGGCATACAGCTACAGTAATTGGCAAACTTGTAGCTTTGTTTCCGGCAGCCCGATATGGGCCTTTGCATTATCAGAATTTGCAGAGAGCCAAGATTGCTGCGTTAAAACAGAACGCTGGTCATTATGATCGACCAATGCAGTTGCCGTCCGAAGCGAAGAATGAGTTGCAATGGTGGGTGTGTCACATTAGCAGCTCATTCAAGCCTATTAGGGAGGCTAATCCGGTGGTATACTTGCAGACTGATGCGAGCTCTTATGGCTGGGGAGCTACGGATAATTGCTCTAGTTGTGGGGGCAGGTGGGACACCCTTGAGTCTACTATGTTGTTGTCACAGGGGATAAACTATTTGGAGTTGCTGGCAGCATTCCACGGACTTCATGCTTATTGTTCCAAGCTTGTTGGAGCACGTGTCCGTCTCCAAATAGACAACACCACAGCAGTGGCATATTTAAACCATATGGGCGGTACCAGGTCAGTTTCGTGTGATAAATTGGCTAACTCAATTTGGCTCTGGTGTGTTCAAAGAGACGTTTGGATTTCAGCTACCTATTTGCCAGGTGAGCTTAATACTGTGGCGGACACCAGGTCACGCAAATTTAATGACAATATTGAATGGATGTTACATCCTGAAATTTTTGCTAAAGTCACAGCCAAATTTGGTAAACCGGACATTGACCTTTTTGTGTCGCGGTTGAACCATCAGGTACCAACATACGTCTCATGGGAACCAGATCCTGGGGCAATAGCGCTAGATGCATTCTCGCTGGACTGGGGGAATTGGTTTTTCTATGCATTCCCCCCGTTCTGCCTCATCAGTCGGGTATTGCGAAAGATTCAGGCGGATGCTGCCAAGGGCATCCTTATCATACCCGACTGGCCTACACAGCCTTGGTATCCGGTGGTCTTTGACATGCTCAGCGAACCTTGGGTCCTTTTGAAGGGTTGCCCACAATTGGTTACTCACCCTGTCTCAGGGGAGCCATATCCCTGCCATGGCTATTTGAATTTGTTGGCTTGCAGGTTCTGAACAGGCCGTTAGTCCAATACGGCCTCTCAGCTCGGACCATGGATACCATCGTGGCGTCGTGTCGAGAGTCAACAAGGCGAAAATACCGCTCGCATATTAAGAAGTGGGAAGCCTACTGCAGCCGCTCTCGCATCACGTACGATGACGTATCAATAACTGACGTCCTGGAATTCCTCGCGGGGTTGCACCATGATGAACACTTAAGTTACAGTGCCATCAACAGCGCCAGGAGCGCGCTGTCATTCTACCTCAAGATTGAGGTGGGATCCAACAGGCTAGTGTCCAGACTCATGCGGGGTATATTCAATATGAATCCGCCTACACCATGCTACAATATCACCTGGGATGTCAGGGACGTATTAAACCTGCTCAGGACGTGGTCTCCCATGGAAGGGCTCCAACTGGACAAACTCACCATGAAGCTGGTGATGTTACTAGCGCTGACTTCAGCACAGAGGGTACAGACACTACACAAACTACGTGTCGACAGAATGATATCTACCCCTATAGAAGTAGTCTTCTTCATTGATGAGCTACTAAAGCAGCATAGACCTGGGTGCACAGGGCTGCAGCTGAAGTTCCCGGCATACCCCGCAGATGCTAGGCTGTGTTTAGCCTCACATATCCGTCACTATGTCAAGGTGACGGCACGCATCAGAGGAATGGAGGGATACCTGCTTGTCACTCATAAGAGACCTCATCATCGAGTGACAGTCCAGACGATAGCCAGGTGGCTTCGAGTCGTCTTGGGTAAGTCAGGTATCGACACTAATGTGTTCAAGTCTCATTCCACCAGGGCTGCATCGACGTCAGCGGCGAGGATTATGGAGGTGCCTATGGACCAAATTCTCGCCACAGCAGGATGGGCTAATGAAGCTGTGTTTCAGCGATTTTATAACAAGCCTGTTGCTGCTTCTCTACAGTTCGCAGAAGCCGTGCTGAATGCAGGTCAAGAACGTAGAGATGTCCCCGCATGAGGGGTTTTTGATTTGTTGTTAATAAATATGCTCTTGTTTTGCAGTATGAACTATTTGAGCAAGTTTGTTCCTCCCATCCATCCCTGGTAGTGGTGTGTCTGCATGGACGTGGTCCAGGGCGTGTGATCACAGAGGCTTTGAAGTCTTCACGAAGTCACTCACGTGACTCCGAAATGAAATAGTAAGATTGAACGAGAACTTACCAGTTCGAAGGTTGATCATTATTTCATGAGGAGTCGAAGTGAGGGATTTCGTGCCCTCCTCGCCCAACCCTCAGTCACCTTCATCTGGTAATTTGAGTCTCTTCAATCTTACTATGCTAAGTCATTTCTGTTGCTGGTCTCTGTGATTCCACGCTGCTACTTTGAAGTATGTCGAGCATGCGCGCCGGCGGGCTCTTCACGAAATCCCTCACTTCGACTCCTCATGAAATAATGATCAACCTTCGAACTGGTAAGTTCTCGTTCAATCTTACTATTCTCCTGCCTTCTCCCCATAACCCCTGACACCCGCACTAATTCTGTCCTGTCCATTTGAAGGATCGACAGTTGCAAGTACACTATTTGAACCAGCGTTCCCATTATAAAACCGAGCAGCGTTCCACATGTGAAATCGTTAGGCATTAGTGAATCAGTCTTCAAGACAGCTTTTAGCGACTTTCGTAGTTGTAATTACAGATGAATAAGCATACCAATCTTGGAATTTTTACTTCAGGAGCAGAATTGTATTCCTCAGAATAATATTTGAAAATTCTAAGGTCTCTGAAACAATATTTTTAAAGCTTATCATACTTTAGCTGTGATCTTAATTTTACCTCAGTTAATGAACGAACGTACCCCCTATGCCTTCCTAACCATCTTATCTACCTTCGGGGATCCTGGGGCCTGTGCACCAGGATGCCTCTGTTCCTCAATCCACCCTAAGCTTCCACCATTTATCGTACATGGCCCAGCCTTGTTAATTCACCCAAGTTATATCACTTCACGCACAGGGCTAAATTCCATTTGTCATTCCTTAGTTCATCTTACCAACTCATCGATTTCATCCAAAACACAAAACGCTGGAGCAACTCAGTGGGTAAGGCAGCATTTGTGGTGAGAATGGACACAAAATGGATTCCCACCCCAGATGCCGCCCGATCCGCTGAATTACTCCAGCCCTTTATTTTTTGCTCAAGATTCCAGTATCTGCAGTTCCTCGCATCTCCATCAAATATGTCCTGTAGTTTATGACTGCCCTAGTCATTATCAAGCACACCACCAATTTTCGTCTATGAAGGCATTTAATTGCACCTTCTTCATCCACACCCAAATTGTTAACGAACATTACAAAAGTAAAGGTCTCAGCGCCGATCCCTGTGATACACCGCTGGTCATACGATTCCAATCACAAAAACAATCCTCTACCTTCCCAGTCTGCCTCTGATTACCAAATCATTTTGGATCCAATTCACCAGTGAGTGAACGATCGATCCCTTGGGCAGCCAACGTTCGAACCAGTCATGGGACCCTGCCAACGACAAGTTGTAAACAAGATGGCGCCAAAAGCAGGCGACTCTCTGAGTGCTGGTCCCAGAAGTGGATCTTCCAATCTTTATTTCACCAGGACTTTATTTTGCACTAAACATTATTCCCTGTATCCTGTATCTGTACACCATGGATGGATTGATTGTAATCATGTACAGTCTTTTTGCAGGCTGGATAACACGCAACAAAATAGCTTTTCACTGTACCTCAGTACAGGTGACAATAATAAACTAAGCTAAAGACCTTGCTGATGACCATGTAAACTACATCTATGGAACTGCTTTCATTAATACACTTTAACCATAGATTCAAATTGGGCCTTTTTACTCCATATGGGGTTTATAGTTTTCTATGTTTTAAGTGCTTCATTTGTATGCCTTTACAAAATATTATTTAGTTAAAGGCATTTCTATGAGAAAATGATTTTTAACATTGGCAAGTGGTCAGTGTGGACTCGGTAGGCCAGAGGTAGGACATGTTTCCATGTTGCATAACACAAAAAAAAAATGTAAGTAAAAATAATGAATGCTAGAAATAATTAGCAGGCCAGGCAGGAGAGGAGTGAAGACTTAAATGTTTCAGGTTAATGAAAATTCCTTTAAGGGTTCATCCAAAGTATTAGCCGCTTTGTGCTTGTCAGACGCGCAAGCTGATCTGCCAGCCTATTCGGATGTCCAACCTCTACAGTTATTTTTCAGCTCCTATTTTTATTTTTCAGCATTTGGCATTAATATTTTATTGGTTTTCAAGACCGCGGTGCAATATTTTTCCTGTTCGGAATGAATCGCTGCAGAGTAAAATAGCAGAGGCAGGCGTCTAACATAGGCACTGCCCCTGCACACAGTTAACAGAATCAGCAGATGCTGATGATTCCAGCGTCAGCAGGATGCTAAATTTGGCTGCATTCTTCTCCTTAGACAGTCCCGTAGGGTTGTGGATGATTTGCTGTCACTGCAACTGTGGCTTATAAGGTGGCTAGTGAGTCCAAATAGAACTCTTCAGACTCTACCACGAGTGGGACAGGTGGTCTTTGATGGGTCTGGCGGGTGGATTGTTTAGATACTAGTTTAGTTTAGTTCAATATTGGGCGGCATGGTGGAGTTGCTGCCTCACAGCGCCATAGACACAGGTTCGATCCTGACTACGGGTGCTGGCTGTACGGAGTTTGTACGTTCTCCCTGTGACCTGCATGGGACTAGGAAGGAACTGCAGATGCTGGTTTAAACCGAAGATTGACACAAAAAGCTGGGGTAACTCAGCGGGATTGGCAGCATCGCTGAAGAGAAGGAATGGTGACGTTTCAGGATTGTGGAAGGGTCTTGAACCGAGACATCACCCATTCCTTTTTTTTTGTTAAATTTTTTAAATTAGAAGTAACTACATAATAAAAAGCTATTTGTTCATTGTAGACATAATAAAAAAACATCTTATTCATTGTAGACATCACCCATTCTTTCTGTCCGGAGATGCTGCCTGTCCTGCTGAGTTATTCCATCTTTTTGTGCCTGTCTACAATTCCCAAATATTTAGTTCCTTAAATTGCGCCGGGAGAATGGATTGCAAATTGTGCCCTTGTTTGTCCGCACACCTCTTGAATTCCAGCCACAGGAGAATCATCCACCTGTAGAACTAGGATTCATGTGTGTGGTTGTTGGTCCACCCCATATAATAGGTGTCAATATTGAACTCCCCAGCAATATATGTAGCTTTTTTTCTCCTATTTCCTCTATCTCAATACATTAGCACATTGCAGCTTTTGCGCTGATGAAATACGATATGATTCAATAGAACTTTATTTATCCCAGGAGGGAAATTCATCTGCCAACAGTCATAAAGACACAACATGGAACATGAAACATGAAATTTTACTTCGGAGTCACATGAGTGACTACGTGAAGACCCCGCCAGCACGCATGCGCGACATATCGTCGTACGCATGCGGAAGCGGCAGTCGGGAGGAGCGGGGCTCCTCCAGCGTAAGTTTAAAAAACTTACGCAAGGTAAGTCTCACCGGAGAGTGAGCGTCGACGAAGAACTATGGAAGGAAGGAAGTCTAAACGAGCAGCGGCTAGAGCTGCCGCCATGGAGAGCACCCAGCAGCGGGCTGTTTCTCCCGAGCTACAGGGTCAACCTGCAGCTCCCGACTTTTCGCCCATAAGGGTGTCTGGTACACCGCGGCCGGGCGGCAATTCCACCAGAAAGTCGGCTGGGGCCGCTGACTCAGCTGAGTCCGGACCCGAGGACACCCCGTTCGTTGGAAGCGACGGAGGTCGTCTTTCCCGCATAGAGCGGATGATGGAGCAAATGCTCCAGCGTGACCTGCTTTTGCAGGGGCAGAGTCACGGTGGGCCTCTTAGCAGGCCCACGGCAGGCTCCTATCACGGACTGCCTAATGTCTCACCCTCTACGCAGGGGAGCATTGGGGGTCAGAACTGGGCTGACCCCGAGGAGGGGGAGTTGGCTGAAGAACCTACAGTGTCTGGGGTGCAGGATGAGTTGCTGGAGATGGTCAATAAACATGCAGTGCCTTCTCAGAAAGGCCTACCTATCCATCCCAAGCTAGCAGCTAGCATTAATTATATGGTTACAAACCAGCTCCAGGAGCAGGCTATTCATACCACAGCCGAAAAATATTTAGCTCCGGAGAATTGCAACTCCCTAAATGTTCCTACGGTGAACAACCCCATTTGGGGGAACATGAGCCCCATGATAAGAGGGCAAGAAGTCAAACTGCAGAAGATCCTGAAGCTATTGACCGCCGGGATTACGGCAGTGGCCAGAACTGCAGTGGGAATTGAGTTACCGGAGGAATTACAAGATGCCCTGGCTCTATTGTGCAACACACAATATGAGATTAATAACTTCAGGAGGAGCATCATAAAACCGGCACTCAACCCCAAATTTGCGGGGTTGTGCAAACCAGGGAACGTTCAACCGCCGAATCTACTGTTTGGGGACGACTTTCCCAAACAGGTGAAAGACCTGGACGAGGAGGCCAAGGCCATTGGCCTCATCAAGGTACCCGGTTCATTTAAACCTCATTACCCACAACGGCAGCACCCCTACACACCCACCGGACAGCAATATTATCACAGACCTGCCGGTGGTGAAAGCTCGAAGGCCGGTCCACCTGCACAACGGTCTTTTTTAGGCCATGGCCCAGCCCGGCCTTCTTGGAAAATGCGCCACCCCTACACCGTGACAACTCAACAAAAGAAACAAGGACAGAGGCCACAACACCGACAATAACCATGGAGGTAGGTGGGTCTGGCTTCCCCAGGAACATTCCTTGCCTAAATTCACAAAATGTGGGGGGCCGGTTGCACTTGTGTTATGAAGTTTGGCGCACACTTACCTCTGATCCTTACATACTCGGAAGTATTCAGGGCTACAAAATTGAATTTGTTTACGAACTCCCTACCCCGGTCCAGCATTCACCTAGCCGGAAGTTTATACTTTCACAAAAAGAAAGAACGGCAGGGCATGCTGAACTGTTGAGGCTAATTAGAAAAGGAGTAATTGAGAAAACCACCAGAGAGCCTCAGGAGTTCGTATCCAATATATTTACCAAAAATAAAAGCGATGGCGGGTGCCGCATAATTATAGATCTGACCGAACTAAATACTTCTGTTCAGTATGTTCATTTCAAAATGGATACCTTTGACACAGCTAGGCAGTTAATAGCCTATGGGTACTACATGGCATGCATTGACCTCAAAGATGCATACTATTCAGTACCAATTCACAAGGATCATAGGAAATACCTAAAATTTATCTGGATGGAACAACTATGGCAATACAAAGCCTTGCCCAATGGGTTATCATCAGCACCCAGACTGTTTACTAAAATATTGAAACCAGCCTTGGCCTACCTAAGAAAACAGAATCACATTGTAATGGCCTATCTTGATGATATCCTCATTGTTGGGGAGAATTTGGAAATGGCTACATTGGCAGTTTTAGCCACAAAACATCTTTTCCAAAAGCTGGGATTCATCATACATCCAGATAAATCAAAACTGGAACCCTCAACCACCATGGATTACTTGGGGTTTACCATTGACTCGGTGCAAATGTCTATCACTTTACCACCAAACAAAGCGGTGGACTTGATAGAGGCTTGCAGGAGCCTTACTGGCATCAGAGATCCGTCCATTCGGCAGGTGGCCAGGGTAATTGGGAAGATAGTGGCTGCCTTTCCAGTAGCACAATTCGGACCATTACATTATCAAAACCTACAAAGAGCTAAAATTATAGCTCTTAAAAGACATGCAGGCCATTTCGACAGGCCTATGAAACTGCCAGAAAAGGCAAAAACCAAATTAAATTGGTGGATGGAGAATGCTCAAAATTGTTCAAAACCCATCATTATCATCAATCCCTCGGTCATCTTACAAACTGATGCCAGTGCCCAAGGTTGGGGAGCAACTAATACCACCACTAGTTGTGGAGGTAGATGGAATGCACTAGAACTAACCCAATTCAACACACTGGGGATTAACCATTCAGAAATGCTGGGAGCATTTCATGGCCTTAGGGCATACTGCTCTAACATGCACAATATACATGTTAGATTACAAATTGACAATACCACGGTGGTGGCTTACATTAACCACATGGGTGGAATAAAGTCGATATCGTGTGATGAATTGGCTAATAATATCTGGCACTGGTGTCTGCAAAGAGAAATTTGGATTTCAGCCACTTACCTCCCAGGTAAACTAAATACAGTGGCAGACACCAGGTCACGCAAATTTAACGACAACATAGAATGGATGTTGGATCGAAAAGTGTTCACAGATATTGTAGAACGTTATGGGACACCAGATATCGACCTTTTTGCGTCCAGATTAAATCACCAACTGCCAACATATGCCTTGGGAACCAGACCCAGGGGCAGTAGCAATGGACGCTTTCACGCTACACTGGGGGGACTTGTTCTGTTATGCATTTCCCCCCTTCTGCCTCATCAGTCGGGTCTTGCAGAAAATCAGACAAGACTCCGCATCGGGTATTTTGGTTGTGCCCGACTGGCCTACCCAACCATGGTTCCCAATGATACAGAAGATGGCCACAGAACCTTGTATTAAGGTCAATAAACGACCTAACCTGCTTATACATCCCGTCACAGGGGAACACCACCCATGTCATGACCGCATGGACCTATTGATTTGCAGGTTCTGAAACGGCCACTTTTGGGGTACGGACTCACCAGCAGAACCATGGATACCATCTCAGCATCGTGCAGGGAGTCCACCCGTAAGCAGTACCTGACCTACATCAGGAAGTGGGAAAAATTCTGCTCTGCAACCAACACTACCTACGAATCAGCCACCATCACAAAAGTTCTGGAATTCTTGGCAACCCTTCACCATGACAAAGGACTGAGCTATAGTGCCATTAACTGTGCCAGGAGTGCCCTATCGACCTACCTGGGCAAGGGGAGTGACCAATTGGGCATTGGATCACATCCATTAGTATCAAAACTAATGAGAGGAATATTCAATTCCAATCCCCCCAGGCCCAGATACAACCACACATGGGATATCAGCATAGTATTAACTATGCTGCGAGGATGGACACCTAACTCAGGACTTACCCTGGACAAGCTTACCTACAAGGTGGTAATGATCATGGCACTCGTCACGCCACAACGGGTCCAGTCCCTGCACAAATTAAATCTGGATGCCATGTCCATATCCAATGACAAAATCACCTTTTATGTGCAGGGGCTGTTAAAACAAGATCGACCCGGAACGTCTGGACATACTTTAGAGTTTCTAGCCTACCCGGCAGATACTCGACTTTGTATTGTCACTTTATTATCACGTTACATCTCAGTCACAAAAAATCTCAGGGGCACGGAGAAAGCTTTGCTCATAAGCCACAAAAAGCCTCACCACAAAGTCACGGTGCAAACCATTTCTAGATGGATAAGGGTGGTTCTGGATGCGGCGGGGATAGACATTAATATATTTAAATCTCACTCCACCAGGGCGGCATCCACGTCGGCGGCTAGGATGATGGAGGTACCATTGGACCACATCCTGGCCACAGCGGGTTGGAGCAATGAGAGGACGTTTCATCACTTTTATAATAAACCCGTGGCCTCCACTGACTCTTATGCAGGGAGAATTTTGAGCTCTGCCAAATAATTTACCCATCATGGGATATGTATTTTTTGTGTTTGGTATGAATAAATACCTATTTTTGTTTTTCAGCCAGTGTTATGTCTGAATTACGTTCATCCTCTTATCCCAGCATAGCTGTGTGTGAGCATGGAGTTTTCCAGGGCATGAAATCACAGAGCTTTGAAATCTTCACGTAGTCACTCACGTGACTCCGAAGTAAAATAGTAAGATTAAATGAGAACTTACCAGTTCGAAGTTTGATCTTTATTTTATGAGGAGTTACGATGAGGGATTACGTGCCCTCCGCTCCCAGCCCTCTATTATAAAGATCAACTGGTATGAAAGTTCTCTCTTATCTTACTATATTAGTCTACGTTGCCATCTGTGATTTCACACCACTGCTTTGAAGAATGTCGCGCATGCGTGCTGGCGGGGTCTTCACGTAATCCCTCATCGTAACTCCTCATAAAATAAAGATCAAACTTCGAACTGGTAAGTTCTCATTTAATCTTACTATTAAAGTGACGAGTGGAAAGGATTGGGGATTTGCAAAGATTGGGGAGACGGGTTGGAGAGGGAGGAGGGGTAGGAGGGGTGGGGTAGGGAGGGGAGTCAGTCTACCCCACGGCAGAAGGGGGAGAAGTTGTAAAGTGTGATAGCCACAGGGAAGAAGGAGCAGTCATTACAACCTGTGGTGTCCTGTCCTGGGTAGACAAAAGTGCTGGAGAAACTCAGCGGGTGCAGTAGCATCTAAGGAGCGAAGGAAATAGGCAAAGTTTCGGGCCGGAACCCTTCTTCGTCCTGTGCTGCATCTTGGTGGAACCAGTCTGTTACTGAAGGTGCTCGTCAGGTTGACCAGTGTGGGTGAGCTGTATTGCCCAGGATGCTCCGTAGTTTGAGGAGCATCCTCCCTTCCAAGACCACCAATAAATCCAACTGCGCCTCCAGGACGGAGCCAGCCTTCCTGATGAGTTTGTTGATCCTATTGCCTTCGCCCTTCTGCCCCAGCACACGGCAGCGAAGAAGATGGCACTGGCTACCACCGATTGGTAGAACATCTGCAGCATCTTACTGCAGACGTTGAAGGAGCGGAGCCTTCTCAAAAAGTGCAGGCAGCTCTGCCCATTCTTGTACAGGGCCTCAGCGTTCCTGGACCAGTCCAGTTTACTGTCCAGGTACACTCCAAGGTATTTGTACTCCTTGGTAAACTGCACATCCACACCGTTGATGGAGACAGGGGACATGGGTGTTCCTCTCCTCTTAAAGACCACCACAAAACCCCGTTAACCGGGGATGAAGAACCGGATACCGTGTAAATTAATGTAAGGCAGGCGATAAATTAGCAGTCATGTCCGTGAGTTCACCTCCAGAAATAATAAGGGCATAAGTTGGGAAATCAGTTCCAGCAGTCGGTTGCAACCTTATTAGATTCTTACTGTCACAAAGTACAACTACTGTTTAAGAAAGAACAGCAGATGCTGGAAAAACCGAAGGTAGACAAAAATGCTGGAGAAACTCAGCGGGTGTGGCAGCATCTAAGGAGCGAAGGAAGAGGTGACGTTTCGGGTCGAGAACCTTCTTCAGACTGAAGAAGGGTCTCGACCCGAAACGTCATCTATTCCTTCGCTCCAAAGTACAACTACTGTTCGGTTTTTAAAATATGCTGGTTATAAGTAGTCTGTGTCACTGGACAATTATAATTTAGCATGAAATATTTTAATATTTATTTTTATATTTTAAGAATGATTGAAGCAAAGTTTAAAGGAGATGTGGGGGGGGGGGTGAGGTTGCCTTGACACACAGAGAGTGGCTGGTTTGCGCTGCCAAGGGTGCTGATGGAGGCACGGATGGCAATGGCGTTTGAGGCTTTCGGATGGCCACATGGATATGGAGGGTCAAAACGTGCGGGAAGGAACTGCAGATGCTGGTTTATTGTGAAGATGTACGCAAAGTGCTGGAGTAACTCAGCCGATCAGACAGCATTTGGAGAGAAGGAATGGGTGACGCTTCTGGGTTTAAGAAGGGTTCCCACCTGAAACATCACCCGTTCCTTCTCTCCAGAGATACTGCCTGTCCCATTGAGTTTACTCCAGCTTTTTGTGTCCACCTATCACTTGACAGCCTTTGTCCTGCCCTCACCTCTCATTACCAACTTTCTCCTCCCTTTACCACAATCATTCTGAAGAAGGATCCGTGCCTGAAACATTTGCAATCTATTCCCTCCATAGATGCTGCCTGTCCTGCTGAGTTACTCAAGGACTTTATGTTTTATGCAAGATTCCAGCATCTGCAGCTCATTGTGTCTCCGTTTCGTACTTTCCCAGTCTCCATTTTTTCACACAGAGAGTTGTGAGTGTGTGGAATTCTCTGCCTCAGAGGGCGGTGGAGGCAGGTTCTCTGGATACTTTCAAGAGAGAGCTAGATAGGGCTCTTAAAGATAGCGGAGTCAGGGGGATATGGGGAGAAGGCAGGAACGGGGTACTGATTGGGGATGATCAGCCATGATCACATTGAATGGCGGTGCTGGCTCGAAGGGCTGAATGGCCTACGCCTGCACCTATTGTCTATTTAAGGATAAAACTCCCCTTTGATCCCTCAATCGTAACACCTCAATTAGAGAGTTCAACATTCTCCATGTACTATGTACTCTTTGGATTGTGGTTCTATCTACATGGTCTCATTCATTTCAAAATAATCTCACTCCACTTTGTAGTTTTCGAGATATAGCACGGAAACAGGCCCTTCGGCCCACCGATCAGCCGACCAGTGATCACCCATACACAAGTTCTGTCCAACAAAGAACAAAAGGGAAGGACCTGAACTTTATTTCGCCCTCTATCACAGTGAGGAATGTGTAGGAGTCACTGTGATGGATGTTTATGTTAAAATGTGTTTTTTTTAGTCTGTTGCTTTTTAGAATTGTATGACTGACCTGGCCAGTGAAATTTCACTACACCAATTGGTGTATGTGACAATAAATGAACCTTATGAACCTTATGTCCTAAGCACTAGAGACAATTTACTGAAGTATATTAACCTACAAACCCGTGCATATTTGGAATGTGGGAGGGTGTATGAAACAAGCTGCCGGAGGAGGTAGTTGACGCTGGGACTGTCTCAACGTTTAAGGAACTGTTAGGCAGGTACATGGATAGGACAGGTTTAGAGGGATATGGGCAAAAACACAGGCAGGTGGGACAAGTGCAGCTGGGACATGTAGGTCCAAACTGCACACAATACTGCACACAATACTCCAGGGGTGGTCTCACCATGGCTCTGTCCTTCTGCAGTTGTACAGAGTCCTAGTGAGACCACACCTGGAGCATTGTGTGCAGTTTTGGTCCCCTAATTTGAGGAACGACATTCTTGTTATTGAGGGAGTGCAGCGTAGGTTTACAAGGTTAATTCCCGGGATGGCAGGACTGTCATGTGCTGAGCGAATGGAGCAGCTGGGGTTGTACACTCTGGAGGTTAGAAGGATGAGAGGGGATCTCATTGAAACATATAAGATTGTTAAGGGTTTGGACACGCTAGAGGCAGGAAACATGTTCCCGATGTTGGGGGAGTCCAGAACCACTGGCCACAGTTTAAGAATAAGGAGTAAGCCATTTAGAACGGAGACGAGGAAACACTTTTTCTCACAGAGCATGGGGAGTCTGTGGAATTCTCTGCCTCAGAGGGCGGTGGAGGCAGGTTCTCTGGATGCTTTCAAGAGAGAGCTAGATAGGGCTCTTAAAAATAGCGGAGTCAGGGGATATGGGGAGAAGGCAGGAATGGGGTAGTGATTGGGGATGATCAGCCATGATCACATTGAATGGTGGTGCTGGCTCGAAGGGCCAAATGGCCTACTCCTGCAGTTATTGTCTATTATCTATTGTCTATTGGTCGGTGTGGGCAAGTTGGGCCGCAGGGTCTGTTTCCACGCTCTATCACTCTTTGAGTCTCTATCTACATGGTCCCATCCTCTTTAAAACGATCCGACTCCCCTTTGCAGCAAAAAATAAAAATAGAAAATGCTGTCAATACTTCACAAGACAGACGGTTTCTGCAGTGAGAGCTTTCATTGCAGGACAATTATCATTCATCAGATCAGATCCTCTCTATTTTCTTGCTGCTCTTTGGCCTTGTAGAATCCACAGCATGACCCATAAGGAACCTTCAATCTGAGTGGTGCTCTGACCGGCAGTTAGAATATCATCTCTTCGCACATCCCTGAGCAAAACACAAAATCTAAAATCTCACCAAAAATAGGCCAGATGACCTTATTGCTAAGCTGCAGGATGCAGACATGTGATCCTGAAAATGGTTCTCTTTTTCAGAAGATTTCCCATCTGTTTATCAGGTGCAAAAGGTCCTCGGGTCTTAGGTTTGCGGTGCAAATCACATTTTCTAGTTGGAAGTGCTATCCCTCGCATGGTCGACTTTAGCAACTTCACACGGTAAAGGGGATCAGGCGCGGGTCAATGCTCTGCCGAGCCAGCCTGAAAAATGATCTGCTCTCTGAAACTTAGTGGAAACAAGTTTTGTCCCAAGCATCCTCTCCGAAATGACCACTTTGACCACATCGCTACACAGTAATTTGGGAGCTAGTTGCCTTTCCACTTCGCTGAGATTTATTGTCTGCCTGCGGCAATGGCAGGATTGAACTATTTCCTCTCGAGGTGCACTCAACTGTGTGCGTCCAGGCAGTGCAATCAGCCAATGAACGGGTTCACCAGCAGTTACTGCAAGCCCCACTTGTGCCCCTATGAGTATGAGAGAGCAGAAGATGAAAATAATATATTTATAAAGGAAGTGTCGTGGTGCTGCATCTTCAGATTAATTTCGTAAGAGAATTAATAATTTGCATGGAGCTGACGAGATCTTAAATTGGCCTTGCCGCGTATTGGGCACGACCTCTTTATTATTATTAGACATAAAAACCTCTCTTAGGGGGCGGCACGGTTGCTGCCGTACAGCACCAGACACCCGGGTTCGATCCTGACTACGGGTGCTACCTGTACAGAGTTTGTACGTTCCCCAATCAAAGACTTTATTGTCATTCAAAAATACACCAACAAATGCAAGTCTGAATGAAATTTCGTTGCATCGGGGAAAATGAAATTGGTTTACCTATAACAGAAGATTTATGGGAAGAAAGCTTACAACGAATTCATCGCTGTTCGCTAAATGCCAGACATACCTTGATACAATTCAAAGTAATACATAGATTACACTACTCAAAAAAGAAATTAAATAGAATTTTTCCTACTATATCACCATTATGTGATAAATGTCAGCACATAGAAGCTGATTTAAATCATAGTTTTGTAATATGTACAAAACTTAAAAGTTATTGGACTGAGATTTTTAAAATTATTTCCACAGTTTTAAAGATCACATTAAGCCCTGACTCAAAATTAATTATATTTGGGGTTTTAGATTCAACTCAAATTTTAACAGTAAATCAAAGAAATTTTCTGGATTACTGTTTAATAATTGGAAAAAAATTAATATTACAATTTTGGAAGGGACCATTATCCCCGACAATTAAAATGTGGACAGTGGAAATGTTGGAGACATTACAATTGGAGAGAATTAGATTTATCCTAATGGATAAACCTGAGATTTTTGAACAAATATGGTCTCCATTCACTGATTATATGAAGGGGTAGCTGGGCTCAGCATTGAAACTCAATGAGTACCTGGTGGAAAGATCAAACAAAAATGTTTAAGATCAGATTTATATACTTGTCTCCATATATTATAATTAGAAATTGTTCCACTCATTGACAAGTTGTATACCGTTTTCTTTTCCACAAATATTTTTATTTTTATTTTTTATTTTTTTGTTTTTTGTTTTTGTTTATTTTATTTTATTTTATTTTTTATATTATTTTATTTTTTCTTATCTCTCTTCTTTATATTAAACAACTATAATCATACTCTTATAATTATTCACTATTCTCTCTTTATACTTTTTTCACTCTATAAAAAAAAGTGAGGCCAATATATATATTTTGTTAACATTTATATAATTTTGGAAAGATGTATCAACTATATTTGGAAAAAAATGCTATATTATTTGTGAGATGTATGGCATCTAATAAAAATATATTCAAAAAAAAAAAGAAATTTCGTTGCATCTGGCTCACCGTGCAACATAAAATAACAAAAGGATAAAATAGATAAAAAGATAAAATAGATAAAAAGATGAAATAGATAATAGTGGCGGCACATTATATGGAATTCAAGAGTCTGATGGCCCCTTGTGACCATGTGGGTTTTCTCCGGGTGCTCCGGTTTCCTCCCACACTCCAAAGACATGCAGGTTAATTGGCTTCTGTAAAATTGTAAATTGTACCTAGTGTGTAGGGTAGTGCTAGTGTACACGGTAATCGCTGGTCGGTGCAGACTCAGTGGGACGAAGGGTCTGTTTCCACACTGTATCTCTAAAGTGTAAAAGGAAATCTTATGAGTAGGGGGTTACACAAAAAGCTGGAGAAACTTAGCGGGTGCAGCAGCATCTAAGGAGCGAAGGAGATAGGCGACGTTTCGGGTCGAGACCCTTCTTCAGACTGAAGAAGGGTCTCGACCCGAAACGTCGCAGAGTCTGAAGAAGGGTCTCGACCCGAAACGTCGCCTATCTCCTTCGCTCCTTAGATGCTGCTGCACCCGCTGAGTTTCTCCAGCTTTTTGTGTAACCCTCGATTCTCCAGCATCTGCAGTTCCTTCTTTAACAATCTTATGAGTAGCTTTATTTCTTGAATTTCTTGCTTTCTCTCTTAAAGGATCTATTAAGAGAGACTTTCACACAGGGATGTGATTGAGTAGGTACTTGCACTTATCAATGTAGGTCTTCTAGCACAAATTTTGACACAAAATTCATAACCCTGAACGAGATTTTAATTACGAGATGTGCTGAAAGCTCTTGACCCGAAATGTTGTCTGCCCATTTTCCTCTCCAACCGAAGATAGACGCAAAAAGCTACAAAAAAGATAGACAGAAAACACTCAGCAGGTCAGGCAGCATCTCTGGGGAAAAGAGAATCTTCTTTAGACCTCTGACCCACTCTGACCCACTGTTCCTCCAGCAAGTTGCTTTTTGCTCTAGAATCTAGCTTCTGTATTCTCTTATGCCTCAATTCCAATTACTAAGGGATTTTCAAGAATCTTCATAATGGTGAAAATTTACCTTGACTCAGTTTAAACCGCCATCCCACCAAAAAAACCTCACAAAAATTATTTAGATATATTACACATTTGGCTGAATTTCTACGTGTAGGAAGGAACTGCAGTTGCTGGTTTATACCAAAGATAGACACCAAATGCTGGAGTAACTCAGCGGGCCAGGCAGCATCTCTGGAGAACACAAAATGCTGGAGTAACTCAGCGAGCCAGGCAGCATCTCTGGAGAACACAAAATGCTGGAGTAACTCAGCGGGACATGTCACAAAATACTGGAACAACCCAGTGGATCAGACAAAAATGCTGGAGTAACTCAGTGGGTCAGGCACAAAATGCTGGAGTAACTCAGTGGGTCAGGCACAAAATGCTGGAGTAACTCAGCGGGTCAGGCACAAAATGCTGGAGTAACTCAGCGGGTCAGGCACAAAATGCTGGAGTAACTCAGCGGGTCAGGCACAAAATGCTGGAGTAACTCAGCGGGTCAGGCACAAAATGCTGGAGTAACTCAGCGGGTCAGGCACAAAATGCTGGAGTAACTCAGCGGGTCAGGCACAAAATGCTGGAGTAACTCAGCGGGTCAGGCACAAAATGCTGGAGTAACTCAGCGGGTCAGCTTCAGATATGCTGCCTGGCTGAATTTTTACTCTTGTACTAAACTGGAAGTGGGTCCACAGGAGAGATTATGGGTGATGAAAAGGACTGAAGACTGATGCTGCAATGGATTTGCAGATGACAATGCTGGAAGCGTTTGTAGAGATTAGACAGCATGGTCAGTTTCACACTGTCACGTGCTTTACTCCCTAATGAGTACAACAAGATTGCCAAATTTATTCAGAGATGTAATTTATCATCAGGAACACCATGGAGAAGGTGAAGTGTCAAACATGTGTTTTACATGCACGCTGTTTTTGAAGTTCCATAAACAGAAAGATCTATTACTCGGGGGTTACACAAAAAGCTGGAGAAACTCAGCGGGTGCAGCAGCATCTAAGGAGCGAAGGAGATAGGCGACGTTTCGGGTCGAGACCCTTCTTCAGAACCCGACCCGAAACGTCGCCTATCTCCTATCTCCTATCTCCTTCGCTCCTTAGATGCTGCTGCACCCGTTGAATTTCTCCAGCTTTTTGTGTACCCTCGATTCTCCAGCATCTGCAGTTCCTTCTTTAACAAGATCTATTACTCCACAGGGCACACCTGCCGTGCTTGGCCCATGACCCTCTAAACCTGTCCTATCCATGTACCTGTCCAAATGTCTCTTAAACGTTATAATCGTACCTGCTTCTACTACCTCGTTCCATACGCCTACCACTCTTTCTGTATTAAATCTTGCCCCGCTCACGTTGGGGTGGCACAGTGATAAGATTTGCTGCCGTACAACACTGTAGACCCGGATTCGATCTAGACTACGGGTGCCGACTGTACTGAGTTTGTACATTCTCCCTGTGAGTTTTCTCCGAGATCTTCGGTTTCCTCGCACACTCCAAAGACGTACAGGTTTGTAGGTTAATTGGCTTGGTTTGTGTGTAAATTATCCCTAGTGTGTGTAGGGTAGTGTTAGTGTGCAGGGGTCGCTGGTCCGTGCGGAGTTGGTGGGCCAAAGGGCCTGTTTATCCAAAAGCTAAAAGAAAATCTAAACAAGACACCCCGGGGAGGCTCAACAGTTAGTTCTGGCATCCCAGAACAACCCTCGCCCATTCATCTCATTCAAGGAGCCTATTAGCTCACACTAACAAATGCCAAACACCTGCATCCTATCTCCAACTCACCCCCCATCATTAAGCTAGGGTAACATCACAAATATCACCCTTGAATAAAACCAGGATACATTTACACAGACTACAATTATAAAGAAATATACAGACTGCATGTTATACGTTTCCTTTCTGCCCCCAGCTGCCATTATTTCTTCTCCACCAACTATCCACTGCCTTGCTCAGCTGCCTCTGGCATTTGGTTTACAGCCTGATGCAAATTCAGTCCGCAAATTTCTAGCTCTCCAACTAGCGAAGTGATCAATCTCGCTATGAAACCACTACAACCCACCTGTACCGGACATACTAGAAACATAGAAAATAGGTGCAGGAGGAGGCCATTCAGCCCTTCGAGGTAGCACCGCCATTCATTGTGATCATGGCTGATCGTCCCCAAACAATAGCCCGTGCCTGCCTTCTCCCCATATCCCTTGACTCCACTAGCCCCTAGAGCTCTATCTAACTCTCTCTTAAATCCATCCAGTGATTTGGCCTCCACTGCCCTCTGTGGCAGGGAATTCCGCAAATTCACAACTCTCTGGGTGAAAAGGTTTTTTTCTCACCTCAGTCCTAAATGGCCTCCCCTTCAGTCTAAGACTGTGGCCCCTGGTTTTGGACTCACCCAAAATTGGGAACAATTTTCCTGTATCTAGCTTGTCCAGTCCTTTTATAATTTTATATGTTTCTAAACGATCCCCCATCATCCTTCTAAACTTCAGTGAATACAAGCCTAGTCTTTTCAATCTTTCCTCATGTGACAGTCCCGCCATCCCAGGGATCAACCTCGTGAACATACGCTGCACTGCCTCAATCACAAGGATGTCCTTCCTCAAATTAGGAGACCAAAACTGTACACAATACTCCAGATTTGTTCTTACCGGAGCCCTATACAACTGCAGGAGAACCTCTTTACTCCTATACTGAAATCCTCTTGTTATGAAGGCCAACATTCCATTAGCTTTCTTCACTGCCTGCTGTACATGCACGCCAATTTTCAGTGGCTGGTGTACAAGGACACCCAGGTCTCGCTGTACCTCCCCATTACCTAACCATTAAGATAATAATCTGTCCCCTTGTGTTTGCCACCAAAGTGGATAACCTCACATTGATCTATATTATACTGCATCTACTACGCATCTGCCCACTCACTCAACCTGTCCAGGTCACCCTGCAACCTCCTAACATCCTCATCACAGTTCACACTGCCACCCAGCTTTGTGTCATCTGCAAACTTGCTAGTGTTGCTCCTAATTCCCTCTTCCAAATCATTAATATATATGGTAAACAGTTGCGGCCTCAACACCAAGCCTTGCGGCACTCCACTCGCCACTGCCTGCCATTCTGAAAAGGACCCATTCACTCCTACTCTTTGCTTCCTGTCTGCCAACCAATTTTCTATCCATGTCAACACCCTACCCCCAATACCATGTGCTCTAATTTTAGTCACCAGTCTCCCGTGCGGGACCTTATCAAAGGCTTTCTGAAAGTCTAGATACACTACATCCACTGGCTCCTCTTCATCCATTTTACTTGTCACATCCTCAAAAAATTCCAGCAGATTAGTCAAGCATGATTTCCTTTTCACAAATCCATGCTGACTTGGACTAATAATTTTACTGCTATCCAAATGCCCCATTATTACCTCTTTAATAATTGACTCCAGCATCTTTCCCACACACCAAACTCAGGCTAACTGGTCTGTAATTCCCCGTATTCTCTCTCTCTCCTTTCTTGAAAAGTGGGATAACATTAGCTATCCTCCAATCCACAGGAATCTATTGAACATTGGAAAATGATCACCAAAGCATCCACTATTTCTAGAGCCACCTCCCCGAGGACCCTGGGATGCAGACCATCAGGCCCAGGGGATTTATCATCCTTCAGTCCCATTAGCCTACCTAATATTATTTCTCGCCTAATGAAAATTTCTTTCAGTTCCTCTACCCCCTTAGGTCCTCTGTCCTCCAGTACTTCTGGGAGATTGTTTGTGTCTTACTTAGTGAAGACAGATCCGAAGTACCTATTCGATACTCTAGCTCTCAATCCTCGCTGCTCAACTTCCGCTGCCAACTCAACATATCTAATCCTTTTCCTTTCATAAGCCTAATCCACTCAGTTCTCCTAAGGCACCGTCAGTTCTGTAAAATACACTATCCGCTGACTAACTGACCATAACACTACATAACAGGCCTCAAACAAATAGTAATTATTTCCTGTGTAAAAGTGTGGTGAAGATTGCATATAGTATGCTTTCTTTCATAGGTCAGGGCAATAATTATAAGAGTCAGGAAGTCATAATGATGTTTTAATGGACTTTGGTTAAGCCGCATTTGGAGTGTTGCATTTGGAGATCTGGTCACCCCATTACAAGAAGAACGTGGAGGCTTTGGAAAGGGTGCAGAGGAGGTTTACAAGAATGATGTCTGGATTAGAGGGTATTAGTTGGACAGACTTGGATTGTTTTCCAGAGTTTGCAGGGGGACTTGACCTCAGTCCTTCCATTCCTTACCTACTACTCTGGTGCCCACCCTCCTGCCACTTTAGTTTAAACCTAGATAAATGTGAGGTTATCCACTTTGGCAGCAAAAGCAGGAAGATTATTATTTAAATGGTGTCAAGTTGGGAAAAGGGTAAGTACAATGGGACCTGGGTGTCCTTGAACCTGGTTGTACATCAGTCAATGAAAGTAAGCATGCAGGTACAGCAGGCAGTGAAGAAAGCAAATGGCATGGTGGCCTTCATAAGGCGTTGAGTATAGGAGCAAATAGGTCCTTCTGCAGTTGTACACGGCCCTAGTGAGACCACACCTGGAGTATTTTGTGCAGTTTTGGTCTCCAAATTTGAGGAAGGACATTCTTGCTATTGAGGGAGTGCAGCGTAGGTTCACAAAGTTAATTCCCGGGATGGAGGGACTGTCAAATGCTGAGAGAATGGAGCGGCTCAGCTCGTATACTCTGGAATTTAGAAGGATGAGAGGATATCTTATTGAAACATATAAGATTATTTAGGGTTTGGACATGGCAGAAGCAGGAAACATGTTCCTGATGTTGGGGGAGTCCAGAACCAGGGGCCACAGTTTAAGAGTAAGGGGTAAGCCATTTAGAACGGAGATGAGGAAACATTGTTTCGCACAGAGTGTTGTGAGTTTGTGGAATTCTCTGCCTCAGAGGGCGGTGGAGGCCGGTTCGCTGGATACTTTCAAGAGAGAGGACCTTTCAAGATAGCGAAGTCATGGGATATGAGGAGAAAGCAGGAATGGGGTACTGATTGTGGATAACCATATAACCATATAACAATTACAGCACGGAAACAGGCCATCTCGGCCCTTCAAGTCCGTGCCGAACAGCTTTTTTCCCTTAGTCCCACCTGCCTGCACTCATACCATAACCCTCCATACCCTTCTCATCCATATGCCTATCCAATTTATTTTTAAATGGTACCAACGAACCTGCCGCCACCACTTCCACTGGAACCTCATTCCACACCGCTACCACTCTCTGAGTAAAGACGTTCCCCCTCCTGTTACCCCTAAACCTCTGTCCCTTAATTCTAAAGTCATGTCCTCTTGTTTGAATCTTCCCTATTCTCAAAGGGAAAAGCTTGTCCACATCAACTCTGTCTATCCCTCTCATCATTTTAAAGACCTCTATCAAGTCCCCCCTTAACCTTCTGCGCTCCAGGGAATAAAGACCTAACTTATTCAACCTATCTCTGTAACTTAGCTGTTGAAACCCAGGCAACATTCTAGTAAATCTCCTCCGTACCCTCTCTATTTTGTTGACCAGCTGTTGAATGGCGGTGCTGGCTCGAAGGGCAGAATGGTCTAATCCTGCACCTATCGTCTATTGTCTATAACCTCCCGAGTTGATTGGTGAACCTATCTGCAAGGATATTGGTCTCCCTTCAGTTCAGGTGCATCCCATCCCTCTTGTACAGTCACCTCTGCCCCGGAAGAGATCCCAATGGTCTAAAAACCCTGCTTCCTGCACCAACTCTTGAGTCATGGATTAATCTGTTCTTTCTTCCTATTCCTAATTTCACTAGCAGGTGGTACCAGGAGTAATCCAGAGATTACTACCCTGGAGATCCTGCTTTCAAATCTTTTGTCTGACTCCCTATAATGGCTGGAGGCTCTGCAGCTGGCTGGGGCTTGCCTAGATCAGGCACCGCTCATAGGACCTAGAGCGCGGGCTGGACTTTGATAATGGCACCAAAACCGGGCGCCTCCACTATGTAGTCTCATTGGAATATTTCTGTACACTGTGCTAATTGAGTTTACGTATGGCAATACTTTACTGAACTGTATCCAAGACAAGAATTTCACTGTGCTTTTGCACATGTGACGATGGGCGGCACGGTGGTGCAGCGGTAGAGTTGCTGCCTTACAGCGCCAGAGACCCGGGTTCGATCCTGACCATGGGTGTTGTCTGTACGGAGTTTGTACGTTCTCCCTGTGACTTGCGTGGGCATCTCCGGTTTCCTCCCACGTTCCAAAGACGTGCGTGTGTGTAGGTTAATAGGCTTTGGTAAAATTGCAAATTCTCCCTAGTGTGTCAGATAGTGCTGGTGTATGGGGTGGCTGGTCGGCAGGGACTCGGTGGGCTGAAGGGCCTGTTACTGCGCTGTATCACTAAACTAAACGAAAGCACCATTGAACCATTAACTCTGCATGACTTCATCCTCATCTCTTCCTATTTTCTCGTGTTCTGTTGTTCAACCTGCTACACAAACAATTTTGCTGCTCAGTTTTATCTGCGCAGAAACTGTTCTGGTTTCCATTACAAAGTGGCGTAACCGCATTATAGAATTTGTTAAACCCTTCCAGGAAATTTAATTTACGAATATCAAGGTTCTGATGCTGCCGCTACGAGACTGATATCAGTTTATTTTATATTTATCTTTTCGCAATTCTAAACCTTATATTGTCATTATAGTAATCAGTGTTAGCCAAAATTTCAGTGCAAGAAAGTCTATCGGCACAAAACATTCTGTGCCTTAAACTAATATTTAAGACATACTAATATGATACACTCCTGGTTGATTTTCGTAAACATGAGATTATCCAAAACTCTGCTGCCCATGTCCTAAATTGGGATATAAAGTGGGTGCTTTGTACAAACAAGCTCTAAGGCCCTGTGCCACTTATGTGTCCTTGGCACGCAAATTACACGACCTCGTCGTTGCGTTGAGGCGCACGGGCATCGTGTGGTCGGGTGGGGTCGGTCCCACTGAGAAGCGCGGAGGGGTATGTAGTTGTGCGCGGTATCGCGCAGCTCTCCGAAATTTTGTAGCGAACAAAATCTTTGCGCGCCACCGGCCTGTCGCGTAACTGTCGGGCCAAAGTGGGACAGGCCCAAGACCCTGGTACGACGCAACATCTCACCTCCAACACCAGCAGAAGCAGGCAAACGATCGCCGAACTCGGCCTGGGGCTCACGGCCGTTGCGGTCCGGATCCGCCCCCACTTCTACTCCCAGAGTGAGGCCAAGAAAATTGAAGATAGACACAAAATGCAGGAGTAACTCAGCGGGACCGGCAGCATCTCTGGAGAGAAGGAATGGATGACGTTTCGGGTCAAGACCCTTCTTTCAGACTGAAGAAGAGTCTCGACCCGAAACATCACCCATTGCTTCTCTCCAGAGATGCTGCCGGTCCCGCTGAGTTACTCCTGCATTTTGTGTCTATCTTCAAATGACGTCACGCGCTCCAGATGGCTCAAATGAAGTCGCGCGCGACCTTCGCAGGTCCGTCAAGCCTCAACGCGACCACGAGGTCGCATAATTAGCGTGCCAAGGACACGTAAACGGGACAGGGGGTTTAGTAGTTTAACCTACATAGAACATAGAATACAGCTCAGGAACAGGCCCTTCGGCCCACAATGTCTGTGCTGAACATGATGCCAAACCAACTCTCTGTTGCCTGCACATAAGTCATAATCTATCCCTCTGAAATGCCACCATCGGATCTGCCTCCACCACCACCCCTGACAGTATATTCTAGGCACACAGCAGTCTCTGTGTAAAAAACTTGCCCTGCACATCTCCTTTGAATGTTGCCTCTAGGTATTAGATATTTCCATCCTAGGTAAAAGGACTGTCTACCCTATCTATACCTCTCTGAATTTTATACCCTTATGTCGGCTCCCCCCCCCCCCCAGAAGGCATATCCAGCACATGGTTCCAACTGGAAAGGTCGCCTATCCATCCCCTCCACAGACGCCGCTTGACCCATTGAGTTAATCCTGCACTTTGTGTTTTATGTGTTGGAAGGAACTGCAGATTACACCAAAGATGGACACAAAATGCTGGTGTAACCCAGCGGGTCAGGCAGCATCTGGAGTTAAAGGAATAGGTGACATTTCGGGTTGAGACCCTTCATCGGACTGAGAGTAAGGGGAGGGGAAATAGAGGTATGACAAGGTACAGAACAAATCAGAGCCGGCACTGATGACCCAGCAAAGGTGGAGCATTTGTGTTTTATATCCAGTTACAATGTAATAGACCACGTGTCCCAAGTTAAAGATATTCACTTGGATAATTATAACATTAATTGTTGACTGCCGGGAAATAAACCATGGTTGAATAGATGAAGAGGATAAATGTACAATTGCGAAATACTAAATGGGGTTGGGGGAAGTCTTGCAGGAAGCCATTATGGAGGAGATTGGGCTGTCTTCACATCAGATAATGCACACAAGTAGCATAGATTGGTCGATTTCTACCCCCTTGCTAAAGTAGCTCCCACAGGTATTTAAGACAACAACTGCTGTTAACCTGAAAGGTCACATACAACGCCAGCAGATTTATAAACATATTCATCCCCGTTGTGTATTTTGAGTTGCACAAATTAATTATTAAGATGAAGTGAAATTGCATTAAACACTGACGTCAAAAACAAAACGAGTTATGATAAATTATATCCCATTTACAAAGTATCAGTCATTCAAGAACACAGGCTTATTGAAAATCTATTAGCTTGGAATTAAATACCAATTCAAGTAAATTTAGAGGGCATATTAAGTATCTGTCCTAATTATTCTTTCCTGTCAAGTTTTCTTCAAAGGCTCCTCATGTGTTGCTCAAATGTACTGGAACCCACTCCATCAGTCGACAAGAGTCAGGTCAAGAATCAAGAGTGCTTTATTGTCAGTAGGTAGGCACAAAATGCTGGAGTAATTCAGCGGGTGAGGCAGCAATTCTGGAGAGAAGGAATGGGCGACGTTTCGGGTCGAGACCCTGCTTCAGGCTGATGTCAGTGGAGAGGGCGGGACAAAGATAGAATGTAGGCGGAGATAGTAAGACTGGTGGGAGAACTGGGAAGGGCTATCTGAAGTTGGAGAAGGCAATGTTCAACGCTGGGGTCATGGGCGGAAATCCTCGGGGGACGGGGGATCATGTCCCCCCTATGCTTTGAGAGGTGGGGGACAATCCCCCCCCCCATGTTTTGTAATCCGGACTTTATCAGATGCTTTCTAAGGGAATATTTGGCCTATCAGCGCCCAGCACCGCTTAAAATCAAACTGCTGCATCAAGATGTTGAAGCCCCTGCTGGCCGGTGAAAGACCCCGTGAAGCCCCACGATTCGGGGCGGACGAAGCTGCTGTTGCTGGAGTTCGGAATCGGTCAGCTCCCGATGTTACCGTCCACAGGGCCCACGGCCGAAGCCTCATGATAGCGATTTCCGTGCCTGGCTGGGGTGCAAACTACCCAAGCGAAATATGAGGTGCTGTTCCTCCAATTTGCACTGGGCCTCACTCGGAGGACAATGGAGGAGGCCCAGGACAGAAAGGTCAGATTGGGAATGGGAGGGGGAGTTGAAGGGCTGAGTCACCAGGAGATCAGGTACGTTAAGACAGACTGAGCGGAGGTGTTCAGTGGAACGATCGCCGAGCCTGCGCTTGGTCTCGCCAATGTAGATAAGTTGACTCTTGTTTAAGTGAAACGATCGCTGAGCTCTGCCATTGTCATTTGTCCCGAAATGAAACAATGAAATTCTTACTTGCAGCAGCAGAACAGATATGTAAACATTGTGCTCTACAAACACCATAATAAACTACCAACATGCTCAGTATATAAAACAAAACTACCAGTAATAGTGCAAAGACAAGAACAATGCCTTCCACGTGTAAGTAGTTCGGAGTTTAGTTAGAGGTTGTGGTGTTTAATAGCCTGATGGTTGTTGGGAAGATGGTGTTCCTGAACCTGGATTTTACAGTTTGCAGGCTCCTGTACCTTCTTGCCGATGGCAGGAGTGAAATGAATGTGTGGCCAGGGTGGTGAGGGTCTTTAATGATGCAGGACACCCTATTGAGGCAGTGACACTTGTGGATCCCTTTTTCGATAATGGGTAGATCAGTATCCGTGATGGACTGGGCAGTGGTTTCCACTTTTCATTGGGAAAGGTTTTGAGTACGAAGGTTGGGATGTCATGCTGCAAGTCGCTGGTGAGACCATACCTGTGTGCAGTTCTGGTCACACAGCTTTAAGAAGGACATCATTAGGTTGGAAAGGTGCAGAAGCGATTCACCCGGCTGGTACCTTGCGGGTTTGAGTTGTAGGGAGAGGTCGCACATCCCAGGACAATGTTCTTGAGAGTGTAAGAGGCTAAGGGGTGATCTTCTTGAGGTGAAGTTGATCATGAGGGGCATGAACAAAGTGAATGCTCACTATCATTTTCCCAGGATAGAGGATTCCAAAACTACAGGGCAAAGGTTTAAGAGGAGATTAAGGTTAAAGGGAACTCAGAGATTTTTTTTTTCATTCAGAGGGTAGCCCGAATCTGGAATGAGTTCCTAATGGAAACTATGGAAGCAGGTACAATTCTGAATGTCAAAAGTAACATTGGGAAAGGTAGATGGATCGGAAAGATGTAGAGGGTTATGGGCCAAATGCTGGTATATGGGACTAGTGGATTGAAAGGCATGTTTCCATGTTGTGTAGCTCTATGAAGCTGTTAGTACCAAAGTGGAGATCTAGTAACGTCACTCTGTCCCACGAACCTCCAAATGCACAGTTTTTCATTAAACTCTTGGAGTCCGCATTACCAGGTTGAGCCAGCAGGAGGCGAAGGTTGAGCCGCGAGGTTGAGCCAGCAGGAGGCGAAAGAGTTTTCAAAGCCAGTTTAGGTCTTCAGCCTGAGGTTCTCCTCCTAATCCAACCCACAGTGGCAGCCGGCTTACAGATACTCTCCCAGATTAGATCCAGGGTTTATACCTCACTCCACCTCTTTATAGATTTTAACTCATGCATTTGAATCAATCGTCCAAGCTTCTTGTTGTTAAATGGGAGATAATGTATTACTTGTAACACAGAAGACTATGATGCTTAAGAAAAATGCTGGCACAGTCACCCCGACATTCCCATTGCTCCTTTATTTATTTTCCCTATACCCCTTCTTCCTTTTTCGATAGGCACAGCTGTGTCAGGATTGGAGATAATATGGATCATGGGCAGGCAATGAGATGAGTTTAACGCTATCATAATTGGCAAGGACATTATGGGCCTAAGGGCCTGTTCCTGTGCTACACAGTACCACACTGTTCAATGTTCTATGTATAGGTTTTTCATGAACATTCATGAAAAGTAACATCACACTAACATAACACGATGTTGGTAAAAATAGCAGTTTCGATTTTGGAACATTAACATCACTTTTCAGTACACAAACTCCCTTTTCTATAGTCCTGAAAACCATACCATTCCATGCATACCAGGTTCAGGCAACCATCTGTAGCGTGGATCAGGACACAGAGCCATTGCTCACTCCAGCACCTGCAACACCATTCACGTCTATCTAATCCATATCCCTTTTTAATACATTTTACATGCGTTGTTACTCTTCATCCAACAGATTCCTTGACATTCTTGCTCAGCAACGTAGCGAATCAATTGTGACACAAGAAAGTGTTATTGATGCTGGAATCAAATGTTCAACCAGTTTCCATGGTAAACCACATCATTTTTTTCATCCAAAAAATAAATTGTGCAGAGCATGTAGTTTTTTTCTGTTTTATCCTCCTTCAGTTTTATATACATATACACACAGACACACACAGATATATATGTGTGGATATGTATATATATATATATATATATATATATATATATATGTGTGTGTGTGTATGCCTTCCCGAGCCCCCATTCGCCATGATGGTATTTTGGTCACAGTCACAGAGGTCGACATCAGAAGATCCTTCAGAGGGGTGAACCCTCAGAAAGCGCCTGGACCTGATGGTATACCCGGTTGTGTTTTAAAAACCTGTGTGGACCAACTGGCTGGTGTGTTTACCGACATTTTCAAACTCTCACTTCTGATGTCTGAGGTTCCCAGCTGGTTTAAAAGGGCATCAATAATACCGGTGCCCAAGAAGAGCAAGGTGACATGCCTCAATGACTATCGACCAGTGGCACTAACGTCGGTGGTGATGAAGTGCTTTGAGAGGCTGATCATGGCGCAAATCAACTCATACCTCGACAAAAACCTGGACCCACTGCAGTTCGCTTACCGCCAAAACAGATCAACGGTGGATGCAATCTCGCTGGCCCTCCACTCCACTCTGGACCACTTGGACAACAAAAACTCATATGTAGGCTGTTATACATTGACTACTTAATACCATCATCCCTTCCAAGCTGGTTACCAAACTCGCAGAACTGGGTCTCTGCGCATCCCTCTGCAATTGGATCCTCGACTTCCTTATTCACAGACCACAGTCCATATTGGTGGAAATGTGCCATCCTCGATAACAATCAGCACAGGAGCACCTCAAGGCTGTGTGCTCAGCCCCCTGCTGTACTCACTCTATACTCATGATTGCGTAGTTGGACATAGTGCAACTCCATCATCAAGTTCGCCAATGACACTACTGTTGTGGGACGTATCACTGATGGGGATGAGCCAGAGTATAGAAGTGAGATCGACCGATTGAGCAAATGGTGCCAGCACAATAACCTGGCTCTCCACACCAGCTAAACCAAGGAACTGATTGTGTTCTTCGGAAGGGGTATGATGGGGACCCACAGTCCCGTTTATATCAACAGGTCGATGGTGGAAAGGGTCAAGAACCTCAAATTTCTGGGTCGTGCATATTTCCGAAGATCTCTCCTGGTCCCAGAACATTGATGCACTCATAAAGAAAGCACATCAGCGCCTCTACTACCTGAGAAGATTACGGAGAGCCGATATGTCAAGGAGGACTCTCTCGAACCTCTACAGGTGCACAGTAGAGAGCATGCTGACCGGTTGCATCGTGGCCTGGTACGGCAACCTGAGCGTCCAGCAGCGGAAAAGGCTGCAAAAAGGTGTAAATACTGCGCAGTCCATCATCGGCTCTGACCTCCTTACCATCGAAGGGATCTATCACAGTCGCTGCCTCAAAAAGGCTGGCAGCATTATCAAGGACCCACACCATCCTGGCCACACACTCATCTCTCCGCTGCCATCTGGTAGAAGGTACAGGAGCCAGAAATCTGCAACATCCAGATTCAGGAACAGCTACTTCCCCACAGCCATCAGACTATTAAACACAACTTCAAACAAGCTCTGAACTATAACAACCTATTACACTTTATCTGTGTATTTATGTGTGTATATATATATTCTATGGTATATGGACACTGATCTGATCTGTATTTATGCCTACAATATTCTGTTGTGCTGAAGCAAAGCAAGAATTTCATTGTCCTATCTGGGACACACGACAATAAACTGTCTTGACTCTTGCCTCTTACATAGAAGATAGACACAAAAAGCTGGAGTAACTGATCGGGACGGGCAGTATCTCTGGAGAGATGGAATGGGTGACATTTCGGGTCGAGACCCTTCTGCAGACCTGAAACGTCACCCATTTCTTCTCTTCAGAGATGCTGCCTATCCCGCTGATTTACTCCAGCATTTTGTGTCTACCTTCGGTTTAAACCAGCATGTCTGTGGCGCCTTACGGAGGCGCCGTGGCTGCCATTGAGAGGCCGGTACATCGCGGGCCGTGGTTGAGCCTCGCAGGTCGACGGAGTCCACGGCTGGGGCCGAGGTCAGCGTCACGGAGGTGGCCGGAGAGGACCCGGCGGCGTTAGTGGAGAGGGCGGTGTGCCGGTCGATGATGATGCTGACCGACGGACGAGGACAGACACGTGAGAGTGAGGATGCTGCTGCCGGGGGAAGGAACAAAGGAGGACCCGGCGTGGGTGACCTCTGTGGGGGAGGGGGAGGGGGGATGAACAAAGGGGGAACTGGCGCAGTGGGATTTGTAACTTTGTAAGCGCCCCTTTATGGGCCACTATTTGCATACCTTGGCAAGGTATACAAGCAAAGAATTTAACTGTGTCTTGTTACATGTGCCAAATAAAGTATAAAGTAAATAATGTATGTATACATATATATATGTAAATGTATGTGTGTGCATCTATGTGTGTGTGTGTATTGCATTTCATGACATATACAGCACAGGAACATTTATTTGGCTAAAATGTCCATGACAATAATGTAACGGAAATGTTCTTTATTACTTTACTACCTCCCCTTCAGATGTTATATTTTGTATCTTGGAATATTTTTCAACACAAATCAAATCTTTTTGGCCAAAATGATCATTCTGATCAATTTTTTGTTTTTTTGCTAAAAGATGATTTGGGGATTTTCCCTGGGCTTTTATTGTTTTGTTTTAAAGATCAGGATGTGGCAGGTGAAAGGGAATCAATTGCCTCCAAACTGGTAATGCCTTCTCCTAAGATAGACACAAAATGCTGGAGTAACTCAGCGGGACAGGCAGCATCTCTAGAGAGAAGGAATGGGTGACGCTTCGGGTCGAGACCCTTCTTCAGACTGGAATAGTAAAGATGCAGGAGTGGGGGCTCGGAAAGCAGAAGTCATTACAGAGACGAAGGGCATGTGAGGCATCTTGGACATAGGTCGGGAGAGATTGGACCAGGAGGGATAGGATGGAGTCGAGGTATTTGGAAATCATTTCAGTGGGACATGGGCAGGCAGAAACAATGGGTCTGCCAGGGCAGTTGTGTTTATAGATTTTGGGGAGAAGATAAAACGGGGATGTGCGTGGCCGAGAAACGATAAGGCTGGAGGCTGTGGAAGGCAGATAGGCAGAGGGAGAGTTAGAAGTGATAAAATCAGAATGGTCTGTGAGATTATGGCCTGGTGCTCATCTGTGGGATCCTAGTCCAAGGATAAGTAGGAAGAGGTATCTGAGAGTTGGCGGTTGGTCTCAGTGCCTGAAGAAGGATCTGAACAAGGGTCTCGACCCGAAAGGTCACCCGTTCCTTCTCTCCAGAGATGCTGCCTGTCCCGCTGAGTCACTCCAGCAGTTTGTGTCTATCTTCGGTTTAAACCACCATCTGCGGTTCGTTCCTACACAATACCTTCTCCTAATTTAATTCTGTATTCCAGGGTTGTGAGAATAATGTCTCACGACTCCAGAATGTGTCAGAAAATTAAGAAACGACACCCACTTAGTACAAAGCTAATTGCTTCTCAGTATAATGTCTTTGTTGGCCAGATGTATGAATAGCTGAGGAAAGAAGGAATATCAGGACTTCATTGTGTATCAGTGTTACAGGTTCTGGGTATCTTCATCAATTATGGTCAATCAAGCTGAGTACTAAGGTCAACTTTTAACTCAACGACTCCAATTAAATCAAACTTACAGATGCTTTAATCAAAAAGTTTAGTTTAGAGCCAGCGTGGAAACAGGCCCTTCGACCCATCGAGTCCACACCCACCAGCAATACCCATACACTTATGCCCCTGTCCCACTTAGGAAACCTGAACGGAAACCTCTGGAGACTTTGCGCCCCACCCAAGGTTTCCGTGCGGTTCCCGGAGGTTTTTGTCAGTCTCCCTAATGGTCGAAAGTGGTTTCCGCTTCTTCTATGTTCTGGCGATTATTTCAAAAAATTCAAAACCGACCGCTACTAAAAATAGGTTGCCTTTTTAAAAATCAATAATGTTTTAGTCGATTGCGGTGGTAGTTGAAGGTGGTTGCCGGAGGTTGCAGTAGTGGAAGGTAAGACCTCCCTGGTGGAATAAAGCTGGGTGAAAAAAAGTTCACCATAAAACTATGCGCTCTAGTCTTTGACATTTTCAGAGACGGTGGTGGAGGTAGATACGATGGTAGCATTTAATAGATTTTTAGATAAGCACATGGATCTGCAGGGATTAGAGGGATATGGGTCATGTGCAGGTAGGTGAGATTAGTTTAGCCTGTCTCCTTGCACACTCCAAAGACGTGCAGGTGTGTAGGTTAATTGGTTTGGTATTAATATAACATTGTCTCTAGTGTGTGTAGGATAGTATTAATGTGCGGGGATCGCTGGTCGGTGTGAACTTGGTGGGCCGAAGGGCCTGTTTCCACATTGTATCTCCAAAACCATAAAAACTAAAGTCGTACAGCGTGGAAAGAGGCCTTTCGGCCCGACTTGCCCATGCACGATCTGCTGCAATACGGATCAATGAACGCTGTTATTTGCCGATGCAGTTCACATTACAAAGCATTTATCAGATGCAATAGAAACGCTAGGCGAAGTTTGCATTCTTACTACGACATCAATACTTTTTGTTACACATTAAGTGTAACAAATCAGAATAGGTTTTGTACTGGGATGGGTGTGGGGGTTGCGCTGAGAAGAGGGGAGATGTGTGGGTTATATGAAAAGGTTTGGAAATATTTCTGGTGCTTGGGATCCTTGTCATCTTCGAAACACTGAAACATAGTAAATAGGTACAGGAGGAGGCCATTCGGCCAGCACCGCCATTCATTGTGATCATGGCTGATCGTCCCCAATCAATAACCCGTGCCTGCCTTCTCCCCATATCCCTTGATTCCACCAGCCCCTAGATCTCTATGTAACTCTCTCTTAAATCCATCCAGCGATTTGGCCTCCACTGCCCTCTGTGGCAGTGAATTCCACAAATTCACAACTCTCTGGGTGAAAAAGTTTTTTCTCACCTCATCTTATTTAATCAAGCAATTTTTGCACTCATGTCTATACAAATACAGGGGGGGGGGGGTGGTGGCGCAGCAGTAGAGCTACTGCCTTATAGCGACAGAGATCTGGGTTCGATCCTGACTATGGGTGAATAAAGTCCTAGAAAATAAAAGCAAATTGCTGCTCATTTCATCAATTAAGCCTCTTCATCAATTCTCCACCCTTCTTCCAAAATTGTCGCATTCTGAAAAAAACCCAGTCATGTCTATTATAAAGAGCAGGATGACCATGTGTGTTGCCATTGAGGTCAAAATGATTCTAAAGCACCTTTAACTAGGTATGTTACAAAACTTACCTTTAGCGGCGCTGCACTTCTGCCGCTCCCCGTGTGCGCGACTTTAGCGCCTGTCAGAGGGGGGCGGGCTTAAAGTGCCGATTTTCACCAGACCAGGATAATCGATGAATGTCGGGCGATTTAATTGCGGAAGAAAAATCGCTCCGACATTTCATCCATTAAGGTATTTTTAAATTACTCTAAGTTATTTATTAACTAGAGTAATTTAAAAATCACCTTCAAAAGCCGTGACCGCAGACCACCGGAAGCATTTTCCGTAGGGGAGAAAAAAAGGTAAATACTTTATTTTTTTATTAAAAGTTGGTTTTTTGGGAGGCATAAATACTATTTTAATGTTGCGAAATGGGGTCCCCAAAAAATGTATGAACCCCCAGTATTTTTCCCCCCGACTTCACCGCTAACCGCAACGTTCCAATCCACCGCATTCCGCTAAAACCCACTCGCTAGTTGATTTAAATGGCCATTTATTTACAGGCATTAAACACTAAATTCCTTCCATTTGGCCCAGAAATTCATGAAAATGAGATTTAAAAATTATGTTATATTGTGGATTATTGTGTGAATGTTATTTGGACACTTAGGCAATTAAAAAAAAGTTTATCTTTTCTTAAGAAATTGATAGATGTTTAGATCTACTCATTGAATTTTGTAATTAGCTACAATTAGATAACTAACTAATTATATACTTTAATTTCAGGTAATCCAAGTAAGATTGTTTAATATTTGTTTCAGAATGCTTCAATCTATAATGACTGAAAATTTCATTGAGTTCTCTTAATTTTTAATAAAGTTATGGGCTTTTAATTTTTCCAGATCACAGCTTTTGAGTTAAGTCAATTGAAAGGCAATGGGAAGCAAGATACTCATTTCCGAGCATGAAAATGGCCATAACTTTCTTAATACTGAAGATATGAAAGTAAATTAGGTGTCAAATTAAACTTCTTGTTATGCTTTATCTGATGGGATAAATTGCAGACTTGATTTTTAAAATCTCAAAATTTTGTAACATTGCTACTTTAACAACGAATGGCTTCAGCATATTATGTGCGTTGCTTTTACAAACTCAAAGAAATTCACCTGCAACCCTAGAGATATCATAGGTTATGGGGAGAAGGCAGTGGAAGGGGGTTAGGAGAGATAGATCAGCCATGATTGAATGGAGGAGTAGACTTGATGGGCCGAATGGCCTAATTCTACTATCAATTATGGCTTATTATAGTAAAATAATGTTCCATGTCCCATTCTTATCAAAGTTTGTTGCCTAATAATACCTCCCAACGGCAGCTTATTAATACCTAATCCTGTCCCTGCCATAGTTGTCAAAGTGGCTCGAATCAAAATTATGGTGCATTTCTCCTCCACTCTCTGTAGTCTTTAGAACGTCCTATTACACCACCCTTTTGTCACTTCCTTTGTTATTCTATTGGCAGAGATTGCCGAATAGTAGTTACAGTCCTTGGCAGTTGCCTGGTGTTAGATATTTTCCAGTGGTGCAGCTGGATGAGCTGCTGCCTCAAAGTGCCAGCGACCCGGGTTCCATCCCAACCTCGGGTGACTGGTTAGCATGCAACAAAAGCTCTTCACTGTACCTCGGTACACATGACAATAAACTAAACTAGCGTGCTGTCTCTGCGGAGTTTGCACGTTCTCTCCGTGACCGTGTGGGTTTCCTCCAGGCGTTCCAGTTTCCTCCCACATCCCGAGGACGTGCAGTTTTGTAGGTTAGAATCATAGAAAATATGTGCAGGAGTAGGCCATTCAGCCCTTCGAGCCAGAACCGCCATTCAATATGATCATGGCTGCTCATCCAAAATCAGTACCCCGTTCCTGCTTTCTCCCGATATCCCTTGATTCCGTTAGCCCAAAGAACTAAATCTAACTCTCTCTTGAAAACATCCAGAGAATTGGCTTCCACTGCCTTCTGTGACAGAGAATTGCACAGATTCACAACTCTCTGGGGTGAAAAGGTTTCCCCTCATGTCAGTCCTAGCCTGTCCAATCCTTTAAGAATGTTATATGTTTCCATATGATCCTAAATTCCTGTGAATATAAGCCCAGTCGATCCACTCTTTCATCATTTGTCAGGTTAATCAGCCACTGTAAATTCTCCATGAATTGATGAGAATTTGGGGTAACATAGAACTGCACCTCCATACACATGATAATAAACTAAACTACAAAGAAACTAGTGTGAACAGGTGGTCAGATTGGACTTGGTGGGCCGAATGGCCTGTTTTAATGCTATGTATTTAAACAAAAATATTTTGTGTTATATCCAATTTCCAATGATATGTACTTCAAATAATTGTTTAAAATTTCCTAATATTTTTAGGTGTTGTTTAAAATTGCTTCATTGCTCGGTGTTGGTGAATAGTGTTTAGGGTTTGCAAATGTATCATTGCTGGCCTTCCTCCTTGGTTTTACAATGAAAATGCATGAACCTCGTGGTTAAGTTCCGCACAACAGGATTGAGATAGAAGCCAATTATGTTACCAGGGTGTTACACAACCTTTAACTCCTGGCAGTTGCGTTCAAAAATAATTTCACCCAAATTTGGCAGCAAGTTGGCGGTCATGCAAAAAAAGGCTTTATTGGTGGTTAGTGTGAAGGGACCAGTGCAGTTCTTCCCAGGCAGAATGAGAATTTCTATTTTTTAGCTACCAACCCAGGCTATATGTGAAATAATTTGCGTGAATCTTGAATCAGTTTAAGATATGCAATGTACCTCGTGAGCAGCAATAGCGTGCATTAACTGTATCAGCAAAAACAAAAGCATATGGGTGTAACAAATTAACTTGGATCACTTAACTCATGGTTTGAACAGTGTTGATTATTAATTAAGGGAACCATGAGCAGTTCTATGAATATATCTGTCCTATGGCCCCGTTGTTCACGATAGACACAAAGTGCTGGAGTAACTCAGCGGCTCGGACAGAATCTCTGGAGAAAAGTAATGGGCAACGTTTCGGGTTGAGACCCTTAGTTCCTTTCTATATACATTGTTCAAGAATTGCCTTGTTTGGCAAAGTGTCCCACAATGTGTATTGTATATTGTAATAAACTTCAGACTTTAGAGATTCAGCGGGGGAACAGGCCCTTTGGCCCACCGAATCCGAGCTGACCAGCGATCATCACATACACTGGCACTATCCTACACACTAGGGACAATTGACAATTTTAACCGAAGCCAATTAATTACAAACCTGTACATCTTTGGAGTGTGGGGGGAAACCGGAGCACCTGGAGAAAACCAACACAGTCGCAGGGAGAATGCATAAAGTCAGTGCAGACAGCACGTGTAGTCAGGATCGAACCCGGGTCGCTAGCGCTATAAGGCAGCAACTCTACCACTGCGCCACTGTGCCGCCGTCATCTAGACATAACTAAAACTCTGACCTTGTTATCTTCCGGTTTGGCGGCCTTTCTATTTGCGCAAAAATGGTTCGCGATAGTGCACGATTTTTCTGCAGTTCACTCGCCATTCTCTTGTGCTGCGAGTGCACCAAGTTTTGTTCGGATCGGTTGAATGTCGTAAAAGTTAGCGAGGTTTAACCATTTTTTAAACTGTGCGTGTGCAGATCGATCTCTTCTCCTGCAAATTAGCGCCGCGTGGATTAGTCTCTTCCCCGTCTCTCCCCGGGATGCACCGCCCCTTCCTGCGCCTTCGCGTTTTTACTGGAGCTGAGGAAAGCCGGCGGTTTCCAACCGGACTTTCGGAGGGACCCAAGGCAGCCCCCCCACCCCAAGCAGCAGCCTCACTCCAAGCAACAGCACAGCCCCAAGCAGCAGCACAGCGTCGGAGGCCCAGCCCAGCCCAGCCCAGTCCGGAGTCGGAGACCCAGCCCGACCCGGAGTCGATGATGTCGCCGATGTCACCAAATGGAAAGCGGAGACTGATCCTGGCGGAGGAGAACGACCAGCACCCGCTGTGAGTCCCCATCGCACCCCCAATTCCAGCCACTACTCCTCTGGTTCTCCTTGCTAGCTCCTCCCACGTGCCCTCCCTTCCCCCCCTACTGACACACCCCTCTCCCCCACACTACTCCCCTGCCCACATACCCCCCTCCACACACACCCACCCCCCCACACATGCTCACCCCCCCCCCACACACATCCACCCCCACTGCCCACACGCCCTGCCACCCACAACCCCCCCCCGCCCCCACAACCAGCCCCAAGCACCCCATACCCACCCCCCCCACACACCCCCTCCCCCCCCCGGCCGACACACCCCTCTCCCCACACTATTCCCCCCCGCCCACACCCCCCCCGTCCACACACACCCACCCCCCCACCCACACATACTCACCCCCCCCACCCACACATGCTCACCCCCCCCCACACACATCCACCCCCACCCCCATTGCCCACACGCCCACAACCCCCCCGCCCCCACAACCAGCCCTTCCCCCACACCCCCAAACACCCCACACCCACCCCCCCACACACCCCCTTGCCCATCCCCCCCCCGCCCCACACAAGCCCCCTGTCCCCCCCTGCCCCCAACCCCCAGGCCCCACTCACCCCTCTCCCCGCTCACACACCCCTCCCCCCCCCCCCACACACACACAACCTTCCCACATTCCTCTTCCCCCCCCCACACCTCCCTGCCCACACACACCCCTCCAACGGGTCCAAGTTAGTCTAGCTAGTAATAAAACAGTACTTGTTCTCACCTGAAAATCACTAACAGAAGTGTTGAACGGCAAACAGGAATGGAAGGCACGGTTCATTTCATTTCGGAGTCACGTGAGTGACTTCGTGAAGAGCCCGCCGGCGCGCATGCTCGACATATCGTCGTACCGCGTTGCTGCGACGGCTGGCGGTGGAGCGCGCTCCTCGCCAGCCCTTCAGAAGGGGCCACGGAGGTAAGTATCCTACCTTTAGTTGGTGGTCCTTGGTGTGGGTTTTGTCTTGCAGCAAGGACATGGATGGGAGTTCCAAGGGCCGGAGGACGTCAGGACGAGTTCGCCGGTCAACAGTTCCGGGGCCTTTACCATCGGCAGTACCTGCAACGCAGGCCGGGACTCAGGCGGAGATGTGGGTAAGCCCTGTGTTTACAGGTCCAGATCCGCCAGCACACCACAGCTCGGACGAGTTCGACGAGGAGGAGTGTGGTGTGCCGCCAGAGCAGGGGGACCCTGCCATGGCAGTCAGGTCGTCAGCGGGCTCGCTGGCGACCTCGAGCTGGGTGCGTGCGGCTGCACGGCCAGTTCCACTCAGCCCTCCGAGTAGGGGAAGGGCAGCAGCCCCGAAGCCAAACCCTGCCAGGGCTAAGGCATTGCCTGACACGGAGGAGCGGTCAGGTTCCAGGGCGAGACCCGGGGCGGCTGTGAGGTCCAGCCGGCACAGCCCGACTCTCGACGCCGGGACGGGTCGGTTGAGTCGGGTCTCGTCGCGGTCGCCGAGCCCCCCATGGATGGGTGGGCGAGACCATGCGTCGGCAAAGTCCACGATGTGGGCAGCCGGCAAGCCTGCGCGGGCTTCAGGCAGCCATGCTTCGGCTGGTGCCGACACCACGCCGCAAGTGCCCTTAGTGGCAGCGGCTTCAGCTCCCGCTAAACGGAGGCGGTTGAACACGCCCGCGCGGGAATCGCGCAGTTTCGCCTCGGCGGCTGTTAGCGACAACTACCGGCACCGGCAGGGCCTCGATGAGGTGCGGGCCGATGATAGGAGCCCGGTTTCTTTTCAGAGCCGGAGGACTCCGACCACCTGGGTGTTCAGGGTGAAGGGCGTATTGACCGTATGGAGCGGCTGCTGGAGCTCCTGCTTCAACGTCAACTACAGCAGGGCAGCAACAGGCACAGGGCGTCGTCACCAGCCTCTACCATCAGCCTGGAGCAGCAGGAGGAGGAGGTTTTGGTGGATTCCATATCACCTCCGTTGGAGGTGCCAGCGGAGGATCTTCTGGATGTGGCGACCAAATTGCGGCCCCACATTCATGTGGACTTCCTTTAAACGCAAAGCTGGCAGCCACTGTGGACTTTCTTAACAACCAGCAACTACAGGAAGAAGTCCTCATTCAGGCAATGAGCCGTCACAAGGCTCCATCCAATTGCAACTCCCTCAACGTGCCTGTGGTCAATATGCCGATATGGGGCAACATCAGTGCGGCTATCCGTCAACAAGAGGTAAAATTGCAGCGGATCCTGAAGCTCCTCACGGCCGGTATTACCGCCTTTGCGCGGTCGGTGGACGGGGACGAACTGAATTTGGACCAGGAAGATGCTCTGGCCCTCCTGTGCGCGACCCAGCACGAAATCAACGGGTTTCGCAAAACCAGCATCCGCCCAGCGCTCAATCCAAAGTCTGCAGGATTGTACAAACCACCTCCGCCGCCCCGCCCCGTCAGCTCTTTGGGGAGGACCTCTCGAAGAGAGTCAAAGAGCTTGACGAACCAGCCAAAACGGTGGGGATCATGCGCTCTCAGAGTGCCCCCGCACCGTCAGGCTCAAAGTCTCCATACATTCGATCACGAGGGTCTGCTAGTACCTCGATGAGGACCCACCCTCAAGCTCCACAACGACAGCAACATCAGACCCAGCACCAGGGGTCTTTTTTAGGACAGCGTCGGCAGAGACCCTGGTGGAAAACGAAGACGCCGCGCCCTCAAGCCAACCCAGCACCTCCACGTCCACCCACGCGTGTCTAGGACCGCCGGTAACCACGGGGGTGAGGGGGTCTGGTTCTCTCTTTCTCTTTGTTTAACTTCACATGTTGGTGGTCGCCTTCGGTTGTTTTTGGGTGCATGGGGTAATTTTACTGGTGACGAGTATGTGTTGCAGAATATTCAGGGGCATAAAATTGAGTTTATAATGGCGACATTCCTCCATCCCAGCACATGCCCGCTCGAACGTTTAAATTATCTGCTGCAGAACAGGCAGCTGGCTATAAGGAACTGTTAAGTCTTGAGCACAAAGGAGTGATTGAGAGAGTGGTGCATGAGCCAGTTGAATTTGTTTCGAACATATTCACCAGACCTAAGAAGGATGGAGGTTGTCGTGTCATTATTGATCTAACCCGTTTGAATTCTTTTGTAACATATACTCATTTTAAAATGGATACGTTTGAAACAGCCAAATCATTGATTTCTCATGGTTGCTTTATGGCATGCATCGATTTAAAAGACGCATATTATTCCGTATCCATCCAGAAATGTGACAGAAGGTTTTTGAAATTCATCTGGATGGGGCAACTCTGGCAGTACAAGGCTTTGCCTAATGGGCTCACCACAGCCCTAGATTGTTCACTAAATTAGTGAAGCCAATTATGGCTTATTTGAGACAACGACACCATATAGTTATGGCCTATTTAGATGATATCTTAATTGTGGGCCACACCCTGGAATTGGCTGAACAGGGTGTTGCAGCTGCTGTCGATATATTTCAACAATTGGGGTTTATTGTCCATCCAGAGAAATCAAAGTTCTACCCTGCCCAGGTGATTAATTACCTAGGGTTCACGGTGAACTCTATAAGCATGAGGGTTACCATTCCAATTAACAAGATTGAGGAGGTTACCCAGGTGTGTCAAGATTTAATCCGCACCAATATACCATCGATTCGGCACTTAGCTACAATAATTGGGAAGCTGGTAGCTTTGTTTCCGGCAGCGCGATATGGACCTTTGCATTATCAGAATTTGCAAAGAGCTAAAATTGCTGCGTTAAAACAGAACGCTGGTCATTATGATCGGTCCATGCAGCTGCCACCCGAAGCGATAAATGAGTTGCAATGGTGGGTGTGTCACATTAGCAGCTCATTCAAGCCTATTAGGGAGGCTAATCCGGTGGTATATTTGCAAACTGATGCAAGCTCCAATGGTTGGGGAGCCACGAATAATTGCTCTAGTTGTGGTGGCAGATGGGACACCCTTGAATCAACGATGTTGTTAACTCAAGGGATTAACTATTTGGAGTTGCTGGCAGCATTCCACGGACTTCGTGCGTATTGTTCCAAGGTTGTTGGAGCACATGTCTGTCTCCAAATAGACAACACCACAGCAGTGGCATACTTAAACCATATGGGTGGTACCAGGTCAGTTTCGTGTGACAAATTGGCTAACTCAATTTGGCTCTGGTGTGTTCAAAGAGACATTTGGATTTCAGCTACCTATTTGCCAGGTGAGCGTAATACTGTGGCGGACACCAGGTCACGCAAATTTAATGACAATATTGAATGGATGTTGCATCCTGAGATTTTTTCTAAAGTCACAGCCAATTTGGTAAACCGGACATTGACCTCTTTGCGTCACGGTTGAACCATCAGGTACCAACCTACGTTTCATGGGAACCAGATCCTGGGGCTATAGCGCTAGATGCATTCTCGCTGGACTGGGGGAAGTGGTTTTTCTATGCCTTCCCCCCGTTTTGCCTCATCAGTCGGGTATTGCGAAAGATTCAGGCAGATGCTGCCAAGGGCATCCTTATTATACCCGACTGGCCCACACAGCCTTGGTATCCGGTGGTCTTTGACATGCTCAATGAACCTTGGGTCCTTTTGAAGGGTTGCCCACAATTGGTTACTCACCCTGTCTCAGGGGAGCCACATCCCTGCCATGGCTATTTAAATTTGTTGGCTTGCAGGTTCTGAACAGGCCGTTAGTCCAATACGGCCTCTCGGCTCGGACCATGGATACCATCGGGACGTCGTGTCGAGAGTCCACAAGGCGAAGATACCGCTCGCATATTAAGAAGTAGGAAGCCTACTGCAGCCGCTCTCGCATCACGTACGATGACGTGACAATAACCGACGTCCTGGAATTCCTCGCGGGGTTGCACCATGATGAACACTTAAGTTACAGTGCCATCAACAGCGCCAGAAGTGCGCTATCATTCTACCTCAGTTTGGAGGTAGGATCCAACAGGCTAGTGTCCAGACTCATGCGGGGTATATTCAATATGAATCCGCCTACACCACGCTATAATATCACCTGGGATGTCAGGGACGTATTAACCCTGCTCAGGACGTGGTCACCCATGGAAGGGCTCCAACTGGACCAAATCACCATGAAGCTGGTGATGTTACTAGCGCTGACTTCAGCTCAGAGGGTACAGACACTACACAAACTTCGTGTCGACAGAATGACGTCTACCCCCACAGAAGTAGTCTTTTTCATTGACGAGCTACTAAAGCAGCATAGACCTGGGTGCACAGGGCTGCAGCTGAAGTTCCTGGCATACCCCGCAGATGCTAGGCTATGTTAGCCTCACATATCCGCCACTATGTCAAGGTAACGGCACGCATCAGAGGAATGGAGAGATACCTGCTTGTCACTCATAAGAGACCTCATCATCGAGTGACAGTCCAGACGATATCCAGGTGGCTTCGAGTCGTCTTGGGTAAGTCAGGTATCGACACTAATGTGTTCAAGTCTCATTCCACCAGGGCTGCATCGACGTCAGCGGCGAGGGTCATGGAGGTGCCCATGGACCAAATTCTCGCCACAGCAGGATGGGCTAATGAAGCTGTGTTCCAGCGTTTTTATAACAAGCCTGTTGCTGCTCCTCTACAGTTCGCAGAAACCGTGCTGAATGCAGGTCAAGAACGTGGCGATGTCCCCGCATGAGGGTTTTTTGATTTGTTATTAATAACTCTGCTCTTGTTTTGCAGTATGAACTGTTGAGCAAGTTTGTTCCTCCCATCCATCCCTGGTAGTGGTGTGTCAGCATGGACGTGGTCCAGGGCGTGTAATCACAGAAGCTTTGAAGTCTTCACGAAGTCACTCACGTGACTCCGAAATGAAATAGTAAGATTGAACGAGAACTTACCAGTTCGAAGGTTGATCTTTATTTTATGAGGAGTCGAAGTGAGGGATTTCGTGCCCTCCTCGCCCAACCCTCAATCACCTTCATCTGGTAATCTTAGTCAATTCAATCATACTATGCGAAGTCATTTCTATTGTTGGTTCTGTGATTCCACGCCGCTACTTTGAAGTATGTCGAGCATGCGCGCCGGCGGGCTCTTCACGAAATCCCTCACTTCGACTCCTCATGAAATAAAGATCAACCTTCGAACTGGTAAGTTCTCGTTCAATCTTACTAATCTTAGTCACTTCAATCTTACTATGCGAAGTCATTTCTTTTGTTGGTTTCTGTGACTCCACGCCGCTACTTTGAAGTATGTCGAGCATGCGCGCCGGCGGGCTCTTCACGAAATCCCTCACTTCGACTCCTCATAAAATAAAGATCAACCTTCGAACTGGTAAGTTCTCGTTCAATCTTACTATTCCTAATCAAACTTCCGGACTATCCCAGGGTAGGGACACTGTGCCTTACAGTTGCATAGGTTCCCCGCGGCAACAGGAATACTGTGACCAGATAAGTAAAGCCAAGTATTCAAGATGGAGCATTGCAGCTTCACAGCCCAGAACATCAAAGAGCAGAGGTAAACTTCGCATTCAGTCAGGCCCTGAATGCTACCATCAGCTACTAGTTGCACTTTTTATTTAGTTTAGTTTAGTGATACAGCCGGAAACAGGCCCTTCGGCCCTACGAGTCCGCACCGACTCCCAGCGACCCCCACACATTAACACCAATCTACACACACTAGAGACAATTTTATACATGTACCAAACCAATTAACCAACAAACCTGTATGTCTTTGGAGTGTGGGAGGAAACTGAAGATCTCGAAGAAAAGATGCGCAGGTCAAGGGGGAGAACGTAGGAACTCTGTACAGACAAGCACCCGTAATCAGGGATCGAACCCGGGTCTCTGGCACTACTGCTGTGCCTACCTGCCGACCATTATCCTGACGACCTATTTTGAAGGCAAATTTTATTCCTGATTGCAACAGCCATTGGCAGAGCTAAGTTTATTTAAACTTCTGTTTCACAAACCCACATCTTTTATCAAGAGAGAAACAAAACAACAAACTTTAGACCTGCTTATTATTCTCCAAGGTTTAAAGGTTTAACCTTTGAAACTTTGAAGTCAATTGAGTCATTCATTGTTGACCTTTGGAGCTCCTGCTTTGACGTAATCGGGATTTGTAAACACATGGAGACTTCCTGCTGGTGGCATTTTCAAGCAGGGTTATTTAGTATAATAAGAACATAACGACGTTCATTTTTGCATCATCCACAGCTATAGAACAGTAACACCAAGCCACCACCATTGCATCAAACTCTGTGATCACAGCCGGTGTACACATAATGCAGCTGATTCATGTCACACCGCATGCACCACCTGTCTTTCCTATAAATAGTCGTGGACTAGCAATCATGGTAGCGCAGCGGTAGAGTTGCTGCCTTACAGCGCCAGGGACCCGGGTTCGATACTGACTACGGGTGCTTGTCTGCACGGAATTTGTACGTTCTCCCTCTGACCTGCGTGGGGTTTCTCCGGGATCTCCGGTTTCTTCACACACTACAAAGACGTACAGGTTTGGAGGGTTAAGGTTAGGTAACGGAATGACTAGAACTGCATGTAACACTCCATATGAAGTCTAACCAAGGTTTTATACAGTTGTACCGTGACTTCCTGACGCTTATACTCAAGCCTCGACCATTGAAGGCAAGCATAGATGGACATAAAATACTGGAGTAACACAGCGGGACAGGCAGCATCTCTGGGGAGAAGGAATGGGTTGAGACCCTTCTTCAGACTTGTCTTCTTTAGCACCCTATCTACTTGTGTTGCCACTTTCAGGGATCTATGTATTTGGAGTCACATGTTCCGAGGTACAGTGAGGTGCTTTGTTTTGCTCACCCAACCGGCTCCCTCTTTGTTCTTGATGAGAAAGAACTGCAGATGCTGGATAAAACTGAAGGTAGACACAAAATGCTGGGGTAACTCAGTGGGTGAGGCAGTATCTATGGAGAGAAGGAATGGGTGATGTTTCGGGTCGAGACGTCGAGACTGAGAAGGGTCTCAACCTGAAACGTCGCCCATTCCTTCTCTCCATAGATGCTACCTCACCTGCTGAGTTACCCCAGCATTTTGTGTCTACCCTCTTTGTTCTTGGCAGCCCCATCCCCGGGGGGCCCTTCTTTGTTCTCAGCATCGGCCTCCCGTTCCCCCCCCCCCCACCTACCAGGGACCCCTCCGCCCCTCGGCAGGCCATCCTCGGCCCACCGCCCCCCCGCAAAAGCCAGATCACCTCTTCCCCCCTTACATAGAGCATAGAAATTAGGTGCAGGAGTAGGCCATTCGGCCCTTCGAGCCTGCACCGCCATTCAATATGATCATGGCTGATCATCCAACTCAGTATCCCGTACCTGCCTTCTCTCCATACCCTCTGATCCCCTTAGCCACAAGGGCCACATCTAACTCCCTCTTAAATATAGCCAATGAACTGGCCTCAACTACCCTCTGTGGCAGAGAGTTCCAGAGACCCACCACTCTCTGTGTGAAAAAATTCCTTCTCATCTCGGTCCTAAAGGTTCACCAGCGAGCCGTCCCTCTCCTCTCCCGTCCTTTAACCTTTTCTGTCACGTGGGGCACCTAGGTTTTTTTAATTTTTAAAAATATTTTTATTCATTAGAAGCAATTGTACAGAAATATAACCAACGGCATATGACATAATACAGTTATTGTACCCCTTCAATTTTAACTTTTAGCTATAGTTAAGAGACAAGGGAGATAAAGCAAGAGAGAGAAAGGGTGCAAGGATAGAACCCCTTCCCTGGAGAGGGAACACGCGGTGTCCATGGGGACCCTGGAGGCTTTCCGTCAACGCTGGTCACCGCGTGGGGTTGAGGCTATTATAAACAGTGAATGTACTGCTGTACTACAATGATCTGTTCATTATAGTGTGATTTTGATTATGTTTTGTTGTGTTGTATTTTATGATTGTGTTGAATAAAGTTTTTGAAATGGAAAAAAAAAGGATAGAACCCCTAGACTACCAAAATGGTGTAGCCAAAGAGTGAGTAAGTAAAAGAAATAAGAAAGGAATAGAGAAATCAAAAGACAAAAAAAGAAAGAAAAAAAAAAGTGATGATATACCTGCCTCACATCCCTCCCCACCCATCGCCCAACCCGTAATTAGATTTAACTCCAAAGTTGTGTTGTACCATTCTATCCTTGTAATAAATCAATTAATGGTGTCCATGTCTTTGGAAAAATGCTCTGGTTTTTCTGCTAAGACAAGTCTAATATTTTCGATATTACACACCCAGCGTCTCCGACATGTTTGTAATCCACATTTTAAGAGTAGGAACAGATGTATGTTTCCAAAATTGGAGTATTATTTTTTTCGCCGTTATCAGGCCATAATTAAGGAAACGTCTTTGAAATTTTGATTGCTCAGAGCACGCTTCTGACGTACGTAGAATAATCAATTCCGTGTCGGGGTCCAATTTTGTTATTAGTGTTTTTGAGACAATTTCAGAAATTCCTCTCCACTTTAAAAATTCCTCTCCAGGCACCTCGGTTGAATTAAACTCCATCTGCCATTTCTTCTCCCCACTTTGGGAAATTCCATCCAACCTTGGGAAACCCACACAAGTGTAAAAGGCTAAATTGTGTTTCTATTATACAATTAATATAAAGTCCCGCCACTCCAGAATAAAGCGTGCATGTATCACAAAACCTGCTATCATCACGAGCAACAGATGTGGCTGATTCATAACTGCATACGTTCATATGTTATAGCAGCAGAATAATCCATTCGGCCCATCTACTCTGAGATTCAATCATGGCTGATCTGTCTTTCTCTTTCAACCCCATTCTCCTGCCTTCTCCCCATAACCCCTGACACCTTTATAGCCCTGTCCCACGGTACGAGTTCATTCCAAGAGCTCTCCCGAGTTTGCCCTGATTCGAACTCGGAGATTTATGGTAATGGCCACTCGTCGGTACTCGGGGCTCTCGTGGACATTTTTCAACATGTTGAAAAATCTTCACGAGTCTTCTCGAGCTTACCTGCCGTTAGCGAGTCTTCCCGAGTACCTGCCGTTAGCATTACGAGCCGCCAAGAGACATCCCCGAGCTCCGACGTACCCGCTACGTTCATTCTCCGTGCTTACCACGAGTTTGATTTTTTTTTAACTCGGGAGAGCTCTTGAAATGAACTTGTACCGTGGGACAAGGCTTTAACTAATGAAGAATCTGTCAATCTCTGCCATAAAAATATCCACTGACATGGCCTCCACAGCCCTCTGTGGCAAAGAATTGCACAGATTCACCACCCTCTGGTGAAAGAGTTTCTGTTTCTGTTTAGTTCATTGTCACATGTACCGAGGTACAGTGAAAAGTTTTTGTTGCGTGCTAACCAGTCAGCAGAAAGACAATACATGATTACAATCAGTTAATTTACAGTTAATAGTTACATGATAAGGGAATAACGTTTATAGAAACATAGAACATAGAAAATAGGTGCAGGAGTAGGCCATTCGGCCCTTCGAGCCTGCACCGCCATTCAATGTGATCATGGCTGATCATCCAACTCAGTATCCCGTACCTGCCTTCTCTCCATACCCCCTGATCCCTTTAGCCACAAGTGCCACATCTAACGCCCTCTTAAATATAGCCAATGAACTGGCCTCAACTACCTTCTGTGGCAGAGAATTCCAGAGACTCACCACTCTCTGTGTAAAGAATGTTTTCCTCATTTCGGTCCTAAAGGAATTCCCCCTTATCCTTAGACTGTGACCCCTTGTTCTGGACTCCCCCAACATCGGGAACAATCTTCCAGCATCTAGCTTGTCCAACCCCTTAAGAATTTTGTAGGTTTCTATAAGATCCCCCCTCAATCTTCTAAATTCCATCGAGTACAAACCGAGTCTATCCAATCTTTCTTCATATGAAAGTCCTGACATCCCAGGAATCAGTCTGGTGAATCTTCTCTGTACCCCCTCTATGGCAAGGATGTCTTTCCTCAGATTATGGCAAGGTAAAGCCAGCAAAGGATAGTCCAAGGGACATCAGAGGTGGGTAGTAGTTCAGAACTGCTCTCTGGCTGTGGTAAGATGGTTCAGTTGCCCAATAACAACTGGGAAGAAGCCGTCCCTGAAACTGGCGGTGCGGTATTTGCCGGGTATTGAAGTGTGGAAATGCACATCACCTGATTCAGGGGGGTTTGGGCTGTGCCACAGTATTTGTGAAACATGTTATCAGACCAAAGCCCCAGCATACTGAATGGTTCTTTTAGATGTTCTATTATTAAACCTGTTCGCCTCAATGTTAAAATCCATGCTCAACAATACCCACTTCAGTAGCTTGTTGCCTTAAACATCTCCTTGAAAGATGCCTTAGCCACTGGTTTGCAAAATAAAGATGAATGGGTACACTGTGTTCTCTGGCAATGAAGGTATGGTAGCTGAAGGGATCATGTGGTCGACACAACTTGTTTATCGGAACTCTGTTTTGGTCAAGTCACAGGTTCCGGAAGCAAGGTTTTTTTTTTAACATGCCTTCAAAAAATATTTCCTTTCCACATTCTTTTACAGATCTTTCTCGGGACCCTTAATCTCAGTTGACGAAGGTGGCTGCCGTGTGAAGGCGTGGAGTTGTGTTTTCGTCCCAAACCTCATTCCGCTCCCCCTCAGCCACAGCTGGAGTGTCGAGATCTGTTGGAATGCACGGCCGGAGGCAACATCACAAGATCCCCCCCCCCTCCCCCTCCTCGCCCACGTGTTGCTGGCTGTCTAACGACTCCCCCAACCAGGCAACATTCTACACTGTCATGCCCATTAAATAGACCTTGGCATGTGAGCAACACTTGACTGGCAGTCATGTGGTCTTTTACATAATCTCCAGATATCCACCACCTCCAAAGCCTCCACATCCTTACTGTAATGGGGTTCGGGTTAATCATAATGAACAATACAGTGATACAACAGTTAATGCTGCTTCCCCATGGACAGGCTTCCACCCTCGGTCAAGTCTTTGACTGCATGAGTTTCCCACCTCTCTACTTCAATTTCATGACCTCAAAACCATGGTGGTAGATGAATGGGCATTGGTAGATTCCCTTTTAGTATTTTTAATACTAAATGGGTATGGGTATGAATGCTGTGGCTTGCCGTTTGCTACCATACGCACGACTCTTCAAGACTCATAGAGTCATACAGCAAAGGAAACGGGCCCTTCGGCCCAACTCGTCCATGCCGACCAAGATGCCCTATCTACACTAGTCCCACCTGCCACTTTAGCCCCATCTCACTCTAAACTTTTCCTATCCACATACCTGTCCAAATGTCTATTAAATGTTGTTTTTAAACGTGCTTTTAAAAAAATTCTAAATTTAAAAAGCCCACCCAGGGCGGTGGTCAATGGCTAAGATATCGTTCATGGGTAAAAGAAGGTTCAACATGGAGTTGATGGGCAGGTGGGGAAAGAATAAGATGCATGGTGACTAATGGGATTGCCTCCTTGGAGCTAGCACGGATCTGATGGGCCAAATGGTCTCCTTTGCATCATGATAGGTATAAGGTTATAAACAGTGTTCAATGAAAGCAAGGGATAATACCTGCCTCAACTACCTCCTCTGACAGCTCATTCCATATACCACCTCATTCTCCTGCCTTTGTCCCATAATCCCAGACACCCTTTACTAACCAAGAATCTGTCAATCTCTGCCTTAAATTGTTGCAGCATTGAGAAACTCTTCCAACCACCGACACCCCCCCACCCTCCCCCAGTGCATCCTATAAATGTTAATTAGACTCAGAATTTAAACTAGCCATGCCTGGGCCTCACGCCAACACCGTAAAAGGAGTATGTCATTGAATTGATCTAATTAAAATCAACCTTCACGAATAGAGGCTGCAACCAAGCCGACTTCAACGTGACTAAGATCGACTGGGACCTTCCATAGCATCACCTCCAATGTCAGCAAAAAATGGGCCGGATACTGGGTTTTATCATGTTATGTTACTGTATAAAACCCAATATCCTGCACATCTTTTATTGACTGTATTGTGAAAAACCCTGCGTTTTAGTGCGGAGGAAAGAGCTGCAGATGCTGGCTTACACCGAAGATAGACACAAAATGCTAGAGTAACTCGGGGGGACAGAAAGTGATGCACATAGCATGCAACACAATATACAGTGAAAAGAGAATTCTCAAGATGCATCTCATCTGAAGTTCATTTCTCAGCTGTGCACGTTCAGACTATTAAACACTTAAGACCGAGTTCTTTAAGCAGTGATATCGCACATATTTACAACTGCTACAAAGCTTCCTAGAGTCTACAGTTTAACAGCGTTTGCAGATTTTCCACCATAGAAGAGATCTATTAAAAGGCAGCCAGCATCATCAGAGACCCACACCACCCTGGCCACGCATTAATTTCACCCCTGCCATCGGGAACAAGATACAGGAACCTGCAAACTGTAACATCCAGGATCAGGAATAACTACTTCCCCACAGCCATTAGGCTATTAAACACTACATATCTTGGAGCAACAAGTGGGCACAGCAGTGCAAAAACTTGAAAGGATGGGCTACATAACCTACAGCTATGGAGAAGAACGGTTTGGGGTGAGTAAAGGGAGAGGTGGAAAGAAATTACCAACACCAATCAAGTCCAGGAGGCAGCAGGAGATCGAGAGGCTAATCAGAGAGAGGAGACAGTTGAAAAAGCAATGGAAAAAAGCAACTGACGCAGAGAGAGAAGGTCTCATGCTTCTCCAAGAGGACATCAAGAGCCGATTGACAACCTTGCGAAAAGCAGAGAACATGAGGAAACTTCGCAAGAAGAAAGAACACGCAAGAACACGGTTCTACAAAGACCCTTTCAAGTTCATCAAAGACCTCTTCGCAAAGGAAAAAAGTGGAACTTTGAAAACATCAAAACAAGAATTGGAGGAACACCTGGAAAAGGCCCACCAAGACACGAAAAGGCATGAGCAGTTAGTCATCCCACATGACATCCTGCCTATTCAACCACCTGAATTCAACCTGGACACCAGCCCTCCAAAATGGAAAGAGGTAGAGAACACTGTCCGGCGAGCAAGAGCAGCATCAGTTCCGGGGCCAAACGGAGTACCATACAAGCTCTACAAGAACGCACCGGATGTGTTACGCTTTCTATGGAAGCTCATGAGGGTGGTGTGGAAGAAGCAAACAATACCTAAGGCATGGCGAAGGGCCGGCGGCGTACTAATACCTAAAGAAAAGGATGCATCGGACATCAGCCAGTTCCGGCCAATATGTCTCCTCAACGTCGAGGGCAAAATCTTTTTCAGCATTGTATCGCAAAGGCTATCCACCTATCTGGTAACAAACAAGTACATTGATACATCTGTACAGAAAGCAGGAATACCAGGATTTTCGGGCTGCTTGGAGCATACAAGCATGATCTGGCACCAGATCCAAGCAGCTAAGAAGGACAAGAGAGACCTACAAGTGATCTTCCTCAATCTGGCCAATGCATTTGGTTCAGTTCCCCATGAACTCCTTTGGGAATCTTTTGCCTTTTTCCATGTACCAGAGCTCATCACCACACTGGTCAAGAACTATTTCCAAGACCTGCAGCTGTGCTTCACAACAGCTGATTTCAGTACAACATGGCAGCGCTTGGAAGTAGGCATCATGGCAGGTTGCACAGTCTCACCCTTGGCCTTTACAATGGCCATGGAAGTCATCATCAGGGCCTCAAAATGGGTGGTGGGCGGTGAACGAACCAGGATTGGGCTCCGTCTGCCACCCATCAGGGCATACATGGACGACATGACAACACTAACCACTACTGCAGCATGCACCAAGCGGCTACTTGGAAAGCTGCAGGAGAACGTCAAGTGGGCCCGAATGAAAATCAAACCAAGTAAATCTGGAAGCATCTCCATAGTTAAGTGGGTGCTTAGAGACACAAGGTTCTGCATCGGTGACGACCCAATACCAACAGTGTCTGAGCAGCCAGTAAAAAGCCTGGGCAGATGGTACAACGCAAGTCTCAAGGACAAAGAACAGGTGCAACAACTAAGGCAAGAAATTGTCACCGGCCTGGAGAACATCAATCACAACCCTATTGCCTGGGAAACTGAAGCTCTGGTGCCTACAGTTTAGACTCCTGCCTCAGACAATGTGGCCACTGACCATTTATGAAGCCCCAATAACAACTGTGGAGAAGATGGAGCGAACCATAACTTCATACGCGAAGAAATGGCTCGGTGTCCCACGATGTCTAACTAACATCAGCCTCTATGGCAAAGGGGTCCTGGAACTACCACTCACTAGTCTAACAGAGGAATATAAGTGTTCTAAAGTAAGACTCCAGATGACACTGAGGGACTCTAGAGACAAGACCATCAGTGCTGTTGCGCCGCCCCTAGTAACTGGCCGGAAGTGGACACCATCTGATGCTGTACAGCAAGCTTCATCAGCCCTGAGGCACAAAGACGTCGTGGGGCAAGTGCAGCAGGGAAGAGGAGGCTTTGGCCTTACGACAAGTAAACCAACTTGGCGAAAGGCCACAACATCAGAGCGGAGGACATTGGTTGAGGAGGTGCGGCGACAGGAGGAGGCCGCAAGAAGTGCAAAGGCGGTCTCTCTTGCCAAACAGGGGCAATGGATGCAGTGGGAAGGTGTGGAGCAGAGGAAGATCAGCTGGAAAGAACTATGGGAAATGGAATCAAGCACGATCAGCTTCATCATCAGAGCGACATATGAATTGCTTCCATCACCAAAGAACCTCCATCAGTGGTACGGCGAGGATCCAACCTGTGCCCTCTGCCCAACTCCAGCGACCCTGAAACACATCATGGTAGGCTGCAAGACCAGCCTCACGCAAGGAAGATACATGTGGCGGCATAATCAGGTACTAAAAAGCCTGGCAACAGCCCTTGAGCACAGGCGGTGTGCGACCAACTCCTTGCCTCCGAGAGCAAGCAACCACCCTTTAAGGGCAACAACCTTTGTCCGAGAAGGACAGAAAATGCCTAAACATATATATATACTGAACTTTTTTTTCTTATTATATTGTTTACAGAGTACCATGTTTATACATTGTGTTGTGCTGCTGCGAGTAGGAATTTCATTTTCAGTTTGGCACATCTATCTATATAACTAAAAGTCTCATCTTGCTCACTTCCTGTCTGCGCTGTATATTAGAAAAAATGCTATCCTATATCGCTATGATTTTTGGCCATCTTACTGACAGTCCCCTCTGCTGAGGCAGCCCCGAGGATTTTTCTGATCAATGAAAAATAAAAAAGTTATGAATGTTTACAAAATCTTGACATCAGGTGATTGGTCCTCTCGCCTGTCAATCACCACGATGAAGGCTCCGCCCCTTCCGGGGGGGGGGGGGGGATTGCAGGACTATAAAACCCCGGATGCCTGGCCAGTCACTGAAAGATCGCGAGGGAGAGACCACAACTCTGATTCTGCTGTGAGTCTACTGAACTGTGAGTCTACCCTTTATGTGGTTTTGTGGTTATGTGCTTTATGTGGTTAACCCTTCATGTGCTTGCAATAAATGATTTGTTAGCCATCAATGTGCTTGCAATGAATGATGATTTGTTAACCCTTATTGTGCTTGCAATAAATAATTTGTCAGCCCTTAATGAAATGAAATAATTTGTTTGGCCTGCCCTGTGCTTGAAATTGAAATGGAAATGAAATGAGTTGTTTAGCCTGCCCTGTGCTTTTGCTTTTGCTTTGGCTTTGCTTTGCTTGAGCTCACCTGAAATGAAAGCAAATGGATTGTATTGTTGGCTGGCCCTGCCTGCCCTGTGCTTGACTTGGATTGAAATGGATTAACTTGACATGAAATGGATTGAAATGGGTTGTTGGCCCTGCACTCATTGTGCTTGACTTGACTTGACCCACAACACCCATGCTAGCACTCCGGAACCCCCCCCCGCCACTGGCCACCAATATTGGAATTGGCGGAGAAGTGGAATATTGCGTTGAGGGACCAGCCCTACCATGTGAACCTGGGACCCAACGGGTCCCAGTTAGTCTAGTATGACAATAAAACACTCTTGACTCTTATCCATTTAACCAGCCTTGACTTTTATTCAGTTTTCATGTTGGTGCTTGCTCATGTTGGTGCTAGAGACTCAACAAATGCTGTTCATACAACATGCGGCTCTGGACTCCATGAAGATGTCACCTCTGTACATCACCGAAGGATGTGGGCTAGGCAGGCTGAGCCAGCACTGAATTGCCCATCCCTAAATGCTCTTGAGAAAGTGGTGGTGAGCTACCTTTGTGAACCACTTCGGTCCTTGAGGGGTGGGTATGCCATACAATGCTGTATGGAGGGAGTTCCAGGATTTTGACTCAGCGGCAGTGAAGGAAGATATTTCCAAGATGGCATGATGTTTGATTTTGAGGGCAATTTCCAAATGGTGGTTCCATGCCTTGGCTGCCCTTGTCATAGATTCATGGAGGCACAGAGAGTGATACAGTGTGGAGACAGGCCCTTTGGCCCAACTCACCCACACCGGCCAACAATGTCCCAGCTACACTGGTCCCACTTGCCTGCGCTTGGTCTTTTCCCCTCCACACCTGTCCTATCCGTGTACCTGTCGAAATGTTTCTTAAACGTTGGGATAGTCCCAGCTCCTCTGGCAGCTTGTTCCACACACCCACCACCCTTTGTGTGAAAACGTTACGGCTCAGATTCCTATCAAATCATTTCCCCTTCACCCTGAACCTACAGTATGTCCTCTGGTCCTCGATTCCCCTACTCTGGGCAAGACTCTGAGCATCTACTCAATCTCTCTCTCATGATTTTATACACCTCTGTAAGATCACTCCTCATCCTTTCGTGCTCCATGGATTGCGTAGACCCAGCCTACTCAACCTCTCCGTATAGCTCAGACCCTCTAATCCTGGCAACATCCCGGTCGGTCGAGTTTCTTGGGTTTGGAAGATGTTGACTTAGGAGTATTGATGAGTTGCGGCAGTGCAGTACAATCTGCTGCTACTGTGGGTCGGTGGTGGAGTGAGTGAATGGTTGTAGATCGGGTCCCTATCAAGCCAGCTGTTACCTCCAGTGTGAGTGCTGTAGAGTGTCGAGCTTTTGAGTGCTGTAGAAGCTGCATTCATCAAGGCAAGTCCATCACATTCCTGAACTAAACCGATGATTCTTGATTTGTCAAAGGTATCGAAGGTTTGTGGGGAGAAGCCAGGAGAATGAGGTTGAGAGGGAAAATAAATCTGCTATGCTTGAAAGGTGGAGCAGACTCGATGGGCCGAATGGCCTAATTCTGCTCGTATGACATGATGGTGGATAGGCTTTGGGGAGATAGGTGATTAGTTACTTGCCACAGGATTCCTAGCACCTAACCTGCTCTTGTAGCCACATTGGTGACATGGCTACTGTTCAGCTTCTGGTCAATGGTAACCACTAGGATATTGGTAATGGGGGATTCAGCGATGTAAACACTGCTTTGTGATAGGAGGTCCGCACATTCTAATCAGCTAACCTTCTCTCTTACAGCAACAGACACCTTGAATGAAGAAATTATTGATTCTTTCACCATGTTTTCCACATACTTTGGCTGTAATTAAAAATAATCCACAATGATAGAATCATAGTCATAGAGTGGTACAGTGTGGAAACAGGCCCTTCAGCCCAACTTGGCCACAAGGACCAATTTGTCCCATATACACCAGCCCCACCTGCCTGTGTTTGGTTCATATCCCTCCAAACCTGTCCTATCCATGTCTTATTTGTTTCTTAAATGTTCCAATAGTCTCTGCCTCAACTACCTGCTCTGGCAACTCGCTCCATTCACACACCATCTTTTGTGTGAAAAAGCTACCCCTCAGATTCCTTTTAAATCCTTCCCCCTTCGCCTTAAACCTATGTCCTCCCGTTCTCGTTTCCCCTACTGTGGGCAGGAGACTCTGTGCACCTTCCCGGTCTATTCCTCTCAGGATTTTATACACCTCTATATGATCACCCCTCATCCATGGAATAGAGGCACAACCCTTCCGTTTAGTCCAGACCTTCCAATCCTGGCAACGTCCTCAGAAATCTTTTCTGTACCCTTTCCAAATTGACAACTTGCTCTATGTAGAATTTGTACTGTTTTACTTACTAGGCATGGACATGGTGGCACCCAGAACAAAGAAATTGGGATAAGCCAAAAACTGATGGAATAATGGAAGAGGTTAAGGGAATTAAATTGATCTTTCCATCATAAATTAAGTTCTAATTTTCTGTTTTCTTGACACTTGCAGATGGTACAGGAAGTACGACCCAACCCAGGAACATTTTTTATAAGGAATACCAAGTTTAAAAGACACTTGGACGGGTACATGGGACTAGCCTTCAACATAACTATGAGGTATTTTGCTCGGCATGAATGAGTTGGGCCCGTTTCCATTCTGTCTCCTTCTATGACCAAAGAATAGCTAAATGTGATGAAGATTGCCTGTTTGCAGACACATAGAAACATAGAAAAATAGGTGCAGGAGTAGGCCATTCGGCCCTTCGAGCCTACACCGCCATTCAATGTGATCATGGCTGATCATCCAACTCAGTATCCCGTACCTGCCTTCTCTCCATACCCCCTGATCCCTTTAGCCACAAGTGCCGCATCTAACGCCCTCTTAAATATAGGCAATGAACTGGCCTCAACTACCTTCTGTGGCAGAGAATTCCAGAGACTCACCACTCTCTGTGTAAAGAATGTTTTCCTCATCTCGGTCCTAAAGGAATTCCCCCTTATCCTTAGACTGTGACCCCCTGTTCTGGACTCCCCCAACATCGGGAACAGCATCTAGCTTGTCCAACCCCTTAAGAAGTTTGTAAGTTTCTATAAGATCCCCCCTCAATCTTCTAAATTCCAGCGAGTACAAGCCGAGTCTATCCAATCTTTCCTCGTATGAAAGTCCTGACATCCCAGGACACAAAAAAGTTGGAGTACCTCAGCGGGTCAGGCAGCATCTCTGGAGAAAGGAATAGGTGACTTTTCGGGCCTATACCCTTCTTTAGATTTAGACGCAGTCTGAAGAAGTTGTCTCGCCTCGAAACGTCACCTATACCTATTCATTTTCTCCAGAGATGCTGCCGGATCCGCTGAGTTACTCCAGCTTTTTGTGTCTGTCTTCGATTTAAACCAGCATCTGCAGTTCCTTCCAACACAGGTTGTCCGTTTGGACAAGGCGTCTTCCTTTCTTCTTCCTGCCCCCCCCACCCTCACATCAGTCTGAAGAAGGGTCTCGATCCGAAACGTTGCCTATTTCCTTCGCTCCATAGATGCTGCCTCACCCGCTGAGTTTCTCCAGCATTTTTGTCTACCGTCCGTTTGGACAATGTTAGATGACTTCCCTTGAACCCATTAATTCCGAGGCTTTTATCATATGATCTGTGTTATGTGTTAGCACGACAGCAGATGGAAATCACACCACATACACTTCATTCTCATCAGAATGAGGATAATATTTATCTTATAAAGATAAGACAGCTTTGCAACAGTATACGCATCAGTTTTCACCAGCATATTAACAAGCAAAATCTAGAGATGTATCACCTCCAAACTAGCTACATTTCTTTCCCAAGCCCATCCAAGCTTCTCACAGTCAAATTAACTTTTAGTTTAGTATAGTTTAGAGATACAACACGGAAATAGGCCCCTCGGCCCACTGAGTCCGCGCCGACCAGCGATCGCAGTACACTTACACTATCTTACACACACACACACACACAAGGGACAATTTACAATTTTACCGAAGCCAATTAACCTACAAACCCATACATCTTTCGAGTGCGGGAGGAAACCATAGCACCCAGAGAAAACCCACGCAGATAATATATCAACACCATACAGACTTCACCCGTAGTCAGGATCGAACCCGCATCTCTGGCTCTGTAAGGCAGCAACTCTGCCGCTGCACCACTGTGCCGCCTACTAATTAATGTACAACAATTGTAATTGATTTTTAATTATTAGCCAAATATGTAAAAACATACAAGGAATTTGATTTACCATACAGTCATGCCAAAAAGGCAACAAGACACACAACTACATAAAAGTTAATATAGACATCCATCACAGCGGCTCCCCCACATTCCTCACTGTGGTGGAAGGCAATAAAGTCCTATCCTCTTTCCTCCACCTGCTTACTTTAGCGTTTCCCCACCGAATCCCAACAAACTAATCTAAACAATGTGTTACAAAATATATTTTGAATGATACAGCATGGAAACAGGCCCTTCGACCCACCGAGTCCATGCCAATATTCTGATTAAGAAACTACATTTGTTGGCGATACAGGGAACTGCAGATGCTGGTTTACATAAAAAGACACAACTGACAGAGCTTGTTACCTCCCTCTCTCCTCACTGCATATGTCAATGCAGTCTTGTATCTGACTGGGTGTCATAAAGAACGTATGGCATTGACTCCATGTATACCTCACTTTGCTTCAGCAAGGCCAGCAGCATAATCAAGGACGAGTCGCACCCTGGCTACTCCCTCTTCTCCCCTCTGGCAAAAAAAAAGGTATAGGAGTGTGAAAACGCACACCTCCAGATTCAAGGACCGTTTCTTCCCAGCTGTTATCAGGCAACTGCAGCATCCTATGGCAACCAGAGAGCAATGTACCGCTTCAGGGACTCTTGGACTCTCCTTGCTCGGACTTTTCTGGATTTACATTGCACTAAAAGTTATTCCTGTATCGTTAGGACGGAGATGAGGAAATACTTTTTCACCCAGAAAGTTGTGAATCTGTGGAATTCTCTGCCACAGAGGGCAGTGGAGGCCAATTCACTGGGTGTATTCAAAAGAGAGTTAAGGGCCTGTCCTACCAGCATGCGCCTGCATGCGGCAAGCGCGACCAAACCGGCAGCGAGAGCCGCGCGGAGGTCGGGTGAGTGGTGCAACGCGGCGCAAAGTGATGCGATCTTGGAGGGAAGTCTTAAAGGTAAGTTCGCCAGGACAGAGAGGGGCACACAGAGAGGGCCACGGAGCCACACACAGAGAGGACCACGGAGCCACACACAGAGAGGGTCACGGAGGCACCTACAGAGAGGGTCACGGAGGTGTGACGTCGAGGCGGTGTGTAATGCGTCGAGGCGACAGCGAGCCGACAAGCCATTGCCGCGCGGAATTTTTGAACATAGTCAGTTTTTCGGAGCCCCGCGCGATGTCGGGACGAACTCCGCACAATTCCGCACGCCTCCGGCGATCGAAGTGGGACCAGCCTCGCGACGCCGGACGGCTCAAGCGACCACGTTAGGTCGCGCTCATCGCATAGAGGTGCATGCTGGTGGGACAAGCCCTTTAGATATAGCTCTTCGGGCTAATGGAATCAAGGGATATGGGGAGAAAGCAGGAACGGGGTACTCCTTCATCTTCTTCTTCTCCTTCTTCTTGCATATAACTTGCACAGCCTAAAGTTGTAAGACAACTTGTTCTATTTGATCTTATTTGATTGTGCTTGCCGGGTTGATTGCATTCGTCGAAAAAGGGCGGACCACGTGAAGGTTGCAATTTTCCACCCCAACGGGGTACTGATTGTGGATGATCAACCATGATCATATTGAATGGCGGTGCTGGCTCTAAGGGCCGGATGGCCTACTCCTGCCCCTATTTTCTATGTTTCTATATTTCTATCTATGCACCATGAATGGCTCGGTTGTAATCATGTATTGTCTTTCCGCTGACTGGATAGCATGCAACAAAAGCTTTTCACTGTACCTCATGTGACAATAAAATCAAACTGAACGTACAACGTACTAATTCCATACAGACAGCACCCATAGTCAGGGTCAAACCCAGGTCTCTGATGCTGTGAGGCAGTAGCTCTACCGCTGCACCACCGGGCCGCCCATAGACAATAATAAATCCTCATCATCTGTGTGCACTGCCACAATTGACTGACTGATGTTTTATATTTAAAAACCCATCAATCAGGAAATGCCCTCGCATTAGCACAGCATCCATGGCAACAGCAAAATATTAGTGCACCAAATTTGAATGAAGTGCCATGATCTGCTTCCTAGCAACCACTTATGTAAATGAGATCTCATCGCCATCCAATGTGATCATGGCTGATCATCCCCAATCAGTACCCCATTCCTGCCTTGACACCCTATCTTTAAGAATATAAAGTTCCTGCCTTCTCCACATATCCCCTGACTCCACTATCTTTAAGAGCCCTATCTAGCTCTCTCTTGAAAGTATCCAGAGAACTGGCCTCCACCGCCCTCTGAGGCAGAGAATTCCACAGACTCGCAACTCTCTGTGAGAAAAAGTGTTTCCTCGTCTCCGTTCTAAATGGCTTACCCCTTATTCTTCAAGCTGTGGCCCCTGGTTCTGGACTCCCCCTACATCGGGAACATGTTTCCTGCCTCTAGTGTGTCAAGCCCTTAACAATCTTATATGTTATTTGAGATCCCCTCTCATCCTTCTCAACTCCAGAGTGTACAAGGCCAGCTGCTCCATTCTCTCAGCAAATGACAGTCCCGCCATCCCGGGAATTAACCTTGTAAACCTACACTGCACTCCCTCAATAGCAAGAATGTCCTTCCTCAAATTAGGGGACCAAAACTGCACACAATACTCCAGGTGTGCTCTCACTAGCGCCCTACATGTACAACTGCAGAAGGACCTCTTTGCTCCTATACTCGACTCCTCTTGTTATGAAGGCCAACATGCCATTCGCCTTCTTCACTGCCTGCTGTACCTGCATGCTTACTTTCATAGACTGATGAACAAAGACCCCCAGATCCCGTTGTACTTCCCCTTTTCCCAACCTGACGCCATTTAGATTGTAATCTGCCTTCCTGTTTTTGCTACCAAAGTGGATAACCTCACATTTATCCACATTAAACTTTATCTGCCATGCATCTGCCCACTCCCCCAACCTGTCCAAGTCACCCTGCATTCTCATAGCATCCTCTTCACAGTTCACACTGCCACCCAGCTTTGTGTCATCTGCTAATTTTAGGTTGCGCAATGGATAATTTACAATTGGGCCTGCTACATTCATCACCCCAAACAAAAGCTGCAAACACAAATTACCTCAGAATTCACCAGGGAACTTTTACACGTAGAACTTTAATTGGATATGGCGATATAGAGTCACAGAATGTGGAAATAGGCCCTTCAATAGACAATAGGTACAGGAGTAAGCCATTCGGCCCTTCGAGCCAGCACCACCATTCACTGTGATAATGGCTGGTCATCCACAATCAGTACCCCATTCCTGCCTTGACCCTTGACTCACTATCTTTAAGAGCGGAGGCAAATTGCCCACGTCGACCAACATGCCCTAGCCACACTGATCCCACTAGCCTGCGTTTGGCCCATATCCCTCTAAACCTTGCCTATCCATGTACCTGTCCAAATGTTTCTTAAACATTGTGATATCCCGGTCTTATGCAAGAGTGATATTTTGTGATGTTACAAGCTTAATGATGGGCTAGGATTAGTGGAAGATTGGATGCAGGTGTTTAACATTTGTTAGAGTGAGCTAATGTTAGAGTGAGTGACTGCAAATTCCTTTATTTAGTAGACACTGGTAGCATAGGTGTTTTAATTGTAACGCTTCAAATACCTCGTCTGGCATCTGCTTCCATATATCCACCACCCTTTTTGTGAAAAAACTACCGCTCGGGTTCCTATTAAATCTTTCCCCGTTCACCTTTAAACCTATATCCTCTGGTTCTTGATTCCCCTACTCTGAGCAAGAGTTTGTCTATCCCAACTATTCCTCTAATTATTTTGTACACCTGTATAACACCCCTCATCCTCCTGCGCTCCAAGGAATAGAAATCTAGCCTGCTCAACCTCTCGCTGTAGCTCAGCCCTTCAAGTCCTGGCAACATCCTCGTAAATCTTCTCTTCAACCCTTTCCAGCTTGACAACATCTTTCCTATAACATGGTGCCCAGAACTGAACACAATACTTTAAATGCGGTCTCACCAATGCATTATATAACTGTAACATGGCCTCCAAAGTTCTATACTCAATACTCTGACTGATGAAGGACAATGTGCCAATAGCCATTTTGACCACCCTATCTACATGTGGTGTCAATTTCACCAATAGCTTCATCAAAATATTAAAAGATAAAGTAATCTTACATGAGACTACACCATGCAGAACAGATACAATGCAAAACATACCGTGAGGGCTACTGTTATAAGTACATAAGTGATCGGAGTAGAATTAGGCCATTCGGTCCATCAAGTCTACTCCACCTTTAAATCATGGCTGATCTATCTCTCCCTCCTAACCCCATTCTCCTGTCTTCTCCCCATGACCTCTGACACCTGTACTAATCAAGAATCTATCTACCTCTGCCTTAAACATATCCATTGACTTGGCCTCCACAGCCTTTTGTGGCAATGAATTCCACAGATTTACCACCCTGATCTCCTTCCGAAAGGAATGTCCTTTAATTCTGAGGTTACGACCGCTGGTCGGAGACGCTCCCACTAATGGAAACATCCTCTCCACATCCTCTCTAACGAGGCCTTCCACGAATCATTAATTTTCAATGAGGTTCCCCCTCATCCTTCTGTACTCCAGCGAGTTATGTATAGTTACTGGGCTCAGACCAAAGTGCATAAAGCTACATGTAGCCAGCATTTCAGGGTTATTGTGAATTGTGGACAGCATTGACCTCCACCTTAAAGGATCTCTATGAGTGTGAGCCACACACAGGGATGATCCACTCGTGAGTGACTCTCAATGGAGTGGGGATGGGGAAGTTAGTCCCATTTATTCCCGAAATTGAATCCATGGATTTAATTCTCGTAGCGAAAGATGGTAAAGAACTGAAGACTTTGCTACAGTCAGCATTTTCATTCCTGTCATGGGCAGGATTGGCTTTGGCATTTACACACCTCCAGATTCAGGGACAGTTTCTTCCAGCTGTTATCAGGCAACTGAATCATCCTACCACAACTAGAGAGCAGTGCTGAACTACTATCCACCTCAATGGTGACCCTCGCACTATCTTTGATCGGACTTTGCTGACTTTACCTTGCACTAAACGTTATTCCCTTATCATGTATCTATACACTGTAAACGGCTCGATTGTGACCATGTATTGTCTTTCCGTTGACTGGATAGCACGCAACAAAATATTTTCACTGTACCTCGGCAGTAGGCCCCCTTCAGTCATGACTGACCATGGGTGATGCATCCTAGTTTGCAGGTGATGTGTGGTCAGATGCAAGCCTGGGCGATGTCATATGGAGGACAGGCTGTTGCCCATGCAGCACATCCCCCCCTCTCCACGTCGCTGATCGATCCAAAGGAACAGCAGGGCCGTTACAGTTTGGCACCAGCGCCGTCACAGCAGCTGCCAGAGCGAGGTTGTAGACAACGGCGAACTGCCTTAGGGGCTCCGACTCCAGATTTTCTTGAGGTTTACTCCTGGAGCCTTTTCCCTGACTGGATATGGCCACAAGGCAGTGGAGGTTTTATATCAGAGTTTTCCCTCTCCTAGATGGACCGCCTTCCCAGGCTGACGAGCCCTATCTGCCCGAGACTCGTGGGGGCGGGAGCGTCTACCTTCCCGTGCAGGTCTATAGCACCTGCGCACTGCCCACTGCACCTCGGTATACGTGACAATAAACTAACCTGAAACTCAAACTGAAACTTTGGCCTCGAAGTGTGAAAGAAGAGTTGGTGGTAAAATCGACAGCACACAGATTCAACAGTATTCTCTCCCACACACGAATCCAAGTGCATAAATATTCTTCATGAAAATGTTTAGAAACAGTTGGGGTTAGAATTTCTGTTCTAAGTACAATCAGCCACACAGCGATAAATTGTGCCCAAAATTGCTCCTGTTGTGAGAATGTTTTTTTTCTCTTTTCCCTCCCCGAGGTTTCAGCCAAACACATTTGATTGTTGTCTTTGGGAACAGGCATAGATCTGATGGGAACGTGTGGCCTTGTTCTGCGTTGTAATTATTGAGGGAGATTGCAGAAATGCTGTCAGTTTCCTGGTAAATTAAAGCAGCGACCTTTGACACTAATTAGTTTAGTTTAGTTTCGTTTATTTTAGAGATACAGCATGGAAACAGGCTTTTCGGCCTACTGACTCCGCACCAACCAGCTATCCCCGTGCATTAACACAATCCTACACACACTAGGGACAATTTGCACTTATTCCAAGCCAATTAACCTACAAACCTGTACATCTTTTGAGTGTGGGAGGAAACCGAAGATCTCGGAGAAAACCCACACAGGTAACGGGGAGAACGTGCAAACTCCCTACAGACGGCACCTGTAGTCAGGATCAAACCCGGGTCCCTGGAGCTGTAAGGCAGCAACTCTACCACTGCGCCATCGTGCCGCCCAAATGCTGGCTCTTCACTCTGAACTGGATCACATGGACAATAAGAACACATACCCCAGGCCGCTGCTCATCGACCACGGCTCGGCATTCCACACCATCATTCCCTCCAAACATGTTACCAAGCTCAGAAAACTGGGTCTCTGCACATCCCTTTGCAATTGGATCCTCGACTTCCTCATCAGCAGACCACAATCGGTACCATTCGGCAGCCTCAATAATCATCAGTTCAGGGGCATCTCAAGGCCGTGCTCTCAGTCTCGAAACGTCACAATTCACAACTCTTCAATCTTTTTGTCTCACACCTTCTGTCTTTTCATCTCTGGCCTTTATCCAACCATCTACTTATCAAAAAACCCTCCTCACCTGTATCACCTGTTACCAGCCATGCCTTGTCCGTTCTTCCAGCTTTCCTACCCCCCCCAAAAATCAGCCTGACCCGAAACGTCACCTATCCATGTTATCCTGTGATGCTGCCTGCCCCGCTGAATTACTCCACCACTTTGTGTCGACATATCATAAATTAAGCCACAATTGGAGTATTGTCTGCTATCTTGGTCAGCACACTGTAGGAAGCGTTCATTAAGTGGGTGGCGCGACTCTCGTCGCAGCGGCCTCTGCAGTCCGTCTGTCTTTTTTAAATTTTTTTGCCTCGTTGAGTGTAGTTAGTGTTTTTCTTTTAGCTGGATATGTGTGGGGGGGGTGGGGGAAACTTTTAAAATCTTTTCCCTGTACGGAGGACCCGACCTTTCCTCTGTCGGGTCTCCATTGCCGTTGGGGCCTAGCACCGTGAAGCAGCCTCCAACCGGACCTGGGGCCCCAGTCGCGGAGTCTGCGTACTACTCACCATCGTGGAGCTGGCTGAGTTCGGAACGGGAGGAGCTGTGGTGGCGTGCTGCTGCTGTCCGACCCCGGAGATTCGAAGGCTCCAGCTGCAGGCTGGGACGGTAACACCGGGGGCTCACGGGTCTCTGGTGGGAGACCACTTTTCGGAGCTCCCGCGGCAGCAACAGGGTTGAAGACGACCTGGAGCGGGGCCTTACATCGCCCTTTGCGCCTTTGATGGCCACGGGACTTGCTGGCGCCCGCCGGGGGCTCTAACATCAGGACCCGGAGCGCAGCCTTGCATAGCCCGGCGCGGCCTTAATGGCCGCGGGACTTATTTACCATCGCCCGCCGGGGGCTTTGACTCTGACATCGGGAGGAGAATGGGGAGTGCAGGGGAGAGATAAGACTTTGCCTTCCATCACAGTGAGGAGGAGATTCACTGTGATGGATGTTTGTGTGAATTGTGTTGTGTCTTGGTTCTTTTCTTGTATGTATGACTGCGGAAACTAAATTTCGTTTGAACCTCAATGAGGTTCAAATGACAATAAACGGTATTGTATTGTATTGCATTAACAAATATAACAGTTACTTTATTAGAATTCATTTTGAATTTTAATGGCTAATTATTTTGCAGCCCCATCAATTAATGTCCAAAATCATCTTTTTCAGTTGGTGTGATCTGCACAGTCCACTCTGTGTTCTCTCCAGAGTGCTGCCTGTCAACTCACATTGATCATTGAGTAAACCAAAAGCTTTCTGCCTTCTCCATCCACAAATCCTCGCAAATTGAGCTTCTCCAGCTGCATTTATCCCCCCATGGAGTTCATTTAAGGACTTGATTCATTCCTGTTTTCGTAGACAATTCATTCCATCTTCAGCATGCTTGTAAAGATATTCCGGTAATTGCAGATAACATTGAGTGGGAATCAGTGAGTTTTATTTCATCCTATTAAGGGGAAAGAATGTTCAGTAAAAAATATTTTATTCTGCTTGATGTTCATTATTTGTATGTATTCGTTTTTTTTTCGACAGAGAAAGCTGGAGTAACTCAGCGTTGCCTATTTCCTTTGCTCCCTAGATTCTGGAGCACCCGCTGAGTTTCTCCAACACTGTAGTCTACCTTCGATTTTCTAGCATCTGCAGTTCCTTCTTAAACAAGCTGGGGTAACACAGCAGGACAGGCAGCATCTCTGGAGAGAAGGAGTGGGTGACGTTTTGGTGTCGGGACCTTTCTTCAGACTGATTGTTGGGTGGGTAAGAAAGCTGGAAGAGAGGAGGGGCGGAAAGGCCTCGCCCCAAAAGGTCACCCATTCCTTCTCTCGAGAGATGCTGCCTGTGCCGCTGAGTTACTCCAGCATTCTGTGTCTATCTTCGGTTGGAACCAGCATCTACCTTCACATATTAGATTTTTTTTGTTTTATTTATTGTCATGTACAAAGCTTTTGTTGTGTGCTAACCAGACAGCGGAAAGACAATACATAATTACAATCGAGCCGTCCGCACTATACAGATACGCGATAAGGGGAATAACAGGAATAACATTTAGTGCGAGATAAAGCCCAATAAAGTCAGGTTAAAGATAGTCCAAGAGTATCCAATGGGGGAGATAGTAGCTCAGGATTGCTCTCTAGTTGTTAATTAACTTTTTCTTTTTTTTAAAAAATAATTCATGATTTATTTCATCATTTTCTTTATTTTAAACACTTTTAGATGACTTGTATGCCAGAACCATCAACTGATTAAAATCCTTACAGCTTGGATAGAAGGCAAAGCTAAGGCTCAGCGCCTCCATCAGTCATTGCAGGGGTGCTCATGTTGTCCGAGGTCAGGTTGCTGTCTAGACTAAGCCACGTATATCTAGTTTTAGACACACATGCTGGAGTAACTCAATGGGTGGGACAGGCAGTATCCCTGGAGAGAAGGAATGGGTGATGTTGGGTCGGGACCCTTCTTCAGACCGATTGTTGGGTGGGTACGAAAGCTGAAGAGAGGAATATTCAGACAGAGGAGCAGAGAGACTTGAAATAAAGGGGAGCCGGTGCGATGGCTGCCCTGCCGGCAGTCTGTTCATCTTTTCACGCTTTTTGTTATTTTTTAGTTTGTTAAAAGTTTTTATTTTAAAGTTCTTCAGTTTGTTTTATAGAAACATAGAAACATAGAAAATAGGTGCAGGAGTAGGCCATTCGGCCCTTCGAGCCTGCACCGCCATTCAATGTGATCATGGCTGATCATCCAACTCAGTATCCCGTACCTGCCTTCTCTCCACACCCCCTGATCCCTTTAGCCACAAGTGCCACATCTAACGCCCTCTTAAATATAGCCAATGAACTGGCCTCAACTACCTTCTGTGGCAGAGAATTCCAGAGACTCACCACTCTCTGTGTAAAGAATGTTTTCCTCATTTCGGTCCTAAAGGAATTCCCCCTTATCCTTAGACTGTGACCCCTTGTTCTGGACTCCTCCAACATCGGGAACAATCTTCCAGCATCTAGCTTGTCCAACCCCTTAAGAATTTTGTAAGTTTCTATAAGATCCCCCCTCAATCTTCTAAATTCCAGCGAGTACAAGCCGAGTTATGTGGGGGGACGGGGGGAATGGATCGGGGGAAACTTTTTTTCAGGCTCTTACCTTCCCGGAGATGTGATCAATTTTCGGATCACATTCTCCGGGCTCTGCGGCCTACCATCGATGGAGCTGGAGGCCTCCTCGGACTGTCGTGAACCCCACGGTGGGGCGTGGACTTAACATTGGAGCTGATCCTTTGCCTGGGATCGCTCCCACCGCGGACTTACCATCAAGAGGTTGCATTCGGGAGAGGCTAGTCGGGAGCTCCAACGTCGCAGAATGTTTGACCGGACCAAACGCGAGGTTCGATCGCCCGGCGCGGGGGAGCTGACATCCCCTGATGCGGGAGCTTGATCGCCTCGCCGCAGAGGGCCCGAACGTCGCCGGCTATTGGAGTCAAGATCGTCCCATCAACAGAGGCTCGAGGCCCATGACCGAGGAAGAGCTAAGGGAAGGACTTGAACTTTATTTTGCCTTCCATCACAGTGAGGAATGTGTAGGAGTCACTGTGGTAGTTGTTCATTTTTAAATGTGTTTTTGAGTGATCTGTTGCTTTTAATTGTATGACTGACCTGGCCAATGAAATTCCTCGTGTGTCGCAAAACATACTTGGCGAATCAAGTGTGATTCTGATTCTGAAATATTTTGTTTGTGAAGTTTTAGATGATCACGCAAATCAATTAAAAGTTAAAATGTTTCCCATCAGCGTTTGGTTTATGACTAATCAGACGGAGGAGCAGAGATCACCTGCCCAGATCCAGTCTCCGAGCACGTGGGCAGGTTCGTATACAGGTGGCAATCCAAGATCCCTCCTTAATGACAACTGCAGATGCATCACTGGCTGCCTAAAACCAACGGATGTGGATAGCTTGCATGTCTCGGGCAGTATTGCTCCACCAGGAATCCGCAGATCAGTTGCCGGTAGAACTGAAGGTAGCGGGCAAGTTGGGGAGAACCGCCATTCCTGTCACTCCCATCACCCAGTCCCAAAACGGCTGAAGTTGAAGAAGAGCTTCCTTCACACAGTCCAGCCACTGTCACAGTCTCTTCAGACTTTTCAATCAGACTAGGCTTGTGGGAAAAGAAACGCAGTGAAAACCACCACCACGTAAAGATGCCAATCCCAACCAAGGAACAGCTACCATCTGGTCACTGGTGTGACTGGGAGACCATGAAGTCCCTCAATAGGCTTCATCCAGGAATGGGCTGATGCTAAGACCAATATGAGCAAATGGGGCTGTGCAGATAGGGCAGACACAGAATGTGAATGTGTGATGTATTTGTAATGTACTGTCATTGAATGTGTTAGAATGGAATTTGTGATGTATATGTAATGTAATATCTAATGTAAATGCCAGTGCCCCTTGAGGCCAAACCAGAAGCTGGCAAATGTACCTGTGCCTCGTGACTGAGGTCAAGTGACCTTCGGGAAGTTTCAGTCATTGCAGATTAAACTTATCTTACAAGACGGCGGATGTGTATTAATTGTGCTAGTCACAACGGGGCCTTACAGAGAACATTACAATCTGTACAATCCATGCCACACCTACTAAGATGCCCACTTCTTGGTGAACAATGCTGCCTGGAAGATCTAGCAGTGGCAAACGAGAAGGTTGTCCACAGTGCAGGATCCTGGCCGAACATTTGAAACATAGATGATGGACACGAAGGAAAAAAGAATCCCAGATCCAACTTAACTGAACTCTCAAGCTAGTCCTTCCTTGAGGCTGTTATGGGGTACGGTCCATGCCTTATGGAGCAATGTAAGTAAATGAAGCCAAGGTGCAAATCAGCTTAGAGTCGACAGCTCCTATTCTTATCAACATTATTCACTATGTGAAAATTCACTCCCCCCCCCCCCTCCCACCCAACTATTTTGTTTCCAAGCTTATAAAATCAAGAATTTCTGCAAGAACAAATAACCGATGACAATTTATTTCGGTACTTTAAAATAGAGGTTAAGTAGGTCAACAAAACAGAATGTTTAGGAAAGGATTGCAGATGCTGGTTTAAATCTGAGGTAGACACCAAAAGCTGGAGTAACTCAGCGGGACAGGCAGCATCTCTGGAGAGAAGGAATGGGTGATGTTTCAGGTCGAGACATCACCCATTCCTTCAGGTCTCGACCCAAAACACTGACTCCGCTATCTGCAAGAGCCCTATCTAGCTCTCTCTTGATAATATCCAGAGAACCGGCCTCCACCGCCCTCTGAGGTAGAGAATTCCATAGACTTACAACTCTCTGTGTGAGAAAGTATTTCCTCATCTCCATTCTAAATGGCTTACTCCTTATTCTTAAACTGTGGGCCCTGGTTCTGGACACCCCCAACATTGGAAACATGTTTCCTGCCTCTAGCGTGTCCAAACCCTTAATAATCTTATATGCTTCAATAAGAACCCCTCTCATCCTTCTAATGTCCAGAGTATACAAGCCTAGCCGCTCCATTCTCTCAACATATGACAGTCCCGCCATCCCGGGAATTAAACTTGTGAACCTATGCTGCACCCTCTATAGCAAGCATATCCTTCCTCAAATTTCGAGACCAAAACCAATGCTCCCGGTGTGGTCTCACAAGGGCCCCTTACAACTGAGAAGGACCTCTTTGCTCCTATACTCAACTCCTCTTGTTATGAAGGCCAACATACCATTAGCTTTCTTCACTGCCTGCTGTACCTGCATGTTTACTTTCATTAACTGATGAACATGGACCCCCAGATCCCGTTGTACTCCCCCTTTCCATTTCTGCTACCAAAGTAGATAACCTCACATTTATCCGCATTAAACTGCATCTGCAATGCATCTTCCCACTCACCCAACCTGTCCAAGTCACCCTGCATTCTCATGGCATCCTCCTCGCAGTTCACACTGCCACCCAGCTTTGTGCCATCTGCAAATTTGCTAACGAGATATGTTATATAAAAGACGTGCAGATAAAGTAGATTCTTATGTTTTTCAAAATTAATTATGTTATTGATGGGAAAATAATAATGGAATTAGCCAAAGACAACACCGACTTGTGGAAGGGAATTTGCATGCAGTGGCATGGTCGTGCAGCGGTAGAGTTGCTCACTTACAGCGCCAGAGACCCGGGTTCGATCTTGACTACAGGAGCTGTCTGTACGGAATTTTTCGTTCTTCCTGTTTCTGTGTGGGTTTTCCCCAGATGATCTCCAGTTTCCTCCCGCACTCCAAAGCCGTACAGGTTTGTTGGTTAATTGGCTTTGGTAAAAATTGTAAATTGTCCCTAGTGTGTATTTTCCTCCATAGATACTGCAGGACCCAGTGAGTTCCTCCAGCACTTTATGCTTCACAGTTGTGACTTGCTTACAAAAAATATGTCCTTGCCATCGAGAGAGTGAACAAAGATTGATTAGACTGGTTCCAGGAGGAACCGATTGGCTACATGGCTACATTGATTAGACCCTGCCTGAATTTTGTAGAGTTCATGAGGGGTGAACTCATTAACACTTATAAAACTTTTATATGGATGAAGATGATGTGAATCTGTGTAATGGGGTTAGGAGGGAGAGATAGATCAGCCATGATTGAACGGCAGAGTAGACTTGATGGGCCAAATGGCCTAATTCTGCTCATAATACTTATGATCTTCTGACGTTTTCTTTGACTGAGGAGTCTAGAACCAAGGCTCACATCTTCTAGATAAGGGGTAGTCTAGTTGGTATTGAAACAAGTGGAAATTGTAAAGTCACAATTATAAAGAATATCTCAGGGCAGCATGGTGGTGCAGCCAGTAGAGCTGCTGCCTCACAGCGCCAGAGGCCCAGGTTTGATCCTAACCTCAGATGCTGTCTGTGTGGAGTTACACCTTCTCCCTGTGACCTTGTTGTACTCTAATTTCCTGCCACATCTCAAAGACGTGCGGTTTTGTAAGTTGCCCCTAGTGGGCAGGCAGTGGGATAACACAGAACCAGTGTGCACAGATGATCAATGGCCGCCATGTACTCGGTGGGCCTGTTTTCATGCTGCATCTCTAAACTAAACTTACTGTAAAAAAACAGAAATAGTCTCTTCAAATAATATAATTTATGAACTGATGAACCTATGAAAGGCGTATCTGGCTCATTATGGGATTTTGGATAATGAGACTATTCTACTTTTAGCATTTTCTGAACTTTATAAACTCATAACTCCTTAGGAAATAAAATCTATGGGAATCTAAGTACCTAAGTGACTGTTACCCAGTCACCGTTACCAACTCTGAAGAAGGGTTCCGACCAGAAACGTCACCTATTCTTATTCTCCAGAGATGCTACCTGACCCGCTGAGTTACTCCAAATTGCATTCATCTTTGGTATAAACCAGCATCTGCAGTTCCTTCTACACTTACCCCATTACAATTACAATTGTTGTTTCATGGGAGAAGTGAAATCAATACATCATTTTGGATTTCTTAAAAGCTGATCATTTGTTCTCCAGCTTCCTGGGCCAACCAAGGAAAACTTTTACAGTGAAGACACAATGAGATGCGAATGCTGGAATCTTGTGTTGAACACAAAATGGTGGAGTAACTCAGTGGGCCAGGCAACGTCTCTGGAGGACACAGATAGGTGACGTTTTGGGTCGGGATCCTTCTCCTTCAGACTTTTACTTTAGTTTAGTTTAGTTTGTGGCTAAAGATACAGCATGGAAACAGGCCCCTCAGCCCATCGAGTCCGCGCCGACCAGCGATCCCCGCACATTAATAATTTTACACATACACCAAGCCAATTAACCTACAAACCTGTACGTCTTTGGGGTGTGGGAGGAAACCGAAGATCTCGGAGAAAACCCACGCAGGTCACGGGGAAAACGTACAAACTCCATACAGACGGCGTCTGTAGTCGGGATTGAACCCAGGTCTCTGGCGCTGCAAGCGCTGTAAGGCAGCTGTAAGTTACCGCTGCGCCACCATGGTGCACTAGGAAAACCTTTAGATTGTCCATGAATGACCATCACAGGAACGAGTGGGTCACCTTCTCTAATCTCAAATGACTTGAGAGGTTCTTTGTCAAGAGCCTGCATACTTGGTAATCAACTCTACAGACTGATAGTTAGGGTGAAAAAAATCCCTCATGTCTATTCTAAAACCGCACTGGTATATTTCATAGATAATTAGGCTTGACATCTATTTCAAATATTTCATGCAACTTTCTACTTAAAAGGGAGTCCTTTCTGAGGAATTAGCCCAAAGACATGGATGGGATGAAAGAAGATCTAACAACCGTATCCAGTCTTCATTCCATTTAAAAACATCAACCATATCCCCTTGGGTCCGAATACTGCCAACATAAGCAAGCTTAATTCCAGCTCCATCTCATAATTCAAAGCTCTAAAATTTGGCATTTTCAACTTTGAACCATGCAAGCCAAAATAACTGCAATCGGAAAGAAATTCTGAACAAGTCTACAAGTGTGGCCTGAAGAAAGGCCTCGACCCGCAACGTCACCCATTCCTTCTATCCAGAGATGCTGCCTACTCCAGCATTTTGTATCCCAACCAATGAAAGACATCCGTGCCTTAGAGGGGGTGCAGAGAAGATTCACCAGACTGATTCCTGGGATGTCAAGACTTTCTGGAATTGTCTCTGGACAATTTCTTTGTCTCTGGAATTCTCTGCCACAGAAGGTAGTTGAGGCCAGTTCATTGGCTATATTTAAGAGGGCGTTAGATGTGGCACTTGTGGCTAAAGGGATCAGGGGGTATGGAGAGAAGGCAGGTACGGGATACTGAGTTGGATGATCAGCCATGATCATATTGAATGGCGGTGCAGGCTCGAAGGGCCGAATGGCCTACTCCTGCACCTATTTTCTATGTTTCTATGTTTCATATGAGGAAAGATTGGATAGACTCGGCTTGTACTCGCTGGAATTTAGAAGATTGAGGGGGGATCTTATAGAAACTTACAAAATTCTTAAGGGGTTGGACAAGCTAGATGCTGGAAGATTGTTCCCGATGTTGGGGGAGTCCAGAACAAGGGGTCACAGTCTAAGGATAAGGGGGAATTCCTTTAGGACCGAGATGAGGAAAACATTCTTTACACAGAGAGTGGTGAGTCTCTGGAATTCTCTGCCACAGAAGGTAGTTGAGGCCAGTTCATTGGCTATATTTAAGAGGGCGTTAGATGTGGCACTTGTGGCTAAAGGGATCAGGGGGTATGGAGAGAAGGCATGTACGGGATACTGAGTTGGATGATCAGCCATGATCACATTGAATGGCGGTGCAGGCTCGAAGGGCCGAATGGCCTACTCCTGCACCTATTTTTCTATGTTTCTATGTTTCTAAGTCAGGCATACCATATGATATAGCAGAGACATTTCCTACTCCCTGTATTGTTTTTAAAAGGAGCAACAGACCATTGTCCCTGGATTCATTCCTGGCCCTGTTACTGTACGTGAGTTTAGAAGAATGAGGGGGGACCTCATTGAAATGTACAGAATAGTGAAAGGTTTGGAAAGGGTGGATGTGGAGAGGATGTTTCGATTAGTGGGAGAGTCTAGGACGAGAGGTCAGAACCTCAGAATTAAAGGACGTTCTTTTTGGAAGACGAGGAGGAATTTAGAGGATGGTGAATCTGTGGGATTCTTTGCCACAGAAGACCTTGGAGGCTAAGTCAGTGGATATATTCTTATATATAAGAGATAGATTCTTGATTTGTACAGGTGTCAGAGGTTATGGGGAGAGGGCAGGAGAATGGGGTTAGGAGGGAGAGATAGATCAGCCATGATTGAATGGTGGAGTAGACTTGATGGGCTGAATGGCCTAATTCTACTCCTATCACTTATGACCTTATGATCTCATGATATTTAACTGTTACCAACACCTTATGTGAAGTTGTCTGAAGTTTCCAAACTCAGTTGTTAATATCTGCCACATTCACTCCTTTTATCTACATTATCCTGTGATCTACTGGCTTTGCGTAAATTGCTGAGCTAAAAGAAACATCTTTGAATTTATGAACAGTTCCTCCATATGACAAATAAAAGTCAATTGAGATCGGGACACTGGAAATAAATCTTTATGTCCTTGCAGCACCACTGCATTGTTTCATAAAGGACATCACGCAAGGACTGTAACAAGATTGTCAAACTAAAGTTTCCCTCATTGCTCCAACCCCAAAGAAAGAATTTTATTCCTCACTGTGACATTATCTTACCGAGACGATTATCAGATCATAAGTGATGGAAGTAGAACTAGGCCATTTGGCCCATCAAGTCTACTCCACCATTCAAACATGGTTGATCTATCTCTCCCTCCTAACCCCATTCTCCTGCCTTCTCCCCATCTCTGACACACATACTAATCAAGAATCCATCTCTGCCTTAAATATATTCACTGACTCGGCCTCCACAGCCTTCTGTGGCAATGAATTCCATAAATTCACCACCCTCTGACGAAAGAACTAAAGACTAGAGAACATTCCTTACCCTGTGCAAAGTCGTAAATGCTTGCTCAAAAAATTTGTGGTGTTTAATGGTAGAAATATTGCACAAATTGGCTGGATGGTTATGAGTTTGGAAAGTACAGGCAGAGAGCGTCATATTGAAGTCGTCCTGGACTGTATCATTTTGTTGAATGATTGCTTGTTATTAGTTAGTACTTTAGGTTAAGCCACTGCTATTTATAAAAATAGAGTCACAGAGTGATACAGCGTGGGAACAGGCGCTTTGGTCCAACTTGCCCACACCGACCAACATGCCCCATCTCACTGTACGCTAGTCCCACCTGCCCGCGTTTGGCAATGTTTCCTCATCTCCGTTCTAAATGGCTTACCCCTTATTCTTAAACTGTGGCCCCTGGTTCTGGACTCCCCCAACATCGGGAACATGTTTCCTGCCTCTAGCGTGTCCAAAGCATTAACAATCTTAAGTTTCAATATCCTTCTAAACCTCCCCTATCCATGTACCTGTCCAAATATTTTTTTAAATGTGGAAGATAATTGGGACACAGCTACCAGCCTTGGTGAACATCTACAATACACGGTGCCTCAGGAAGGCCGTCAGCATTCATAAAGACTCCTCACACCCTTGCAATAGTCTGTTCGAACTTCTACCTTCCGGCAGACGTTACAAGGTACAGGATACTGAGTTGGATGATCAGCCATGATCAGATTGAATGGCGGTGCAGGCTCAAAGGGCCGAATGGCCTACTCCTGCACCTATTTTCTATGATTCTATGATTCTAAGGCCTTCTATGCCAGCACCTCCAGACTGAGGAACAGCTTCATCCCCAGAGCTATAGCTGCTCTGAACTGGCCCTGCTGAGTGTCCCCCCATGAACTGTCTCCCTCGGATGGTCACCTCGCACATCCACCCGGCACAGACCTATTTGCACTTTATACTGCTTTAACTGTTTTTTTTAATCTTGTTTCTCTGGGTGTCTAAATGTTTAGCTAATTAAGTTATTACATCGGATGGAAGTTGCATTCCAAATCTCGTTGTACCTCTGTGCAATGACAATAAAGATATATTATATTATATTCTTATTATATTATTATAACTGCCTCAACTACCTCCTCCGGCAGCTCATTCCATATATTTACCAACTTTTGTGTAAAAAAACGTCTCCTCAGGTTCTTATTAAAACTTTCCACCCTCACCTTAAACCAGTTCAAGAATCAGGTTCTTGATTGCCCTACTCTTGGTAAAAGAGTCCATCTATTCCTCTCATGATCTTGTGAAAAATATACATCTTCCAGATGCGCTGGGATGCATCCTCAGTGATGTGACCTGGGGTCATCAGGTGTTTCGGGTCTCACAACATCAGACACCCTCGCCCAGGCGACCCAGCCGGGGTTGATCAGGCCCCAACTTGCGTCCCAGCAGCAACCGCCCACGGATCAGCCATCTTAATAACTACTCTGCAGGGGTTGGGAGACTCCAGTGCATGGAGGGACTGGGCTCTGTGGGGTGACTCCCGGCCGGGCTCCTCCTGCGTCTCACCAGGTTCAAGGCCTGTGCGCTGCACCTCTTTCTCCTTCTCTGAGCATTTCATTCTCGCCTGATGGATGTTTAGGCCACGATGGTTCATTAGGCCTTCCCGTAGCTTTGTTGGGTGTCTTTCTCACGAAAGACAAAGACTGGGGTGCTAACCCAGCCTTTCCCGGGTGCCGTCAACTGTCTCTCCAGTAGTCACCAAACTATTCTTGGTTGTCACCCAGTCTATTCCTAGGTGCTACTGGCTGAGGCAGACTTCAATGTGAAAACACATACCTCTATAAAATCACCCCTCATCCTCTTGCGCTCCAAGGAGTAAAATCTTCGCCTCCATAACCTCTCTATATAACTCAGGCCCTCGAGTCCTGGCAACATCCTTCTCATCCAATGATTGATATAGATGGCAAACATCAATGGCCCCAGCACCGAACACTGAGGCACACCACTAGTCATTGGCTTACATATTGTCTGTGAGTTTGGCCAAAACAATTTGTAAAACAAATGCTATTCAAGAGACTTTTGGAGAGGCACATAGATGTGCATGGAATGGAGGGAAGTGCAGACAGACAAGATGTTGTCTTGACATCGTGTTCAGTACAGACATTGTGGGATGAAGTGCCTGTTTGTGTACTGTACTGTTCGATGGTCTAAGTGACCAACTGTTCTCCTAGTGAATCCAAAAAACAGAGCATCATGAGAAGTAGACAATAGACAATTGGTGCAGGAGTAGGCCATTTGGCCCTTCAAACCAGCACCGCCATTCAATGTGATCATGGCCGATCGTCCCCAATCAGTACCGCGTTCCTGCCTTCTCCCCATATCCCCTGACTGCTATTTTTAAGAGCCCTATCTAACTCTCTCTTGAAAGCATCCAGAGAACCTGCCTCCACCGGCAGATGGAAGTAGAATTTGGTTAGTTTAGTTTAGAGATGCAGCACGGAAACAGGCCCTTGGAGCTCACGCAACCATCGATCACCCGTTCACACTAGTTCTATGTTAAACCACTTTCCTATACACTCCCTACACATCAGAGCCAATTTTACAGAGGGTCAATGACCTACAAACCCGCACATATTTGGAATGTACGAGGAAGCCGGAGCACCGGGGGAAAACTCACACAGTCACAGGGAGAACGTGCAAACTTGACCCAGACAGCACCCGAGGACAGAATCAAACCCGAGCCTCTGACACTGTCAAGCAGCAGCTCGTCCAGTTACGTCAGCGTGCGGCCATTAGATGGAGGCGATACAGCTACGTAAGCTTGGTTCAACAAGCTATAGGTCAACATCATTCTCCTGTCCTATCTATAACCCTTTGATGGAACACAAAGTGCTGGTGTAACTCAAGAGGTCAGGCACCATCTCCGGAGACATGGATAGGCGATGTTTTGGTTCAGGCCCCTTCTTCAGACAGATTATAGTGGGTGGGAGAAAGTTGGAAGAGAGAGTAGTAATTTTGTGAGCAGCTTTCTCCCACCTAATACAATCAGTCTAAAGCCCCAACCCAAAGCATCACTTCTCCATGGCCTCCAGAGATGTTGCCTGACCCACTGAGTTACTCCAGCGTTCTGTACTCCATGCAAGATTTCAGCATCTGCAGTTCCTTTTGTCTCTATATCCCTCTGATTCCTGGCTATATCAACATTGCCATCCCTATTGGGAATAAAGTAAATAGTATTAAGCTCCCTGCTTTCCAAGGAACTCAATCTTGTACACTCTGGAGTTTAGAAGGATGAGAAGGGATCTCATTGAAACGTATAAGATTATTAAGAGTTTGAACACACTAGAGGCACGAAACATGTTCCCGATGTTGGGGGAGTCCAGAACCAGGGGCCGCAGTTTAAGAATAAGGGGTAAGCCATTTAGAACGGAGATGAGGAAACATTTTTTCACACAGCGAGTTGTGAGGCTGTGGAATTCTCTGCCTCACAGGGCGGTGGAGGCCGGTTCTCTGGATGCTTTGAAGAGAGAGTTAGATAGAGCTCTTAAAGATAGCGGAGTCAAGGGATATGGGGAGAAGGCAGGAAAGGGGCACTGATTGCGGATGATCAGCCATGATCCCAATAAATGGCGGTGCTGGCTCAAAGGACCAAATGGCCTACTCCTGCGCCTATTGTCTAATTCTTTAAGTGTCTGAGTTTGTGTTTTTCTACTTTCCTGAGCCTTTTCTTCCCATTAAAAAAATATTTAAAGGTATAGTTATTCTCAGCAGTTGCTGTGACATCAAAATACTTCAACAGTAATGGCATTTTCCTATCCAACTGGTCTCTATTTCCAGCATAGCGCACGTTTAAAGCCAAGAATACTGATAAAAATACAATTAGATGCTACCATCAAAAAACAAGACTTAAAAGGAGAAATATTCTTCCAGCCATTAGACCCATTTGTTGGTGATGCAGTATATGGAATAAGTCACAGGCAGATTATTTTAAAATATGCTAACCGTTGGAAACCAAAGCTCACTCCAAGAGTACACTGTATTGGTATTAAATGTCAAATTATTTTTCCCCATAGTAACGCACTTGAGTCGGACCTCAAGCCCTGATTTTAGTTCTGCCTAAGAATTAAGAGCCAGTTAATTTAACTCCCGTGTCTTATCCAAGGGAAGCCTGTTTTCAAAGACCGGTTTAAATCAAGAAATTTAACCCGAGCTCTTGTGGCTATGTACCCCTCCTAAATCAGGGCAGCAAGAAGCACATAGTTGAGTTTAGTTTAGAGTAGTGTAGTTTATTTTTGTCACGTGTACCGAGGTACAGTGAAAAGCTTTAGTTGCGTGTTAACCAATCAGCGGAAAGACAATATATGATCACAATCAAGTTGTCCACAATGCAGATAAATGATAAAGGGAATAACATTAAGTCCAAGATACAGTCCAGTAAAGTCTGATTAAAGATACTCTGAGGGTCTTCAATAAGGTAGCTCAGGACCACTCTTTAGTTGTTGATAGTATAGCTCAGTTGCCTGACTACAGCTGTGAAGAAACTGTCCCTGAATCTGGAGGTGTGCGTTTCCGTTTTCACACTTCTGTATCTCTTGCCTGATGAGAGAAGGGAAAAGAGGGAGTGACTGGGGTTAGACTCGTCCTTGATTATGCTGCTGGCCTTGCCGAGGCAGTGTGAAGTGTAGATGGAGTCAATGGAAGGGAGATTGACTCCATTTACATTCCACACTGCCTCAGCAAGGCCTCCAGCATAGGCCTCAAACTGATACAGGCAAATTAAATAGGCTTCCATGGCTGATCATCCACTATCAGTACCCTGTTCCTACCTTCTCCCCACATCCCCTGACTCCGCTATCTTTAAGAGCCCTTTCTAGCTCTCTCTTGAAAGTATCCAGAGAACCGGCCTTCACCGCCCTCTGAGGCAGAGAATTCTACAGACTCACAACTCTGTGTGAAAAAGTGTTTCCTCATCTCCGCATACCCCTTATTCTTATATTGTGGCCCCTGGTTCTGGACTCCCCCAACATCGGGAACACGTTTCCTGCCTCTAGTGTGTCCAAACCCTTAATAATCTTACATGTTTCAATAAGATCCCCTATCATCCTTCTCAATTCTAGAGTATACACGCCCAGCCGCTCCATTCTTTCAGCATATGGCAGTACCGCCATCCCGGGAATTAACCTTGTGAACCTATGCTGCACTCCCTCAATAGCAAGAATGTCCATCCTCAAATTAGGGGACCAAAATTGGACACAATACTCCAGGTGTGTTCTCACTAGGGCCCTGTACAACTGCAGAAGGGCCTCTTTGCTCCTGTACTTAACTCCTCTTGTTATGAAGGCCAACATGCCATTCACTTTCTTCACTGCCTACAGTACCTGCATGCTTACTTTCATTGACTGATGATATTGCGGGTTAACGTAAAAGCATGAGAGGAATAGATCAGTTAGATGTACAGAGTCTTGCCCAGAGTACGGGAATCTAGGACCAGAGGACATGGGTTTAAGATGAAGGGGAAAAGATTTAATAGGAATTTGAGGAGTATTTTTTTCACACAAAGGGCGGTGGGTGTGTGGAACAAGCTGCCAGAGGAGGTAGTTGAGACTGGGACCCTCGCAATGTTTAAGAAACATTTAGATTGGCTTGGTTTAGAGGAATATGAACCAAATGCAGACAAGTGTAGATGGGACATGTTGGCCAGTGTGGTCAAGTCGGGCTGAAGGGCCTGTTTCCAAGTTGTAAGACTCTATGACTCGATAAAATGTTAAATAAAACATCATGCAGTGGAAGGCATTAAAATCAGTGGAGGCCTTTTGTGGGAAAGGAAGGCATGTCATAGAGTCATAGACCTGTACAACATGGAAACAGGCCCTTCAGCCCACTTTGTTCATGCCAGCCAAGTAAGGCATCCTGGACTGGTCACATTGGCTGCACTTGGCCCATATTCCTCTCCATCCTTCCTATCCATAGAAATGTTCCGAAGCCATTGAAATGTCATGATTGGAATGGCCAACGTTGGCTGTGCAAGAGGTGATGACAAAGAGACACGAACAGTGAAACTAGCAGGACAACTGGGGAGGGGAGGGATGGAGCAAGATGGAAAGCAAGAGTTACTTGAACTTAGAGTAATCAATATTCATACCGCTGGGGTGTAAGCTGCCCAGGCGAAATATGAGGTGCTGTTCCTCCAATTTGCGTGTGGCCTCACTCTGAGAGTGGAGGAGGCCCAGGACAGAAAGGTCAGTATAGGACTGGGAAAGGGAGTTAAAATGTTTGGCAAACGTAAGATCGCGTAGACCAAGACGGACAGAGCGTACATGTTCAGCGAAACGATCGCCCAGGACTTGTTCTGGAAAAGCGTAGAAGCATTTCAAAGAGTCCAAATTCACTTTTTGAAGCAATCAATGGATATAAATCTACAAAAATAAATCTAATGAATGTGCAGCTCCACAGGTCCCCACATATAACTTAAAAAATACCAGTGATACTGAAATGAACAACATGGTCAATAATGCTCTTGTCTGACAATGTTATAAACAGTTTTAAAATTAGCCATGGAACATTGAAACCTGGAGGGGTTAAATCAGCAAACAACAATTTTGTTGTGTTTTATTGGCAATGAAGATCAGACAAGTATTTATATCTATAAGAAAGATCTGCAGATGCTGGTTTCAACCAAAGATAGACACAAAAAGCTGGAGTAACTCAGGGGGTCAGGCAGCATCTCTGGAAAAAAGGCATAGATGACGTTTCGAGGTCGAAACCCTTCTTCACATGAGTGTCAGGGAAGAGGGAAACAAGAGGTAATCGCAGAAGGGGAGCAGCAAGAGAGGGTGTTGCTCTCAACAGAGCTCTTGTTGGAAAGAAGGAGGAGAACTGCTTCAAAGTAGGCACACCTTGAGGAGATTTTGCAGTGGGGCAGGCAAAATGTATAGGAAGGAACTGCAGATGCTGCTTTACCCTAATCCTACATTAATCCCAATTTTTTAAAATCTCTTTTTTAGAATGTGAAAGCAATATCCCAGGGAAGGTATTCCAGGTCCTGCATAGTTCATTGATTTTCATTACAATGTCCTCATTTTGTTGTTAATTGTGAAGGTTCCAGGCTGCGACCGTTTCATCCAACTTCTCTCATTAAGTAATTGAAATAATCCACAGATAGTCATAGAGTCAGACCACACGGTAACAGACCCTTCAGCCCAACTCATCCATGCTGACCAAGTTGTCTATCTGTGCTAGTCCCATTTGCCTGCGTTTAGCCTTAAGTTTTTCCTTTCTGTGCACCAGTCTATTGCTACTGAGGGAGTGCAGCATAGGTTCACGAGGTTAATTCCAAGGATGGAGGGACTGTCTTATGTTGAAAGAATGGAGCGACTGGGCTTGTATACACTGGAATTTAGAAGGATGAGAGGCTATATTATTGAAACATATAAGATTATTAAGGGATTGGACACGCTGGAGGCAGGAAACATGTTCTCAATTGTTGGGGGAGTCCAGAACCAGGGGGCACAGTTTAAGAAAAAGGCGTAGACCATTTACAACAGAGATGAGGAAAATCTTTTTCACCCAGAGAATTGTGAATCTGTGGAATTCTCTGCCTCCGAAGACAGTGGAGGTCAATTCTCAAGAGAGAGATAGATCGAGCTCTTAAATATAGCAGTGTCAAGGGATATGGGTAGAAGGCAGGAATGGGATACTGATTGTGGATGATCAGCCATGATCACAATCAATGGCGGTGCTGGCTCGAAGGGCCAAAAGGCACCTATTGTCTATTGTCTGATGTCTAAAGTTTAGTTTAAACATTGTTATTGTACTTAAACTGTGGCCCCTGGTTCTGGCCTCCCCCAACATCGGGTCCCCTTTAAATCTTTCCCCTGCCAACCTCTTGATGTCATCAGCCACCGGAAAAATGAACAGTCATGTGAGCGATAGCAGGGACTTGCCAAATCAAATTGGATAGGACCTCTGTAGGAAGGAACTTGAGATGCTGGCTTACACTGGAGATAGACACAAAATGCTGGTAACTCAGCGGGTCAGGCAGCATCTCTGGAGAAAAGGAATAGGCGACATTATGGGTCGAGACCCTTCTTCAGACTGAGAGTCAGGGGGGGGAGGAAATTAGAGGAATGAAAAGGTACTGAGCCGGCACCAATGACACAGGAAAGGTGGAGCCCACAATGGTCCATTGTTGGCTGTGGAAGAGGTGATGACGAAGGGACACGAACAGTGAAACTAGCAGGGCAACTGGGGAGGGGAGGGATGGAGCAAGATGGAAAGCAAGGGTTACTTGAACTTAGAGTCATCAATATTCATACCGCTGGGGTGTAAGCTGCCCAGGCGAAATATGAGGTGCTGTTCCTCCAATTTGCATGTGGCCTCACTCTGAGAGTGGAGGAGGCCCAGGACAGAAAGGTCAGTTTAGGACTGGGAAGGGGAGTTAAAATGTTTGGGAAACGTAACATCGCGTAGAACAAGGCGGACCGAGCTTACATGTTCAACAAAACGATCGCCCAGGACTTGTACTGGAAAAGCATAGAAGCATTTCAAATAGTCCAAATTTCACTTTTTGAAGCAATCAATGGATGTAAATCTACAAAAATAAATCTAGTGAACGTGCAGCCCACAGGTCCCCACATATAACTTCAAAAATACCAGTGATACTTGAAATGAACAACATGGTCAATAATGCTCTTGTCTGACAATGTTATAAACAGTTTTAAAATTAGCCTTGGAACATTGAAACCTGGAGGGGTTAAATCAGCAAACAACAATTCAGTTGTGTTTTATTGGCAATGAATATCAGACAAGCATTTATATCTATTAGAAAGATCTGTAGATGCTGGTTTCAACCAAATCTGGAGTAACTCAGGGGGTCAGGCAGCATCTATGGGAAAAAAGGAATAGGTAACATTTCGTGGTCAAGACCCTTCTTCAAATGTGCCAGGGGAATGGGAAACTGGAGGTATAGATGGTTATATAGAGAGATATCCCTCCAGAACCAGGGGCCATAGTTTAAGAATAAGGACGGAGACGAGGAAACACTTTTTCTCACAGAGAGTGGTGAGTCTGTGGAATTCAATGCCTCAGAGGGCAGTGGAGGCAGGTTCTCTGGATGCTTTCAAGAGAGAGCTAGAGAGGGCTTTTAAAAATAGCGGAGTCAGGGGATATGGGGAGAAGGCAGGAACGGGGGTACTGATTGGCGATGATTAGCCATGATCGCATTGAATGGCGGTGCTGGCTCGAAGGGCCGAATGGCCTACTCCTGCGCCTATTGTCTATTGTCTATTGAGATATAGAACAAATGAATGAAAGGTATGCAAAAAAGTAATGATGATCAAGATCAAGGAAAGATGAAGCCCACAATGGTCCATTGTTGGCTCTGTGCTAGGTGATAAGGAGCTATACAGACAATGAACTTCAACCGGACGACAATGAAACTAGTACGATGACTAGGGTGGGGGAGGGACGGAGAGAGAGAGGATGCAAGGGTTACTTAAGGTTAGAGAAATCAATATTCTTATCTTTGGGTAGTCAGTTGCCTTAGCAAAATATATTTTACTTGCCTTTCAATTAGGCATTAAATTACACTAAAAATTAGGAATCCTGAAATTAACCCATGAGGGAAACTGAATTCTCTTTCTTTCATGAAAATAAAAAAAATGTTAATTGATTTGATTTTTGTACTGATGCCATCTCACAAAGATGATTTATCAAATCCAGTGAAAAGGCCAATCCAAGCACATTTGTTGTGATGGATGAGACACCGTTGTCTTTTAATCAAATTGCCTAGCATTGGGACTGTCTGGGAGAGAGCCAGGAGCACCTTGGGGAAATAGCTGACACAGGCACGATGGGTCAAATGGCCTCCTCCTGTGCTGTAAGATTTTAAAGTAAAAGGAGGTCCTACAACTGCAAGGGTCGTAATCCGCACAGTTGAAAGACAAGGAAATAATACCAGCTACAGGAGGACTATTAATGTAGCGTCTGGGATATAAACCTTGTATTCTAATGTATTCCTATCTTATTGTTGCATTTTTTAAAATTCATGCACTGTGGACACTGTGGCTAGGATTTATTTCTCATCCATAATTGCGCCTGATCAGAAAGAAATTAAGACGTATTAAATTAATTGATGTCCAGCACCGATCCCTGAGGAATGCCACTAGTCATAGGGTTCCAGTCTGTAAAACAACCTTCCACCATCACCTTTATCCAGTCAGCTAGCTCTTCCTGACTCCCATGCAATCTAACCCTCCAGAGCAGAGGAACCTTACCAAATGCCTTGCTAATGTCCACATAGACATTGGTTATGACCTTTCCTCAGTCAACAAAGAGGTGACAGAGATTATGGGGAGAAGGCAGGAGAATGGGGTTAGGAGGGAGAGATGGATCAACCGTGATCGAATGGCAGGGTAGACTTGATGGGCCGAATGGTAGATACTATAACAACATTTTAAAATGTTTCCCCCACATCCCAAACACATATGGGTATGGCCTAATTCTACTCCTATCACTTATGATCTTATGAGCCTTTTTTAGTTACTTCAAAAGTCGCAGATTCCTGAGACACGATCTCCAATTTGACTCTCGGCTTTGAAGCCTACATTGGCATAGTTTATTTCTCAGCTTTCTCTTCTTTTTCTTTAGATTATTTTGTGCTTCTCTGGTAATTACCCCTTCCAAACATATTCGGTTATTAAGCAGCATGAGACTGGCTTTCTGAAAAAATAATAATATTGTGCAATAGTCTACACATTTGGACAGCTATGTTGACAGGAAAGGATTAGAGGGTTATGGTCAAAACACTGGCTGGTGGTACTAGTGTAGATGGGGCATCTTGGATGGCATGAGCAAGTTGGGCCGAAGGGCCTGTTTCTATGCTATATGACTTTATTACTATAACTGGTGTATGCCAAAGCATGAAATAATTAAATAATACATAGACTAAGCTTATATTCATTGGAATTTAGAAGGAAGAGAGCGGATCTCATAGAAACATAGAAAATTCTTAAGGGATTGGACAGGCTAGATGGAATTGGACGGGCAGGAAAAATAGTCCCGATGTTGCGGGAGTCTAGAACCAGGGGTGACAGTTTAAGAATAAGTTTAAGAGGGCGTTAGATGTGGCACTTGTGGCTAAAGGGATCAGGGGGTATGGAGAGAAGGCAGGTATGGGATACTGAGTTGGATGATCAGCCATGATCACATTGAATGGCGGTGCAGGCTCGAAGAGCCGAATGGCCTACTCCTGCACCTATTTTTCTATGTTTCTATGTTTCTAATAAGGGGTAAGCCATTTTGTACTGAGATGAGGAAAACCTTTTTCACCCAGAGAGTTGTGAATCTGTGGGATTCTCTGCCACAGAAGCCAGTGGAGGCTAATTCACAAGATGTTTTCAAGAGAGAGTAAGATTTAGATCTTCGGGCTAACAGAATTAAAGGATATGGGGGGGAAAGCAGGAGTGGGGTACTGATTTAGGCCTTAATCATATTGAATCGTGGTGCTGGCACAAAAGGCCAAATGGCCTACTCTTGCACCGATTTTCGATGTTTCTATGTTTCTATGAAGGATTTGATCAGAAGTTTAAAGTACTGATAAGATACATATGCATGAAAACATTTTTTTGTAATTTGGGGGTGGAATTAAGGTTGTTTTCTGGGACAAAAGTCAGTCTAAAATTTAAAGCCAGGCTTTAATGAGTTAAGTTAGGAGCTATTTCACCATGCTTAGAACTATTTTGCACAGGGGACTGTGTTAATGATAACAACAATTAATTCTAAACGAAAGGCTGCAAGAGATGATATTTGAAGGGCGTAGGGCTAAGTCAAACATTTAGAGAAACATCACAAATTAGTTACCGGCTTACTGAATAGTGGAGGGAGCTCAAGCAGCTACATGGTCTACTCCTGTTCCAAAGTCCTAAGCATCACTAGTAAGTTCCCAGGCTTATGTTCGACCAACATATCTCAGGATTTGCAATGCATTAATCACACCATTAACTGCCGTTTCACTCTCATGGAGCAGTGGAAAAGAATAGCCAATTTGTAAAAGAGAAAAGAAAGCACCTATAAAACAGATATATCACCGAGAGATTTGTTTCAGCGTTCCACCAAGGCATCTATTCTACTTTAGTTTAGCTTGGAGATACAGCGTGGAAACAGGCCCTTCGGCCCACCGAGTCCGCACCGACCAGTGTTCCCCGCACGTTAACACTAAACGAGGGACAATTTTTACATTTATACCAAGCCAATTAACCTACAGACCTGTACGTCTTTGGAGTGTGGGAAGAAACCGAAGATGTCGGAGAAAGCCCACGCGGTTGCGGGGAGAACGTACAAACTCCGTACAGACAGCACTCGTAGTCAGGATCGAACCCGGATCCACGATGCCGCGAGGCAGCAGCTCTACCGCTGCGCCACCACGCCGTACTCTGCGTTAGTAAAGAGCTAACGGCAATAACGGTAAAAGCCGAAACTATTCCTTATTACATAGAACGTGGAACATAGAAAAGTACAGGACAGAAATAGGCCCTTCGACCCACATTATCTGTGTCAAACATAATGCCAGGATAAACTCATCTCCATCTGTCTGCACTTGATCCATATCACTCCATATCACTATCAAAAATTCCCGTAATCACCACTACCTATCTGCCTCCACCACCACTGCTGGCAGCTCATTCTAGGCACCCACCATACTCTGTGTAAAAAAACTTGCCTCCGCACATCACATTTGGGGGGTATGAATTACGTGCAGGCAGATAAGAATTGTTCCTAGCATCAGGTTTAGTACAGATATTATGGGCTGAAGGGACTGTTCCTGTGCTGCACTGTTCTATATTCTATTTTCTATGTTCTTTGAAAATAACAGCCTGCCTGTTAGCCTGAAGCTTACGATAGCAGATTGGCAGTGAATGGTGACAGTTTTGTGGGATCAAATTGCCCATGAACTGCGCCATTGTAATAAGAGGAATTTTGAAGAACACAACAAAGTAGACAAAAATGCTGGAGAAACTCAATGGGTGAGGCAGCATCTATGGAGCGAAGGAAATAGGCATGCAAGCAACATTGCCATACCTACTTTTGTTGCATAGACCAGATATATCGCACATGTTTTTTAGATACCCTTGCAGATGTATCCAACGCACCAAGGCAATTCTACGTATGTGTCAGGGCAGAATCCTTGTGGTTTACACACAAAATAATCATCTGCCAGGGTTGGAGAGGGTCAAGAGATTTCCAGTCTGAAGAAGGGTCTCGACCCGAAACGTCATTCTCCAGGCTTGCATCAGCAGAATTCAAGAAGATACATTCATGTTGGCTGCAAAAATACAATGAATTATCGCAGGAAAGCACAGGTGGTAGCAGTTGGCGCTTTCACCTCTCATATGGAGCTTCAGGGATACAGCTTCGACCGTGAACCATGGGTGTAGTCCATATGGAATTACACCTTCTCTCCATGGTTTTTGGATGCTCGCGTTTCTTCCCATGTCCCAAGACATGGGACATGGGTGGCACCTGTGGCGCAGCGTTAGAGTGCTGCCTTATAGCCACTTGCAATGGCAGAGATCGTGGTTCGATCCTGACCATGGGTGCTTGTCTGTACGGAGTTTGTACATTCAAGTCAAAGTCAAACAAGTCAAGTCAAACAAACTTTATTGTCGTTTAGAAAGACATCGATATATGCAATTCCAAACGAAATTCCGTTGCATTTGGCTCCCTGTGCAACACGATAATTAACAGAAGGGTAAAATGAAAAAAAATGGATAAAAGGATAAAATAGACAATGGTGGCAGTCCATTACATGGCTTTCAGGAGTCTGATGGCTCGTGGGAAGAAGCTGTTGCAGAACCTTGATGTTCTGCTCCTTATGCTACGATATCTTTTACCCGAGGGCAGCAGAGTGAACAGTCCGTGATGGAGATGTGTGGGGTCTTTTATAATACTGCTGGCCTTAGACACGCAACGTTTGGTCACAATATCCCCGATTGAGGGGAGAGAAGTCCCGATGATTTCTTACGCTGTCCTCACCACTCTCTGCACGGGCTTCCAGTCGGAGGCTCTACAGTCCCCAAACCAGACAGAGATACAGCTGGTCAAAATACTCTCTATGGTGCCCCTGTAGAAAGTGGTGAGGATGGGATGGGGGAGGTGAGCTCTTCTCATCCGGCGCAGAAAGTGCAACCGCTGTTGCGCTCTCTTAACTGTTGATGGGATGTTATTTGACCAGGTCAGACTGTTAGTGATCTGCACTCCCAGGAACTTAGTGCTACTGACCACCTCCACATCGCTGTCATTGATGTGAAGTGGTATGGGACTGTGCCGGTTTTTCCTGAAGTCTACGATGACTTCCTTTGTTTTTTCGACATTCAGGATCAGGTTGTTCGTATTGCACCAGTCCACCAGTTGTTTCACCTCCTCCCTGTAAGCCAGCTCATTGTCGTCCCTGATGAGACCCACCACTGTAGTGTCATCTGCGTACTTCATGATGTGGTTTGTACTAAACCTGGCACAACAGTCGTGGGTCATCAGGGTAAACAGCAGTGGACTCAGGACACAGCCCTGAGGGGAGCCGGTGCTCAGAGAGATGATGTTAGAGGTGTTATTTCCAACCCTCACTGACTGGGGTCTGTCAGTGAGGAAGTCCATTAGCCAGTTACACATGGGGGTGCTGAGGCCCAATGGATAGTGTTTGCTTATCAGGTGCTTAGGGATAATTGTGTTGAATGCTGAACTAAAATCCACCAACAGCATTCGCACATAGGTGTCTTCTCCTCTAGATGTTCCAGGCTCAGATGGAGTACGGAGGATATAGCGTCCTCTGTGGAGCGGTTTGGCCTGTAAGCAAACTGGTATGGGTCAAGTGTGGAGGGGAGTCTGGAGGTAATATGGTCCCTGACCAGCCTCTCGAAGCACTTCATCATATGGGGATGAGTGCTACAGGGCGGTAGTCATTGAGACATTGTATGTTGGATTTTTTGGCACTGGTATGATGGTGGCAGTCTTGAAACATAATGGGATGACAGCCTGGTTCAGTGAGGTGTTAAATATGTCCGTAAGGACATGTGCCAGCTGATCAGCACATTCCCTGAGCACTCACCCTGGTATGTTATCAGGGCCTGCCGCCTTTCGTGCGTTCACTCCTTTTAGGGTCCTCCGGACGTCCACTATGTCAAGACTGAGTGCCTGTTCATCACAGTGAGGAATTCTCCCCGTGATTGTGCAGGTTTTCTCCGAGATTTTCAGTTTCCTCCCACACTGCAAAGACGTGCAGGCATGTAGGTAAATGTAGGTCCAAGTGTGTGGAGGAATGTGTTAAAATGCGGCCATCACTGGCCCACGCGGACCCGGTGGGCCGAAGGGCCTGTTTCCACGCTGTGTCTCTAAACTAAACATGTGGTGGAGTAACAGTCTAGAGGTTATCTCTTATCTTGGCAACAGAAAAGCATCAAAGAAGAGCAGATGTGAGCAGATGTGAGAAAGTAAATTGAGTGAATATCGGGATTGGAACTAATGGGCGTTACTCAACTCAAATGGGAGTCACATGGATCTGAAGGGATAAATGCCTTCCTTTCATGTTGTTGTAAGGTGCAAACTACACACCCATTGTAGCTGACATTTAAGAGACAGGAGAATGTGCTCTACCAGTCGGTACCATCACTCAGCAACGGCACATTTGTAAATTATGCTCAACAGATAGTTCTGACTTTTAATTTATCTCATTAGCCTTCACTTGTAGGTGGTTGAGAGAGAAAGATAGATCAGCCAGTGGAGTAGACTTGTTGGGCTGAATCGCCCAATTCAGCTCCTTGAACTCATGAACTAAAGGGCCTGTCCCACCAGCATGCAACTCTATGCGATGAACGCGAGCAAACCGGCAGCGGAGGCCGCGCGGAGGTCGGGTGATCCCCTGTACGGGGCCGTTCCTGCCAGCATGCGCCTGCAGGCGGCAAGCGCAACCAAACTGGCAGTCGGGGCCGCGCGGAGGTCGGGTGAGTGGCGCAACGCGGCGCAAAGTGAGGCGAACTTGGAGCAAAGTCCAAGGTAAGTTCGCCAGGACAGAGAGGGGCACACAGAGAGGGGCACCGAGGCACACACACACACAGGGCCACGGAGCCACACACATAGAGGGTCACGGAGGCACTTACAAATAGGTTCATGGAGGCACGATGTCCGGGCGGTGTGTAAATGTCGAGGCGACTGCGAGCCGACAAGCCGTTGTCGTGCGGAATTTTTGGACATAGTCGATTTTTCGGAGCCCCGCGCGGCGTCGGGACGAACTCCGCACGGCTCCGACGATCGAAGTGGGACCGGCCCCGCGACGCCAGACGGCTCAAGCGACCACGTTAGGTCGCGCTAATCGCATAGAGTTGCATGCTGGAGGGACAGGCCCTTAAAGGTGCTTGCAATGAGGGGGACACCATTAGACACAGAAATCTCACAAATGTAAAGTCTGAGGATTAATTGTTGAAAAGCTCAGATGCTTCCTTTCCATTGCCATTAGGCTACTGTGGGCAGCAGACTGGCCATGACACCATGTTTAAGAAAGAACCACAGATGCTGTTTAAATCGAAGGTAGACCCAAAACTCTGGAGTAACTCAGCGGGTGAGGTAGCATCTATGGAGAGGAGGGATTGGCGATGTTTCGGGTCGAGATACTAATATGGTGCAATGTCTCCTCCTATTCCAAGACCAATCCTTTGCCCCCACAGTCTTTTTCATCTGCCAGAACAAAACCTGGATAAACCAAGTGGAACTGCAGATGCTGGATAACAAAAAAAAGACACATAGTGCTGGAGTAACTCAGACAGTCAGGCAGCATCCTTGGAGATCATGGATAGGTGACGTTTCCGATCAGGGCTCTTCTTCAGACTGATTGTGTCTGTGTGTGTGGGGGGGGGGGGGGGGGGGAGTTGCGAATGACAAAACTAGGGGATAGAGGAAGGAACGTAGGCGGAAGCGGAGGGGTGTAACGAGGAGAACAAGCTCGGTCTGCCGACTGGATATCCCAGTTGCCAACCTTTTCAACTCCTCTTCCCAGTCCAATATTGACCTTTCTGTCCTAGACCACCTCCTTTGCCAGAGTGAGGCCACACACAAACTGGGGGACCAGCACTTCATATCCTGCTTGGGTAGCTTACAATCAAATGGTATGAAGATTGAATTCTCGTATTGTAGGCAACTGCAAAACCCTCCCCCCCCCCTTCTTCCCGCCACCGCCTTTCTCCACCCCCCCTCCCCACCCCCACCCTCCTCCACTGTGCCTCACCTGGACTCGCATCTATTCCCCACCCTCCCACTCCACCTATGTTCCTTCTTCCAGCACAGGAAAGACGTGCTGAGGTAAATAACCAGCCAGGATGTGACTGAATGATGAAGTAGGGAGAGGGGCAGAATGGCGCACACAGCCTTCAGTTCCGGACGTCCTAATAATATCAGCACACGTCTATGAAAAGCACTTCATGGATAACTTGAGAAATGAACGCAACATTGAGGTTTAGGCTTCCGAGCTGTCGTTTAATTGCTGGTACTCATTATTCTGCCCACACACCTTGCACAGATAAAGTCAGGTTTGTGGAATTAGTGTTGAGGCCTTGATTTACATCACCCCAGAGCCTCGCACCCGCTTAGAGTGGTAGGGTGGTGGTTTCTCGGTCGTAAAACATGAGTTACTGGGCTTTGGCGCATTCTTACCCTATTTCTTGCAGTCACAGCTGTTTTCTTATTGAATCATTGATGGATTAATGCAGATAAATGCAAGGTGTTGCAGCTTGGGCAGTCAAACCAGGGCAGGACCTTCACAGTGAATGGTAAGGCCCTGGAGAGTGTTGTAGAGCAGAGGGCCGATTCAGACATGTGGGTGCGTAGTTCCCCGAAAGTGGCGTCACAGGTAGATAAGGTGGTCAAGTAGGGTTTTGGTACATTAGCCTTCATCAGTTGAGGATATTGAGTATATAATGTAAAAAGAAGGAACTGTAGATGCTGGTTTAAACCAAAGAGAGACACAAAATGCTGGAGTAACTCCGCGAGTCAGGCAGCATCTCTGGATAAGGATAGGTGATGTTTCATTTCTGGTCCCAGAAAGGGTCCTGACCCAAGAGGTCAACTATCCTTTTTCTCTCGAGATGCTGCCTGACCCGCTGAGTTACTCCAGCACTTTATCTAAGGATAAGGGGGAATTCCTTTAGGACCGAGATGAGGAAAACATTCTTTACACAGAGAGTGGTGAGTCTCTGGAATTCTCTGCCACAGAAGGTAGTTGAGGCCAGTTCATTGGCTATATTTAAGAGGGCGTTAGATGTGGCACTTGTGGCTAAAGGGATCAGGGGGTATGGAGAGAAGGCAGGTACGGGATACTGAGTTGGATGATCAGCCATGATCACATTGAATGGCGGCGCAGCCTCGAAGGGCCGAATGGCCTACTCCTGCACCTATTTTTGTATGTTTCTATGTTTCTATGTTTGTGTCTATATTGACGACAGAAGTTGGGATGTTAAAGGAACTGCAGATGCCGGTTTAAACTGAAGAAAGGCACAAAAAGCTGGAGTAACTCAGCGGGACAGGCAGCATCTCCGGAGAGAAGGAATTGGGTCTCTGGCCCTGTGAGGCAGCAACTCTACCAATTGCACCACTCTGCTATTTTCCATTATGAACAGAACACTGTTCCATTAAGATATTTAGTAACTTAAAAGTTATAAAGGGACAGTATAAAAATAAAAGAGAAGTACAACGTAGCAAAGATGTGTGGGAACCAAGAGGATTGGGTGATGTTTAAAGGGCAACAGAAGATAACAAAAAAGACAATACGGGCAGAAAAGATGAGGTACAAAGGTAAGCTAGCCAAGAATATAAAGCAGGATAGTAAAAACTTCTTTAGGTATGTGAAGAGGAAAAACTTAGTCCAGACCAAAGTTGGACCCTTGAAGACTAAAAAGTGTGAATTTATTATAGGGAACAAAGAAACAGCAGATGAGTTGAACAGCTACTTTGGATCAGTCTTCACTAAGGAGGACACAAACAATCTTCCTGATGTACTAGTGGCCAGAGGATCTGGGGTGACGGAGGAACTGAAGGAAATCTGCATTAGGCAGGAAATGGTGTTGGGTAGACTGATGAGACTGAAGGCTGATATATCCCCAGCACTGATGGTCTGTATCCCAGGGTACTTAAGGAAGTGGCTCTAGAAATCGTGGATGCATTGGTGATAATTTTCCAATGTTCTATAGATTCAGGATCAGTTCCTGTGGATTGGAGGGTAGCTAATGTTATCCCACTTTTTAAGAAAGGAGGGAGAGAGATAACAGGGAATTATAGCCCAGTTAGCCTGACATCGGTGGTGGGGAAGATGCTGGAGTCAATCATAAAAGATGAAATAACGGCACATTTGGATAGCAGTAACAGGATCGGTCCGAGTCAGCATGGATTTACGAAGGGGAAATCATGCTTGACTATTTTTCTGGAATTTTTTGAGGATGGAACCAGGAAAATGGACAAGGGAGAGCCAGTGGATGTAGTGTATCTGGATTTTCAGAAAGCATGTACTAAGGTCCCACATAGGAGATTAGTGGGCAAAATTAGGGCACATGGTAATGGGGGTAGAGTGCTGACATGGATAGAAAATTGGTTTGCAGACAGGAAAAAAAGAGTAGGGACAAACGGGTCCTTTGCAGAATTACAGGCAATGACTAGTGGGGTACCGTAAGGCTCGCTGCTGGGGCCGCAGCTATTTGCAATATACATCAATGATTTTGATGTACGGATTAGCAAATTTGCAAATGTAACATTAGCAAATTTGCAGATGACACAAAGCTGGGTGGCAGTGTGAACTGTGAGGAGGATGCTCTGAGAATGCAGGGTGACTTGGACAGGTTGGGGGAGTGGGCAGATGCATGGCAGATGCAGTTTAATGTGGATAAATGTGAGGTTTTCCACTTTGGTAGCAAAAAACAGGATGAAAGATTATTATCCGAATTATGTCAAGTTGGGAAACGGGGAAGTACAACGGGATCTGGGGGGGTCGTTGTTCCTCAGTCAATGCAAGTAAGCATGCAGGTACAGAAGGCAGTGAAGAAAGCGAATGGCATGTTGGCCTTCATAACAAGAGGAGTTGAGTATAGGAGCAAAGAGGTCCTTCTGCAGTTGTACAGGCCCCTAGTGAGACCACACCTGGAGTATTGCGTGCAGTTTTGGTCTCCAAATTTAAGGAAGTACATTCTTGCTCTTGAGGGAGTGCAACGTAGGTTTACAAGGTTAATTCCCGGGATGGCAGGACTGTCATATGCTGAGAGCATGGAGCAGCTGGGCTTGTACTCTGGAGTTTAGACGGATGAGAGGGGATCTCATTGAAACATATAAGATTATTAAGGTTTTGAACACTCTAGAGGCACGAAACATGTTCCCGATGTTGGGGGAGTCTAGAACCAGGGGCCACAGTTAATAAGAATAAGGGTTAAGCCATTTAGAATGGAGATGAAAGTCCCCCTGATTAAAGCCCCCCTATATGGTCTGTTGTCACCTTCTCGCTAACAACGATCTATTCTACATTGTGCTTAATCCGCATCTCCTTTGATGTCTTGTTTTCATACCTTACCCTTCATTATCTCTGTGTCTCTCAGTCTGAGGAAGGGTCTCAATAGACAATAGACAATAGGTGCAGGAGTAGGCCATTTGGTCCTTGGAGCCAGCACCGCCATTCAATGTGATCATGGCTGATCATCCCCAATCAGTACCCCGTTCCTGCCTTCTCCCCATATCCCCTGACTCCGCTATTTTAAGCTCCTTATCTAGACTCCCTATCTAGCTCTCTCTGGAAAGCATCCAGTGAACCTGCCTCCACTGCCCTCTGAGCCAGAGAATTCCGCACAATGTCTCGACACAAAACGTCGCCCATTCCTTCTCCCCAGCGATGCTGCCAGTCCCGCTGAGTTACTCCAGCATGCTGAGTTACTCCAGCATCTTCATGGCAAATGGTTAACCCAGCATCATGGAGCTGTTAATTCATTGCACCAACATCAGCGCATACATAGACACACTGTTCAGCATCGTATCTGTTTTTATGTTTAGCTTGAGGTTTATTATTGTCATGTGTACTGAAAAACTTTGTTATGCATGTTATCCAAGCAGATTAGATAATGCTATTATAAATAGAATCAAATCAAACTCAACTACAATGGGTAGAGTAAAGGGGAAGATACTGAGTTCTCAGCATTGTAGCACATCAGTTCCACAGTGTCCAATGTCTACAACGGGGTGGAATTGAATCAAACAGTACTCTAGCTTATGGAAGAACCATTCAGAAGCTGTTTTTCAGTGGACGTTGTTCCTGAGTCTGGTAGTACGTGCTTTGAAGCTTCTGTACCACCTGCCTCTGGGAGTGGGGAGGAGAAGGAATTTCAGCTTTGTTTTTAGTTTGCGGCTGTGATATCCCTGGCTTGGGTAGAAACATTGTAAAAAATAGGTGCTACGAGTCAGCACCACCATTCAATATGATCATGACTGTCCATCCAAAATCAGTACCCCGTTCCTGCTGTCTCCCCAAATCCCTTGATTCTTTCAGCCCTAAGAGCTATGTCTAACTCTCTCTTGAAAACATCCAGTGAACTGGCCTCCACTGCCTTCTGTGGCAGAGAATTCCACAGATTCACAACTCTCTGGGTGAAAACGTTTTTCCTAATCTCAGTCTTAAATGGCCTACCCCTTATTCTTCCACTGTGAACCCCTGGTTCTGGATTAATTTCCATCGAAGTACCTCGCTGCCGTTTTGGAAGATAACCACATGGGTGGGTAAGGAGTTACATATAAAGCTGGCACATTGCCACCTTTTGAAGGACATAATAGTTTTTTAACAACAACTGGCGGCTCCCTCTCTCGACCTCTCCATGACCCATAGTTTATAAGGACATTTATCTGACAGCACAGGATGAAAAGGCAACTTCTTGCAAATTCGATTAAATAAAAATTACAAATTTATTTTAAATTCCAGATTAATCAAATTTAACAATTTTTTTGCAGCTGTCATGATGGGATTTGAACTCAGCTCTCTGACACCGGGGTGGGAGATTGCAACCTTCACGTGGTCCACCCTGTTTCGACTAATGCAATCAACCCGACGTGCACAAACAAATCGATCAAATAGAACAAGTTGATCGACAACTTTAGGCTGTGCACGCCATACGCAAGAAGAAGACCCATCCAGTAACCTAACCAATGCAACAGGATGTCTCTGCTGGGTTCTTACAGTATCTACCTGCCAAATAGCAATAGGTTTTCCATTGATCAGTGCACCCACACTATATCGTCAGCCAGAAACTAAACATCATAAATAGACACAAAAAGCTGGTGTAACTTAGCAGGTCAGGCAGCAGCTCTGGTGAGTGGAATGGGTGACATTTCGGGGTCGAGAGCCTTCTAGTTAGGGAAAAGGGAAATGAGAGATACAGACAATGATACAAACATGAAATCAGTCTAAACGGTGGAGGCAGGTTGAGGCAGGTTCTCTGGATGCTTTCAAGAGAGAGCTGAATAGGGCTCTTAAAGATAGCAGTGTCAGGGGATATGGGGAAAAGGCAGGAACGGGGTACTGATTGGGGATGATCAGCCATGATCAAATTGAATGGCGGTGCTGACTCGAAGGGCCGAATGGCCTATTCCTGCACCCATTGTCTATTGTCTATAAACCAGTCCGAAGAAGGGTCTCGTCTTGTCTCGAAACCGAATCAAGGGATATGGGGAGAAGGCAGGAACTGGGTACTTATTCTGGATGATCAGCCATGATCATATTGAATGGTGGTGCAGGCTCGAAGGGCCGAATGGCCTACTCCTGCACCTATTTTCTGTGTTTCTACGAAACGTCACCCATGCCTTCTCTCCAAAGGTACTGCCTGTCCTGCTGAGTTACTCCAGCATTTTGTGTTTACCTTCGGTTTAAACTAGCATCTGCAGTTCCTTCGCACACATGATATAAACATAACTTATTGATTCAGAAAAAAAATTATATTCTGTGCCTCTGGGTAATAAAGTTCTAGATTTAAATCCCACTGTGATGAGCCAAGGACAAACGTCTACAGCTGATGGAACAACAGCATTCCACTGATTTGTCTGAGATAAGCTATCTCTCTAATGGGACGTTAAAACTGCTCTCTCGGATTAATGATAGGAAATGGCATTGCTTAATGGAAAAAGGGGCGAGGAACGGATGTCAGAACGCGCTGGCGAGTGCAGTGGTGGCGGCAGATGTAAGGAGCAATTTATAGAGGCCAATTAACGTCTGGAGGCAGATACCACGGCGGCCTTTAAGAGACTTTAGGAGAGGCATGTGGATATGCAGGGAATGGAGGGATATGGATTATGTGCAGGCAGATAGAACCACTCTTGGCATCATGTTCGGTGCAGACATTGCAGGTCAAAGGGGGGCTGTTCCTGTGTTGTGCTATGGTATCACAGCCAATGCTTCATTCAACGTTAGTTAAAGAAAAACTCTTTACATAATCACGGTCACAATGTTATTTGCAAATAGGCTACCATGCTTTCTCTGTAAAACAGATAGGTCAGAGGGGGTGAAGGCAGGTTCTCTGCCTCAGAGGGCGGTGGAGGCAGATTCTCTGGATGCTTTCAAGAGAGAGAACCATAATAGGGCTCTTAAAAATAGCGGAGTTGGGGATATGGGGAGAAGGCAGGAACGGGGACCTAATTGGGGATGACCATCCATGATCGCATTGAATGGGGGTGCTGGCTCGAAGGGCCGAATGGCCTACTCCTGCACCTATTGTCTTCTGTCTATTTAAAAATATGCAATGACTTGGCCTCCGCAGCCTTCTGTGGCAATGAATTCCAGATTCACCACCCTCTGACTAAAGAAATTCCTCCTCAATTCCTTTCTAAAGGAACATTATTTTATTCTTCAGCTCTGGCCTCTGGTCCTGGACTCTCCCACCAGTGGAAACATCCTCTCCACATCCACTGTATCCAGGCCTTTCACTAATCGGTTATAAAAGTATTCTACTGAATATACTATTCGGTATGTTTTTTTGCATATGAGGTGAAGTGTATGTACAAGGTATGTGGTTCTACCTTCATCGCCAACACTGGGAACTCCTGGAAAAATTCCTACCTTAAATTGGCAACCATAATTGCTCATGTTTTACGTGTAAATTTTGTATAAAAGTGTTTTTTTATCTCATGTGCACAATGCTTGCAGTAATATTTAGTTCAAGTCAGGCTCATTGGCCCAGTCATTGTTATGTGCCAGGCACCCTGAGGCAACTGACATTTTAGCAGCGCCAGTTGTGAACCACACTTCCCTACAGTCAGCAGGCAAGCAAACGTCTGGGCCCATCGATGGCCGCCAGTAAAGACACAATGTTGTCAAGCTGGCAAAGGGTACGGGGAGGATGTTGCCAGGACGAGAGGGTCTGAGCTATAGGGAGAGGTCGAAAAGGCTGGACCATGTCACCATATCCATGCCTAGTAAGTAAAATGGTACAAACTCTACATAGAGCAAGTTGTTCAGATTCAGATTCAGATTCAATTTTAATTGTCATTGTCAGTGTACAGTACAGAGACAACGAAATGCATTTGTCAATTTGGAAAGGGTACAGAAAAGATTTGTGAGGATGTTGCCAGGATTAGAGGGTCTGGACTAAACGGAAGGGTTGATCAGGCTGGGACTCTATTTCTTGGAGCGTAGGAGGATGAAGGGTGATCTTATAGAGGTCATGACAGGAATAGATCGGGTAGACGCACAGTATCTCTTGCCCAGAGTAGGGGAATCGATGACCAGAGGACACAGGTTTAAGGAGAGGGAAGAAAGATTTAATAGGAACCTGAGGGGTAACTTATTTCACACAGATTGGTGGGTTTGTGGAACGAGCTGCTGAAGGAGATAATTGAGGCAGTTAATATCGCAATGTTTAAGAAACATTTAGACAGATACATCGAAAGAACAGGTTTAGAGGGATGTGGGCCAAACACAGGCGAGTGGGACTAGTGTAGCTGGGGCATGTTGGCCGGTGTGGGCAAGTTGGGCCTGTATCACTCTAAGATCAGCAGTGAGACCAATTTAAGGGTCTACATAGAATGATTCACAGCTTGCACATGTAGCATCTATCGGGAACATGGGTAGGGTCGGAAGAAGGGTCTCGACCTGAAACGTCACCCATTCCTTCTCTTCAGAGATGCTGCCTGTCCCGCTGAGTTACTCCAGCTTTGATAGGTGGCATGTAGGGTGGGTACCTTGTGTCTGAAGAAGGACCCTGATCCAAAGCGTTATCTACCCATGTTTTCTATAGATACTGCCTGACCCACTGTTACTCCAGCATGTAATGTTTTTTTTTTTTTTAAACAGCTACAGCAGTTCCTTGTGTCTCTCTTTCCCAGCCTCAGTGTTCAGTGCTCAGAATTATGAAAATAAGATATCACTGTTCGTCTCTTTGATGTTCAAGGTCTTCTTAAACAAATCACATAAAACCATACCGCACAGAAACTGACCCTTCAGACCAAATCGTCAATGCCAAACACGATACCCTATCTAACCTAGTTTGCCTGCATTTAGACCTTAATCCACACACCCTTTCCTATCCACGTACCTGTCCATTTTAAATGCGGTTATATTACCTGCCTCAACTACCGCTCCTGCCAACTCATTCCATATACCCACCACCATCTGTCAGAAAGGTTCCTCCTCAGATTCCAAAGTTCATGTTCATAAGTGATAGGAGCAGGATTAGGCCATTCGGCCCATCAAGTCTACTCTGCCATTTAATCATGGCTGATCTATCGCTCCCTCCTAACGCCATTCTCCTCCCCATAAGCCCTGATACCCGTACTAATCAAGAATCTATCTATCTCTGCCTTAAATAAATCCATTGACTTGGCCTCCACGGCATTCTGCGGCAATGAATTCCACAGATTCACCACTCTCTGATTAAAGAGGTTCCTCCTCATCTCCTTCCTAAAGGAACGTCTTCTAATTCTGAGGCTGGGATGTCTTGTCCTAGACTCTCCCACAGTCCAAATCCACTCTATCCAGGCCTTTCTCTAGTCGGTAAGTTTCTATGAGGTCCCCCCTCGTCCTTCTAAACTCCAGCGAGTACAGGCCCAGTGTCGTCAAATTTGCCGTTAAAACTTGCCCCTCTCACCTTAAACCTATGTGCTCCAGTGCTTAATTTCTCTACCATAAAACAAACCATATAACCATATAACAGTTACAGCACGGAAGCAGGCCTTCTCGGCCCTTCCAGTCTGTGCCGACCATTTATTTTCCCCTAGTCCCATCTACCTGCATTCAGACCATACCCCTCCACTCCCTTGATTCAATTTTAATTTAATTTAATTGTCATTGTCAATTGTCTCCATTGTCTCCCTTCCCATCCATATACCTATCCACTTTACTTTTAAATGTTAAAATCGATCCTGCCTCCACCACTTCTGCTGGAAGATCATTCCACACAGCCACCACTCTCTGAGTAAAGATGTTCCCCCTCATGTTACCCCTAAACTTCCGTCCTTTCAACTACCTTGAATAAAAGACTATGGATTCTCCCAATCAATTCACCTCATGATTTTATACACCTCCATAAGATCACCCCTCAGCCCCCTGCATTCCTAGCCTGCCCAATCCCTACCTACCGCACAGGCCCTCGAAACCAGGCAACATCCTCGTAAATCTTCTCTGTACTTTATCCATCCTAATGACATTCCACTGAAAGCAGGGTGATCAAGCTAACTCTTCGATTATCTTGCATCTCGTGGTAGCAATGGACCAACCCCAGCATAGGATCTAATTACGGAAAACCATCAGACTTTACATTGGACTTTAGAGATTCTGCGCGGAAACAGGCCCTTCAGCCCACCGTGCCCGTGACGTCCAGTCATCACCCTGTACACCACCACTATTCCACACACAATTTACAATTTTACCTAATCCAATGAACCTATAAACCTGTACATCCTTGGGGTGTGGGAGGAAACCGGAGCACTCAGGGAAAACCCACGCGGGGAGAACGTGCAAACTCCATACAGTCAGTTATAATCGAACCCGGGTCTCTGGCGCTGTCAGGCAGCAACTATCCATCAATCGGATTTTGCTGGCTTCACCTTGCACTAAAGTCCCACTTGCCAATTTCAGGTCACCGAAAAATCTGCGGTGCGATGACGTTTGACGCACGGTGTTTCTTCAAGCGTCGCAACATTCTTTTTGTTGCCGCTGGATTTTGAAGTGTTCAAAATCTTTTGGCGAAACACTGAGATGACGCCGGCAGTCGTCGAAAAAAATCGCCAAGTGGGACAGGACCTTATATGTTTTTCCCTCACCATGTATCTGTACACTGTAAATGGCTCGATTGTAATCATGTTTTGTCTTTCCGCTGACTGGTTAGCACGTAACAAAAGCTTTTCACTGCACCTCGGTACACGTGACAATAAACAAATAAACTAAACTACACTGCTGCTGCGCCACTGGGCTTCCTAGAAACATAGAAAAATAGGTGCAAGAGTAGGCCATTCGGCCCTTCGAGCCTGCACTGCCATTAATATGATCATGGCTGATCATCCAACTCAGTATCCTGTACCTGCCTTCTCTCCATACCCCCTGATCCCTTTAGCCACAAGAGCCACATCCAACTCCCTCTTCAATATAGCCAATGAACTAGCCTCAACGACCTTCTGTGGCAGAGAAGGTCAGGCTTCCTCCGATGGCTTCACCTTACCCTTGCTGTCTTAAGCTTACACTATACGTTATTCATTTATCACACTGTAAATGGCTTGATTGTAATCATGTATTGTCTTTCCGCTGACTGGTTAATGGATAATCAGACACACAGGAGACTGCCATGGTTTAAGTCAACTCCATAGTAACATGGAGGGCAGCTGCAGTGGGGCGAGCAGTGGGAGTAGTTCCTCTCGGGTCCGACACCCTTTGCCAGTGACAGGAGTGGCAATAATGCCACAAATGTGCAAACACCCATCAAAGGAGACTGTATACCCCGTTGCAATGTATGATTCTTAGTATGCTGCTACAAATATTCCTGCTCAACCTCGCATATTTTCGTGAGTGGGTCTGATTGGGCCTGAGCATAGGGTTGCTAACTGTCCCGCATTAGCCGGGACATCCCGTATATTGGACATTCACCCAGCTACAGCCGAGTCGGTCAACGAGTTGCCGTCGGGAATTTGTCCCGTATTCTGACCTTTTGTCCCTTATTTGGGAGTGAGAAAGTTGGCAGCCCTACCTGTGCACTACAAGTAACACACAGATTTTCACCACATATTCACATGGTGAAAGACGACTTCTAGCCTCCTGTACCATAGACCACAGAACGGCACAGCACAGGAACAGGCCCTTCAGCCCACAATTTTCCCACCGCATATTATGCCAAGTTTAAATAATCTCCTTTGCCCGTACACGACCCATATCCCTCCATTCCCTGCATATTCATGTAAAAGCCTCATAAACGCCACTATCGTACCAGAGAACATAGGAACAAGAACAAGCCCTTCGGCCCACAATGTTTGTGCCGAACATGATGCCAAGTCAAACTGATCTCATCTGCCTGTACATGATCCATATCGCTCTATTCCCTGCACATCCATGTGCCTACCTAAAAGCCTCTTTAACGCCACCATCTCCACCATCACCCCTGGCAGTGCATTCCAGGCCCCCACCACTCTCTGTATAATATCTCCCCCCCTTAGCCCTGGTAGTCATCAAAAGGATCCTCCTAAACTTGCCCGGCTTTGAGATGGGAACGGCAAACAGGGTTAAAAAGACATTGAAACAATGAAAATAGGTGCAGGAGTAGGCCATTCGGCCCTTCGAGCCAGCACCACCACCATTCAATATGATCATGGCTGATCATCCAGAATCAGTACCCTGTTCCTGCCTTCACCCCCATATCCTTTGATTCCGTTAGCCCGAAGAGCTATATCCAACTCTCTCTTGAATACATCCAGCGAATTGGCCTCCACTGCTTTCTGTAGCAGAATATTCCACTCTGTGGTAGAGAATTCTCTGCAGCTAGGCATGGAGCAAGAGGTCGATCTGATTTAATCCCCCCTCTGCTTGGGTTTTGACTTCAAGCTTCCCCTCCATCTTGGTACAAGCAAAATACTCAGTGCTTCTCACTTTAATTTTCCAGTTGCAGAATGCTGTACAAATTCATCATCAGTTCCCTAAAGGCAAAAGTCAGCCAAATGTTCTCATAGTTGCAAGAAAGCAGCATTAGCCAAAAACAACTGGAATAACCTCCCATTACATACACACCTATAAGCATGAAAAAAAAAGCACACACATTTATTATTCCAGGTCAATAATCTATGTTCATAAATGGAAGTTGTGACAGATAATATAAGAAAGAAAAGCATTGTGGTGAGCCGTCTGTGTTTGAGAAAGGAATAGGCATTGCTGAATGCAATAAACAAGGCTCGTTACCTTAACGCTGGTGTGGCTGGTTTGGGTCTCAGCTTCAATGCAGTTGCTGTTCTCCCTCTTCTCTCGGCGTGAAGAGGTACGTGTTGCACGACTCTGGTATGCCAGCATAGAGGGCAGCGATTCAGCTGCATCTGCCTTGATGAAGAAGCCGTGGACTGTTGCTGTGCCTTGGGAAATGGTGGTGGTCTGATGTGGAGAGTTTGATTCATCCGAATCTCTGCAGTAAATCACTCCGCTTTGAGACACATGGATACTGGGAGCACAGCCCATTACTCTCAGCCTGGCTCCAGCCACTGGCTGGACTGTACTCTCTCTCTCTCTCTCTCTCTCTCTCTTTCTCCCTCTCTCTCTCTCTCTCTCTCTCTCTCTCTCTCTCTCGCTACCCCTCTCCCTGTTGCCACACTTCTTCCAGTTAATCTACCACTCTTACTTCACCACTAACACACCTTGATCCTTACTGTTATTTTTTTTTCCCCCCCGTCTTCTATGTTTTCTCTTTTATCTATTATTATGTCTTTTCAACTGCGCTTCCTTTTCACTTCGCTTCCCTGCCTCTCTCCGTCACTTCCCCAACCCCCCCCCCCCCTCTGCTTGTGCCCTCTGTTAACAAATAACACGTCTACATAATTAAAATTCCGTGTGGTCCCGAAGGCTTGTCCGTGTACCTTTAATCGATCGCCAAAGCAGTTTGCAGCAATATCATCCAGATAATTAATTTGTCACCATTCAATGGGTGTTTACCTCCAAATCACACTCACATCGATCTTCTGCTTTGCTTCCCAGCAGAGATGATTGTGATAATGTTCCACAAGAGGGAGAAGATGTCTCTTTAAAATCCCTATGATTCATCTGAATAATCATCTGGTCCTCCTATTTCAACACGATGCCTCCATCAGAAGCTGCGATTGTAATTCATTCATTCATTCATTCATTCGCTTATTTGTGACGTCAGTAGAGTCCTTGACCTTTGACCTGGTCTCAGAGGCCATCCTGATTTCCCGTTAGCAACATCTAGGTTGTTCCGTCTTGGTTACCTGTCACTGTTGTACAAGGGCTGGATCAGGTGGACCAGCCTTCCGTGCTCTCCATCACGTGTGGTCGCAGTGGCGCTCCTCACCGTTCTTCAGACCCCAAGTAACAAGCTGACATGGCTTTTGTGCAAATCCAAAAGACCGAATAATTGCAGCCGAGTAGGTTGTTATGATTGTGCCGAATGCCAAGTCTTATTTAAAGCAAGCGCTTCACTAAAATAGCAGCCGATGACCAACGGGTAAATTGCATTTATTCACTCTGATATTCATCCAAATGCTGCAAAATGCATCCTTGTTTAAAAAGTCCTAATCTCATCAAACATGCTGAATGAACAACGCACTGAAATTCTGCCTCAGAATTAGATCAGCTCAGAAAAGAATGATCTGTGAGCGACTGAATAACATTAATGCACACACACTGTTCATGTTGTACTCCAGACAGTGAAGAAGCTGTCATAATGTACCGGAAGGGGAGGGGCACTTCCAGTCTGAAAGGACAGTATTTAAAGGGAAACTGTCTCATGTTATTATCAATGTGCAATGGGCATAGACTCATAGATATGTGTAGACTTGAACGTGGAGAGGATGTTTCCACTAGTGTGAGAGTCCCGGACAAGAGGTCAGAGCTCCGGAATTAAAGGACGTTCTTTTAGGAAGGAGAGGAGGAGGAGGAATTTCTTTAGTCAGAGGTTGGTGAATCTGTGAATCTGTGGAATCCTTTGTCACAGAAGGCTGTGGAGGCAAATTCAGTGGATATTTTTAAGGCAGAGATAGATAGATTCTTGATTAGTACGGGTGCCGGAGGTTATGGGGACAGGCAGGAGAATGGGGTTCGGAGGGAGAGATAGATCAGCCATAGAATGGGTCGACTGGGCTTGTGGTCACTGGAAGCTAGAAGGATGAGAGGGAATCTTATAGAAACATTTAAAATTATTAAGGGATTGGACAGGCTAGATGCAGGAAAAATGTTCCCCATGTTGGGGGAGTCCAGAACCAGGGGGTCACAGTTTGAGAATAAGGGGTTGGCCATTTAGGACTGAGACGAGGAAAAACTTTTTCACCCAGAGAGTTGTGAATTGGTGGAATTCTCAGCCACATAAGGCAGTGGAGGCCAATTAGACAATAGACAATGGGTCACTGGATGTTTTCAAGAGAGAGTTAGTTTTAGCTCTTAGGGGTAACAGAATCAAGGGATATGAGGAAAAGACAGGAACAGGGTACTATAGACAATAGACAATAGGTGCAAGAGTAGGCCATTCTTTAAGAGCCCTATCTAGCTCTCTCTTGAAAGCATCCAGAGAACCTGCCTCCACCGCCCTCTGAGGCACAGAATTCCAAAGACTCACCACTCTCTGTGAGAAAAAGTGTTTCCTCGTCTCCGTTCTAAGTGGCTTACTCCTTATTCTTAAACTGTGGCCACTGGTTCTGGACTCCCCCAACATTGGGAATATGTTTCCTGCCTCTAGCGTGTCCAAACCCTTAACAATCTTATATGTTTCAATGAGATCCCCTCTCATCCTTCTAAACTCCAGAATGTACAAGCCCAGCTGCTCCATTCTCTCAGCACAGTTCCTCCATCCCGGGAATTAAACTTGTAAACCTACGCTGCACTCCCTCAATAGCAAGAATGTCCTTCCTCAAATTAGGGAACAAAACTGCACACAAAACTCCAGGTGTGGTATCTCTAGGGCTCTGTACAACTGCAGAAGGACCTCTTTGCTCCTATATTCGATTCCTCTTGTTATATAGGCCAACATGCCATTCGCTTTCTTCACTTCACCTGCATGCTTACTTTCATAGACTGGTGAACAACTGATTCTGGATGATCAGTCATGATAATATTGAATGGCGGTGCTGGCTCGAAGGTCCGAATGGCCGACTCCTGCACCTATTTTCTATGTTTCTATGTTTCTAGAAATAGATAAAACACATGGATGTGTATGCATAACACCAGCCTCTCGCTCAACGTCCACAAAAACAGGGAATTAATCCTGAACTTCAAACCAGGGAGATTACAGGGTCGTCAGGGCCTGTTTGTAGGTATGTAGGGGAGACCCTGTGCCAGTGGGTCGGAGGTCGGAAGAATGAATGAATAGCTACAAATTCCTAGAAAGACTAGTGGGGTGCCGCAAGGCTCAGTGCTGGGACCCCAGCTATTTACAATATATATTAATGATTTGGACGAGGGAATTCAATGCAACATCTCCAAATTTGCAGATGATACCAAGCTGGGGGGTATAGTTAGGTGTGAGGAGGATGCTTGGAGGCTGCAGGGTGATTTGGATAGGCTGAGTGAATGGGCAGATGCATGGCAGATGCAGTACAATGTGGATAAATGTGAGGTTATCCACTTTGGTGGCAAAAACATGAGGGTAGACTATTATCTGAATGGTGGCAGATTAGGTAAGGGGGAGATGCAACGAGACCTGGGTGTCATGGTACACCAGTCATTGAAAGTAGGCATGCAGGTGCAGCAGGCAGTGAAGAAAGCAAATGGTATGTTAGCATTCATAGCGAAAGGATTTGAGTATAGGAGCAGGGAGGTTCTACTGCAGTTGTACAGGGTTTTGGTGAGGCCACACCTGGAGTACTGCGTACAGTTTTGGTCTCCAAATCTGAGGAAAGACATCCTTGCCATAGAGGGGGTACAGAGAAGATTCACCAGACTGATTCCTGGGATGTCAGGACTTTCATATGAGGAAAGATTGGATAGACTCGGTTTGTACTCGATGGAATTTAGAAGATTGTGGGGGGATCTTATAGAAACCTACAAAATTCTTAAGGGGTTGGACAAGCTAGATGCTGGAAGATTGTTCCCGATGTTGGGGGAGTCCAGAACAAGGGGTCACAGTCTAAGGATAAGGGGGAATTCCTTTAGGACCGAAATGAGGAAAACATTCTTTACACAGAGAGTGGTGAGTCTCTGGAATTCTCTGCCACAGAAGGTAGTTGAGGCCAGTTCATTGGCTATATTTAAGAGGGCGTTAGATGTGGCACTTGTGGCTAAAGGGATCAGGGGGTATGGAGAGAAGGCAGGTACGGGATACTGAGTTGGATGATCAGCCATGATCACATTGAATGGCGGTGCAGGCTCGAAGGGCCGAATGGCCTACTCCTGCACCTATTTTCTATGTTTCTATGTTCTGTCCTGGGCCTCCTCCATTGCCAGAGTGAGGCCCAGCGCAAATTGGAGGAACAGCACCTCATATTTCGCTTGGGTAGTTTACACCCCAGCAGTATGACCATTGACTCCTCTAATTTTAGATAGCCCTTGCTTACTCCCTCCTTCCCCTCCCGGGTCTTCGTTCTTCCCAGTTATCCCACGTCCTACTGTCTCTGTCTACTTCCTTTCTTCACCCCCCCCCCCCCCCCCCGATATCAGTCTGAAGAATGGGTCTCGACCCAAAACGTCACCCATTCCTCCAGTAGGCCGAAGGGCTGGTATCCATGCTGTATCTCCAAACTGAAACCAGACGGAACAATGGTACTGGACAACAAAAAACCCTAAAACAGATGTCCATATGACTTTAATGTTCCCACTATCACGTGGTTCCCTTGCTTGCAGACTTGCATTTCATCTTGATTAAGTAACAGTGTAAATAACTGATGGGGACATGCAGAATCCGGTCTAATCTTTGGCAGCTACTGTTTAAACTTGAGTAGAATTGGGCTTGTCTGTGACAGGAGATAAATTCCTTCACCCATTCTGCAAACATATTGAACCATAATGTTCCCATCATCATCCATCACCTCCCTCAACCATTGCTCCCAACCTAAGGAGTTTGAATTGAAAGAGATTCAACATGCAACCAGTTTCTTTGTCTCACCGAGTCCATGATGGACATCAATCATCCATTCACACTAGAATCATTGAGTGATACCATGTGGCAACAGGCCCTATTGCCCACCTTGCCCACACAGACCAACATGTTTAAGAAGGAACTGCAGATGCTGGAAAATGGAAAGTAGACAAAAGTGCTGGAGAAACTCAGCGGGTGCAGCAGCATCTATGGAGCGAAGGAAATAGGCAACGTTTCGGGCCGAAACCCAAGGAAGAGGAGGAACCAGAGGGCTGAGGGAGAACTGAGAAGGGGAGAAGACAATAAGGGCTACCGGAAATTGGAGAAGTCGATGTTCATGCCGCTGGGGTATAAACAGCCCAAGCGAAATATGAGGTGCGGCTCCTCCGATTTCCGGTGGTGCTCACTTTGGCCATGGAGGAGGCCCAGGCCAGAAAGGTCGGATTCGGAATGGGAGGGGGAGTTGAAGTGCTGAGCCACCGGGAGATCAGGTTGGTTATTGCGGGCCGAGCGGTGGTGTTCGGCGAAACGATCGCCAAGCCTACGCTTGGTCTCACCGATGTAGATCAGCTGACATCTAGAGCAGCGGATGCAATAGATGAGGTTGGAGGAGGTGCAGGTGAACCTCTGTTGCACCTGGAACGACTGCTTGGGTCCTTGACTGGAGTCGAGGGGGGAGGTAAAGCGACAAGTGTAGCATCTCTTGCGGCTGCAAGGGAAAGTGCCTGGGGAGAGGGTGGTACAGATGGGCAGGAAATAATTGACCAGGGAGTTACGGAGGGAGCAGTCTTTGCGGAAATCAGACGGGGGGGGGGGGGGGGGGGGGGGGTGTAGATGGGAAGATGGGCGAAAATGATGGAGGACTATTTGTTGTATGTGACGGCTAGAGGGTGGAAGGTGATGACTAGGGGGACTCTGCCCTTGTTACGAGTGGGGGGGATGGGGAGAGTGAGCAATGTTACGGGGTATTGAAGAAACCCTGGTGAGAGCCACATCTATAGTAGGGGAGGGGAACCAACATGTCCCATCTACACGAGTCCCACCTGCCTGCATTTGGCTCATCCCCCTTGAAACCTGACCTATCCATGTACCTGTCTAATTGTTTTATCAATATGGCACTAGTTCCGTGCTATCCTATGTTATCGTACTATATTGCCCCTATGCACTAGGGGCAATTTACACGGGCCAATTAATCTACAAACCTGCATGTCTTTGGGTGTGGGAGGAAACCAGAGCACACAGAGGAAAGACACACAGAGAGAGCGTGCAGACTCCATGCAATCAGCATCCAATGTTCAGGATTGAACTCGGGTCTCTAGCACTGTGAGGCAGCAGCTCCACCACCTGCGCCACCCATTTCAATCTATTGAAATGAAGACATGCACTGTTACTGCTGACAGTCAAATTAGATTTATAGATGTAGGTGCAGATTATCAACACTTAAGATTCTGAATGTTGTCCCTGGAAATCCCAGCTGCATTGCTTGGATTAACGACTGACTCAGTAAATAGGGTTAATGTATCAGATTAATGAATGGGGATGATTAGCCATGATCACATTGAATGGCGGTGCTGGCTCGAAGGGCCGAATGGCCTACTCCTGCACCTATTGTCTATTGTATGTCAGACACCTCTTTGAGGAAAACAAAAGTTTAGTTTAGTTTAAAAAGTGTGAGAGCTGTTAATATTGTTGTAAGGTATATCTTTAATTTGGTAAATTGTCGGATTTTTTTCCAGATTTGTGATTTGCATAAATGTGTGAAATATAATTCACGTTTTTCTCAAGAATATGTGGATATTACCTGTATGTGTAAGCAAAGTGTCTGCTGCAGGGTCTCAACAGGTCTGATAGCATCTGTGGTGGGGAAAGGAAGAGTCAATAATTTGGGTTGAAATCCTCCATCTGAACTAGGATTGGAGAGAGAAGATGGTCGACAGAAAGATGGTAAGCATTCAAGGTCCACCACCAATTTTCCGGCAACTGATGGTCCGGCACCTCGTTGAACCGGACAAAATCACAAGAGCTCACTCGAAATTCACTGGGCGGCCACAGATGGCGCTGTGTGTGGCGTGGGCCTACACTTAGAAAGGGCAATTTGTTCTCATCTGTAGTTGGAGGTAGTGATCCCTCGGTTTAGTGCAACTTAGCTTATTTTGTTTTCATTTAACCCTAGTTATGGCTTTGAGGCAAGGTCCAAGTGACGGCCATGGTGCCAAGCACAAGCACATTTTATTTACAATTAAATTTATTTGTTTTATTTAAGTTTCTAGCTGTCCATGGTGCTTTAGTGGCACAGGAGGGGTAGAATTAGTGGGTCAGAGGTGTACTGTTGTGTCAATATTATATGACTCTGTTGGTCCAGCTAAATGGTTAATCCTGCAACAAGGCTTTGGAACCAAGGGTGCTGGAAAATAAGTGGTGGACCAGTAGTCGTAAGAGAGTAGCTATTCCTGAACCCGGTCGTGCGTGACTTCACTCTGTACCCCCTGCACAATGGTAGCAGCAAAAACAGGGTATGGCCCTTAATGATAGACAATAGACGCAGGAATAGGCCTTTCAGCCCTTCGAGCCAGCACCGCCATTCAATATGATCATGGCTGATCATCCACAATCAGTACCCCATTCCTGCCTTCTCTCCATATTCCCTGACTCCGCTTTCTTTAAGTGCTCTCTCTAACTCTCTCTTGAAAGCATTAAGAGAATTGGCCTCCACCGCCTTCTGATGCAGAGAATTCCACAGATTCACAACCCTCAACCTGTGTGAAAAAGCTTTTCCTCATCTCCGTTCTCAATGGCCTACCCCTTATTCTTAAACTGTGGCCCCTGGTTCTGGACTCCCCCAACATGGGGTATATGGGAATGTGCAAACTTCTTGAGGCAGTGCCTCACGTAAACACTTTCAGTGGTAGGGAGAGCTATGGCTGTGATGGACCAGGCTGAGTCCACCATTCTCTGCAGCCTCTTGCATTCCCATGGGATGGAATTGCTATACCAGGCCATGATGCAACCAGTCAGGCTAGTTTCCACAGTACAGTTGTGGACATTTGTGGAAGTATTCATGAGATGGTGTATTTCCTAAAACGTCTAAGGAAGTGTACGTTCAGGCACACCACCGTGCGTCCACATGCTGGTACCAGCACAGGTCATCTGAGATAGTCACTGCCTGCCATTCTGAAAAGGACCCGTTTACTCCTACCCTTTGCCTCCTGTCTGCTAGCCAGTTCTCTATCCACATCAATACTGAACCCCCAATACCGTGTGCTTTAAGTTTGTATGCTAATCTCTTATGCGGGACCTTGTCGAAAGCCTTCTGAAAGTCTAGATATAACACATCCACTGGTTCTCCCTTATCCACTCTACTAGTTACATCCTCGAAAAATTCTATCAGATTTGTCAGACATGATTTACCTTTCGTAAATCCATGCTGACTTTGTCCAATGATTTCACCACTTTCCAAATGCGCTGCTATCCCATCTTTAATAACTGACTCTAGCAGTTTCCCCACTACCGATGTTAGACTAACTGGTCTGTAATTCCCCGCTTTCTCTCTCCCTCCTTTTTTAAAAAGTGGGGAGAAAGGATAGATTGGGAATGGGAGGGGGAGTTGAAGTGCTGGCTGTCAGCTGGATGGACAAAGGCTGAAAGCGTGAGATAGGAGTTATGAATAGAAGGGGTTTGAAATGTGAAGCCATGAAGGAATATAGGTGGAAGGGGATTGAGGAGGGAGCGTGGTGGGGAAGGGAGAAGCGAGTGCACATCCAGGTGGAACACAGGAAAGGGAGGGGGGACCTGGAGGAAGGGAAGGGAGGGGTTGTTTGTAGGATAGTTACTAAAATTGGAGAATTCAATGTTCATAACGTTGGGTTGGAAGCTACATAAGCACAATACAAGATGCTGTTCCTCCAGTGTTCATGTTGCCTCACTCTGCAATGGAGGGATCGCAGGGCAGAAAGGTCAGTATGGGAATGTTGGAATGGAAGGGAAAATGGATGCACCATACTGATGAAGAGAAGCCATGAATTGTCTTCACCACCCTATCTGCTTGTATTGTCACTTCCAGTAAGCGATGGACTTACACCCTAAGACCCCTCAGTACATCAATGCACCTGGCATCTCTTGTATACTTTCCTCTTCCACTTGACCTTCTAACATGGGTCCGGATTAACCTCCATCAGTCATTTATCTATCTGTTCATCTAACTCACCCGTATCCTACTGTACCCTTTAACGACAGTCCAAAACTGCACCATTTTCGCGTTGCGTGCAAATTTACTATCCAGCTCACCGACATTTTCATCCAAATAATTTGCATATATCCCAATCAAGATGTCCCATCACTAATGCTGACCAGCGATCCCCGTACACTAGCACTATCCTACACACTAGGGACAGTTTACAATTTTAACCATAGCCAGTTAACCTACAAACCTGTACGTCTTTCGATTGTGGGAAGAAACCGAGTCACCCGGAGAAAACCCATGGGGTCACGGAGAGAATGTAAAAACTCTGTTTGATCTTTAGTCAGGATCAAACCCGGATCTCTGGCGCTGTAAGTAACTCTACTGGTGCGCCACCATGCTGCCCTCGAGCTATTGGATCATAGTCGCTCTCAGTGCTGTCAACTCATCTATGTGCAATCTACAGTTCATGCACTCAAATCAAACCATATCGCTTTGATTTTCTTTATAGCTTTACTAACGCTGCACACTTTTATTAACATCTCCTGGCCCACATTGTTTGTCAATTGGCCCCTCGCTATCCCGTGCCATCTCTTTCTCATTTCTCCTTGACTTATTAAACATCCCATTGTTGCCGCCGTCCGCCTCATGTTTTAGTTTGAAGCCTTGTCTGCAATCCTCTTTACGCAGTTTGTCACAACACTGGTCCCACCACAGTTCAGGTGTAACTCATCTCAATGGAAGAGCTCTCTCCTTCCCCAGTATTGAAGCCACTGTTTGACAAATCAGATTTGCAGCGTGCTTTCAATCACGCATTTACTTCACTAATCCTATTTACGGTGGCGCAGCGGTAGAGTTGCTGCCTTACGGCGCTTGCAGCACCGGAGACCCAGGTTCGATCCCGACTACGGGTGCTGTCTGTACGGAGTTGGTACGTTCTCCCCGGGACCTCGTGGGTTTTCTCTGAGATCTTCGGTTTCCTCCCACATTCCAAAGAAGTACTGGTTTGTAGGTTAATTGGCTTGGTGTGTGTGTAAAACTGTCCCTAGTGTGTGTAGGATAGTTTTAATGTGCGGGGATCACTGGTCGGCGAGGACTTGGTGGGCCGAAGGGCCTGTTTCCGCGTTGTATCTCTAAACTAAACTATACCCTTTGCCAATTTTTACGTGGTTTAGGTAAAATTCCAGAGATTATTACCCATGTGTTTCTGCTTTTCATTTGTGCCCGAGGTCTTTGCAATCCCTCATCAGAACCTCCTCCCGTAGATACATAGAAACATAGAAAAATAGGTGCAGGAGGAGGCCGTTCAGCCGTTCGGCCGTTCGAGCCAGCACCGCCATTCATTGTGATCATGGCTGATAGTCCCCTATCAACAACCCATGCCTGCCTTCTCCCCATATCCCTTGACTCCACTAGCCCCCAGAGCTCTATCTAACTCTCTCTTAAATCCATCCAGTGATTTGGCCTCCACTGCCCTCTGTGGCGGGGAATTCCATAAATTCACAACTCTCTGGGTGAAAACGTTTTTTCTCACCTCAGTCTTAAATGACCTCCCCTTTATTCTAAGACTGTGGCCCCTGGTTCTGGACCCGCACAACATTGGGAACATTTTTCCTGCATCTAGCTTGTCCAGTCCTTTTATAATTTTATATGTTTCTATGAGATACCCCCTCATCCTTCTAAACTCCAGTGAATACCCCAGTCTTTTCAATCTTTCCTCATATGACAGTCCCGCCATCCCAGGGATCAATCTCGTGAACCTACGCTGCATTGCCTCCATCACAAGGATGTCCCTCAAATTAGGAGACCAAAACTGTACACAATACTCCAGGTCGCACCAGAGTCCTACGTATGTTACTTACATAAAGATACAGCATGGAAACAGGCCCTCCGGTCCACCCAGCCCACGCAGACCATCCATCCATCACCCGTTCACATTAGCTCCATGTTATCCCACTTGATGTGGCCACCCGCTACATACTGGAGGCAATTTACAGCAGCCAATTAACCTACAAACATGCACAGCTTAGGGATGTGGGAGGAAACTGGAGTACCCGGAGGAAAACCCCACACGGAGCACACATGGAGAACGTGCAAACTCCACACAGACAGCACCCGAGCTCGGGATCGGAACCGGGGTCTCTGGCGCAGTCAGGCAGCAGTTCTACCAGCTGCGCCACTGTTGTTGCTGTCCACGCAGACCATGACAAACAAATTCTCCCCATCACACTCTCAGTTCTTCTCCAGCCCAGAAGATGCTAATGGATTTTACACTTATGGAAGGAACAAACACACCATAATTCTGATCTCGAAATATTTAGATAATATTGTAAAAAGTTCTTCGTTGACTCAACAGCATTTTGGGTCGCCCCATGAATGATGTTATGTAAATACTATTTCAATCCTCACCTTTTATTTTCCATTATAACCATTAGCGAGAGTTCTTTGTACATCCTTGGGACTGGATTTCTGAGTTTGTTCGTGGATTGAAAGCTCTAAGTAACCACAGCCCCTCCTGTGTAAAAGGGGATTTTTTTTTTCCCTATTTGCAGAATGAATCCATTTTCAACACATGATTTCTATATTTCACATTTAGTTGCGAGACATTTGCTAAGAAAGTGGGCCAATTGGTTCCTTGTGATCTTTTAATTGACCTCTATGCGGTGGAGGCTCAGAGCTCTTCGGCAGAGCTTCTCTGGGCAATAATTTTCCTTTAGAAGTCGAGCCATTAGTTTATCAAATCAGTGAACATTCCTCAGAAACTGCACGGCTCCGAATGCTGGAGGACGATGAAATACGCCGACTGCTGCCAGCACCAGAATTTCTAAAAACTGCTCTTGCAGGCAGGATGTTACCAAAAGGCCAGTTATGCTGCAGATTATTAAACTATCACAGCCCCCAGCAATCAAACACTCTGCTTAACACTCAACTAGTTGGCGCACACACATTCCGAGACTGACTCGGATCTCCTGTTAAGGAAACTGAGCTTGGCAAAGTCCTTTCGAGTTAGTCATAGAGTGATAAAGTATGGAAACAGGCCCTTCAGCCCAACTTGCCCACACCGGCCAACATGTCCCAGCTACACTAGTTCCACCTGCCTGTATTTGGTCCATATCCCTCCAAACTTGTCCTATCCATGTGCCTGTCTAACTGTTTTCTTAAACATAGGGATAGTCCCTGCCTCAACTACCTCCTCTGGCAGCTTGTTCCATACACCCACCACCCTTTGTGTGAAAAAGATTCCTATTAAATCCTTTCCCCTACACCATGTACCCGTGTCCTCTGGACCTCGATTCAATGAAGAATCGAAGTCTTTGATTTGAAGTCTGCAAACAATTTCAGAAGGGCAGCACAACGATGCAGCGAAAGTGTTGGTGCCTTACAGCACCAGAGACCTGGGTTCCATCCTGACTGTGGGTGCTGTCTGTACGGAGTATGTGCGACCATCCGTGACCTGCGTGGGGTTTCTGGTTTCCTCCCACACTCCAAAGACGTACAGATTAGTAGGTTAATTGGCTTGATATAATTGTAAATTGTCCCTAATGTGTGCAGGATAGTGTTAATGTGTGGGGATCGCTGGTTGGATGTACCTGATGGGCCGAAGGGCCTGCTACAAAGCTGTATCTCTCTAAACGAAACTAAAACTAAAGACACCATCTGGTTTCTGTGAAGCAGGTAGACTGTTTTTGAACACAATACTGCAACTGAGGCAAGATCTCGGCAGAAGACTAATGGGAATGAATGCATTTGCCCTCTTTTGAATAAGAATCGGTTTGGGAGAAGGCAAGGGAATGGGGATGAGAGAGAAAGATAGATCAGCCATGATGGAATGGTGGATGGACCCGATGGGCGGGATGGTCCAATTCAGCTCCTATGTCATATAGTCTTATTGGTGTGGGAGAAGTGGATTTGAATTTGTGGGACATTGGTACCACTGCTGGGGAAGGAGAGAGCTGTTCCGATGGAACGGACTCCGCTTGAAACCGGCTGGGACCAAGAAAAGATCAGGGCAAATCAGGGCTGGCAACAGATGGAGGCAGGGACGTTCCCTGACAGGACTTGTGTAAGAAGGAACTGCAGATGCTGGTTTAAACCGAAGATGGACACAAAAAACTCTGTGGTATCTTAGCAGGACAGGCAGCATCTCTGGAGAGAAGGAATGGTTGCCGTTTTGGGTCAAGACCCTTCTTCAGACTCCAGCATCAATCTCAAGAAGGTTCTCGACCCGAAACGTCACCTCGTCCTTTGTGTCTATCCCTGTTAAGACCTTTTGGTTAGGGATGGTGTAACCTATGGAACTGGTTAACTAACTTTTAGTGGAGGAAGGAGAGGGACGCAGGAGTGGGGTGGAAAGAGGGGTGTGGGCGGGGGAGGGGAGGTGGTGGGGGTGGGGGGGGGGGGAGGTTGGGAGGGGGACGTACGTAAGAGTTACCTAAATTTAAAGAGTTCTGCGTTCATACTGCTGGGTTGCAAGCTACCCAAACAAAAGATAAGGCGCTGTTCCTCCAATTTCCCAAATCCAAAGTTCTCTTTGCAAGTTCAGAATTCTTTGACAAATGAAAGATTCCAGCATGCAAAATGCAAAGTCAAATTGCGTGACGCATAATTTTAAATGCATTTGTTCTTGGGTTGAGAGTGGCACAGGCTAAAAGAAATACTAATTGAACCGAAATGAATCACTCCACTGGTGATCAGCCTGAAGAAGAGTCCCGAACTGAAACATCATCTATTTATGATCTCCAGAAATGCTGCCCGACCCACTGTGTTACTCCAGCACTTTGTATCTTTTTTTTTTTGAAAAGCAGCATCTGCTGTTCCTTGTATCTACTCTCCACAAAACTGGCATAGAGTCATTGAGTGATAGAGGGCGCAAACAAGCCCTTTGGCCCAACTTGGCCCACACCGACAAACATGTCCCATCTACACTACTCTGACCTGCCTGCATTTGGCCCATATCCCCCCAAACCTGTTCTATCCATGTACCTGTCTAAATGTTTCTTAAATGTCCCAGCTTCAACTACCTCCTCTGGCAGCTTGGCGGTGCTGGCTCGAAGGGCCGATTGGCCTACTCCTACACCTATTGTTTATTGTCCATTGTCTAAATCTTTTCCCCTTCACCTTAAACCTATGTCCTCTGGTCCTGCTGCCATACGAGAGCTTATCAGCTTTAGGCCTCCTTTTCTTAAAACATTCTATTTAAGGCTATTATGGGAAGTGTGGCTAACAATGAGAGCCTGAGATAGCATTGATTCATCAAGTCCAGCAATAGCATACTGTATAAATCATAAAATATTCAATGCATATTGCTTCAGCTATGGCTCAGGGGTGCAATTCCTCCCAGTTACACTACGTTTCCGAATGTCATCTGTAATCCAGTCACTGCTCACTCCTCAATGTAAACAATTTTCAAAAAGGAAAGGCTTGATTTTAACTCTGGGTAGCTTTTGATAGCCAAGTTTTAGTGCTGGTTAAAAAATAACCCACTGCGGGTAGTAACAGTCCCAAAGGGCTCTTGAGCCTCATCTAAGCAGTGGAGCAGTGGTAGAGTTGCTGCCTCATAGCGCCAGAGACCCGGGTTCGATCCTGACTACAGGTGCCGTCTCTACAGCGTTTCTATATTTTCCTTGTGACAGCGTGGGTTTTCTCTGGGTGCTCCGGTTTCCTCCCACACTCCAACGACGTACAGGTTTGTACGGTTAATCGGCTTCGGTAAAATTCATGGTAAATTGTCCCAAGTGTGCAGGATAGTGCTAGTGTACGGAGATCACTGGTTGGCAGGGACTCGGTGGGCTGAAGGGCCTGTTTCTGTGCTGTATCGCTGAAGTAAGCTGAACTAAATCTCATTAAAGGGTCTCTCAATTGATTTCTAAACTTGGAAGGAAACCTGATGGTCTTACGGCATAATTTCTTGCAGCTTAGAAAGTGCATATTCTAAAGTGGTGCTGTTTTGTCTATCCTACGCTGGGAACAATTTGCATTTATACCAAGCCAATTAAGAGTTGGCCATCAAGGCTGTGCTCCCCGATGACCACCAGCCCCTCACACTCAACCCCTACGACGTTGACATGGCACTGAGTAGCATCAATGTACGTAAGGCTGCCTACCGGGCGCGTCCTCAGGACCTGTGCTGCACAGCTGACAGACGTCTGGACTGACATCTTCAACCTGTCACTTGCCCAGGCAGTTGTCCCCGCGTGCCTTAAAACTACCTCCATCGTGCCAGTGCCAAAACACTCCGCTGCGGCGAGCCTCAGCGACTTTCGCCCAGTTGCACTCACCCCTATCATCGCCAAGTGCTTTGAAAGGCTGGTCATGGCACACCTCAAATGCTGCCTACCTCCCATCTCCCTACCAGTTTGCATACCGCGGAGCACGGAGGATGCCATCTCAACGGCACTCCACTCCGCCCTCTCCCACCTCAACAACAGAAACACTTATGTGAGAATGCTGTTGATCAACTATAGCTCAGCATTCAACACCATTATCCCCTCTAAATTAATTGCTAAACTCGATGACCTAGGCATCAATCCCTCCCTCTGCAATTGGTTACTGGACTTTCTAACCAACAGACCACAGTCGACCACTCCTCTTCTACCCTCACCCTGAACACTGGCGTACCCCAGGGCTGTGTGCTGAGCCCCTTCCTCTTCACCTACGACTGCATACCTGTGCATGGTACCAGCACCATCATCAAGTATGCAGATGACACAACGGTGATTGGCCTCATCAGCGACAACGATGAGTCGGCCTACAGGGAGGAGGTTCAGCTCCTAACAGCATGGTGTGCCGACAATAATCTGGCCCTCAACTCCAAGAAGACCAAGGAGCTCATTGTGGACTTCAGGAGATCGAGAGGCTGCACGCACAACCCCACCAATATCAGTGGGACGGAGGTGGAACGTGTCTCCAGCTTCAGGTTCCTGGGGGTCAACATCACCGATGACCTCTCCTGGACCCACAACACATCCTCGCTGATCAAGAAGGCTCACCAGCGTCTCTTCTTCCTGAGGAGACTTAAGAAGGTCCACCTGTCTCCCCAGATTCTGGTGAACTTCTACCGCTGCACCATCCTTACCAACTGCATCACAGTATGGCGTGGTAACTGCTCTGTCGCCGACCGGAAAGCTCTGCAGAGGGTGGTGAAGATCGCGCAACGCATCACAGGCTCCTCACTCCATTCCATTGAGTCTGTCCATAGAAAATGATGCCTGCGCAGGGCGCACAGCATCGCCAGGGACACCTCATACCCCAACCATAGACTGTTTACCCTCCTCCCATCCGGGAGACGCTACAGGTCCCTCCGCTGCCGGACCAGCAGGCTCAAGAACAGCTTCTTCCCTGCGGCTGTCACACTTCTCAACACTGCACCTCAATGACTGCCTGTCTCCACCCCCCCCCCCCCCCCCCCCCCCCGGACTATCCAATCACCAGAAAATTGCACGGATACCACTGTATATGTATAGATGTATATACTCATACTACTGCGCAATTACTTGTTTATTCGTCAGTTCGCCCTTCGGAGATACCAACGGCATTTCATTGTCAATGTATTGTACACTGCACAATAACAATTAAAGATTGAATTTAATTGAACTTACAAACCTGTACGTCTTTGGAGTGTGGGAGGAAACCGAAGATCTCTAAGAAATCCCACATGGTCATGGGGAGAACGTACAAACTCCGTACAGACAGCACCCGTAGTCAAGATAGAACCTGGGTCACTGGCGCTGTAAGGCAGTAGCTCTACCACTATACCACCTATGCCACTATGCCATCAGCAACCTATCAGAAAGTTCCATTGAAAGAGGACAACATTGAGAAAAAATTCATCTTCCATCCTAGAGGCAGAAGGCTCTTACAAAAATCAATCTTACTCAAAATATAGAGTCTTTGCTGAAGGCCTCAGTTCCCAAAGCTTCATATCCACAATTTGAATTCAACACAGAAAAACTTCAAATACCTTGGTACCAGGTAGAGCACCTCCCATTGCCAGCACGCCCAAGAACCCAAAACAAGTGCCAACATAACAATGTCCTACTCAATTATTCTCTAACCTTCAATCAGATCCTTCAATACCCAGCAGATTGGCACAACCTAACATATTTCTCAACATATATAACCATATAACCATATAACAATTACAGCACGGAAACAGGCCTTCTCGGCCCTTCCAGTCAGTACCGACCATTTATTTTCCCCTGGTCCCATCTACCTGCACTCTGACCATACCCCTCCATTCCCTTCCCGTCCATATACCTATCCACTTTACTTTTAAATGTTAAAATCGATCCTGCCTCCACCACTTCTGCAGGAAGATCATTCCACACAGCCACCACTCTCTGAGTAAAGAAGTTCCCCCTCATGTTACCCCTAAACTTCTGTCCCTTAATTCTCATGTCATGCCCTCTTGTTTGAATCTTTCCTACCCTCAATGGGAAAAGCGTATCCACGTCAACTCTGTCTATCCCTTTCATCATTTTAAAGACCTCAATCAAGTCCCCCCTTAACCTTCTGCGCTCCAAAGAATAAACACCTAACTTGTTCAACCTTTCTCTGTAACTTAGTTGCTGAAACCCAGGCAACATTCTAGTAAATCTCCTCTGTACTCTCTCTATTTTGTTGACATCCTTCCTATAATTAGGCGACCGAAATTGTACACCATACTCCAGAATTGGTCTTACCAATGCCTTGTACAATTTTAACATTACTTCCCTACTCCTATATTCAATGCTCTGATTTATAAAGGCCAGCACACCAAAAGCTTTCTTTACCACCCTATCGACATGCGATTCCACCTTCAGGGAACTATGCACAGTTATTCCTAGATCCCTCTGTTCCACAGCATTCCTCAATTCCCTACCATTTACCATGTATAACATGACTGACATCTTCTTTGCTGTTACGTCATCGCAGAACCCACTTGCACAATCGGACAACATTTAGCGACCACTCCAGGATAATTAACTTCTGTCATGGATTGCTGCCCAGAAAATATACTTACTTCAAAGGTAGACACAAGATGCTGAAATAACTCAGCGTGTCAAGCAGCATCTCGAGAGAAAAGGAATAGGTGACATTTCGGGGTTGAGACCTTCAGCCCCGAAACGACCCGAAATGTCACCTACTCCTAGGTTAATTCAGCATTTTGTGTCTATCTTCAGTGTAAACCAGCATCTGCAGTTCCTTCCTACACAAAAATATTTCCTTCGGTGGTGTGGGGGGATATGGGGAGAAGACAGGGGAATGGAGTTAGGAGGGAGAGATAGATCAGCCATGATTGAATGGCGGAGGAGAATAAGGGATAAGCCATTTGGACAATAGACAATATGTGAAATAGTAGGCCATTCGGCCCTTTGAGCCAGCACCGCCAATGTGATCAAGGCTGATCATCCACAATCAGTACCCTCTTCCTGCCTTCTCCCCATATCCCCTGACTCCACTATCTTCAAGAGCCCCATCTAGTTCTCTCTTGAAAGTATCCAGAGAACCGGCTTCCACCGGCCTCTGAGGCAGAGAATTCCACAGACTCACAACTCTGTGTGAAAATGTGTTTCCTCATCTCCGTTCTAAATGGCTTACCCCCTATTCTTAAACTGTGGCCCCCTGGTTCTGGACGCCCCCAACATAGGAAACATGTTTCCTGCCTCTAGCGTGTCCAAACCCTTAATAATCTTATATGTCTCAATAAGATCCCCTCTCATCCTTCTGAATTCCAGAGTATACAAGCCCAGCCGCTCCATTCCCTCAGCATATGACAGTCCCGCCATCCTGGGAATTAACCTTGTAAACCTACGCTGCACTCCCTCAATAGCAAGAATGTCCTTCCTCAAATTTGGAGACCAAAACTGCACACAATACTCCAGGTGTGGTCTCACTAGTGCCCTGTACAACTACAGGAGGACCTCTTTGCTCCTATACTCAACTCCTCTTGTTATGAAGGCCAACAGCCATTGCTTTCTTCACTGCCTGCTGCACCTGCAAGCTTACTTTCAGTGACTGATGAACAAGGACCCCCAGATCCTGTTGTACTTCCCCTTTTCCCAACTTGACACCATTTAGATAATAATTTGCCTTCCTGTTTTTACTACCAAAGTGGATAACCTCACATTTATCCACATTAAACTGCATCTGCCATGCATCTGCCACTCACCCAACCTGTCCAAGGAACCCTGCAATCTCATAGCATCCTCCTCACAGTTCACACTGCCACCCAGCTTTGCTGCAAATTTGCTCATGTTATTATAATTCCCTTCATCTAAATTATTGATGTATATTGTAAATAGCCGCAGTCCCAGCACCGAGATTTAGTACAGAGATGAGGAAAACTTTTTCACACGGAGAATTGTGAGTGAATTGTGGAATTCTCTGCCTCAGAGGGCGGTGGAGGCCGGTTCTCTGAATGCTTTCAAGAGAGAGCTAGACAGAGCTCTTAAAGATAGCGGAGACAGGGGATATAGGGAGAAGGGAGGAACGGGGTACTGATTGTGGATGATCAGCCATGATCACATTGAATGGTGCTGCTGGCTCAAAGGGCCAAATGGCCTACTCCTGCACCTATTGATTATTGATGGGCCGAATGGCCTATTTGTGTTTCTATGACCTTCAATTACTTTGCATTTGGGCAAAGGTCCCAGAAATGCTTCACTCCTGTTCCCAGCCCAAGGAAAAAGCATGAAGCAATTGCCCTTCGAAACGCAGGCAATGATGACAGAGTAACAGGCTTGTGCTGTCAAATTTTAGTCCTAATTGCAGGTTCTGCCATCCTTTCTGCTCTCATTTGTTACCCTTTTTATATTACATAGTAGAAGTACCATCCACTCAGAGGGCTTTCAGTCAGCAGAATCCACCTCTCTGCAAGTTGGGTCAGACACCACTGCAAGTTGGTTATCCCAGTGGATAAGCAGATAGATGCCTTTGCTTTGACATGCAACTCTAATCATTGATGACTGAAACCAAACAGAGAAATGCTCAGTTCAGGCAACAACTGTGGATAGAAAATTCAAAGTTAATGTTTCAAATTAAAGACCACCTGCCAGAGATAGGAAAGAGAGAAAATGTTTTTAGACCTGTCGAATGTTTCCAATATTTTCTGCCTTTGTTTTAGAATTCCAGCATCTGCATTTTTTTTGTTTATTTTCCTTTGATTGACTGCAGTTTGATGCACAGGAATGAACACAAATGGCCTGCAGCACAAAGGGAGTCATAAAGGGGAGTCATAAAGACACAAGGGGACACGAAATTTCGTTCAGACCGAAAGGTCTGAATGACAATAAAGGCTATTCATTCATTCATAGAGTGATACAGTGTGGAAACAGGCCCTACGGCCCAACTTGCCCACACTGACCAATATGTCCCATCTACACTAGTCCCACCTGTCTGCATTAGGCCCATATCCCTCTAAACCTATCCCATCTATGCAGCTGTCTACATGTTTCTTAAAAAATGGCAAAAGTCCCTGCCTCAACTCCTTCCTCTGGCAGCTCGTTCCATACCCCACCACCCTCTGTGTGAAGAAGTTACCCTTCAGGTTCCTGTTAAATCTTCTCCCCCCCCTCACCTTAAACCTATGTCCTTTGGTTCTTGATTCCCCTATTCTGGGCAAGAGACTCTGTGCGTTTACCCAATCTATTCTTCTGACGATGTTATATACCTCTATAAGATCACCCCTCCTGCTCTCCAAGGTATAGTCCCAGCCTACTCAACCTCTCCCTATAGCTCAGACCCTCACCCCCACCCCCTCCCCGAGTCCTAGAAACATCCCCGTAAACCTTCTCTATACCCTTTCCTGCTTCACAACAGCTTTCAATAACACAGTGCCCAGAACTGAACACAATACTCTAGATGCGGCCTCACTAACATATTTTATAACTGTAACAAAACCTCCCAACTTCTATATTCAATACTCTTACTGAAGAAGCATGCTGAGCCACCCTATCTCCCTGAGATGCCACCTTCAAGGAACTATGTACCTGCCCTCCTAGATCCCTCGCCTCTATAACACGCCCTAGAGCCCAACCATTCACTTTATAGGTCCCGCCCATGTTAGACTTTCTAAAGGGCCTGTCCCACCAGCATGCAAATCTAAGCGATGAACGCGATCAAACCGGCAGCGGGGGCCGCGCGGAGATCGGGTGATCCCCTGTACAGGGCCGTTCCCACCAGCATGCGCCTGCATGTGGCAAGCGCAACTAAACCGGCAGCAGGGGCCGCGCGGAGGTTGGGTGAGTGGCGCAACGCGGCGCAAAGCGAGGCGAACTTGGAGCAAGTCCAAGGTAAGTTCGCCAGGACTTAGAGGGGCACACAGAGAGGGGCACCGAGACACACACACATACAGGGCCACGGAGCCACACACATAGAGGGTCACGGAGGCACTTACAAATAGGTTCACAGAGGCACGATGTCCGGGCGGTGTGTAAATGTGGAGGCGACTGCGAGCCGACAAGCCGTTGCCGCGCGGAATTTTTGGACATAGTCAGTTTTTCGGAGCCCCGCGCGGTGTCGGGACGAACTCCGCACAATTCCGCGATCGAAGTGGGACCGGCCCCGCGACGCCGGACAGCTCAAGCGACCACGTTAGGTCCCGCTAATCGCATAGAGTTGCATGCTGGTGGGACAGGCCCTTAAAATGCAACACCTAACATTTCTCTGTAATATAGGTAGGGTGTTGGCTGTTGACATGGATAGAAAATTGGTTGGCAGACAGGAAGCAAAGAGTAGGAGTGAACAGGTCCTTTTCAGAATGGCAGGCAGTGGCGAGTGGAGTGCCGCAAGGCTCGGAGTTGGGGCTGCTACTGTTTACCATATATATTAATGATTTGGAAGAGGGAATTAGGAGCAACACTAGCAAGTTTGCGGATGACACAAAGTTGGGTGGCAGTGTGAACTGTGAAGAGGATGCTAGGAGGTTGCAGGGTGACCTGGATAAGTTGAGTGAGTGGGCAGATGCGTGGCAGATGCAGTATAACATAGATAAATGTGAGGTTATCCACTTTGGCGGCAAATGCAAGGAGGCAGATTATTATCTCAATGGGGTTAGGTTAGGTAAGGGGGAGGTACAGCGAGACCTGGGTGTCCTTGTACACCGGTCACTGAAAGTTGGCGTGCTGGTACAGCAGGCAGTGACGAAAGCTAATGGAATGTTGGCCTTCATAGCAAGACAATTTCAGTATAGGAGTAGAGAGGTTCTTCTGCAGTTGTATAGGGCTCTGGTGAGACCACATCTGGAGTATTGTGTACAGTTTTGGTCTCCTAATTTGAGGAAGGACATCCTTATGATTGAGGCAGTGCAGCGTAGATTCACGAGATTGATCCCTGGGATGGCGGGATTGTCATATGAGGAAAGATTTAAAAGACAAGGCTTGTATTCATTGGAGTTTAGAAGGATGAGGGGGGATCATAGAGAAACATATAAAATTATAAAAGGACTGGACAAGCTAGATGCAGGAAAAATGTTTCCAATGTTGGGCGAGTCCAGAACCAGGGGCCACAGTCTTAGAATAAAGAGGAGGCCATTTAAGACTAAGTGGAGAAAAAACTCTTCACCCAGAGTTGTGAATTTGTGGAATTCCCTGCCACAGAGTGCAGTGGAGGCCAAATCACTGGATGGATTTAAGAGAGAGAGAGATAGAGCTCTAGGGGTTAGTGGAATCAAGGGATATGGGGAGAAGGCAGGTACAGGTTATTGATTGGGGACGATCAGCCATGATCACAATGAATGGCGGTGCTGGCTTGAAGGGCTGAATGGCCTTCTCCTGCACATATTTTCTATGTTTCTATATTCCATACAGAGACAGCAGATGCTATAAACGTGAACAAAACACAAAGTGTTGGTGGAACTCAGCGAGTCACATAATATTCAGTCAGTCTCCAGTCTGAAGAAGGGTCTGGAACTAAAGTGTTATCTGTCCATTGCCTTCAGAGATGCTGCCTGACCTGTTGAGGTTCTCCAACACTCTGTTTTGCTCAAGTCTATTACATAGCTAATTGCACAATTCAAAGAACTAAATTTCGCCCAGTGCAGGATGGAGCAGCGTGATAGATTTGCAATGTTGCTGGCCAATGCTGTGTGATCTATCCCAAATGTATTATGTAATAGCGTGGTTAGGTCCTTGTTTCTTCAATTACATGAATGTTATCAAACTCAAAGCCTCACTGCTCTGACAGTTCCTCTAAATAATGAAAGCTTCTCAAGATCTTGCACATGAGCACTTGGCCATGTTGACAGATAGTTTGGAGAAAATAAATAGGACAAGGTCTTTTAAAAAGATTTCATGCTCAAATGTACAACATCTTAGATAGAGTGGTAGAGAAGGCATATCATAAGGTCATACGTGATAGGAGTAGAATTAGGCCATTCGGCCCATCAAGTCTACTCCACCATTCAATCATGGCTGATCTATTTCTCCCTCCTAACCCCATTCTCCTGCCTTCTCCCCATAACCCCTGACACCTGTATTAATCAAGAAACTATCTATGTCTAACTTAAAAATATCCATTGACTTGACTTCTGTGGCAAATAATTTCACAGATTCACCACCCTCTGACTAAAGACATTTCTCCTCATTTCATTCCTGAAGGAATGTCCTTTAATTCTGAGGCTATGACCTCTGGTCCTAGATGGTATCGTATGCCTAATGGGCCTGTCCCACTTACGCGACTTTTTCAGCGACTGGCCGGCACCCGTCATAGGTCTTTGCAGGTCGCCGAAAATGTTCAACCTGTTGAAAATTCAGCGGCGACCAGAAAGACGCTACGACTCTTTGGGCGACTGAGGAGACTACTCACGACCATACAGGCGACACCCTGGCAACATGTCGCGGGGTGAAACCTGTGTAGTCATGAGTAGTCGCCCAAAGAGTCGTACCTTGTTCTGGTCACCGCTGGATTTTCAACATGTTGAACATTTTCGGCAACCTGCTGCGACTATAACGGGTGCCGGCAAGTTGCCGAAAAAAATTGCGTAAGTGGGTCAGGCACTTAAGAGTCAGGAAGTCATGAGGCAGTTTATAGGGCTTTGATTTGGCTGCATTTGGAGTATTGCATGCAGATCTGACAACCCACCTCACAAGAAGGATGTGGAAGCTTTCAAAATGGTTCAGGATGTTTACCAGATTGTTGCCTGGATCAGAGGGCATCCGTTATAAGGAGAGGTTGGAAAAATTGGGATTGCTTTCTCTGGAGCACCAGAAGTTGAGGAGAGTCCTGAAAGAAGTACACAACATTCTGCGAGGCATAACCCTTTCCCCTGGGTGGAAATGTTAAAGGGTACGCTAGAGGGCACAGCTGCAAGGTGAGAGGAAACAAAGTTTAAAGGAGATGTGCAGAGCGAGTTTTTCGTTAGACACACAGAGTGGTGGGTGCTTGGAACACACTGCCAGGGGTGGTGGTGATGGTGGTGATAGGTACAATGGTGGCATTTAAGAGGCGTTTAGCTAGGCACATGGATACGCAGGGATTGGAGGGATATAGATCACTGAGGAGATTAGATTAATTTGGCATTGTGTTTGGCATGGACATAATGGGCCAAAGGGCTTGTTCCTGTGCTATATTGTTCGATGTACTTTAGACTTAAGAGGTACAGCACGGAAACAGGCTCTTTGACCAACCAAATCTGCACCGACCAGTAATTACATAGAAATTAGGTGCAGGAGTAGGCCATTCGGCCCTTCGAGCCTGCACCACCCCGCACCGCCATCCTACACACTGGGGAAAATGTATAATATGCAGAAGCCAATTAACCTACAAAACCTGTACATCTTTAGAGTATCCAGAGAAAACCCATGCGGTCCCAGGGAGAATGTATCAACTCCATACAGACAGCACCCATAGCCAGGATCAAACCGGGCCTCTGGCGCGGCAGGGCAGCAACTCTACCGCTGTTCCAATGTGCTGTCCCTATCTGTGTATGTACCTTAAATAATCACAGTTGTTAACTGTAGCTAATTGAAACTGCACCTCAGGTTCCTTCAAAAGCCTCTCCAGATATTTTCAAGATTTTAATTTTCAATTTTTTGTTCCAGTCCAAAGTTTAAATTTTGTAAACTTAGGTTGTTTCGACACGATACGATAGAACTTTATTTATCCCTGGAGGGAAATTAATGCCAACAGTCATAGAGCACTACAAGGTGCATGAAACATGATACTAATGTGATGAGTGGAAAGTCCAGGATTAGAGATGTGCAATAATTGGGGAGGGGGGTGAGGAGAGAGGAGTCAGTCGACCCCATGACAGAAGGGGGAGGAGTTGTAATATTTGATAGCCACAGGGGAAAAAAGATCTCCTGTGGCTTTCTGCCCTGCATCTTGGTGGAACCAGTATGTTGCTGAAGATGCTCCTCACGTTGACCGGTTGTGTCATGGAGGGGGTGAGCTGTATTGTCCAAGATGCTCCGCAGTTTGAGGAGCACTCTCCCCTCCAAGACCACCTCCCGTGAATCCAACTCCACCCCCAGGACGGAGCCAGCCTTCCTGATGAGCTCGTTGATTCTGTTGGCGTCCGCGGCCTTCGCCCTACTGCCCCAGCACACGACAGCAAAGAAGATGGCACTGGCCACCATTGATAGATAGAAAATCTGCAGCATCTCACTGCAGACATTCTACTCCAACTTTGTTTTGTTTTGAACTTTCAAAGCTTTATATAAAGGTATTCTGATTCCACAGTTCAATGGCTAATGGACCAAGGACACATCTCAAAATGTCTTTGGTTGTCCTTCACTGGTGTCAAGCAGATGTTAAGATTTTCTTGCAGGTCACTTCTAACAAGAAAATTCTAAATCAGTTGTATAGGGCTCTGGTAGGAATACGTCTGGAGTATTGTGTCCAGTTTTGGTCTCCTAATTTGAGGAAGGACATCCTTGTGATTGAGGCAGTGCAGCGTAGGTTCACGAGATTGATCCCTGGGATGGCGGGACTGTCATATGAGGAAAGATTGAAAAGACTAGGCGTGTATTCACTGGAGTTTAGACGGATGAGATTGGATCTTATAGAAACATATAAAATTATAAAAGGATTGGACAAGCTAGGGAGGCAGGCATGGGCTATTGATTTGGGACGATCAGCCATGATCACAATGAATGGCGGAGCTGGCTCGAAGGGCAGAATGACCTCCTCCTGCACCTATTTTCTATGTTTTTCTAAAAAGAAAAAGACAAGCAAATGTTGGCTGGCCATCGTGTGCACTGCGCCTTAACCGGAACAAATGAACAAACAAACAAACACAGGCTTATCCCCTGGGCAGAGGATTCTAAACTAGAGTGCCCCCTCACCCCTCCCCCACACCGGGTCCCACTTTGTTCTCCCATCGTCCCTCACGTTGGGTTCGCATTGTCTTCCCCTCATCCCCCTCACGCTCATCGACTGCTGATCACGGGTCGATCGTGCAGCGCCACCGCCGCCGCCGCTGCGCTGCGAACCGGGCTCCCTCTGCCGCCGAGGCCCCACCACCGCAAAGGCTCCTGTTGACGCCGGCTCACCTTGCTGCCAAGGCCCCACCACCACTGAGGCGCCTTCAGCTCGGACAGGCCTCGCCGCCCGGCTTCACCGCAGTCCCCTGGGAAGCCTGTGGGACGAGTCGGGCCTACCGGGGCGCATTCCGGTTGGCGGCACGGTTCTTCGGCAGGTGGATCTGGTCTGCGCGTCTCCCCGGGACACTCCACTAGTCCAGTATTTTCAATTAAACAGTCCACGTTTGAAGTTAAAATTATGCCCTGCACTCACTGCAAGTTGGCCTTCAATTGGCAGTTAGTTAATACTTCAAATAAACTCATCTGTTCCATTTGGAACCATCGAAAAAAGGTTCGGTCGCACATAGTAAAGCAAAAATCTTAACTACCTCCAAGTTAATGCTCGTCTTTGCACAAGTCTCCAAATCCTCAGTTTTCAATTACGTTATGAAATGTAGACACAGGGAACTGGATTTATACCAAAAAGGATTCATTCTTTTTCCCCAGAGATACCGCCTGACCCGTTGAGTTACTCCAGCAGTTTGTGCCTATGCTACGAAATGGGTGGAAGAGCAGACTATGGTGAAGCCATTGTTGTTCGGCAAGGGGATACAGATAAACTACCAGGGCAGTACAGGAATCAAAAAGTGCATTAAGTGGTTCATTAAGCTGGAGTAACTATGTGGGTCAGGCAGCAGAGATTCACAGTAATAGAGTGATACAGTGTGGAAACTGGCGCTTCGGCCCACCGAGTTTGCGCCGACCAGCGATCCCCGCACATTGACACTATCCTACACACATTAGGGAGAATCTTTACAATTTTTACCAAGCCAATTAACCTACAATCATCTTTGGAGTGTGGGAGGAAACCGGAGATCCCGGAGAAAACCCACACAGGTCAGGGGGACAACGTACAAACTCCGTACCCGTAGTCAGGAGTGAAGCCGGGTCTCTGGCGCTGTACGGCAGCAACCACACCGCTGCGCCACCGTGCCGCCCCTGGTTGTCGTCTAACACACGAGAGAGATGGATTTTTACTCCCACGCCTCAGACAAAAAACAGATTACTCTCATCATCCCCGGATAAACCAAAAGCAACATTTTCTCTCTTGACAAAAATACACAAGTCGCCATGGTAACTCTCTTTTGCTGCCCCGTTGGTTTTCTGAAAATAATAAGCATCTCCTGTCCTTCAAACTGAATATAATGTTTTGACAATAAAAGCGAAATTTTCCATTCTCAACTTCATTTGCACAGTTTGTCAGACGAATATTTAATGTCATATCTATTCACTAAATTGGCTGATCTGCTAAATAGTCACACCCAATCTTCCTTTCAGTCCCTCTTACCGAGCCATCGAATTAAAATAAATTATGGCAAGATACAAAACTCATTCCATTCTTCAGCCAGCCATCGACTGATGTGGTCGAGTCTATAATTTTAAGTCACACATGCAGTCGGCATCCACAAATTGATCGAGCAAAAAAGGAACCTGTGGAATGAAGTTGGAAAGAGCGAATTTGTTTTAGAGATACAGCGCGGAAGCAGGCCCTTTGGCCCACCGAGTCCGCACCGACCAGTGATCCCCGCACACTTGCACTATCCTACACATTAGGGACAATTTACACATACACCAAGCCATTAACCTACAAACCTGTACGTCTTTGGAGTGTGGGAGGAAACCGAAGATCTCGGAGAAAACCCACGCGGTCACGGGGAGAAAGTACAAACTCCTGTAGTACCTGTAGTCGGGATCGAACCGGGTCTCCGGCGCTGCAAGCGCTGTGAGGCAGCAACTCTACCGCTGTGCCACCGTGCCGCCCATAAATGTGGAGAGGATATTTCCACTAGCGGGAGAGTCTAGGATCAGAGGCCATAGCCTCAAGATAAGGTGACATGCCTCAATGACTACTGACCAGAGGCACTAACGTCAGTGGTGATGTAGTGGTTTGAGAGGTTGACGCATATTAACTCCAACCTCAACAAGAACCTGCACCCACTACAATTTACCTACCGCCAGAACAGGTCAATGGAGGATGCGATCTCATTGACTCCCCACTCGGCACTGAACCACTTGGACAATAAAAAGCCATAGAACATGTGATGTTTACAGACTACAGCTCGGCATTCAACACCATCATCCTCTCCAAGCTACTCTAGTTACCAAGCTCACGGAACTGGGTCTCTGCGCATCCCTCTGCAACTGGATCCTTGACTACCTCATCAACAGACACCAAACCGTACGAATTGACAGCAAATAGGGCGGCATGGTGGCACAGCGGTAGAGCTGCTGCCTTCCAGCGCCAGAGCCCGATTACGATCCTGACTGCCGGTGCTGCCTGAACAGAGTTCGTATGTTCTCCCCGCGACCTGGGTTTTCCCTGAGTGACGGGGAAACACTTTTTCTCACAGAGAGTGTGTCTGTGGAATTCTCTGCCTCAGAGGGCAGTGGAGGCAGGTTCTCTGGATGCTTTCAAGAGAGAGCTAGATAGGGCTCTTGAAGATAGCGGAGTCAGGGGATATGGGGAGAAGGCAGGAACGGGGTACTGATTGGGGATGATCAGCCATGATCACATTGAATGGCGGTGCTGGCTCGAAGGGCCAAATGGCCTCCTCCTGCACCTATTGTCTATTGTCTATTGCTCCGGTTTCATCCCATCCTCCAAAGCCGTACAGGTTTGTAGGTTAATTGGCTTGGTATAATTGTGAATTGTCCCTAGTGTGTGTGGGATAGTGTTAATGTGTGGGGATTGCTGGTCGGCTTAGACTCAGTGGGCCGAAGGGCCTGTTTCTGTGCTGTATCTCTAAACTAAACTAAACTAGTATTCCTCCTCAATAACTGTCAGCATAGGAGCACCTCAAGGCTGTGTGCTAAGGCCCCTGCTCTACTCATGACAGAATAGCCGGATACAGTTCCAACTCCATCCTCAAATTCATTGATGATACCACTGTAGTTGGACAAATTACATATTACAAGGAGTCAGAAGATAGATACAAAAAGCTGGAGTAACTCAGCGGGACAGGCAGCATCTCTGGATGGAACGAATGGGTGACGTTTAGGGTGGAGGCCCTTCTTCAGACTTACGATGTCAGAGTATAGGAAGGAGATCGATCTATTGACCAAATAGTGCCAGAACAACTACCTTGCTCTCAAAGTCAGTAAAAGCAAGGAAGTGAATCTGGGCCGGTGGTCTGAGGAATGGTTGATAGAATTTAATACAGAGAAATGGGAGGTGTTGCATTTTGGAAGTGTAACATGGGCAGGACCTACATAGTGAATGTAAAGGCCCTGGGGAGTGTTGTAGTGCAGAGGAATCTAAGCGTGCAAGTACATTTTTCTTTGGAAGTGGTGTCATAGAAACATAGAAACATAGAAATTAGGTGCAGGAATAGGCCATTCGGCCCTTCGAGCCCGCACCGCCATTCAATATGATCATGGCTGATCATCCAACTCAGTATCCCGTACCTGCCTTCTCTCCATACCCTCTGATCCCCTTAGCCACAAGGGCCACATCTAACTCCCTCTTAAATATATCCAATGAACTGGCCTCAACTACCCTCTGTGGCAGAGAATTCCAGAGACCCACCACTCTCTGTGTGAAAAAATTCCTTCTCATCTCGGTCCTAAAGGATTTCCCCCTTATCCTCAAGCTGTGACCCCTTGTCCTGGACGTCCCCAACATCGGGAACAATCTTCCTGCATCTAGCCTGTCCAACCCCTTAAGAATCTTGTAAGTTTCTATAAGATCCCCTCTCAATCTCCTAAATTCTAGAGAGTATAAACCGAGTCTATGCAGTCTTTGTTCATAAGACAGTCCTGACATCCCAGGAATCAGTCTGGTGAACCTTCGCTGCACTCCCTCTATGGCAATAATGTCCTTCCTCAGATTTGGAGACCAGAACTGTACGCAATACTCCAGGTGTGGCCTCACCAAGACCCTATACAACTGAAGTAGAACCTCCCTGCTCCTATACTCAAATCCTTTTGCTATGAAAGCTAACATACCATTGGCTTTCTTCACTGCCTGTTGTACCTGCATGCCTACTTTCAATGACTGGTGTACCATGACACCCAGGTCACGCTGCATCTCCCCTTTTCCTAATCGGCCACCATTTAGATAGTAGTCGGTTTTCCTATTTTTGCCACCAAAGTGGATAACCTCACATTTATCCACATTATACTGCATCTGCCAAATATTTGCCCACTCACCCAGCCTATCCAAGTCACCTTGCATTCTCCTAGCATCCTCCTCACAGCTAACACTGCCCCCCAGCTTAGTGTCATCCGCAAACTTGGAGATATTGCCTTCAATTCCCTCATCCAGATCATTTATGTATATTGTAAATAGCTGGGGTCCCAGCACTGAGCCTTGCGGTACCCCACTAGTCACTGCCTGCCATTGTGAAAACGACCCATTAACTCCTACTCTTTGCTTCCTGTTTGCCAGCCAGTTCTCTATCCACATCAATACTGAACCCCCAATGCCATATGCTTTAAGTTTATATACTAATCGCTTATGTGGGACCTTGTCGAAAGCCTTCTGGCAGTCCAGATACACCACATCCACTGGTTCTCCCCCATCCACGCTACTAGTTACATCCTCGAAAAATTCCACAAGATTCGTCAGACATGATTTACCTTTCGTAAATCCATGCTGACTTTGTCCAATGATTTCACCACTTTCCAAATGTGCTGCTATCCCATCTTTAATAACTGACTCTAGCAGTTTCCCCACTACCGATGTTAGACTAACTGGTCTGTAATTCCCCGTTTTCTCTCTCCCCCCCTTCTTAAAAAGAGGGGTTACGTTTGCTACCCGCCAATCCTCAGGAACTACTCCAGAATCTAAAGAGTTTTGAAAGATTATCACTAATGCATCCACTATTTCCGGAGCTACTTCCTTAAGTACTCTGGGATGCAGCCTATCTGGCCCTGGGGATTTATCGGCCTTTAATCCATTCAATTTACCCAACACCACTTCCCGACTAACCTGGATTTCACTCAAGTACTCCTTTGACCTGCGGTCCCCTGCTATTTCCGGCAGATTATTTATGTCTTCCTTAGTGAAGACGGAACCAAAGTAGTTATTCAATTGGTCCGCCATATCCTTGTTCCCCATGATCAACTCACCTGTTTCTGACTGCAAGGGACCTACATTTGTTTTAACTAATCTCTTTCTCTTCACATATCTATAAAAACTTTTGCAGTCAGTTTTTATGTTCCCTGCCAGTTTTCTTTCATAATCTATTTTTCCTTTCCTAATCAAGCCCTTTGTCCTTCTCTGCTGGTCTCTGAATTTCTCCCAGTCCTCTGGTATGCTGCTTTTTCTGGCTACTTTGTACGCATCATCCTTTGCTTTGATACTATCCCTGATTTCCCTTGTTATCCACGGATGCACTACCTTCCCTGATTTATTCTTTTGCCAAATTGGGATGAACAATTTTTGTAGTTCATCCATGCAGTCTTTAAATGTCTTCCATTGCGTATCCACCGTCAACCCTTTTAGAATTGATTGCCAGTCAATCTTGGCCAATTCACGTCTCATACCCTCAAAGTTACCTTTCCTTAAGTTCAGAACCATTGTTTCTGAATTAACAATGTCACTCTCCATCCTAATGAAGAACTCGACCATATTATGGTCACTCTTGCCCAAGGGGGCACGCACAATAAGACTGCTAACTAACCCTTCCTCATTACTCAATACCCAGTCTAAAATAGCCTGCTCTCTCGTTGGTTCCTCTACATGTTGATTTAGATAACTATCCCTCATACTTTCCAAAAAATCCTCTTCCTCAGCGCCCCTGCCAATTTGATTCACCCAATCTATATGTAGATTGAAGTCACCCATTATAACTGTTTTGCCTTTGTCGCACGCATTTCTAATTTCCTGTTTTATACCATCCCCAACTTCACTACTACTGTTAGGTGGCCTGTACACAACTCCCACTAGCGTTTTCTGCCCCTTAGTGTTTCGCAGCTCTACCCATACCGATTCCACATGCTCCAAGCTAATGTCCTTCCTTTCCATTGCGTTAATCTCCTCTCTAACCAGCAATGCTACCCCACCTCCTTTTCCTTTCTCTCTATCCCTCCTGAATATTGAATCCCCCTGGATGTTCAGCTCCCAGCCTTGGTCACCCTGGAGCCATGTCTCCGTGATCCCAACTATATCATACTCATTAATAGCTATCTGCACGTTCAACTCATCCACCTTATTACGAATACTCCTTGCATTGAGACACAAGGCCTTCAGGCTTGTTTTTACAACGCTCTTACCCCTTTTACTTTTCACCTTGCTCCCTATTTCTTCCACCCTCGTTTTACACCCACCTGCCTCTCTGCTCTTGTACCCATCCCCCTGCCACATTAGTTTAAATCCTCCCCGACAGCACTAGCAAACACTCCCCCAAGGACATTGGTTCCATTCCAGCCCAGGTGCAGACCGTCCTGTTTGTACTGGTCCCATCTCCCCCAGAAATGGTCCCAGTGCCCTAAAAATTTGAATCCCTCCTCCTTGCACCATTTTTCAAGCCACGTATTCATCTGCAATATCCTCCTATTTCTACTCTGACTGGCCCGTGGTACTGGTAATAATCCAGAGATTATTACCTTTGAGGTCCTACTTTTGAGTTTATCTCCTAGCTCCCTAAATTCACCTTGTAGGACCTCATCCCTTTTTTTCCCTATATCGTTGGTGCCAATATGTCATAGGTAGGTTGGGTAGTCAAAAAGGCTTTCGACATATTGGCCTTAATCAGTAAAGGGCCTGTCCTACTTGTATTCGATTGCAAACGGAAGCAACCAAATGGAAGCGGAATTCACGCGAAGTCCGCGCTAAGTACACGCTAAGTTCGTGCGTGACGTCATTTGCGTCATGCTGACCAATCAGCTGGGCAGGAGGCGGGACAACTGAATTTGCGTGTCACACGGCGTCATGCAGGCAACGCCACATGCTATGTGTACGTCGTCAAGACGCTGCGTACGCCGTCAAGACGCTGCGTACAACCGCAATGCGCCTGCGTGCCGACAGGCCGTTGGCGTGCAAAGATTTCGGATACTGTCGGATTTCGGAGCCCCGCGCGATGTCGGGACCAGCCCCGCACAACCCCGCGCTTCTAATTGGGACCGGCCCCGCGTGGCCATACGGTGCCCATACGCCTCAAGCAACCATGTTTGGTCGCGCAAAACGCATGCAATCGCATGCAAGTGGGACAGGCCCTTAAGAGTATTGAGTACAGAGGTTGTGAGGCCATGGTGCACTTCTATAAGACCTTGGTGAGGAAACATTGAAAATAGGTGCAAGAGTAGGCCATTCGGCCCTTCGAGCCAGCATCGCCATTCAATATGATCACGGCTGATCATCTAAAATCAGTACCCCATTCCTGCTTTTTCCGCATATCCCTTGATTCCTTTAGCACTAAGTGCTACATCTAACTCCCTCTTGAAAACATGCAGTGAATTGGCCTCCACTGCCTTCTGTGGCAGAGAATTCCACAGATTCACAACTCTCTGGGTGAAAAGGTTTTTCCTCATCTCAGTCCTAAATGGCCTACCCTTTATTTGTAAACTGTGACCCCTGGTCTGGACTCTCCCAACATCGGAAACATTTTTCATGCATCTTGCCTCTACAGGATTCCCTCTCATCCTTCAAAATTCCAGTGAATACAAGCCCTGACAACCCATTCTTTCATCAGTCCCACCATGTCAATCCCACCATCCCGGGAATTAACGCTGCACTCCCTCAACAAGAATGTCCTTCGTCAAATTAAGAGACCAAAATTGCACACAATTCTCCAGGTGTAGTCTCACCAGGGCCTTGTACAACTGCAGTAGGACCCCCTTGCTCCAAAACTCAAATCCTCTCGAAATGAAGGCTAACATGCCATTAGCTTTCTTCACTGCCTGCTGTACCTGCATGCTCACTTTCAGTGACTGATGTACAAGCACACTCAGGTCTTGTTGCACCTCCCCTTTTCCGAATCCGACACCATCCAGATAATAATCTGCCTTCCTGTTCTTGCCACCAAAGTGGATTACCTCACATTTATCCACATTATCCTGCATCTGCATCAGCCTACTTGCCCAGCCTATCCAAGTCACCCTGCAGCCTCATAGCATCCTCATCATAGCTCACACGGCACCCGGGAAAGGCTGGGTTAGCACCCCAGTCTGTGTCTTTCGTGAGAAAGACACCCAACAAAGCTACGGAAAGGCCGAATGATCCATCGTGGCCTATACATCCATCAGGCGAGAATTAAATGCTCGGAGAAGGAGAAAGAAGTGCAGCGCACAGGCCTTGAACCTGGTGAGACGCAGGAAGAGCCCGGCCGGGAGTCACCCCACAGAGCCCAGTTCCTCCATGCACTAGAGTCTCCCAACCCCTGCAGAGTAGTTATTAAGATGGCTGATCCGTGGGCAGTTGCTGCTGGGACACAAGTCGGGGCCTGATTAACCCCGGCTGGGTCACCTGGGCGAGGGTGTCTGATGTTGTGAGACCCGAAACACCCAATGACCCCAGGTCACATCACTGAGGATGCATCCCAGCGCATCTAGAAGATGTATATTTTTCACATTGGATGACATCTTGATAATTGGAAAAACCCTTGTGGCAGCTGAGTTATCAGTTTCAGCTGTTAAACTCATGGTTGAGAGGTTGGGGTTTATTATCCACCCAGCTAAATCAAAATTGGTGCCGGTTAAAATAATTGACTATTTGGGATTCACAGTTAATTCAACTCACATGGCTGTGACTCTGCCCAAGGGCAAGAGATTAGATTTAATTGAAGGCTGTATCAAGCTCTTGGGTGAGTAATCACCTTCAATTAAACAGGTGGCCAGCTTAATTGGCAAATTGGTAGCTGCCTTTCCAGCTGTGCAATATGGACCTTTGCATGACCAACATTTACAGAGGGCAAAGGTACAGGCACTCAGAATACATGCAGGTCATTTCAACGGGCCCATGCAATTACCATCTGAAGCCATTGCGGAAGTACAGTGGTGGATTAGAAACATTTCAAATTGTTCTAGCAAAATTCTGATGGAAACACCTTCAGTTGTTTTGCAGACTGATGTTATGCCCAAGGTTGGGGTGCTACTGATACCAGGTCTAGCTGTGGAGGCAGAAGGAATATGCACGAGGCATTTATTCTCCAATCACATGGAATTAATTATTTAGAGCTTTTAGAAGCATTTTACGGGCTCAAGGCTTACAGTACCACTAAGCATCACTTACTGTTCAGCCTCAGATTGACAACACCACGGCAGTGGCGTATATTAATTACATGGGTGGACTCAAGTCGAAATCTTGTGACGGATTGGCTAAACCTTATTTGGCACTGGTGCATTAAAAAGAACATTTGGATTTCAGCTGTCTACTTGCCAGGCAGATTCAATATGGTGGCAGACACCATTTACGGAGGGCAGAGGTACAGGCACTCAGAATACATGCAGGTAATTTCAACCGGCCCATGCAATTACCATCTAAAACCATTGCGGAGGTACAGTGGTGGATTAGAAACATTTCAAATACACGACCCAGTTCAGGAACAGCTACTTCCCCACAGCCATCAGGCTAATAAGCCTGGCTCGAACAAAACTCTGAACATTAATACCCCTCCATCTGTTATTTGCACTTTAGCAATTTATTCAGTCATGTGTGTATTTACGTATATAATTGTAGTCAATGCCTACTATGTTCTGTTGTGCTATGCAAAGAAAGAATTTCATTGTCCTGTCAGGGACACATGACAATAAACTCTTTTGACTTTGACTTTGACTTGACACCAGGTCACGCAAATTCAATGACAACACACAGTAGATGTTGCATCCTGAGGTATTTAATGAAATTGTTCTTCGGTAAGGAATGTCAGATATCGATTTGTTTGCATCCAGACTCAATCACCAGGTACGGAAGTATGTTTCATGGGAACCAGATCCAGGGGCAGTCACGGTGGATGCGTTCTCGCTACACTGGGGCGGAATGTTTTAATGCATTTCCCCCCTTCTGCCTCATCAGTCGGTGCTTGACCAAGATCAAGCAGGACTCTGCTTCAGGAGTTTTGGTGGTACCCGACTGGCCTGCACAGCCATGATTCCCTCTTATTTCGGACATTATTACACAACCTATAATTATTGTGATTCCAAAATGTCATAATCTATTGGTGCACCCTGTGACTGGAGGTCAACACCCGTTGTATGATCATGTTAATTTATTAATTTGCAGATTTTAAGAAGGCCATATCTGGGACTATCCAATCGGACCATGGATGTCATCACATCGTCCTGGAGGGATAGTACAAAAAAGCAGTACATCTCTCATGTCAGGAAATGGGAGGCATTTTGTTTACATGGGAACATTACATACCACACAGCCTCCATCCCAGATGTGATCGAATTTCTGTCCAAGTTACATTTCGATGAAGGGTTAAGCTATAGTGCCATCAACAGTGCCAGGAGTGCCCTGTCATTGTACCTATGCCGGGGGTCAGAACTTCAGTCTGTAGGATCTTATCCGTTAATCTCCAGATTTAGGAAGGGTGTTTTTAATTTTAATCCCCCCAGGTCCAGGTACTGTGAAATCTGGGATGTGAGCATGGTACTGACGCTGCTTCATCAGTGGGGTACAGCCACATCCTTGTCCTTGCCAAAGATTACCCTAAAGTTGGTTATGCTCATGGCGCTGGTATCAGCGCAAAGGGTTCTGACTTTGCACAAACTCCATCTGGACAGGATGGTGTCATCAGGGAATTACGTTAATTTTTACATCTATGACCTAATTAAACAAAGCAGACCAGGGGTGTCAGGATTCAAGCTTGTACTGTCAGCATATCCCACGGATTTACGGCTGTGTGTAGTGGCGCACTTGAGGCACTATGTCGAGGTCACGAAGAGCCTCAGAGGCTACGAGGTAGCATTGTTTATTAGCCACAAAAAGCCACATATGAAAGTGTCCATTCAGACCATTTCAAAATTGGTTTCTACAGCTATGTTAATAGCAAAAGGATAACAAGGGATAAAATTGGTCCATTGGAGAGACCGAGTAGACAGCTATCTGCAGAGCCAAAAGAGATGGGGGAGATATTGAACAATTTATTTTCTTCGGTATTCACCAAGGAGAAGGATATTGAATTATGTGAGGTAAGGGAAAAAAGTAGAGTAGCTATGGAAACTATGAGATTCAAAGAGGAGGAAATACTGACACTTTTGAAAAATATAAAAGTGGAGAAGTCTCCATGTCCTGACAGGATATTCCCTAGGACATTGAGGGAAGTTAGTGTAGAAATAGCCGGGGCTATGACAGAAATATTTCAAATGTCATTAGAAACTGGAATAGTCCCCGAGGATTGGCGTACTGCGCATGTTGTTCCGTTGTTTAAAAAGGGTTCTAAAAGTAAACCTAGCAATTATAGACCGGTTAGTTTGACTTCAGTGGTGGGCAAATTAATGGAAAAGATACTTAGAGATAATATATATAAGTATCTGGATAAAGAGGGTCTAATTAGGAACAGTCAACATGGATTTATGCCTGGAAGGTCATGTTTGACTAATCTTCTTGAATTTTTTGAAGAGGTTACTAGGGAAATTGATGAGGGTAAAGCAGTGGATGTTGTCTATATGGACTTCAGTAAGGCCTTTGACAAGGTTCCTCATGGAAGGTTGGTTAAGAAGGTTCAACTGTTGGGTATAAATGCAGGAATAGCAAGATGGATTCAACAGTGGCTGAATGGGAGAAGCCAGAGGGTAATGGTGGATGGCTGTCGGGTTGGAGGCAGGTGACTAGTGGGGTGCCTCAGGGATCTGTGTTGGGTCCTTTGTTGTTTGTCATGTACATCAATGATCTGGATGAAGGGGTGGTAAATTGGATTAGTAAGTATGCAGATGATACCAAGATAGGGGGTGTTGTGGATAATGAAGAGGATTTCCAAAGTCTACAGAGTGATTTAGGCCAGTTGGAAAAATGGGATGAAAGATGGCAGATGGAGTTTAATGCTGATAAATGTGAGGTGCTACACCTTGGCAGGACAAATCAAAATAGGACGTACATGGTAAACGGTAGGGAATTGAAGAATACAGTTGAACAGAGGGATCTGGGAATAACCGTGCATAGTTCCTTGAAGGTAGAATCTCATATAGATAGGGTGGTAAAGAAAGCTTTTGGTATGCTAGCCTTTATAAATCAGAGCATTGAGTATAGAAGCTGGGATATAATGTTAAAATTGTACAAGACGTTGGTGAGACCAAATCTGGAGTATGGTGTACAATTTTGGTCGCCCAATTATAGGAAGGATGTCAACAAAATAGAGAGGGTACAGAGGAGATTTACTAGAATGTTGCCTGGGTTTCAACAGCTAAGTTACAGAGATAGGTTGAATAAGTTAGGTCTTTATTCTCTGGAGCGCAGGAGGTTAAGGGGTGACTTGATAGAGGTCTTTAAAATGATGAGAGGGATAGACAGAGTTAATGTGGACAAGCTTTTCCCTTTGAGAATAGGGAAGATTCAAACAAGAGGACATGACTTTAGAATTAAGGGACAGAGGTTTAGGGGTAACATGAGGGGGAACTTCTTTACTCAGAGAGTGGTAGCGGTGTGGAATGAGCTTCCAGTGGAAGTGGTGGCGGCAGGTTCGTTGGTATCATTTAAAAATAAATTGGATAGGCATATGGATGAGAAGGGTATGGAGGGTTATGGTATGAGTGCAGGCAGGTGGGACTAAGGGAAAAATGTTGTTCGGCATGGACTTGAAGGGCCGAGATGGCCTGTTTCCGTGCTGTAATTGTTATATGGTTATATGGTTATATGGTTAAAATGGCTGAAACAAGTGCTGGGTTGTGCAGGAGTTAATACTGACAATTTAAAATCTCACTCCACCAGGGCAGCATCAACGTCAGCAGAGAAGGCAATGGACATCCCTCTAGACCATATCCTCGTGGCCGCTGGATGGTCAAATGAATTGACTTTTCAGAGGTTTTATAATAAACCACTTATTGAACCCCGGGTGTTCGCCCGTTCTGTCTTAAGTTCTGTTTCATAGCTTCTCCCTGGGAGAGAGGAGTCGCTATTGTGTTTCTTTTGTTTATTTTGTGAATTAAAGCATTAAAATGTTAATCAGTACCATGTTTCAATGTATTGCTCATTATTCACTCCTCCCGAGTCAACTGATGCAGTGTGAGACGCCTGGATTTGGATCGGCGTGAAATCACAGACCTTTGAAATCTTCACGGAATCACTCACATGACTCCGAAGTAAAATAGTGAGATTAAACGAGTACTTACCAGTTTGAAGTTTGATCTTTATTTTATGAGGCATTACGATGAGCAATTACGTGCCCACCACTCCAGGCCCTCAAAATGTTAAAGGTCAACTGGAAGGTCTAGTTTATAATCTTACTATGTTACTTCAGTTACTGTTATCTGTGATTTCACACCGCTGCTTTGAAGATTGACGCGCATTCGGACTGGCGGGCGTTCTTCATCGTAACTCCTCAAAAAATAAAGATCAAACTTCAAACTGGTAAGTTCTCGTTTAATCTCACTATCCTTCCTCATTACACAATACCCAGTCTAGGATAGCCTGCCCTCTAGTCGGTTCTTCTACATTTTGGTTTTTAAAAAAAATAAGGTATACATTCTAAGAAATCATCCTCCACCTCGGCGCTGCTACCAATTTGGTTGGCCCAATCTATATGCCGATCTATAGTCACCCATGATAACTGCTTAGAGCATTATGTTCAGTTTTGGGCATCATGTTATAGGGAAGATGGTGTCAAGCTGGAAAGGGTGTAGAGAAGATTGACGAGGATGTTTCCAGGACTTGAGGGTCTAAGCTAGAGGAAGAGGTTGAGCAGGCGAGGACTCTAGTCCTTGGAATGCAGGAGGTTGAGAAGTGATCTTATAGAGGTGTCCAAAATTATGAGAGGAATAGAGGTAAACGTACAGTCTCTTGTCCAGAGTAGGGAGATGAAGAACCAGAGGAGTGAGTTTAAAGTGAGGATGGAAAGATTTAATAGGAACCTTTGTCACACAGGTATATGGAACAAGCTGCAGGTGAAGGTATTTGAGGCAGGTACTATCACAACGTTTAGGAAACATTTAGGTACCTGGGGATAGGTTTAGAGGAATATGGGCCAACCATAGGAAGGTGGGACTAGCGTTGTTGGTACATGTTAGTTGGTGTGGGCAAGTTGGGCTGAAGGGCCTGATTCCACACTGTATGACTTTAATTATTGTCCCGATGGGTTTTATCACATAGTCACAATAATACTTTATTAGCCAAGTATATTTTGCAACATAAAAGGAAACTCATTTGCCAAGTCAGTCATACAAATAAAAAGCAACGGAACACACAAATTACATTTTCACATAAACATCCACCACAGTGACTCCTCCACATTCCTCACTGCGATGGAATGCAAAAAAAAAGTTCAGATCTCTTCCCTTCTTTGCTCTCCTGCTGTCGGGGGCCTCGAGCCCTCCATTGACAGGCGATCTTGACTCCTGTAGCCAGCGGTCGGGCCCTCCGCATCGGGGCGATCAGCTCCCGCATTGGGGGTGATGTCAGCTTCCCCGTGCTGGCAGTCGAATCCCGCGTCGGGGCTGGTTGAGCCTCTGCGTCCTTTAATCTTCCGACTAGCCTCTCCCGAGACTGCGAGCTCTCGATGTAAAGTCCGCAGGCCGTGGTTGGAGCGATCCCAGGCAAGGGACCGGCTCATGTTAAGTCCATGCCCCGCGGTGGGCCTGAAAATCAGTCCGAGGAGTCCTCTAGCTCCATCGATGTTAGGCCGCAGAGCAACTGGAGATGCGATCCGTAAAAAACAACTGCATCTCCTCCCACATAAAACAAACCGGAGAACATTTACACAAACTTTTAAAATACACTGAAAGTAAAAAAAAGCCAAAAAAATACAGACTTTTGGTGGGGCTGCCAATTGTGCGGCACCCCTAGTGGAACAGGGCAGTTTCCTTTCAGTGCTTAAATAGCCCAGAACAGCTCAATATTCTTTATCTTCATTCATTTTAACAATTGTGTTAAATGGGATCTCTGAATAATTTTGTTAGCCATAACCTTTCATCATGTTCCCAACCATATTCAATGCAGCAACCAAGCTGTTTTATACCTTCAGGGTAACCATAAGTAGACAGTGAAGCTACACTCTAGCGCAAACTCTATACCAAATAGTACAAACTTTTCATTTCTGACCTTGCTACAGGCTTATTCATTCTGTAATCGTATCCTCAATTCTACATTTTCAACTCAAATCAAAATTTTCAGAGTTCTGACGATGTCAAGTTCAACCATCCGTTGAAAAGGCACAAATGACCCTTGGCATTGAATCTGGTGCAAGCAGCATGCCAACTTTGTCCTGCTTTTCCACTAGAATGATTTTTACATGCAGCTTGTGCATCCTCCACCATGCAGCAACTAAAGGCATCAGGTGGAAGCTCAGTGTCATTACTAATGCACTAGCTGATGAGGATGTAATGTCATTCTACAATGGAAACTTTAGTTCACTTCAGTGATACAGCACGGAATCAGGCCCTTCAGCCCACCAAGTCCGTGCCGACCAGCAATCTCCGTACACTAGCACTATCCTACACACTAGGGACAATTTGGGGGAGAAGGCAGGAATGAGGTACTGATTGTGGACGATCAGCCATGATCACAGTGAATGGCGGTGCTGGCTCGAAGGGCCGAATGGCCTACTCCTGCACCTATTATCTATTGTCTATTTCAGTAGGTTTGCTGAACTTGCGGCAGGAGTTAAGTGCTTGGGTTCTCTCAGTGTTTTCAATTAAACTACAAACCCGTATGCTATTGGAGCGCCAGATTCCAGTCCAAAAAGGTTAGTATACTCTCCGCCATACAGTTATAGAGGTTTGGTTGAGTATTCAGTGACATGTTGAACGTTCTCGTACTTCCGAGGAAGTAGAGGTATTGGTGGGCTTTCTTTGTCTGCATCAATGTCCCGAGTCCAGGACAGATCTTCAGAGAAATGCATGGGCAGGAACCTAAAGTTGTTGACACTCTCCACCACCGACCTGTGGATGAACACAGGTTTGTGGATCATAGAAACTTAGAACATAGGTGCAGGAGGAGGCCATTTGGCCCTTCGAGCCAGCACCGCCATTCATTGCGATCGTCCCCAATCAATAACCCGTGCCTGCCTTCTCCCCATATCCCTTGATACCACTTGCCCCTAGAGCTCTATCTTAAAATCCCTCTTAAATCCATCCAGTGATTTGGCCTCCACTGCCCTCTGTGGCAGGGAATTCCACAAATTCACAACTCTCTGGGTGAAAACGTTTTTTCTCACTTCAGTCTTAAATGGCCTGCCCTTTATTCTAAGACTGTGGGCCCTGGTTCTGGACTCGCCCAACATTGGGAACATTTCCCCTGCATCTAGCTTGTCCAGTCCTTTTATAATATTATACGTTTCTATAAGATCCCCCTCATCCTTCTAAACTCCAGTGAGTACAAGCCCAGTCTTTTCAATCTTTCCTCATATGACAGTCCCGCCATCCCAGCAATCAATCTCGTGAACCTACGCTGCACTACCTCAATCACAAGGATGTCCTTCCTCAAATTAGGATACCAAAAATGTACACAATACTCCAGATGTGGTCTTACCAGAGCCCTATACAACTGCAGAAGAACCTCTTTACTCGTATACTGAAATCCTCTTGTTATGAAGGCCAACATTCTATTAGCTTTCTTCACTGCCTGCTGTACCTGCACGCCAACTTTCAGTGACTGGTGTACAAGGACACCCAGGTCTCGCTGCACCTCCCCCTTACCTAACCTCTTAGATCCTTAGTTAGACACAAAAAGCTGGAGTAACTCAGCAGGACAGGCAGCATATCTGGAGAGAGGGAATAGGTGACGTTTAGGGTCGAGACCCTTCTTCAGACTTCAGACTCCCTCTTCTAAAGTTAAAAGATTATGAGGTTTCTATGATAAAGTTTAGCAACACAATGCAAAATGACACCATTTAATCAGGCACCTCAATCAATCAATCAGATGTATTCATCACATACACAATAAAGTGCAGTGAAGTGAACTTGCCAGCAGCAGTACAACCAAAAAAGAACACACAATATCCACCACACTGTGGTGGAAGTACAGTCAGTCCTCCTCCATTGTTCCCCTGTGGTCGGGGCCATAAACCTCCGCAGTCGCCGCTGTCCTTGTACAGGCCCTTTTCGTCAGAAAGGCGAGTCCCGAATCGGTGCTTCCCCACCGGATACCATGGCTTCAAGATGACGTAGGCCGCAGGTAGCAGCTCTTCTCCAGGGATCCCCGGCGAGGGATCCCGCTCTGGATGGCAAGTAAGTCCCCGCCGCGCCCGCGGCTAGAAGCTCCGCTGACCGCGGTTTCAGGCTGTAACAGTCCGCGAGCCAGCGATCGGAGGACTACCTTCTGGCGACCCCGGCATGGGCTCGCCCCGCTCCGTGATGAAATGTCCATGCTGCGACTGCTGCTGAAGTTCAGGGAAAGGCCGCACCAATCCTTGGTGTTAGGCCGCGAGGGGGGCAACATGGAAAAAGTCACCTCTCCCTAACCCCCCCATCTTCACAGCAAACACAAATGAGACAGCATTTGCAAGTCCAGGAAGCAGCTGCCATTTGTGGACACACAATTAATCTGCACTCCTCACGTGCGAGAGAAAACTGTAATGCCGATTTCCGAACAGTAAGGATGTACCAAGTTACTTGCTGTTTGGTTTTAGGGCAAACAGTCAGCACCCACTTAGCCCAGCAATGATGGATGAAGTCCAAGTATTAGGTTATACAATTTCAACTAGCAGAATAAACCAACTAACAGCCTGCATTGAAATGAACAGCCATGGTACCGATAGGTAACAAGAGTTGCATTGTCAATATGGCACACTGCTTGGAAGCTTTTGGATCAGCATGGCTAGCAACAATGTTCTTGGAACATAGAACAGTGCAGACCAGGGACAGGCCCTTCGGCCCACAATGTCTGTGCCAAATGTACACCAACACCAACTCTCATCTACCTGCACACAATCCATATCCCTCCATTCCCTGTATATTCATGTGTCTATTCAAAAGTCACTTAAATGCCACTATCATATCAGCCTCCACCACCACCCCAGCAGTGCGTTCTGGGCACTCATCACTCTCTGTGTAAAAAACATGCCCCACACATCTCACTTAAACTTTTTCATTTTCAGCTGCGGATGACTTGTTTGCAATCATGCATCGTCTTTCCGCTGACTGGTCAGAACGCAACAAAAGCTTTTCACTGCACCTGACTATACACGCAACAATAAATTAAAGTTAACTCAACTTAAAGCTATGTCCTCTAGTATTTGATTTTGCTATACGGGGAAAATGGTTCTGCCTGTCTACCCTTGGCAGGGAATTGCCAGCTGTATATGTGCTACTCCCTCTACCGACATAAGGTTCACTACATTTCACCCCAGGAGTAGGACTGCTCCATTTTGGAATAACAAGGGCTCTTGCAGCTGTCTGATTGTAACTTTGCAATCCTAGAAAACGTAGAAAAATAAGTGCAGGAGTGGCCATTCAGCCCTTTGAGCCAGCACCACCATTCAATATGATCATGCCTGATCATCCCAAATCGGTATCCTGTTCTTGCTTTCTCCCCATATCCCTTGATTCCATTAGCCCCAATAGCTAAATTTAACTCTCTCTTGAAAACATCCAGTGAATTGGCCTCCACTGCCTTCTGTGGCACAGAATTCCACAGACTCACAACTCTCTGGGTGAAGAAGTTTTTCCTCATCTCAGTCCTATAAGGCCTACCCCTTATTCTTACACTGTGATGCCGGGTCCTGGACTTCCCTCAACATCGGGAAGATTTTTCCCGCATCTAGCCTGTCCAATCCCTTAAGAATTTTCTACATTTCTATGAGGTCCCCGCTCATCCTTCTAAATTCCTATGAATACAAGTCCAGTCGATGTATTCTTTAATTCTTTCATGCTTATTTGGCATACACCCTCCAGTTATAGTCCATACAGTCATATCCTACATCTAGCTTGTCCAATCCATTAAACAAATTATGCTTCTATAAGATCCCCAGAATATTATATTTCTATAAGATCCTCAGCCATCTGTCCCCACCCTGGAAATAAATAGTCTTCATTTTCTTCTCTCAATCAGTGGAAACATTGTTGACTTTAGCTCTCTCTTCATACCTCAGAGATTGGAGCCTTGGGATTAAAGAACTCACCGCTCCCACACACTGCCAGCTCAAATTTGTGTTGAATGCTTTTGATGTTCAAGGTTCTCCGCTGATTGCACAAAGTCACCGCTCAAAATACATCCCAGTAATTTGCCTGCTTTACTGACATCGGGTCCCCTTCAGTTGGGCTGTTTCCGTTAAAGATCAACACTCGCCTTTGTTAATGGACTCCAGGTTGTTCATAGACTTCGTGTTTCTTATGTGTATGAAATATTACCTTATTTATGCCCACATTAAAATTAAGCTGTTTTTCTCAGCCTAACTTAATTTTAATTACGTTTTGTCGAGTTTAGGGAGACAGCGCGGAAACAGGCCCTTCGGCTCATCGAGTCCGTGCCGACCAGCGATCCCCGCACACTTACACTAACCTACATGCACTAGGAACAATTTACAATTTTACCAAGCTAATTAACCTACAAACCTGCATGTTTTTGGAGTGTAGGAGGAAACCGGGGATCCCGGAGAAAACCCACGCAGGTTACAGGGAGAACGAAAAATTCTGTACAGACAGTACCCGTAGACTGGATCGAACCCGGGTGTCTGGCGCTGTGAGGCAGCAACTCTACAGCTGTGCCACATACTCCCTCAAATGTACATTATGACTATCCATCCTCATGACATAACAGTTCATTTTTAAACATTACCAAATGTTTGAATACCCCCACACCACTGCAATCCACATGAATATTTTTTTTTCAATTAATATACCCAAATCCTATTCCCAAAGTAGGTTTCAAACTGGCTTACTTATCTGGTTGGTTAGAAAGGGACTGCAGATGCTGGTATATACTGAAGATAGACACAAAGTTCTGGAGTAACTCAACGGGTCAGGCAGCATCTCTGGAGAAAAAGGATAGGCGACATTTCGGATTGGGTCTGAAGAAGGGTCACAATCCGAAATGTCACCCATTCATCGTTGCTGCCTGACCCACTGAGTTACTCCAGCATTTTGTGTCACTGTAACAAATCTGTTTTTTTGCTCAATGAATGTTGACTCCCATAATGACATTTTTACCAAATTTATTTTAAATATAAGCTCATTGATGAATCATAATGACTTCAGGAAGTTCAAACCATCAAAGCATGACTTGGCAGAGAAATAAGGAGACAGCAACTCTGGCAGCGACTGATACGCTCACAAGGAACGTCTGCAGAAAACTGGGTGAAAAGCTATTCCGTGGAAACTTTTTCTACTATTTCAAAATTATAACAGGCAAAAACAGAGGGAAGGACTGCCACATGTGGAGAAATTGCACAATTTCAGGCCTTGAGGTAAAGGGAACCTTTATGTTCCAGATTCAGGGACAGTTTCTTCCCAGCTGTTATCAGGCAACTATCACCAACTACAGATTGGTCCCGACCTACCACATTGGAAACCCTCAGACTATCTTTAATCAGAGGGTTACACAAAAAGCTGGAGAAACTCAGCGGGTGCAGCAGCATCTAAGGAGCGAAGGAGATAGGCGACGTTTCGGGTCGAGACCCTTCTTCATCTTTAATCAGACTTCAGCTCAGTTTAGTCTATTGTCACGTATACAGAGGTACAATGAAAAGCTTTTGTTGCGTGCTATCCAGTCAGCAGAAAGACAATACATAATTACAATGGAGCCATTTACTGTACAGATACATGATAAGGGAATAACATTTAGTGCAAGGTAAAGCCAGTAAAGTCCTATCAAGGATAGTCTGAGGGTCACCAAAGAGGTAGATAGTAGTTCAGCACGGCTCTCTGGTTGTGGTAGGATGATTCAATTGCCTGATTACAGCTGGGAAAAAACTATCCATGAATCTGGAGGTGCGCATTTTCACACTTCTATACTTTATCTTGCACTAAACGTTATCCCCTTTATCCTGTGGGCAGCTTGATTGTAATCATGTACAGTCTTTCCACAAGACTGGATAGCACGCAACATAAAAAGCTTTTCACTGTACCTCGGGAAACTAAACTAAATTAGGGTAGATAGTAGAAAGCTCTCACCAGAGTAAGGCCTTCACAATGAATGGTTAGGGGCCCTGCAGAGTGTTATGGAGCAGAGGAATCCACAGGTACATAGTTTCACAAAAATGGTGGCGCAGGTAGATAGAGTGATGAAGAAAGCTTTTGGCACATTGGCCTTCATCAATCAGAGTATTGAGCATAGAAGTTTGGATGTTATGTTACAATTGTACAACACGTTGGTGAGTATTGTGTTCAGTTCTGGTCACCCTGCTCGAGGAAGGATGCAATTAAGCTGCAAAGACGACAGCAATCACAAGACCACACAAGAAACATCTGGGCTCAGGATCAAACCCAAGCCACCAGAACTGGGAGGCATGCAAGTAGTTCTGTACTGGAGCTTCAAAACATTAGCATCTCATTTTTGTTTGATCCCCGCAGTAAACCCAGGTTAACCTCCAGGCTCGGGGGGTCAGGTCAGATCCGGGGGGGGTGGGGGGGCGAGTTTCCCCCCCGCCATGGGTACCATGTAATCCTGTGCTACCTGCTCCATGGTCGGCAACTAAACCGTCTCCCCCACCTGGTTTGCCAGGTGGGGGGGCTGTGGACCCCCAGCAGGATCAAAAACAAGACCAGTCAAAGGACGGATGAGCTTCTAGCGAGCCAATGGCCATCCACACTTCAGTAGAAGTTGCGATCACTGTCGTACATGGCATTGTAAGGAATGATGATAAAGCACAAACACCAAAATCCTATTCTTCCAGCGGCGGAAGTCCGCAGGAACTGGAGGACAGAGATGTGTGGTGCGTCCGTCACCGTTCCTGTCAGAAACCAGCACCATTGCGTTGCTAATGTGTTCAACGATGATGAATGAATTGATTGTAATGGTGATCTGAGAAATGCAAGTTTACAGATTGCGGTGGTGTGCTTTGCAACTGAAGGTTTATGGCATCTCATGCATCCCAAGTCTACTGGTTCCAACAAATTCATCATGGTTATAGTGCCACACAAGAGAATGGAGGAAGAACTTGCAGCGTCTCCACACAGACTGTATGGGATTGCTTCTATCAATGCTATCAACAGACAGATGCACCTGCCACAGGTAGGCTGGTGATAATGAGCCAAAATAGTTTAAATCACTCATTATTTGTCCTAAACTAAATCCATCAGCTCTGTCGTTCATCAGCGTTTGGCCAGCTCAGCAATGGTATGTGCTACCAGCATGGTGGAATACATGCCCCAATCAGCATCAATGGTGCCCAAGTGGAAAAATCGGAGAGCCTCGTGTTCCTAGGTGCTCTGTAACTTCAACTACTTTGAAGTTACAGCCAAGAAAGCAACACACTTCTACATCATCAAGAGACTGGGAACATTTGGTACGTCTCCAGTAACTCTTACCAACTTGAACAGATGCAACCCGACAGGATGCTTTCTATGGTGCATCACAGCTTGGTTTGTGTACAGCTCTGCCAAGACTGCAAGAAATTACAAAGAGCAGTGGATGTTAACCCAATCCATCATACGACCAGACTTCCCACCATTGACCCCATCAACACTTCGCACTGCCACGGGAAAGCGATCAACATAATCAAAACCTGTTCCACCCCAGTCATTCCTTCTTCTCCCTGCTCCTGTCAGGCAGAAAATACAAAAGCTTGAAAGAGTGCACCACCAGACTCCGGGACAGTTTCTTGCCCGGTGTGTGATCCATCCACAGGTTAGGGTACGGTTTGATTCTCCTCTACCTCATTGCAGATACTGGCCTTTGCTTCTGCGCCACTATAGTCTGCATTCTGTGTCTTTCCATTTGCTCATCCTGTGGTACTTGTGTATGGACTGATTGATTTTATGTGTAGTATAATAGTAAGAGTAAATGAGAACTTACAAGTTTGAAATTTGATCTTTATTTTATGAGTTACGATGAGCGATTATGTGAAGAACCCCACCAGTCCGCATGCGCCTCAATCTTCAAAGCAGCGGTGTGAAATCACAGATAACAGTAACTGAAGTAACATAGTAAGATTATAAACCAGACTTTCCAGTTGACCTTTAACATTTTGAGGGCCTGGAGTGGTGGGCACGTAATCGCTCATCGTAACTCCTCATAAAATAAAGATCAAACTTCAAACGGGTAAGTTCTCATTTAATCTCACTATTTTTACTTCGGACTCGCGTGAGTGATTCCGTGAAGATTTCAAAGGTCTGTGATTTCATGCCGATCCAAATCCAGGCGTCACCCACTGCATCAGTTGACTCATGAGGAGTGAATGAGCAATACATTGAAACATGGTACTGATTAACATGTTGATGTTTTAATTCACAAATAAACAAAAGAAACACAATAGCGACTCCTCTCTCCCAGGGAGAAGCTATGAAACAGAACTTAAGACAGAATGGGCGAACACCCCGGGTTCAATAAGTGGTTTATTATAAAATCTCTGAAAAGACAATTAATTTGACCATCCTGCGGCCGGGAGGATATGATCTAGAGGTATGTCCATTGCCATCACTGCCGACGTTGATGCCGCCCTGGTGGAGTGATGATTTAAAATTGTCAGTATTAACTCCTGCACAACCCAGCACTTGTTTCAGCCATTTTGAAATGGTCTGAACGGACACTTGCATATGTGGCTTTTTGTGGCTAATAAACAATGCTACTGGAGCCTCTGAGGCTCTTGGTGACCTTGATATAGTGCCTCAAGTGCGCCACTACACACAGTCGTTAATCCGCGGGATATGCTGACAGTACAAGCTTGAATCCTGACACCCCTGGTCTGCTTTGTTTAATTAGGTCATAGATGTAAAATATAACGTCATTCCCTGATGACACCATCTTGTCCAGACGCAGTTTGTGTAAAGTCCAAAGCTTTTGTGCTGATACCAGTGCCATGAGCATAACCACCTTTAGGGAAATCTTTGGCAATGACAATGATGTGGCTGTACCCCACTGACGAAGCAGCGCGAGTACCATGCTCACATCCCAGATTTCAGAGTACCTAGGCCTGGGGGGATTAGAATTAAAAACACCCTTCATAAATCTGGATATTAACGGATGAGATCCTACAGACTGAAGTTCCGACCCCCGGCATAGGTACGATGACAGGATGACACTATTGATGACACTATAGCTCAACCTTTCATCAAAATGTAACTTGGACAGAAATTCGAGCACATCTGGGATGAAAGCTGTGTGGTATGTAATGTTCCCATGTAAACAAACTGCTCCCATTTCCTGACATGAGAGATCTACTGCTTTTTCGTACTATTCCTCCAGTACGATGTGATGACATCCACGGTATGATGGACCGTTCCAGACCCAGGTATGGCCTTCTTAAAATCTGCAAATTAACAAATTAACATGATCATACAACGGGTGTTGATCTCCAGTCACAGGGTGCACCAGTAGACCATGACGTTTTGGGACCACCATAATAGGCTGTGTAATAATGTCCGAAATGAGAGGGAACCATGGCTGTGTAGGCCAGTCGGGTACCACCAAAACTCCTGAAGCGGAGTCCTGCTTGATCTTGATCAAGCACCGACTGATGAGGCAGAAGGGGGGGAAGTGCATATAAAAACATTCCGCCCCAGTATAGCGAGAACGCATTCACTGCTACTGCCCCTTGATCTTGTTCCCATGAAACATACTTTGAAACCTAGTGATTGAGTCTGGTTGCAAACAAATTGATATCTGGCATCCCATACTGAACAACAATTTCATTAAATACATCATGATTCAACATCCATTCTGTGTTGTCATTGAATTTGCGTGACCTGGTGTCTGCCACAATATTGAATCTGCCTGACAAGTAGACAGCTGAAATCCAAATGTTCTTTTTAATGCACCAGTGCCAAATAAGGTTAGCCAAACCGTCACAAGATTTCGACTTGATTCCACCCATGTGATTGACATACGCCACTGCCGTGGTGTTGTCAAACTGAAGCTGAACATGTAAGTGATGCTTAGTGATACAGTAAGCCTTGAGCCCGTAAAATGCTCCTAAAAGCTTTAAATAATTAGTTCCATGTGATTGGAGAATAAATGCCTCATGCATATTCCATCTGCCTCCACAGCTAGACCTGGTATCAGTAGCACCCCAACCTAGGGCACTAACATCAGTCTGCAAAACAACTGAATGTGCTTCCATCAGAATTTTGCTAGAACAATTTGAAATGTTTCTTATCCACCACTGTACTTCAGCAATGGCTTCAGATGGTAATTGCATGCACCGGTTGAAATGGCCTGCATGTATTCTGAGTGCCTGTACCTTTGCCCTCTGTAAATTTTGGTAATGCAAAGGTCCATATTGCACAGCTGGAAAGGTAGCTACCAATTTGCCAATCAAGCTGGCCACCTATTTAATTGAAGGTTATTACTCCCCCAAGAGCTTGATACAGCCTTCAATTAAATCTAATCTCTTGCCCTGGGGCAGAGTCACAGACATGCGAGTTGAATTAACTGTGAATCCCAAATAGTCAATTATTTTAACCGGCACCAATTTTGATTTAGCTGGATGGATGATAAACTCATGGTTGAGAGATTGAGGTTTAACAGCTGAAACTGATAACTCAGCTGCCACAAGTGTTTTTCCAATTATTAAGATGTCATCCAAATAAGCCATTACAATATAAATAACCCCAGTACTGGTTGTAGCAGCTTTGTAAATAATCTAGGGGCTGAGGTTAACCCATTAGGTAGTGCTTTAAATTGCCATAATTGTCCCATCCAGCTAAATTTCAAATATCTCCGATACTCTTTATGAACAGGCACAGAGTAATATGCATCCTGAAGATCTATACATGCCATATAACACCCTCTGGAAACCACTTGCTGGAAGCAAATGTTACCATTTTAAAATGATTATACTGTACAAACAGATTAAGTCCTGTCAGCTCAAAAATAATGCGACTCCCACCATCTTTCTTTGGTCTAGGAAAAATATTAGATCTGAATTGGTGAGTTTGATAAACTGTCTTCTCAATTACACCTTTAAAATATAATTTTGTAATTTCAGCTTGAATCTCCAAATTCTCTTTTTGTGAGAAAATTAGTGCCCGCTCTGGCATGTGCTGGGTGGGTGGACACAAATTGGGAATAAATTCAATTCGAAACCCTTGTATACTCTGCAGTATAAACAAGTTTGATATTATTTCATCCCATTCTTTCAGAAACCAGTGTAACCTCCCCCCAACTGTTAGGTAATTCTCACTCAATATGTTTCGACAAGAACCAGACCCACCTACCTCCATGGTTACCGGTGGAGTTCTTTGTCCCCTGGTTCTGGAGGGAAAAGGCATGTTTGCCCGTACTCCTGTACACATTGAATGGCCGGCTTGGTCCTTGACCGGACACGGTTTCAGCAAACCGCTTGTAGGGGTACTGCCTCCAAAGGGCTCTGCTGGTTACTGGCGCCTTGATGAGCCGGATGGTCTTTGCCTCGTTGTCTAGCTCCTTCACCCGCTTAGCGAGGATTTCCCCAAACAGCAGGTTCGGTGAATGGATTTTAGTAGGCTTACACGGGGCAGCGAACCTCAGGGGGTTTTATCAGGTTCCCGGAGGTTTTTTCAATTTTTTGAAATAACCGCCGGAACATCGAAGAAGAGGAAACCACTTTCGACCACTAGGGAGACCGACAAAAACCTCCGGGAACCGCACGGAAACCTTGGGTGGGGCGCAAAGTCTCCAGAGGTTTCCGTTCAGGTTTCCTAAGTGGGACAGGGGCACTAAGTGGGATAGGTAGCAACTCTCCCGCTATGTCACCGTGCCACTTCCTTAATTGAATCTCCTTTGTAGATCTGCAAAAGCAGTGATTTTCCATAAAGAAAATCTGAAATATTCTGCCAATGCTCCTAATCCCTTCTCACTGCAGAACGACAATTCTTCTTTCAAAACCAAAAATTGTCAGCCTAAAATAATAACGTTATTTTTTGCCAGTTGGTCTGTAATTTTTTTTTCAAATATGTATGTATATGTAGCGAGATCGTGCCAAATCTTTATTATATAACTAAATCTCAAGGCTGTTGTGAGATCACGGTTGCATTTTCACTTATTTTACTCCCCTTGCAAAACTCTGAAGACTTCCTTGCAACTGGCCTCCAGCAAGACCTTAAAATACCTCAGCAAGGATATTTTGTTCTACATTAATCTCTGCAGACATATCTTAGCATGGGAGCAAGATTCAGACGATGAAAGGAATGGCAACATAGCGACGAAGTTGGAAAACTTTTTTATCCATTTGTTTTCCCGGATTCTGTACGAACAAAATTTCAACAAGTATCACCTGGGATCTGTTGCATTATTAAATCGGTTCCCAAGCAATGAAAATGAACAAGTAAATATTTTATGTTTACTGCAGTAAAAATTAAGATGTTTTACATTCGTAGACATCACAAAGCATCCCAATCCTGATAATTACTGTCTCCGAACTTCATTTTAATCTCTGTATCGCCCACTCCCGACATCAGTCTGAAGAAGGGTCTCGACCCGAAACGTCACCCATACCTTCTCTCCAGAGATGCTGCCTGTCCCGCTGAGTTACTCCAGCACCTTGTGTCTATCAGTCCTGATGAATTACCTTTGAAAAATAGTTACCTATATTCTAAATAAAATAAAAGCAGCAGTTAACCAGTTAAACTGATTTTGCTACTGGTTGTTAAAAGCATAAATGTCAACTATGATACCATAAATTCTCCATAACTCTTCTTAACAAATTGCTATGGGATCACATATACTTCAAGGAAAATAGACGTTCCATTACTCCCACTGCCCTTCTTTGCCTTATGTCTCCCTCTGGATTTACATTTCATTCTGCAATTTATCTCACACCCTTTTGAGTCCTTTTCACGTACTCAACCCATCTGCCCCTTAACCCCCCCCCCCTCACTTCTATCCCCCAATCACTTGCCAAGTATTTGGCACTTCGCGTTTCCAGCTCTCTCTCCGCTTCTACTCTCAGTCTAAAGAAGGGTCCCGAGCCACAACATCACCCATCCATTCCCTTCACAGATGCTGCCTGATCCACTGAGTTACTCCAGCACTTAGTGTTTTGCTGAAGTTTCCAGCGTCTGCAGTTCTTTGGGCCTCCAGACAAAAAACTTTATTTGCCATCTCATTCAAATGACAGCAGGATGGTACTTCACTAGCAAGCTCACATTTTGTGCATTTTAATGTGCACATTCAGATTGTGCTTTGCAAATAAAATATATCACTCGCAGTATACTAGATGTACAACGCACTTATAACTGTGAAAAATAAAGGAAACATTGCAGCAAAATCAGTCATTGTTTTGCACGCTCTTCAAACAGGGTCGGCACAGTGCCGCTGCTGTACAGTTGCTACCTTACAGAGCTTACAGCACAATAGACAATAGGTGCAGGTGTAGGCCATTCGGCCCTTCGAGCCAGCACCGCCATTCAATGTGATCATGGCTGATCATCCCCAATCAGTACCCCGTTCCTGCCTTCTCCACATATCCTCTGACTCTGCTATTTTTAAGAGCCCGATCTAGCTCTCTCTTGAAAGCACCCAGAGAATGTGCCTCCACCGCCCTCTGAGGCAGAGCACCAGAGACCCAGGTTCAATCTCGACTATGGGTGCTGTCTGTATGGAGTTTGTACGTTCTCCCCCATGACCCGCGTAGACATACAGGTTTGTAGGTTCATTGGCTTGGTGTAATTGTAAAATTGTCCCTGGTGTGCATAGGATAGTGTTAATGTGCAGGGAAATCGCTGGTCGGTGCGGACTCGGTGGGCCGAAGGACCCGTTTCCGTGCTGTATCTCCAAAACTACAAAAAACTAAAAGACCAGGTATACCAAACAAGATTAGTTTCCATGCTCGACTAGATGGCATTCACAACTCTCTGCAATTTCTTGCTGTCTTGGGCAGAGCAGAATGCCAAAGGAGCAGGGGAGAGAATGATGTACCTGGTAATGCAATCCACCTGAAAGTGGCCAAGACATCTGCTCTTTGACCTCTTCCCTTCCCACCATCCAAGGGCCTCAAACAGACCTCCCAGGTGAAGCAGCAAAACAGTCGCACCTCTTCCAAACAAGTCATGGAGTCATTGCGTGATACAGTATGGAAACAGGCCCTTCAGCCCAACTTGCCCACACCGGTCAACATGTCCCAGCTACACTAGTCCTGCCTGCCTGCACTTGGTCCATATACCCCCAAACCTGTCCTAACCATGTACCTGTCTAATTGTTTCTTAAACGTTGGGATAGTCCCAGCCTCAGCTACCTCCTCTGGCAGCTTGTTCCATACACCCACCACCCTTTGTGTGAAAAAGTTACCACTCAGATATCTATTAAATCTTTTTCCCTCTACCTTGAACCCATGTCCTCAGATCCTCAATTCCCCTACTCTGGGCAAGAGACTCTGTGCATCTACCCGATCTATCCCTCTCATGATTTTGCATACCTCTATAAGATCACCCATCATCCTCCTTCGCTCCGAGGAATAGTGTCCCAGCCTACTCAACTTCTCCCTATAGCTCACACCCACTAGTCCTGGCAACATCCTCGCAAATTGTTTCTGAACCCTTTCAAGCATGACAATATCTTTCCTCTAACATGGTGCCCAGAACTGAACACAATATTCTAAATGTGGTCTAACCAAAGTCTTATACGACTGCAACATGACCTCCCAACTTCTATACTCAATACTCTGACTGATGAAGGCCATAGTGCCAAAAGCCTTTTTGACCACCTTATCTATCTGCATCTTGACCTTCAAGGCACAATGCACCTGCACTCCTAAATGCCTCTACTCTACAGCACTCCCTAGAGGCCTACCATTCACTGTGTGACGTCCCAAAGTGCAACACCTCACACTTCTCTAGTGTTCAGTATTTGGTAACCACCATGTGATCTCCGCTACACTGGATAAACCAAATGCAGATTGGTGACAGCTTTGTCCAGGATGTCCACGGTCAATGGTATTGATCCAGAGTTTCAGTATGCGATGTAGTCAATCAGGACTGTAGACTATGTTGTGGACCCAGGAAGGGCCCCAACTTGAAATATTGCCTACACAAGTTCTCCAGAAATGCTGCCTGGCCTGCTGAGTTACTCCAGCACTCTGTGGATTTTTTAAGTTGTCACAAGGTTCCACCTGCCAAAATGGTGATTATGTGGATTATTTCTCTGTCCAGTGTGTGGGTTCATCTCCTTTTGTAGGTGACGTGGTCATCGCTCAGTCACCATAAGAAAAAACATTTTCACCCAGAGAGTTGTGAATCTGTGGAATTCACTGCCACAGAAGGCAGTGGAGGCCAATTCACTGGATGTTTTCAAGAGAGTTAGATATAGTTCTTGGGGCTAATGGAATCAAGGGATATGGGGAAAAAGCAGGAACAGGGTACTGATTTTGGATGATCAGTCATGGTCATATAGAATGGCGGTGCTGGCTCGAAGGGCCGAATGGCCTACTCCTGCCGCTATTTTCTATGTTCCTACATGGACAGGTACATGGGTCAGTCAGGTTTAGAGGGATATGAGCCAAACACAGGCAGGCAAGACTAGTGCAGATGGGGCATCAGGATCGGAATAGTCAACCTGGGCCAAAGGGCCTGTTCCTAGGTATGTTACAATACCTACCTTTAGCAGCGCTGCAGTTCTGCCGCTCCCCGTGTGCGTGACTTTGGCGCCTTTCAGAGGGAGGGCGGGTTTAAAATGCCGTTTTTCCCTAGACAGTCCAAATCGATCCATGTCAGGCGATTTCGTCGCTAAAGAGAAATCGCTCCGACATTTCATTCATGAAGCTATTTTTAAACTACGCTAGATTATTTATTAACTAGAGTAGTTTAAAAATCATCTTCTAAAGCCGTGAACGCCGACGTAACTAAGAACGGACCTGACGTAGGCGATAAAAGCTACACAGTTTATTTTTACATAAAAACGTGGTTATTACGAAGCATTTAATCAAATTTTCATGTTGCGAAAAGGGGACAAAAAAAAATGTATGAACCACCAGTATTTTTCATACCAACTTCACCGCAAACCGCAACATTCCAATCCACCGCATTCCACTAAAACCCACTCGCAAGTTGATTTAAATGGCCATTAATTTACAGGCATTAAACACTAAATCCTTTCCATTTGGCCGATAAATTCATGAAAATGAGATTTAAAAATCATGTTATATTGTGGATTAGTGTGTGAATGTTATTAGGCAATTTAAAAAAGTTTATCTTTTCTTAAGAAATGGCTAGATGTTTAGATCTAGTAATTGAATTTTGTAATTAGCTACAATTAGGTAACTAATTATATGCTTTAATTTCAGGTCATCCATGTAAGATTGTTTCATATTTGTTTCAAAATGCTTCCATCTATAATAACTGAAAATTTCATTGAGTTCTCTTAAATTTTTAAGAAAGAGATGGCCTTTTGACCGTCCTGATCACAGCTTTTGTGTTAAGTGAATGGAAAAGCAATAGGGAACAAGATGTTAAAGAAGGAACTGCAGATGCTGGAGAATCGAGGGTTACACAAAAAGCTGGAGAAACTCAGCGGGTGCAGCAGCATCTAAGGAGCGAAGGAGATAGGCGACGTTTCGGGTCGAGACCCTTCTTCAGACGTCTGAAGAAGGGTCTCGACCCGAAACGTCGCCTATCTCCTTCGCTCCTTAGATGCTGCTGCACCCGCTGAGTTTCTCCAGGGAACAAGATGCTAATTTCCGAGTATGAAAATGGCCATAACTTTAATATTGAAGATATGAAAGTGAATTAGGTGTCAAATTAAACTTCTTTTTATGCTTTATCTGATGGGATAAATTGCAGACTTGATTTTTAAAATCTCAAAATTTTGTAACATTGCTACTGTTCCCATGCTGTATGACTCTATTGCTTGCATTTGCTGAGGAATCATTAGCAGAAACATCGATGGGGTCAGCTCAACCACAGTGATGGAACAAATGTTAATCATTCAGCCAAATGGCAACTCCAAAATGAATGGATGGATTTTCTGGTTGTTTACCTATTCCTCCCCAGTATCAAGGTGTCTGTGGGTATCTTGGCATTGTTTTAATTATTTCATCCCGAAGTACCAAATGGCTTCCAAATGACCACCAAAGTACCGACAGCGGCTGTGACCCTTAGGAGATGTCCAGCGGCTTATTTTAAACTTACTGCGACACTTGTGTTTAGTTTAATTTAGAGATACAGCCCACCTAGTCCGCACCGACCAGCGATCCCCGCACATTAACACTACCCTACACACACACACACACTAGGGACAATTTTACATTTACTGCAAGCAAATTAACCTACAAACCTGTACGTCTTTGGAGTGTGGGAGGAAAGCAAAGATCTCGGAGAACGTACAAACTCCGTGCAGCAGCACCCATAGTCAGGATCGAACCCGCGTCTCCGGCGCTGTAAGGCAGTACCTCTACCGGTGCGCCACCGTGCCGGCCCTTGTGTCTTATGAAAATACTCTTAATTAATGTGCACAACTACAGGTGGCACAGTGACTATGAAAGCAAAACTTTTTGCAGTTTCCGCCAAAAATATTTTCGCTGTGGCATCTGGTCAAATTTGTGCAAGCTTCACACAGCATCACTTCAAAGCACATTTTCATGCAAGAATGAATGTCTACTCGAAGGCCTCATTCATTCAATAACTCGCTTAGCTGTCAATCCAGTTTTATGTGCTCATGTCTGAAATAAAGGCTGACCTATCCGACTCGGAGGCAAGATTGTTATCAGTGAAACAAGGCCAGCATTTCAGATGCCAAGGTAAAATATGTCAGCTCAGAAAGGAACAAAAACTCCACATTCCAGGATAGATGTTCCACGATTAGTATTGTTTACAGCCAAATGGTTCCATGCAACTATTAAACAGAATGCTAATGACTTCCATGCTCCTGAAAGCACATTTCATTTATGTGCAACATTCATTTAGGCACTGACTTTAGACCATAAACCGTGGAGATGCAGCATGGAAACTGCCCCCTTGGCGCGCCGAGTCCATGCCGAACATAAACTTCATATTCTTCATCCTCGGATCGATTTTCCACTATTAGTGCCGTTTACATCCAAATGGTTCCTTGCAACAATTAGACAGATTGCTAATCACTTCCATGCACCTTCAGTATAGTTTTGTTTAGATTAGAGATACAGCACGGAAACAGACCCTTCGACCTACCAGGTCCGTGCCGACCATCGATCCCCGCACATTAACACTATCCTACATCCACTAGGGCCAATTTTTACATTTACCAAGCCAATTAACCTACAAACCTGTACGTCTTTGGAGTGTGTGAGGAAACCGAAGATCTCAGAGAAAACCCACGTAGGTCACGGGGAGAACGTACAAACTCCGTACAGACAGCACCTGTAGTCGGGATCGAACCTGGATGTCCAGCGCTGCATTCACTGTAAGGCTGCAACTGTAAGACCCCAGTCAGTGAGGGTTGGAAATAACAACCTCTACCATTATCTCTCTGAGCACCGGCTCCCCTCAGGGCTGTGTCCCGAGTCCACTGCTGTTTACCCTGATGACCCACGACTGTTGTGCCAGGTTTAGTACAAACCACATCATGAAGTACGCAGATGACACAACAGTGGTGGGCCTCATCAGGGACGACAATGAGCTGGCTTACAGGGAGGAGGTGAAACAACTGGTGGACTGGTGCAATACGAACAACCTGATAGAAACATAGAAATTAGGTGCCGGAGTAGGCCATTCAGCCCTTCGAGCCTGCACCGCCATTCAATATGATCATGGCTGATCATCCAACTCGGTATCCCGTACCTGCCTTCTCTCCATACCCTCTGATCCCCTTAGCCACAAGGGCCACATCTAACTTCCTCTTAAATATAGCCAATGAACTGGCCTCAACTACCCTCTGTGGCTCAACTATCCTTAAGCTGTGACCCCTTGTGCCTCAACTATCCTTAAGCTGTGACCCCTTGTCCTGGACCTCCCCAACATCGGGAACAATCTTACTGCATCTAGCCTGTCCAACCCCTTAAGAATTTTGTAAGTTTCTATAAGGTCCCCTCTCAATCTCCTAAATTCTAGAGAGTATAAACCGAGTCTATCCAGTCCTTCTTCATAAGCCAGTCCTGACATCCCAGGAATCAGTCTGGTGAACCTTCTCTGCACTCCCTCCATGGTAATAATGTCCTTCCTCAGATTTGGAGACCAGAACTGTACGCAATACTCCAGGTGTGGTCTCACCAAGACCCTATACAGCTGAAGTAGAACCTCCCTGCTCCTATACTCAAATCCTTTTGCTATGAAAGCTAACATACCATTCGCTTTCTTCGCCGCCTGCTGCACCTGCATGCCTACTTTCAATGACTGGTGTATCATGACACCCAGGTCGCGCTGCATCTCCCCTTTTCCTAATCGGCAGTGGAGGCCAAGTCAGTGGATATTTTCAGGGCCGAGATAGATAGATTTTTGATTAGGACAGGTGTCAGAGGTTATGCGGAGAAAGCAGAAGACTGGGGTTAGGAGGGAGAGATAGATCAGCCATAATTAAATGGCGGAATAGACGATGGGCTGAATGGTCTAATTGTACTCATACACTTATGACCTTATGAATACTTCCTCCTCAATAACCATGAGAACTGGTACACCTCGAAGCTGTGTTCTCAGACCCCTACTCACTCTGTACCCATGACTGTGGAGCCGGATGTAGTTTCAACTCAACCTGTAATTCACCGATGACACCACCGTTATTGGACGAATTGCAGGTTAAAGTGTAGGAGGGAGATCGATCAGCTGATTCAACGGTGCCAGAACTATACCTTGCGCTCAACATCAGTAAGACTAAGGAGGTCTGAAGAAGGGTCTCGACCGGAAACATCACCCATTCCTTCTCTCCAGAGATGCTGCCTGTCCCGCTGAGTTACTCTAGCATTTTGCGTCTATTTTCGGTTTAAACCAGCATAGAAACATAGAAACATAGAAAATAGGTGCAGGAGTAGGCCATTCGGCCCTTCGAGCCTGCACCGCCATTCAATGTGATCAAGGCTGATCATCCAACTCAGTATCCCGTACCTGCCTTCTCTCCATACCCCCCGATCCCTTTAGCCACAAGTGCCACATCTAACGCCCTCTTAAATATAGCCAATGAACTGGCCTCAACTACCTTCTGTGGCAGAGAATTCCAGAGACTCACCACTCTCTGTATAAAGAATGTTTTCCTCATTTCGGTCCTAAAGGAATTCCCCCTTATCCTTAGACTGTGACCCCTTGTTCTGGACTCCCCCAACATCGGGAACAATCTTCCAGCATCTAGCTTGTCCAACCCCTTAAGAATTTTGTAAGTTTCTATAAGATCCCCCCTCAATCTTCTAAATTCCAGCGAGTACAAGCAGAGTCTATCCAATCTTTCCTCATATGAAAGTCCTGACATCCCAGGAATCAGTCTGGTGAATCTTCTCTGTACTCCCTCTATGGCAAGGATGTCTTTCCTCAGATTTGGAGACCAAAACTGTACGCAATACTCCAGGTGTGGCCTCACCAAAACCCTGTACAACTGCAGTAGAACCTCTCTGCTCCTATACTCAAATCCTTTCGCTATGAATGCTAACATACCATTTGCTTTCTTCACTGCCTGCTGCACCTGCATGCCTACTTTCAATGACTGGTGTACCATGACACCCAGGTCTCGTTGCATCTCCCCCTTTCCTAATCTGCCACCATTCAGATAATAGTCTACCCTCATGTTTTTGCCACCAAAGTGGATAACCTCACATTTATCCACATTATACTGCATCTGCCATGCATCTGCCCATTCACTCAGCCTATCCAAATCACCCTGCAGCCTCCAAGCATCCTCCTCACACCTAACTATACCCCCCAGCTTGGTATCATCTGCAAATTTGGAGATGTTGCATTGAATTCCCTCGTCCAAATCATTAATATATATTGTAAATAGCTGGGGTCCCAGCACTGAGCCTTGCGGCACCCCACTAGTCACTGCCTGCCATTCTGAAAAGGACCCGTTTACTCCTACTCTTTGCCTCCTGTCTGCTAGCCAGTTCTCTATCCACATCAATACTGAACCCCCAATACCGTATGCTTTAAGTTTGTATGCTAATCTCTTATGCGGGACCTTGTCGAAAGCCTTCTGAAAGTCCATATACAACACATCCACTGGTTCTCCCTTATCCACTCTACTAGTTACATCCTCAAAAAATTCTATCAGATTTGTCAGACATGATTTACCTTTCGTAAATCCATGCTGACTTTGTCCAATGATTTCACCACTTTCTAAATGCGCTGCTATCCCATCTTTAATAACTGACTCTAGCAGTTTCCCCACTACCGATGTTAGACTAACTGGTCTGTAATTTCCCGCTTTCTCTCTCCCTCCTTTTTTAAAAAGTGGGGTTACATTAGCTACCCTCCAATCCTCAGGAACTACTCCAGAATCTAAGGAATTTTGAAAAATTATCACTAATGCATCCACTATTTCTGTGGCTACCTCCTTGAGTACTCTGGGATGCAGACTATCTGGCCCTGGGGATTTATCGGCCTTCAATCCGTTCAATTTACCCAACACCACCTCCCGGCTAACCTGGATTTCACTCAGTTCCTCCATCTTATTTGACCCCCGTTCCACTGCTATTTCCGGCAGATTATTTATGTCCTCCTTAGTGAAGACAGAACCAAAGTAGTTATTCAATTGGTCTGCCATGTCCTTGTTCCCCATGATCAATTCACCTGTTTCTGACTGCAAGGGACCAACATTTGTTTTAACTAGTCTCTTTCTCTTCACATATCTATAAAAACTTTTGCAGTCAGTTTTTATGTTCCCTGCCAGTTTCCTTTCATAATCTATTTTCCCTTTCCTAATTAAGCCCTTTGTCCTCCTCTGCTGGATTCTGAATTTCTCCCAGTCCTCCAGTAGGCTGCTTTTTCTGGCAAATTTGTATGCCTCATCTTTTGTTTTTATACTATCCCTGATTTCCCTTGTTATCCATGGATGCACCACCTTCCCCGATTTATTCTTTTGCCAAACTGGTATGAACAACTTTTGTACTTCATCCATGCAGTCTTTAAATACCTTCCATTGCACATCCATTGTCAACCCGTTAAGAATCACCTGCCAGTCTATCTTGGCCAATTCACATCTCATACCTTCAAAGTTACCTTTGTTCAAGTTCAGAACCCTTGTTTCTGACTTAATTTTGTCACTCTCCATCCTAATGAAGAACTCAACCATATTATGGTCACTCTTGCCCAAGGGGCCACACACAAGACTGCTAACTAACCCTTCCTCATTACTCAATACCCAGTCTAGAATAGCCTGCTCTCTCGTTGGTTCCTCCACATGTTGGTTGAGAAAAACTATCCCGCATACATTCCAGGAAATCCTCTTCCTCAGCACCCCTGCCAATTTGATTCACCCAATCTACATGCAGATTGAAGTCACCCATTATAACCGTGTTACCCTTGTTGCACGCATTTCTAATTTCCTGTTTGATGCCATCCCCAACTCCAATACTACTGTTAGGTGGCCTGTACACAGCTCCCACTAGCGTTTTCTGCCCCTTAGAGTTTCGCAGCTCTACCCATATCGATTCCACATCCTCCATGCTAATGTCCTTCCTTTCTATTGCATTAATCTCCTCTCTCACCAGCAACGCTACCCCACCTCCTTTTCCTTTTCGTCTATCCCTCCTGAATATTGAATATCCCTGGATGTTCAGCTCCCAGCCTTGGTCATCCTGGAGCCATGTCTCCGTGATCCCAACTATAGCATAGTCATTAATCGCTATCTGCACCTTCAACTCATCCACCTTATTACGAATGCTCCTCGCATTGAGACACAAAGCCTTCAGGCTTGTTTTTACAACACTCTTACTCCTTATACAATTATGTTGACAAGTGGCCCCTTTCACATCGATCCCTATTACACTTGGCCATACTCTCCTATCCCTTTGTGAGCTTTCCTTCCCCTTAATTCTGGGGTCATTAACCATCCCTTTACTCTCTTTCCCTTTAACTCCGTTCTCGATTATCCCATTTGACACCCCACCCCCCTTATTCAGTTTAAAACCATCCGTGTAGCAGTGGCAGTTCCTTCCTACACAAGACTAAGGAGCTGATGGTTGACGTTAGAAGAGGGAGGCTACGGATCCACAAACCTGTCTTAGAGTCATAGAGTGATACAGTGTGGAAACAGCCCCATCAGCCCAACTTGCCCACACCGGCCAACATGTCCCAACTCCACTGGTCCCACCTGCCTGCGCTTGGTCCATATCCCTCCAAACCTGTTCTATTCATGTACCTGTCTAACTGTTTCTTAAACATTGGGATAGTCCCCGCTTCAACTACCTCATCTGGCAGCTTGTTCCATACACCCACCACCCTTTGAGTGAAAAATGTACCCCTCAGATTCCTAGTCAATGTTTTCCCCTTCATCGTGAACCTACGACGTCTGGTCCTCGATCCCCCCTACTCTTGGCATGAGACTCTGTGCATCTACCCGATCAATTCCTCTCATGATTTTATATACCTCTCTAAGATCACCCCTCATCCTCCTGCGCTCCAAGGAATAGAGACCCAGCCTACTCAACCTCTCCCTTTAGTCCTGGAAATATCCTCGGAAATCTTCCCTGAACCCTTTCAAGCTTTCCAATATCTTTCCTATTACATGGTGCCCAGAACTGAACACAATATTCTAAATGCCGTGTCACCAATGTCTTATACAACTGCAACATGGCCTCCCAACATCTATACTAAATACTCTGACTGATGAAGGCCAAAGTGCCAAAAGCCTTTTTGACCACCTTATCTACCTACGACTCAACCTTCAAGGAACCATGCACCTGCACTCATAGATCCCTCTGCTCTACAACACTAACCAGAGGCCTACCATTTACTGTGTAGGTCCTGCCCTTGTTCGACGTCCCAAAATGCAACACCTCACACTTCTCTGTATTAATTTCCATCAACTATTCCTCAGCCCACCTGGCCAATCGATCCAGATCCTGCTGCAGTCTTGCACAGCCATCTTCAATATCTGCAAAACCACCCACTTTTGTATCATATTCATCAACTGTTTGGAGGTGAAGGTCAACAACTTCAGGTTCCTGGGCATGAATATTGCTGAGAATTCCCCTAGGCCCAGCACGTTGATGCAATCATAAAGAAAGCCCTTCGATATCTTTACTTCTTCAGAAGATTTGGTATGTTGACGAATATTCACTTAAACCTCAGGGGCACAGGTGTAGGGTAGAGAGCATATTGAATGGTTACATCACAGCCTGGTTCGGCAACTCGAACCATCAGGATTAAAGGAGATTACAAAAAGTGATAGACACCATCCGGTCCATCACGGGAACTGACCATCAAAGGTAGCTACAGGAGGCACAGCCTCATGAAGGCATCCTGCATCATTAAAGACCCACTCCACGCTCTCATTTCACTCCTGCCATTGGGAAGAAGATACAAGAATATAAAAACCATTACAATAGGTGCAGGCGTAGGCCATTCAGCCCTTCAAGCCAGCACTGCCATTCAATGTGATCATGGCTGATTGTCCACAATCAATACCACGTTCCTGCCTTTTCCCCATATCCCCTGACTCTGCTATCTTCAAAGCCCTATCTAGCTCTCTCTTGAAAGTATCCAAAGAACCGGCCTCCACCGCCCTCTGAGGCAGATAATTCCAGACTCACCACTATCCTTATGTCCATCCAAAAGTGTTTAAAATGCTACGGACATATCTGCTTCAACCCGTGCCCCTGGCAGCAGGTTCCAAGCACTCACCACCCTCTATGCAAGAAATTGCAGAGAATTGTGGACGCAGCCCAGGCCATCACACAAACCAACCTCCCTTCTATTGATTCTATTTATATCTCACCCTGCCTCGGCAAGGCCAGCAGGATAATCAAGGACGAGTCGCACCCTGGCCACTCCCTCTTCTCCCATCACGCAAAAGGTAATGGGAGAGGGGAGAAGAGGTCCTGGTTCTGGACTCCCCCAACATCGGGAACATGTTTCCTGCCAATCCATGTCCAGCCTCCAGGTTCAGCAGCAGCTTCTTTCCAAAACACCATCAGGATCCAACACTACAAACACCAACTACACTGTGAACTACAAACTATCTTGGTTGCAGTAATACATAGATTTTTTTTTAATTTATTGAACTGTAATTTGTTTATTATGATTTTTTGCTTATTATTATCACATTCCGGCAAATACCATCCTTCATCCGGGAAAGAGAGAAACGGAGGACAAACCCCTCGCCTCTCAACTCATGCCTACTGAATGCAGCCAGGGACTGGGAAATGCGTGTTGACCTAGGCCAGAGGCTTTCGTTCCCAATTGAAATCACAGTTACCAACCTGCGACCAGACCTTGTCGGCGTGTTTTCATCATTGAGCTGACGGTTCCATGGGAGGAGGCTGTGGACGAGGATCATGAAAGAAAAAAGCTTCGATATTCAAACCTTGCAGCAGAGGCAGAGGCGAGAGGTTGGAGGGCAAGGGTGTGTCCAGAGAAGGTGGGGTGCAGGGGCTTTGTAGCCAGTTCCACCGCAAGGCTCCCGAGGGAAGTAGGAGTCAGAGGGCAGGCACAAAGGAGGGCAATAAAAGAACTTGCCAATACCGCCGAATGGAGCAGTCACTGGCTGTGGCTGAAGAGAAAAGATGCTGTCTGGGCTGCCACGTGACCATCTAGAAGCTAACCATAAGACACATGCCCAGGGTTGATCACCCTGCAGTGGGCCTGCCTCGACTGAGGGTGTCTTGTGATAAAAGGCCGAAACCCAGTGATGTTGTGGTACGCAACTGAAGATGTGTCTGATTGGCAGCTAAATCACCTAGTGGCCATCCCCAAGAATGTCAATTGTAGTGAAACATCTTAGGGATTGCAGCATCCAGTCCTACTAATCAATATTTGAGTATTGTGTTTACAGACCTGTTATGCTGCTGTTCCGTTTTCGGTACATGTGACAATTAAACGGTGGTGCAGCGAGACCGCCTGTGACCTAGAGAGGCAAGTTCAATCCTGGCCTCGGTTGCTGTCTGCGTGCAGTTTGTACATTCTCCTTGTGACCACGTGGGTTTCCTCCGGCTGCTCTGGTTTCCTCCTACATTCCAAGGACGTGCAGGTTTGTAGGCTGCAGGAAGGAACTGCAGACGCTGGTTTAAACCGTAAATAGACAGAAAACGGTGGAGTAACTCTGCAGGTGAGGCGGAATCTCTGGATCGAAGGAATGGACGGCATTTTGAGCCGAGACCCTTTTTCAGACTGAAGAAGGGTCTCGACCCAAAAAGTCATCCCTTCCTTCTATCCAGAGATGCTGCCTGTCCCGCTGAGTTACTCCAGCAATTTGTGCCTATGTTCGGTTTGTAGGTTAATTGGCTTCTGTAAGTTATAAACGATAGACAATAGGTGCAGGAGTAGGCCATTCGGTCCTTTGAGCCAGCACCACCATTCAATGTGATCATGGATGATCATCCCCAATCAGTACCCCGTTCCTGCCTTCTCCTTATATCCGCTGCCTCCGCCATCTTTAAGAGCCCTATCTAGTTCTCGCTTGAAAGTATCCAGAGAACTGGCCTCCAACGCCTTCTGAGGCAGAGAATTCCACAAACTCATAACTCTGTGTGAAAAAGTTTTTCCTATTCTCCGTTCTAAATGACTTACCCTTAATTCTTAAACTGTGGCCCCTGGTTCTGGATGCCCCCAACATCGGGAACACGTTTCCTGCCTCTAGCGTGTCCAAACCCTTAATAATCTCATATGTTTCAATAAGATCCCCTCTCATCCTTCTAAATTCCAGAGTATACAAGCCCAGCCGCTCCATTCTCTCAGCATATGACAATCCCTCCATCCCGGGAATTAACCTTGTGAACCTACGCTGCACTCCCTCAATAGCAAGAAAGTCCTTCCTCACATGTAGAGACCAGAACTGCACACAATACTCCAGGTGTGGTCTCACTAGCACCCTGTATTCACTAGTTGCTCCGAGTGTGTAGGATAGGCGATCACTAGATGCCGTATCCCTAAACTAAACTCTCTTGACTCTTGGATTCAAGGACATCGTTGATTATTCTTACATATTCTTTGTGGACCAGACATTGGAAAGTGCAACAAAATGGTCAGAGCCCCAGGCAGTTTGTCTGCAGCAGGTTTCACCAACTGAGAAATTGGAAGAAAAGGCAGGAGGAGGGGGGGGGGGGGGGGGGGGGGTCAGTCTGCAACACTCATCTCGAAACCAGACAACACAACTATCACATGGCATGTCCTTGACATTAAGCAGTGGGGAAATATGGCACCACATGAAGTATACTGGCACTCTTGCATTTAATTCTGCAGAGTACTTCCAGGATACACAAAAGGCTGGAGAAACTCAGCGGGTGCAGCAGCTACTAAGGAGTGAAGGAGATAGGCGACGTTTCGGGTCGAGATCCTTCTTCAGACTGGTTAGGGAACAGGGAAACGAGAGATATAGACGGTGATGTGGAGAGATAAAGAACAATGAATGAAATATATGCAAAAAAGTATCGATGATAAAGGAAACAGGCCATTGTAAGCTGTTTGTAGTGTGAAAGATAGTGCGACTTGGGTGGGGGAGAGATAGAGAGAGAGGGAATGCCAGGGCCCCGAGGGCTGAGGGAGAGGTGGGAAGGGGAGGAGGCAGCAAGGGTTAACAGAATTGAGAAAATTCAATGTTTAAGCCCAGAGGATGCAGACTCCCCAAGCGGAATATGAAGTGCTGTTCCTCCAGCTTGCGGTGTTGCTCACTCTGGCCGTGGAGGAGGCCCAGGACCGAGAGGTCGGATACAGAATGGGAGGGGGAGTTGAAGTGCTGAGCCACTGGGAGGTCGGGTTGGTTATTGCGGACCGAGCGGAGGTGTTCGGCGAAACGATCGCCAAGCCTCCGCTTGGTCTCACCGATATAGATCAGCTGGCATCTGGAGCAGCGGATGCAGTAGATGAGGTTGGAGGAGGTGCAGGTGAACCTCTGTCAGACCTGGAAGGACTGCTTGGGTCCCTGAAAGGAGTGGAGGGGGGAGGTGAAGGGACAAGTGTAGCATCTCTTACGGTTGCAAGGGAAAGTACCCGGGGAAGGGGTGGAGCGGGAGGGAAGGGAAGAATTGACAAGGGATTGCGGAGGGAGCGGTCTTTGCGGAAGGCAGACAGGGGGGGAGATGGGAAGATGTGGCGAGTGGAGGGGTCACATTGGAGGTGGCGAAATTGGCGGAGGACTATCTGTTGTATGCGCCGGTTGGTGGGGTGAAAGGTGAGGACCAGGGGGACTCTGCCCTTGTTGCGAGTGGGGGAATGGGGAGAGAGGGCAGTGTTGCGGGGTATGGAGGAGACCCTGGTGCGAGCCTCATCTATAGTGGGGGGGGGGGGGAATCCCCATTCTCTGAAGAATGAGGACATTTGTGATGACCTGGTGTGGAACACCTCGTCCTGGGAGCAGACGCGGCGTAGACGGAGGAATTTGGAATAGGGGATGGAGTCCTTACAGGAAGCAGGGTGGGAGAAAGAGTAGTCCAGGTAGCTGTGGGAGTCAGTTGGTTTGTAGTGGATGTTGATCAGGAGTGTATCACCCACAATAGAGATGGTGAGGTCAAGGAATGGTAGGGAAATGTCGGAAATGGTCCAAGTGTTTTTGAGTGCCGGATGGGCCCTGGCACACCGAGAACAAGCATTGTTCGACGTACCCGACAAAGAGGCAAGCGTAACTGGGGCCCATGCGTGTGCCATAGCTACGCCTTGTGTTTGGAGGAAATGAGAGGAGTCAAAAGATAAGTTATTGAGGGTACTTCCAGGAAACAGCTGAAGGTGCTAGTGGATGAATCAATTAGCACATCATTGCCATGTATTTGAAGTGCCAGATCTGTATCAACCAAATCACTTTCATTTGGTATATTTGGCACCAGAATGCAGAGGTACTCAATACAGTCTTGTAAAACAAGTGTAGAGCAGCATGATAAACCACTAGCACCCAATAAATATCATGCAACACTGAATAGTAATAGAAATCCACTTCATGAACATCTTATAAGATCTCTGGACAAAGGGAAATAAATCAGAATATAAATGCAGAGTGAAAGGGAAAGTCCACACAAACTGTGTGGACTTTCCCCACAAACATTCATAATAATACGAACAAAATTAGGCCATCCAACCTATAAAGTTTACTGTGCCATTCAATCATGCCTGATCGGTCTTTCCCTCAATCCCATTCTGCTGCCTTCTCCCCATAACCCGTGACACCCGTACTAATCAAGAATATGTCAATGTCTGCCTTAAAAATATTAATAGAAGATAGACAATAGGCGCAGGAGTGGGCAATTCGGCCCTTCGAGCCAGCACCGCCATTCATTGTGATCATGGATGATCATCCACAATCAGTACCCCGTTCCTGCCTTCTCCCCTGATCACATTGAATGGCGGTGCTAGCTCAAAGGGCCTAATGGCCTGCTCCTGCACCTATTAGAAACATAGAAAATAGGTGCAGGAGTAGGCCATTCGGCCCTTCGTGCCTGCACCACCATTCAATATGATTATGGCTGATCATCTAACTCACTATCCTGTACCTGCCTTCTCTCCATACCCCCTGATCCCTTTAGCCACAAGTGCCACATCTAACGCCCTCTTAAATATAGCCAATGAACTGGCCTCAACTACCTTCTGTGGCAGAGAATTCCAGAGACTCACGACTCTCTGTGTAAATAATGTTTTCCTCATTTCGGTCCTAAAGGAATTCCCCCTCATCCTTAGACTGTGACCCCTTGTTCTGGACTCCCCCAACATCGGGAACAATCTTCCAGCATCTAGCTTGTCCAACCCCTTAAGAATTTTGTAAGTTTCTATAAGATCCCCCCTCAATCTTCTAAATTCCAGTGAGTACAAGCCGAATACAAGCCCAGCTGCTCCATTCAATCAACATATGACAGTCCTGCCATCATGGGAATAAACCTTGTGAAACTACGCTACATTCCTTCAATAGCAAGAATGTCCTTCCTCATATTAGGAGACCAAAACTGCACACAATACTCCAGGTGTGGTCTCACTAGGGCCCTGTACAACTATAGATGGACCTCTTTGCTCCTATACTCCTCCTCTTGTTATGAAGGCCAACATGTCATTCACTTTCTTCACTGCCTGCTGTACCTGCATGATTACTTTCAGTGACTGATGAACAAGGACCCCCAGATCTCACTGTACTTGCCCTTATCGCAACTTGACGCTATTCAGATAATAATCTGCCTTCCTCTTTTTGCCACCAAAGTGGATAACCTCACATTTATCCACATTAAACTGCACCTGCCATGCATCTGCCCAATCACCCAACCTGTCAAAGTCACCCTGCATCCTCATAGCATCCTCCTCACAGTTCACCCTGCCATCCATCTTTGTGTCATCTGCAAATTTGGTAATGTTACTTTTAATCCCTTCATCAAAATCATTAATGTATATTGTAAATAGCTGCGGTCCCAGCACCAAGCCTTGCGGTAAAGGGACCCGTTAATCCCTACTCTTTGTTTCCTGTCTGCCAACCAATTCTCTATCCGTGTCAGTACCCTACCCCCAATACCATGTGCACTAATTTTGCCCACTAATCTCCTATGTGTGATCTTATCACACGCTTTTTGAAAGTCCAGGACTACATCCACTGACTCTCCCTTGTCCATTTTCCTAGTTACATGATTTCCCCTTCGTATATCCATGCTGACTCGGATCCTGCTACTGCTATCCAAATTGACTTGGCCTCCACGGTCACCCGTGGCAATAAATTAAACAGATTCAGCAACATCTGACTAAACAAATTTGTCTAAAGGCATGTCCTTTTATTCTGAATGCTATGGCCTCTGGTCCTAGACTCTTCCACTAGTAGAAACATCCACTCTATCCAGGCCTTTCAGGATATGCCAGTGAAAGCAGGCTTGGGAAGCTCTCAAATAAGCAGAATTCAGCTAAGAAAATCAGTTTGAAAGCTCAATCATCAACCAGAACTGGACATTTTCCATCAAATAATAGGGCAGCAAGTTGGTTCTCACTCACGACAGAAGCCAAGCAGCATTTTTCCAAGATAAAAGCAAAGAAAGTCTGGAAAAGTTGTTCCATGCCATGGCTCTTACGTGCAATGGTTATTTTAAGATCGATGGGAATTATTAATACTTAAGAATCTGTATCTTACAGTTAGTTCACTCTTGCTGCATTGCACATAGCTTGCTTCAGATGTGTGTGCAACAACAGGCCTTAAGGGCTTGTCCCACCAGCCCGCATGCGGCTAGCTCGACCTAACGTGGTCGCTTGACCCGTATGGCCTCGCGGGGCCGGTCCCACTTCGATCGCCGGAGGTGTATGGAGTTGTGCGGGGTTTGTCCCGACATCGCGCGGGGCTCTAAAAAACTGGCACCGTCCAAAAATTACGCGCGCCAACGACCTGTCGGCCCACAGCCGCATTGAGGACGTACGCAGCGTCTTGACAGCGTACGCCTAGCGCATGGCGTTGTGCGATGATGTCACCGCCCGGCGTGACGTTCTTGGTTACTTGGTCCTCCAAAATATTCCAACTGGAATTTAAACTGGAGGTGGTGAAGGGAGGGGTTTAGCCAGAGAGGGTTATTGGGAAGAAAGTGCCACTTTAAATTTAGTTGCATCTGGCTGGGCAACCGTGGCTTGGTGGAGATTATTCCATGCTTTAATAGTGCGTGGAAAGAACAAATTGCTGTACACATCTGTCTTTGAGGCTGGGACCACAAATTGGATCGAATGCCCTTGTCTGCTCCTAATTGGTTTGGGGTTGGTGTAGGTCTTGTGATCTATGTCTAGCTGACCATTTAACATTTTGTAAAAACAGGTCAAACGGTGAGTTTCACGTCTGTCTTGGAGAGGGTTCCACCCCAGAGAATTCAGAAGTTTGGTGACACTTGCTTCTCTCTCGTAGTTGTTGGTAACAAATCGAGCGGCCTGTCTTTGGACACATTCGATGCATGAAATGTTTTTATCTGTGTATGGGTCCCAAGCTGCAACTGCGTAGTCCAGACGAGGTCTAACGAGGGTGAAATACAGCTTCTCCTTGACAGAAGCTGAACAATGATGGAAGTTGCGCCTCAGGAAGTTCAGGACACCTGTTGCTTTCACTGTTACATGATGAGTCTGACCATTCCAACGTAGATCATTCGGCAATTTGATGCCAAGATACTTGGTTTGTTTGGATTCTTCAAGGGTGACACCAAGTATGTTGTAAGATGTGACGCCTGGATTCCTCTTTCTGGTGACACGCATGGTTTCACATTTGGAAGGGTTGAACTGCATGCCCCATTGTTGTGACCACTCAACCATAGTATCGAGATCCTTTTGGAGAGCATCTTCATCATCAGCTGACTTAATTGGATGGTACAGCAAACAATCATCAGCGAGTAGTCTGGTCGTACTTGCAACTTTTTCATGGATGTCATTGATGTAAAGCAAAAATAGGTGTGGGCCAAGTACTGGGGTGTACCACTCAACACTGGGTGCAAATTGGATTCTTTCCGTTCACACACCCCTGGGGTGTACCACTCAACACTGGGTGCCAATTGGAGCTCTTTCCGTTCACACACACGCGCTGAAGACGTTTTGTCAGGGAACTGGAAATCCATCGTTTCGTGTTGGAACGAATACCGTAGAAGTCAAGCTTCCGAAGCAGTTTCTGGTGTGGGATGACATCAAATGCTTTAGAAAAGTCCAGTACAACTAAATCCATGATGACGTTACTGTCAAGGTGCTTGGCCAGGTCATTTGTTGTCAGGATAAGCTGAGACTCGCATGATCTATGCCTCCTAAATGCATGTTGGTTGTCGGCAAGAATATTATGTTTGCTCACGTGACGCATCAGATTACTATCAATGATATGCTCTAGCAATTTACAGCAAGTACTTGTTAGTGAAACAGGACGATAATTCGCTGGGTTGGTGGTTGAACCTTTCTTAAAGAGAGGAGTGATGTTGGCCTTCCTCCAATCCAGCGGTACATCGCCCGAGTCAAGCGATTGTTGAAAAATGAACTGTAAAACTGGAGCCAGTTCTTCGGCTGCGATCTTGAGGGCTTGATTTTGTATCTGATCTGGTCCAATTGCTTTTGTGGTATTAATGTTGAGCAATAACTTCTTGACACCTTCAACCTCAATTTTAATAGCAGGCATATCAGCATATGGGCTGGGCGGAAGGACTGGAAATGATGAAGGCTCCACATCTTCCTGGGTGATAACGTGTTGGAATTGGTTCGCAAGAGCTTCTGCTTTCACCTGGTCCTCAGTGATCAGGCACATTGTTCACTTTTAGCATCTGGACACCAGTGTTGTCTGTCCGTCTGGATTTCACACATCTCCAAAAAGCCTTGGGTTGCGTGATAACGTCACCGCCCGACGCCGTGCTACGTCCAAATTCAGTCGGCCCACCTCCTGCCCAGCGGATTGGCGAGTATGATGTTGGAACCAGCCCCGCACAACTCCATACGCCTCCGCGGTTCGAAGTGAAACCGGCCCCGCGTGGCCGTATGCCTCAAGCGACCACATTTGGTGACGCTAGACGCATGCAATCGCATGCTGCTGGGACAGGCCCTTAACAGCGCCAGAGATCAGAGTTCAATCCTGACTATGGGTGCTGTCTGTGCAAAGTTTGTACGTTCTCTCTGTGTCCACATGGGTTTTGCTCGGGTGCTCCGGTTTCCTCCCACATTCCAAAGACATACAGGTTTGTACGTTAATTGACTTTGGTGAAATCTGCAAATGGTTCCTAGGGTGTAGGCCAGTGCTTTTGTACAGGGAATGCTGGTCGGCGTAGACTTGGTGGGCCGAAGTGCCTGTTTCCGCGCTGTATCTCTAGCCCCATAGCAGAAGCGTCCACGTCGCGGGGCTGGAAACTGGAAGTATCCTGAGCTAATTCTGCTACCACCATCATCCATTGCGACAAGTGATGGCTCCCACTGATTATTGCTGGAAGCTTGCGTCCTTTTCATGACGGACGATAACAGCGAGGCCAACATTTGTAATGAGATGGACATGAAAAGAAGAAGCTAAACTATTCTAAACACAAGCAGAAACACATAGGGTATTCCACAAGGTCTAAAATATCCAGGGTACTGGGAGCCTGCGATCCATGTGTCCGTTCAAGGACATGCATCATTGTGTGTCGATCGACAGAATCCAATGCCTTATGAATATCTAATTAGTCTGCAGCAAATGCCAGATCATTATGCACACACTATATTGATTCTGCAGGATTCCCATAACATCCACTTTAAGCAGATTCATTAGCAAGGAATGTCAGTTTTGTTTCTGTAAATACAATGTTACTGACTCAAACTGACTCCACCGCTCTACGTGCCATTCTCCTAACAAATAATGGACAACTACCAAAGGACTGAAGTAGATAAGACTTTCTTGATCTCACAGTCTCCATCACAGGAGATAGACTATCGACTGATGTCTATTACAAACCCACTGACTCGCACAACTATCTTGACTAAACTCTTCCTGCAAAGATTCTATCCCCTACTCCCAATTCCTCCGTCTACACCACATTTGTGCCCAAGATGAGGTGTTCCATACCAGGACATCTGAGATGTCCTCATTCTTTAGGGAATGGGGGTTCCCCTCTCCCATCATAGATGAGGCCCTCACTCGTGTCTCCTTCCACCCCATCAGCCGTCGCATACAACACATAATCCTCCAAAATTCTACCACCTCCAACGGGATCCCGCCACTAGCCACATTTTCCTATCTCCACCCCTTTCGGCCTTTCGCAGAGACCGTTCCCTCCGCAACTCCCTGGTTAACTCACCCCAAACCACCCCTTCCCCAGGTATCCGCCCCAGCAACCGCAGAAAATGCAACACCTGTCCCTATAGTTCCTCCCTCGACCCTGTCCAGGGACCCCCTACACTATTTTCAGGTTAGGCAGAGGTTTACTTGCACCTCCTCCAACCTCATCTACTGTATCTGTTGTTCAAGATGTGGACTCTTTTACATCGGCGAGACAAAACGCAGACTGGGCGATCGTTTCGCGGAACTCCTGTGCTCAGCCCGCCTGAACCAACCTGATCTCCTGGTTGCTGGACACTTCAATTCTCCTTCCCATTCCGCCACAGACCTTTCTGTCGTTGGTCTCCTCCATTGTCAGAGTGAGACTAAATGCAAATTGGAGGAACAGCATCTCATATTTTGCTTGGGCAGCTTACAGACCAGTGTTATTAATATTGATTTCCCTCACTTCAGGTAGCCCCGGCATTCCCTCTCTCTCTATCCCTCCCTCACCCAAGTCACACTAGCTTTTCATTTTCACCCTACAATCAGCTAATAATGGCCTGTTTCCTTTATCATCGTTACTTTTTTTGCATATCTTTTATTCACTGTTCTTTATCTATCCACATCACCATCTATATCTCTCGTTTCCGTAATCACGAACCAGTCTGGAGAAATGTCTCGACCCAAAACGTCGCCCATTCCTTCTCTCCAGAGATGCTGCCTGTCCCACAGTGTTAATTCAGTTTCTTGTGTCTATCTACTGCCTAGGTGAGGTCGGCTGTACGATTTTACCCTGTTGTATGCACGACAAAGCATTTCACTGTAACTAGAAACATAGAAATTAGGTGCAGGAGTAGGCCATTCGGCCCTTCGAGCCTGCACCGCCATTCAATATGATCATGGCTGATCATCCGCAATCAGTATCCTGTACCTGCCTTCTCTCCATACCCTCTGATCCCCTTAGCCACAAGGGCCACATCTAACTCCATCTTAAATATAGCCAATGAACTGGCCTCAACTACCCTCTGTGGCAGAGAGTTCCAGAGACTCACCACTCTCTGTGTGAAAAAAGTCTTTCTCATCTCGGTCTTAAAGGATTTCCCCCTTGTCCTGGACTTCCCCAACATCGGGAACAATCTTCCTGCATCTAGCCTGTCCAACCCCTTAAGAAATTTGTAAGTTTCTATAAGATCCCCTCTCAATCTCCTAAATTCTAGAGAGTATAAACCGAGTCTATCCAGTCTTTCTTCACAAGACAGTCCTGACATCCCATGTCAGGACTGTCTTGACATGGGATGTCAGGTAGGTACATGTATCATTGAAATGAATCATTGAAAAGCCACCAGTGGAAACTAGTGACTGAGTGAGATGCAGAAGAACAAAAGGGTTCCAAAGAGTTACTGAGCTATGAAAAGGATATGGGGAAAGAAACCTGCAAGAGATGTCAACTCAACACTCAAATCAATAAGAGTACAAGCAGGAGGGTTAAGAAAAAATATATACCTGTTTAAAAACAGCTAAACGATTCAATTATATACAGTGGCAACTCTGGTATAAGGGTAGATGTTGCATCTCCTGTGAGGAGGGGATGGTTTGGGCGGGAAGGGATGATGGACCAAGAAGTTGCAGAGGGGAAAGTCTCTGCGGATGGCGGTAAAGTGGTGGAGATGGGAAGATGTGACTAATGGTGGGATCACGTTGGAGATGCTGGAAATATCAGAGGGTGATGTGTAGCATGTGGAGACTGGTGGGTGAAAGGCGAGGACCAGGGGAGCTCATAAGGTCATAAGTGATTGGAGTAGAATTAGGCAATTCGGCCCATCAAGTCTACTCCGCCATTCAATAATGGCCGATCTATCTCTCCATCCTAACCCCATTCCCACTGACACCTCTACTAATCAAGAATCTATCTATCTCGGTTATAAAAATATCCATTGACTTGGCCTCCACTGCCTTCTGTGGCAAAGAAATCCACAGATTCACCACCCTCTGACTAAATAAATTTATCCTCATCTCCTTCCTAAACCAATGTCCTTCAATTCTGAGGTCATGGCCTCTAGTCCTGGACTCTCCCACGAGTCAAAACATCCTTTCCACATCCACTCTATCCAAGCCTTTCACTATTCTGTATGTTTCAATGAGGTCCCCCCTCATTCTTCTAAACTCCAGCGAGTACAAGCCCAGTGCCGACAAATGCTCATCATAGATTAACCTACTAATTACTGAGAGCATTCTTGTAAACCTCCTCTGAACCCTCTCCAGAGCCAGCATATCCTTCCTCAGATATGGTGCTCAAAATTGCTCACTATATTCCAAATGCTGCCTTAACAGCACCTTTTATAGAGCCTCAGCATTACATCCCTGTTTTTGTATACAAGCCCTCTTGAAATACAAACTCCAGCATTGAGTTTGCTTTCTTTACTACCAATTCAACTTGCAGATTATTTTTTGGGAATCCTGCACCAACACTCCCAAATCCCTCTGCACCTCTGAATTCTGGATTATCTTCCCATTTAGAAAATAGTCTCCACCTTTATTTCTACTACCAAAATGCATCACTCTCCACTTCGCTACACTATATTCCATCTGCCACTTCTCTGCCCACTCTCCCAATCTGTCTAAGTCCTTCTGCAGAGTTCCTGCTTTCTCTACACTACTTGCCCTTCCACCTATTTTTGTATCATCTGCAAACTCGGCCACGAAGCCTTCAATCCCCTCGTCCAAACCTGTCCAGATTGTGTCTAGGATGAGGGTGAGCGACACCTGAGCTTACACCCCATCCCTCGACTCCATCCAGGGATCTCAACTGTCCTTCCAGGCAAGATAGAGGATCACACGCACCTCCTCCAGCCTCATCTACAGCATCCAGTGTTCCCGATGTGGACTCCGATACATCAGCGAGACCAAACCTAGACCTGACGACTGTCACTGGACACTTAGAGTCATAGAGTCATAGTGTGGAAACAGGTCCTTCGGTCCAACTCGCCCACACCAGCCAACAATGTCCCAGGTACTACACTAGTCCCACTTGCCTGCGTTTGGTCCATATAACTCCAAACCTGTCCTATCCATGCACCTGTCTAACTGTTTCTTAAACATTGGGATAGTCCCAGCCTCAACTACCTCCTCGTGCAGCTTGTTCCATACACCCACCACTCTTTGTGTGAAAAGGTTACCCCCTCGGATTCTTATTAAATCTTTTCCCCTTCGCCTTGAATCTATGTCCTTTGGTCCTCGATTCCCCCACTCTGGGCAAAAGACTCTGTGCATCTACTTATGCTAGGTCTGCCCGAGGATCTCCCGGTTGCTAACCATTTTAATTCCACCTCTTATTCCCACACTGACCTTTCTGTTCTGAGCCTCCTCCATTGTCGAAGTGAGGCCACACGCAAATTGGAGGAACAGCACCTCATATGTCACTTGGGTAGCATAAAGGCCAGCGGTATGAACATTGAACTCTCTAATTTTAGGTAACTTCTACAAACACTCCCCTCTCCCCTCGTTTATAACCTCCCCCACCTCCTTGTGCACCCCCTTCCTCCACTAAAAGTTGGTTAACCAGTTCCACAGTTCACAACGATGTATCCCTCTTAGGATCACACTGTCCCTAGCCAACAATTGGCCTAACAGGGAACCACCCTGCCTGAGTTCATGTGTTGCCGGACCTGCTTTGTCATGTGTTGCCGGACCTGCTTTTCTAGCTCAAAGATTATAGAGGAGCAAGATGCACCACTCAGTGGAAAAGGCGTAGTATCACATGTGTGATTTTCGATGCCATATTAGCGGACCAGAGATGGCGTCGACTATGGCGTCTCCATCATTGGGAAACTAGGCTTCTCTATAATCTTTGTCCCTCGATCTCCCACTATGTAATCTAATAACTTTCTAATGCATCTTGCTCCTCTATCATCTTTGCTTGCAACTGCTCTGTAGCTTTGAAGCGGATTACACATGGGGAGGCAGTCCGCCAAAATGGCGGCCGTGACGTTCCGTTACGTACTACACACCAGTCCATTGGATTTCCATTGAGTGGCGCATCTTGCTCCTCTATAATCTTTGTTCTAGCTTGCAGATCTCCCTCATCCCTTACAATCAGTCTGAAGAATGAATGGATGAATGAATAGGTTTATTGGCCAAGTATTCACATACAAGGAATTTGCCTTGGTGCTCCGCCCACAAGTGACAACATGACATACAGTGACAGTTAAGAATGATACATAAAACATTAAACATTAATAATCAAAGATTATTGATTAAACATGTGAATTAAATAAAATACCAGAGCAAGAAGGGTTAGGACCCAAAAAACATCACCTTTCCATTTTCTCCGGAGATGCCACTGAGTTACTCCAGCATTTTGTGTCTATCTTTGATATGAATCAGCATCTGCAGTTCCTTTTATCTTACATTTCAGTTTTGGTCACCATATTATAGGAAAGATGTTGTTAAACTGGAAAGGGTGCAGAGTAGATTTACGAGGATGTTGACAGGATTCGAGGGCCTGAGCTATAGGGAGAGGTTGAGCAGGCTTGGACTTTATTCCTTGGAGTGGATGAGGGGTGATCTTATAGAGGCGTATAAGATCATGAGGGGATTAGATAGGGTGAAAGCACTGTGTCGTTTTCCCAAAGTTGGGAAATCAAGAACCAGGGGACATAGGTGTAAGGTGAGAGGGGAAAGATTCAATAAGAACCCGAGGGTTAACTTGTTCATACAAAGGGTGGTGGGGATGTGCAACGAGCTGCCAGAGGATGTAGTTGAGGAAAGTAATATCACAACATTGAAAAGACATTTGGACAGGTACATGGATATAAAAAGTTTAGAAGGATATGGGCCAAATGCACACAGGTGGGGCTGGTGTAGATGGAGCATCTTGGTCAGCAAGGGCAAGTTGGGCCAAAGGGCCTGTTTCCAATCTGTATGACATCAGAAAAGATATGTAGGCTTCCCAGGGTTAATTTGCAGTTCCTTCTCTCCAAAGATGCTGCCTTCCCTGCTGAATTACTCCAGCTTTTTGTGTCTGATGTTATTTGTAGATCCTTTGGAAAGAATAAATGGGCCTTTGATGAGGGAAACTAAATTCGCTCAAATAATGGGGCGTATTATCAGGAGTGAGAGGCTGAGTAGACTGGGTTTGTTTTCTTTGGACTGCTGGAGGTTGTGTAGAGACCGGACAGAGGTATATAAAATTATGAGAGGCATAGATAGGGTGGACAGACAGAATCTTATTCCCAGGATAGAAAAAAATCAAACACTAGAGGATATTTATCATGAAAGGGGCAAAGTTTGAAGAGATGTGTGGAGTAGGCTTTCTTTTACATTTCAGTTTAGTTTATTGTCACGTGTACCGAGGTACAGTGAAAAGCTTTTGGTGCTAACCAGTCAGCACAAAGACAATACATGATTACTATCAATCCATTTACAGTGTATAGATACATGATAAGGGAATAACGTTAAGAGCAAGTTTAAACCAGCAAAGTCCAGTCAAGGATAGTCTGAGAAACATCAAAGAGGCAGACAGTAGTTCATCACTGCTCTCTGGTTGTAGTAGGATGATTCAGTTGCCTGATGACAGCTGGGAAGAAACTGTCCCTGAATCTGGTGATGTGCGTTTTCACACTTCTATACCTTTTGCGTGATGGGAGAGGGGAGAAGAGAGAGTGGCCAGGGTGCGACTCGTCCTTGATTATCCTGCTGGCCTTGCCGAGGCAGGGTGAGATATAAATAGAATCAATAGAAGGGAGGTTGGTTTGTGTGATAGCCTGGGCTGCGTCCACAATTCTCTGCAATTTCTTGCATAGAGGGTGGCGAGTGCTTGGAACCTGCTGCCAGGGGTATGGGTTGAAGCAGATATGTCCGTAGCATTTTAAAAACTTTTGGATGGACATAAGGATAGTGGCGAGTCTCTGGAATTCTCTGCTTCAGAGGGCGGTGGAGGCAGGTTCTCTGGATGCTTTCAAGAGAGAGCTAGATAGGGCTCTTAAAAATAGCAGTCAGGGGATATGGGGAGAAGGCAGGAAAGGGGGTATTGATTGGGCATGATCAGCCATGATCACATTGAATGGTGGTGCTGGCTCAAAGGGCCGAATGGCCTACTCCTGCACCTATTGTCACGCAGGGAATAGAGGGATATGGATCATGTGCAGGTTGATAAGAGATGGTCTTGGCATCATGTTTAGCACAGACAATGTGGGAAAATGGGCCTTTTCTTGTGCTGCACTGTCCTATGTTCTACGTTCACTAAAGTAAGCTTTGCTGATGGCCACACCTCTGAGAGGGTTTTGTATCGTTTATAGCTAAACCTCTGTCGTTTCACTTTGTTCCATAATCCTACAATCAAACAAAATTAATACAAGATGTGCTGGAAAGTAAGCTTTGAAAAGCTTCCACGGTTAATTTAAAGTGTGCTATAACTAGCTCTTTAAAAGCTGGAGACTATTAATAGTCTATGCTTCACTGCAAGTTTAAACAGTTTGCTGTCGCAAGGTATTTGGACGAAAGTAAGTGAATAGTACAATATTGCTACCTCCATTTAGAGCATGTGATAGAGTTCAAAACAAGGCGAAAATGTTCAACACAAACTCAGAACTATTTTTATCATAGATGCCTAATTTAGTTTCAAATTCTCTCATTTTCTTTCCATCTGAGTGGTAACACAAGTTTTTTTAAATCATTAATTCAGATTCAATCGACATTTCATGTTAGGTTGTGATCTGCATTATAATGATTGTAGTTGCAGCAAATTTCCTCTTCTATCCTACGTACTGAGCAAGGCAATTGTGAAAAAACATTAGCAAATGAGTTTGTTTGTTGCTACTTGATGTATTTAGTCTCAGGGAAGGGGAGTGTAAAACTGCAGGCCATGGGTTTAAGGTTGAGGAGAGAAATCTACGGGGAATCTGAAGGACATGCTTTTTCACATCGAGGATGCCAGAGGAGGTGATATTGGAAGATACAATTCCAATGTACAACGCGTAAATGAACATGTACAATCAGCCATGATTTGAATGGCGGAGTAGACTTGATGGGCTGAATGGCCTAATTCTGCTCCTATCACATGAAATGATAGGAAAGAAGTAGAGGGATATGGGAGGCAGGTGAATGGGATTAACGCATCTCTGGCAGGATGGATGTAATGGGTAAAATGGTCTGTTTCTGTGTTGTAGAGAGCTCTATGATTCTAATCAAACCACTATCTGCTTAGAATTGTCTTAGAATAATTCTGTGTTTACCGAATGATTTATCTGCAATATTTTATGATACTATCGCAAATTTGAATAATGTGCACAGTGGAGCAGCTGGTAGAACGGCAGATATCTGTCGTCGATCCTGACCTCGGGTGCTGTCAGTGTGGAGTTTGCATGTTCTCCTTAAGAGGGTTTCCTCTGGGTGCTCGGGTTTCTTTCCACATCACAATGACGTGCAGGTTCTTAGGTTAGTTGGTAACCTGCTTCTTGTGTGTCGGAAATGGATGAGAACGCGAGATAACATAGAACTAGTGCGAATGGGTGATCGATGGGCAACATGGATTCGGTGGGCCGAAGGGCCAGTTTCCATGCTGTATCTCCAAATGCAAAACAAAAAAAATACCGATTTGGTGTCAAAACCAATACTATAAAAAACATGAAAGGACTTCTAAAACCGTCAGTATCTAGAAATAACTATGTATAATTATTTCACACTGGAAGTATTCATCTAGTTACCAAACACATTAAATATTTTGGAGAAATAGAAATAAGTAAATAAATAACATTAATATCAACTTCTTTTACAGTTTGGCAGACTTGAAATGGTCACAGAGATGAATAATTACCATTATGTATTTACTAGCAAAAGCTTACATTCAGAATGAAATACTGGTAGATTAATGCACACATGTAAACTGGTTTATTGAACTCCAAGAGTTTATAGATTTTTTTTGCCATGTTTGAGATTTGCTGTTAATCTGCAGCTACAAACAACTCCTGCCTCATAGCCCAAATACCCCACGCGTTTAAACATAAGTATTTCTTCACAATCTCAAGCATATTCCTTCAAAGTTATTTATACATTACAGATATACATGACGTTTTTTTCCACGAGAATTTGATTTTGGCAGAGCGGCGACCTGGTCAAGCGATTAAACACTTATCCTGCCTACTAACACTATTCGCTAATATCACAAATCATTCTGCAACACGACCGATGCAGTCACAGATACCTCAACAAATGTCCTCTTCCAGCCGCGGGATAAGAACAGTTTTATTCAATTGTTGGATACCTGGAAACTTTCATCCCACTATTCACTACTTTAAACAATTTCCAACTAACCCCTTCCACTGCACGGCGCTTCTCTCACCTCACTGCGCGGCCCGATATCCTCATTCATTCTACTCTCAACGCAACGAAGTTCCCACCGCCACCGGCTCCAAAGCTTATTTCCACTCCGGACTTGCCTTACTATTCGTCCACGTGTGGATAAAGGCGAAGAAGCATTTTCCGTCGGCATGTAATTACGCACCCTGAGGCTGAGCACAGAGATCCATTACCTTCAGCTCGTCAGCTACACTTTTAACCCCCTGGAATTTAGATTTCTCCAGAATGATCAACAGTTGAACACAGGGCACTCCAGTCTATTCCCTCCCACTTCAACCAGAACTTTAGGTCCTAGTGTCCGTCTAATTGCGTCTGACTCTTGAAATCCACAAGAACTGCTTCACAAAGTCCTTAAAAGGCCAGCAGATTTTTAACCAAATATAAATGATATATGTTTACTTTTCCTCATACTTCAATAAACATTTCAAGAGGGTAGAGAGGAAGAGCCGGCACTGACAAAAGTGCAATTATATTGGATCCACTTATTGCGGGTTAACGTAAAAGCATGAGAGGAATAGATTGGGTAGCTGCACAGAGTCTCTTGCCCAGAGTATGGGAATCGAGGACCAGAGGACATGGGTTTAAAGTGAAGGGGAAAAGATTTAATATGAATCTGAGGAGTAATTTTTTTCACACGAAGGACGGTGGGTGTATGGAACAAGCTGCCAGAGGAGGTGGTTGAGGCTGGGACTATGGCAACATTTAAGAAACATTTAGATAGTAGAAACATAGAAGCATAGAAACATAGAAAAATAGGTGCAGGAGTAGGCCATTCGGCCCTTCGAGCCTGCACCGTCATTCAATGTGATCATGGCTGATCATCCAACTCAGTATCCCGTACCTGCCTTCTCTCCATACCCCCTGATCCCTTTAGCCACAAGTGCCACATCTACCGCCCTCTTAAATATAGCCAATGAACTGGCCTCAACTACCTTCTGTGGCAGAGAATTCCAGAGACTCACCACTCTCTGTGTAAAGAATGTTTTCCTCATCTCGGTCGTAAAGGAATTCCCCCTTATCCTTAGACTGTGACCCCTTGTTCTGGACTCCCCCAACATCGGGAACAATCCTCCAGCATCTAGCTTGTCCAACCCCTTAAGAATTTTGTAAGTTTCTATAAGATCTCCCCTCAATCTTCTAAATTCCAGCGAGTACAAGCCGAGTCTATCCAATCTTTCCTCATATGAAAGTCCTGACATCCCAGGTACATTGATTGGCCTGGTACATTGATTGGCCTGGTTTAGAGGAATATGAGCCAAATGCAGATGAGTGTAGATGGGACATGTTAGCCGGTGTGGACAAGTTGGGCCGAAGGGCCTGTTTCCAAGTTGTAAGACTCTATGACTCAATAAAATGTTAAATAAAACGCCATGCAGTGGAAGGCATTAAAATCAGTGGAGGCCTTTTGTGGGAAAGGAAGGCATGTCATAGAGTCATAGACTTGTACAACATGGAAACAGGCCCATCAGCCCACTTTGTTTATGCTAGCCAAGTAAGGCATACTGGGCTAGTCACAGTGGCAGACTTGGCCCATATTCCTCTCCATCCTTCCGATCCATTGAAATGTTCCAATGTCATTGAAATGTCATGATTGGAATGGAGGTGTACAAATCCTTCATTGGGACATCTTACCTTGTAAGTTCATTTAAAAAGAACGATCTTTTAAAGGGACAGGGTGGGAAAAGTTGGGAAGTTATGGTAAATTTCTACAAAATCTCGGTTACCCCGACCAGAGAGAAATTCCAGTGATCAGTTATTCCACATATAGTCACCACTCTCCATGTGCAAATGTACTTAATTTATCCTACCCTAAGAAAAAAGACTATGCATCCATAAGGTCATAAGTGATAGGAGCAAAATTAGGCCATTCGGCATTTGTCTATTCCACCATTCAACCATGGCTGATCTATCGTAGACACAAAATGCTGGAATAACTCAGCGGGATAGGTAGCACCTCTGGAGAGAAGGAATGGGTGACATTTCGGGTTCAGAACCTTCTTCAGATCTATCTCTCCTGACCCCATTCTCAATTATTATCCAAGGAACTTTTCCTCCCTTTCGAACAACTTAGTCCTCTACTTTGTATAGTCATTGGACAGGTCAAAGCAGCAGACTGAATACCGATAAATTAATCAATATAAATGATTTTCATAGGTAAAGATTGGCCGCATAAATAATGGCACCTAAATGAGTTACTCAGTCATTAATACATAGCATTACACTGGAAATTGAGCTGGTCAGTATTAGTGACCAGCAGGAACTGCAGATGCTGGTTTATACCAAAGATAGACACAAACGTCAGGAACAGGGTACTGATTGGAGATGATCAGCCATGATCACATTGAATGGTGATGCTGGCTCGAGGGGCCGAATGGCCTACTCCTGCACCTATTGTCTATTGTCCCTGAATCTGTAACATAAAATTGACAAATCAAATACAAAATGCATATTTTATTCCACTTAAGTTGATAAGGTTGGGGGCTTTAATGTGATCTGTATTTTTGTGTTATTAACAATGGTGCTCATGGCATCAGCATTATTATGGTGTACGTTGGACGGCAACTGGACCAGAGTACATGCTATTAAACATGAAAATCCAGAACTTCCATAGAATGCAGTGAAACAGTACCTTGAGGAAGGGTCTCGATCTGAAGCATCACAAATTCCTTTTCACCAGTGATGTTGCCTGACCCACTGAATTGCTCCAGTGTATTGTGTCTATCCTTGCCAATAAAATTGGCCTTGAATACAGATGTGAAACTGTGATAGTTACTCACTAAACATGGCAGAATAATTTAGTATTGTGCACTTATTCAGAGATGACTTTTTAATGCATGTTGATTGATAATTACTGTCAAACCTTTTTGGCTCTGGAAGTATAATATTCCAAAGATTATTTTCAGAAATGAATTACTGTTGCCAATTGTTTCAAATAATTCCCTGCTGGATTAGAATATGACTGAGATAGTAGAATTTACAGCCACCACGGCAGTGGAAGCCGAGTGACTGGGTATGTTTAAAGCAAAGATTGATATGTTCTTGATTAGGAAAGGTGTCAAAGATTAGGGGTGAAGGCGGGAAAATAGGATTGAGAGAGAAAAATAGATCAGTCATGATCAAATGGCAGAGCCGAATGGTCGAATTCTGCTCCTCTGTCTTATGAATTTACAACCTTATGAACTTATGACTTCCTTTTAAATCTGCAAACGTTTGGTGGACTTCCATTAGCATGGTGAACCACGCATGCTGGTTTTTTTCCTGCCGACCAGTATGTACAGGAAATTATGGAATCACTATTTTAGTCTATTTTTACTTATCTGTTCTTTTCATCTTTTGATACCTTAACAAAAAAAAGCATTAGTACACATAAAATAATTTTCAATGCACATTTACAAATAAAGTAACCCAAGTGATGTGTCATCTCTCTGTAAGTTATTGATATCACCAGAACAAAGTTATTGCTGGTAAATAGGGTAGAACTCCATTACTTTCTGAGGTATTTATGTTATTATGGGATAAAATAGAATGAAATGTCAAGAGGCATTCGAAGATTGCTTTCAGTGAAGGAAATGGGGAATACTCAAACTGTCTGCATGTGATCGAACTATTTCTGCCCTGTAATTCTCCATAAAGGAAAAGCAAATTGCCTGAAATGTCACACTTTATTACGGACTACACACAAATCCTTAGGACTATGCCTTATTGGAGAAGAGGTGTAAGTAATATGAACATGACAGATTTCCCCATTACAGGGTTGAGGAGTAGCAGAAAATCCAAATTGATGGACCATGGCTTGATGCTTTTGAAACGGCAGTCATGTGAAAAAAATGTCTTGCCCTGATAAATAAATGGTAAATATTGAGGTACTTGAGATATACACCTTTGGGACAAAATGATTTTGGATGAGAAGCACAGGAAATCGTTCTGAAAGAAAAGATTCCATTATCCCTTTGGTATTTTGCTTCCACTGTATGTTGATCATTGTCTTCTTTTTGAATGTTATTTTCAATTTCCTTTGACTTGTCATAGTCATTGAGCTGTACCACATGGAAACAGGCCTTTTGGCTCATCCTATCCATGTCCCCAAGGTAGTATGTTCCCAGTGTTGGGCGAGTCCAGAACCAGGGGCCACACTTAGAATAAAGGGGTGGTCATTTAAGACTGAGGTGAGAAAAAACTTTTTCACCCAGAGAGTTGTGAATTTATGGATTTCCCTGCCATAGAGGGCAGTGGAGGCCAAGTCACTGGATGGATTTAAGAGTGAGTTAGATAGAGCTCTAGGGGCTAGTGGAGTCAAGGGATATGGGGAGAAGGCAGGCACGGGTTATTGATAGGGGACGATCAGCCATGATCACAATGAATGGCGGTGCTGGCTCGAAGGGCTGAATGGCCTCCTCCTGCACCTATTTTCTATGTTTCTATTCCTTGCGTTTGCCCAATATCCTTCTAAACCCTTCCTATTCATCTGCCATCACCCAGCGGGAGAAATAGGTGTGAAGTACTGGAAAGAGAGGGGTGAAAAAAGGAGGGGCAGGGGTGATCTAAAATTGAAGAATTCCATGGTCATAACATGTGGTTGCAAACTACCCAGGTGGAATGTGAGGTGCTGTTCCTCCAGTTTGCGTGTGGTCTCACTCTGGCAATGGAGGAAGCCCAGGACGGGAATGGTAGTAAAGGAATGGGATGGGGAGGCAAAATGGTCAGCAACTGGGAGCTCCAGCAGGTCTAGGCAGACCAAGTGCTCATGTTCAGTGAAACTGTTGCCTGATTTACACCGATGTTAAGGGGGCCACATCGGGATCAATGAATATCGTAGATGGGATTAGAGAAGGTGAACCTCTACATTACCTGGAGGGGTTGCTGGGATCCCTGGATGGATGTGAGGGCGGTGTTGTGCGCTTTCTAGCTTCTGCATCTTCTGCCACAAAGTGAGAGAAGGCTAGATGAATGATGGGGGTGGGAAAAGTCTTTGATTATGTTGGCTCATTTTCCGAAGACGTGTGAAGAGTAGATGGAATCAATGGTGGGAAATCTAGTCTGTGTGACGGACTGGGCTACATCTACAACTCTATGCAATTTCTTGTGGTCTTGGGCAGAGCTATTCCCAAACGAAGCTGTGATGCAAACCCAACAGTGTGCTTTCCATAGTGCATTATATGTTGCAATATGTATGCAATAGATTTGAAGAAGATGGAAAGGAATCCTTACGAGAAATGGTGGGGAGGAGGTTTAGTCTGCGTGCATACAGGCAATGCTTCTGTAAGGTTCATTGGTAGATCTGTTTTTATTACAAGATTCATGATAACATTCCGTCATGCCAAGATAAGAGATAAAATACAACAGAATCTACAGAAGGTCATCAAATGAAAACATGTGTTCAACAGAAAATAAACCTTTGTTTATCCTTCAAGAATCTGTCAAAAAAACATTGTTTTAAGCTCAGTGAAGTCTGATTAATTTGAAAGAAGTGTTTATTTTCAATTATTAAGCATCAAAAGTCCTTTACCAATTTTGAACGATTCAATGTGAAATTAGCATTCAGTCTAGTTTAGTTTATTGCCACGTGTACCGACGTACAGTGAAAAGCTTTTTGTTGCATGCTAACCAGTCAGCAGAAAGACATGATTATAATCAATCATTCACAGAGCATAGACACATAATAAGGGAAGAGCGTTTAGTGCAAGGTAAAGCCAGCAAAGTCCGGTCAAGGATTGTCCGATGGGCATCAAAGAGGTAGATAGTAGTTCAGCACCGCTCTCTGGTTGTGGTAGGATGATTCAGTTCCCTGATAACAGCTGGGAAGAAATTGTCCGTGAATCTGGTGGTGTTCCTTTTTTATACTTCTCTACCTTTTGCCTGACGGAAGAGAGGAGATGAGGGAGTGGCCAGGGTTTTAGGAATTTCTTATTTTTCTCAACTTTTTTCTTAACTGGTTTATTTATAAATCATGCAGGGGTTTGGCTGTACGCTGTGTGTTTTGGCAAATTGCCATTTTTCATTGATAAGACTATGCAGTAGGTGTTGGCATGTTATCTGACCACAGGGACCTTTGTGAACATGTGATCCAACATTTGTACACACTCATTTCCATTCAAGGTCAATGGATAGCTCGCTAACAGGATCTGAATATTTGACTATTGTTTCACCATCCCCAGTGCTGGGATTCTGGGATCAAATGTGGCTCATACAGTATGTTACCATCCTGATTACGATGAACTAACCAAGCATAAAAAATAGGTTCAAACCTTCCTGGATTATGTGATTAGATGATACCTACTGGGCAATGAAAGGCCCACATAGAATGGATATGGAAAGGATGTTTCCAGCAATAGCAGAGTCTAGGGTCAGACAGCACAGCCTCAGAATAAAAGGATGTACTTTTACAATGGAGTTGAGGATGAATTTCTTTAGCCAGAGAGTGGTGAATCTGTGGAATTTATTGCCACAGACAGCTGTGGAAACCAAGACATTGGGTATTTTTACAGTGGAGATCGATCGGTTCTTGATTAGTAAAAGCGTCAAATGTTACAGGTAGAAGGCAGGAGAATGGGGGTCGAGAGGGAAAAATAGATCAGCCATGATTAAATGATGGAGCAGACCTGAGGAGACGAATGATACCTTTTCCAAATGTTTTGAAAGCCATGGGAGTAATTTTTCTATTTTTAGTGTTGGGAAGTGAGACCTTAAAGAATTCCACGAGAGAAATTCGTGATTCAGGCCAATTGTTCCACGATTTACTTGGATGAAAGAAAAATCAGATTAGCTTTGTTTTGGTATTTGTCGTTCCCCACTTTATTTCCCGTGTGTGTTTTATCGCGCTGTGAAAAAAATAAAAAAGTTTCCACAAATTGTTTTAAATCTATATTTGTTCAAAAATATTTCGACAGAATATAGAAGGGCAATTAGTCTTCTGGTAGAGAGTATAGAACCACTTGGCAAGGTGTGCAGAATCCTAATCACATATGCATTTTTGTTTGGTATATTTAGCATCACAACTATATTCAACTGGGAGAATTTATGATGCCTCATAAATTCAACCCCGATAACTGTGCATTTGCCACCAATCTAAAGGCCAGTTGGGAGTTATATATTCTGAAATTCATAATACTTTCATCTTTGATTAATTCTGCATCTGTACTTCTCTGCGCAATAGCCAGATAAAGGCTGTTTGGGGAGAGTATCAGTAGGAAAGGCAGTGCCTGAAGGTTTTTTTGCCAGCTTTCCATTTATAATTTAAGTCACAACAACCCTTGCGTGTCTGTTATGAACATGAAAGCGTTGATTAAGTTCACAGAATTGGTTCCGATTATAAACTGGTGGACAACTAGCAGCCTGATTGTGGAGAGAATGGGCTTTCATGCAATATTACATCCCAATTACCTTCAGAAAAAAATGGTGAAAATCAGATAAAAGGAGTACACATTCATAGAGTCAGACAGAGCAACTTGCCCACGCCGTCCAACATGCCCCACCAAAACACTAGTCCCACCTGCCTGCGTTCGGCCCATATCCCTCTAAACCTATCCTATCCATGTACCTGTTTAAATGTTTTTTAAACCTTGTGGCAGTACCGGCCTCGACTACCTCCTCCAGCAGCTCATTCCATATACCTACCACCCTTCACGTAAAATAAGATGTCTCTCAGGTTCTAGTCAAATCTTTCCCCTCTCATCTTAAACCTGTGTCCTTTGGATCTCGATTCCCCAATTCGTCAGATCTCCAAGGAATCACAAGAAATTGTAAATCATAGAAACAGATCATTTGGCCCAACAAGCTTGTCCCAGTGTTTATGCTCCACACAAGTTAGCTTAAATTATTATTGCCTATTAACACATATCTATTTTGCCATCTGTATCCATGAAGCTTACTCTCTTGATGCTTGTGTTGTTGCCTAACTGCACTTTGTGGCAGTGAATTCCATATTCCCCTGAGGCAAGGTAAGATATGACTAGGGTAATGGACGTTGCCTTTAAGGACTTTAACAAGGCCTTTGACAAGATTCTGCATAGTAAGCTAGTGTGGAAGCTTAGATTGTATGGAATTCATGTTGAACTAGCCAATACGACTCAAAGTTGGCTTAGACTAGAGGAAGGAGTCAAAGGGTAATTTGAAGGATTGTTTTTCTGATTGGTGACCTGCGACAAGTGGAGTGTTACAATGGTCGGTGCTGTGTCCACTGTTGTTGGCTATATACACCAACGATCTTGAAGACAATGTAGTTAAGATTGTTAGTAAATCCACAGATGACACCAAAATAAGTGGTATAGTAGACGGTGAAGAAGGTAATCTAAGTTTATGACACCTGGTGAGGGAGACCGTAGGACCTCCCTCACCAGCTGCCCAACCAAATCTCCCGATCCGCACCCTGGGCCTCTTGCCTTATTACAATCCTCTCCATGATTCCATATCCACCCTCTTTCTCTCAGTAAACATTTCTCCACCTGTAAAACATGAACTAAGTAATTAAACTTCTGTTATGTGGAGACTTGGCAGTACATTTCCTTATTCTTGCTCCTGAAATACTGGATTTCCTATGTGTCTCCAATGATCCCATTCCCATTAAGAGATATTCAAGTACCGATAATCTGCCAGTTGTCTGATTTGCATTTGTTTACTGCATCGGGTAAAATAGTAACCTAGCCATTCATCAAAGTGGTATTTGAAGGTACCAGTCTATTAAATGGACCAGAGCCAAACTCTGATATTTTTCCCTGCCCATCTTCTCCTTCTATAATGCACCACTTAATGAGGACTTAGGAGGCTAATTATTCTTGGTTAGGGAAATGTAATCTCCAGTTCAGAACAAGCATAACAGTACTTCTCTCTTTGTCATGGAAAGTGGTCAGGTTATTAAGTTAGATGGAAGCAGCAGGAGATATTAAGTTTCTTTACCATTTGTAAATTTATTTTTTACAATGTGATAGTTATTGCTGTGTGGTAACTCAAATGTTACTGTACATGTACAAATTGGTACATGTGACAATAAACTGACATTGACCTTGTATTTGTATTGTGTGATTTGTGAGTTTTAATATTCTAGCCATTGTATATTTTTCCTTATATCCCATCCTTCATGGGTTGAAGAATTTTAAATAATTCTATTGGATTGTTCTCCAAGAAATATCATTATCAAGTTTCCTCCTTTTAATCTGATTGGACTGGAAGGGCCGAGAAGGCCTGTTTCCGTGTAGTTGTTATATGGTTATATGGTTATAATCTATTTGCAACTTCTCAAAAACCCAAGCAGCCTTTAGTTGCATGCAGCAAGATCTGGATAATCTTGTCATGAGCTGCAAAATGACAGGTAATAATCGTACAACACAAGTTTCAGGCATTGATCATCTTCAACAAAAGAGAGTTCCAACCACGTCGTTGTGATGTGCAGCAGAATCAAACTGCTAGATTTCTACAGTGATATGCTGGCGGAGTTATCATTGTCTTATTTTAAGCCAGAAATTGTGACATTGCTAGATATCGATTCATCCATCCATTAACACATCAAGTGGGTCACTGTGGTCTCATAAACCAAGTTCAATAAATTTTCAATTTCCCAATGGAAGGAAAGTACAACTTGAAAAGATCTAACTGGATCAGCTACATAAATACTGTGGCCATAAGAGCACAATATCTATTTCATGGAAGGTCAATGTCAACAAGCCTATAGAAAAAGAGGCTTCTTCTTCTGCAGGGGAATTTGTCATTTTACCACCCAAACCCTTTCCATTATCTTCGAGACACTATCAGAAGTACAATGTAATATTGTCCAAAGAGTGTAACTTTAATAACACTCAAAAAAACGATAACTAAAGAAATAGAAGTCGGAATAAGCTATATGCTCTTGAACCTGCTGTGCCAATCAATAAGATAGTAGCTGATTAGATCTTGGCCTCAATTCCCATTTCCTGCCAAATCCCGTAATATTTGATTCCGCTATAGTTAAAAACGACTCAGCTTCCACAACTCTCTGAGGTCGAGAACTCCAAAGATTCACGAGTGTCTGTGAGAAGAAATTCATCATCATTGCTCTGTTAAATGGCAACCTTTTTATTCTGAAACTATGTTGCAGGCTTTAGATTTGCCTACCATGGGAAACACTCTGTTAGTATCTAATATCAACACCATGCGCGATAAAGCAGCACACTTGGACAGCAGATTCGTAGGTTGGTTGGTGATGTACATGTTCTCCCTCTTCTGAAAGAAGAGAGATAATTCATGACTATTTGAGCTAAACCTGTAAATTTTATCCTAGCATACCTCGGTTGTTGAGTGCCCACTTGCAGATGACTAGGGACCTGTGTGGGGATATGCTTTTTATGCCGCGTAAAATCTGCCATTAGAATTCGTTCTTTCCTGTTATTGGCCTCTGTGAACCTTAAAGGACAAAGCCACTTCATCTCTATAATACTAAAATTATGTGTGTGGTGTGTGTGGTGTGTGGGGGGTGTGTGTTGTGTGTGGGTGTGTGGGGTGTGGGGGGTTAATTTTCCTATTTTCTTCCAAACGCTATTTTCTTCCAAACACAGCCTTCCCATTTTCACACATTCTACTCACATTTTTCCCGTCGTGGCGATAAACATCTTCCCGTCGTATTCCCACCTATATTTCCGAACTTTTTAGTCGTTCAAAGTTTTTAAAACGGCCTGAAAAAATTTCACCCATTTCGGAAAAAAAAACCTGAGTGACGTTACAATGCACTCGCAAGGCATGACGGGACACTCCGGGAGGAAGGGGCACTCCAGTGCTCGCGTAGCGGCGGCTGCTGACGCCCGACGGGGAGGGTGATGCTGGAGCTAGAGTGAGGGCCGAGCTCGGGGCTTGGGATGGAGCCGTGACAAGGGCCAAAAAAGGAGCCGCTGCTGGAACCAAGGACGAACCTGGGTCTATGGTCAGGGACGAGCCTGGAGATTAAGTCGTAGCCTGCACTATAGCCCAGGCATGGCCGAGCTGGCGACTGGAGTCTGGAGATGAAGTCAGGGCCGGCACTGGAGCCCAGGCTGCGGCCGAACTGATGGCTGGAGTCTACAGCCAGGGCCGGGCCTAGTACGAGAACCAGACCGAGTTCCAGGCCCTGGCGCTGTTCTACGACCTGGGTAGGTCCTGGGGCAGGGAATGGGAGTGAGGGGAGGAGGATGAGGAAGGAGGGAGATGGGTGGGGAGTGGGGTGGTAGAGGGAGATGGGGAGGGAGGGGGGTGGAGGAGGGACATGGGGAGGGGTTTGAGATGCCCCCTCTCTCTCTACCCTCACTGCCACACTCTCTACCCCCTCCCTCTCTACCCTCCTCCCTCCCTCCCTCTCCACCCTACCTCCCCCCACTCTACCCCTCTCCATCTACCCCCCTTCCTCTCTCTCTCTCTACCCCCTCCCTCTTTGCCCCTCTCCCTCTACCCCACTCCCCCTCCCTCTACCCTCCCTCTCTACTCCCTCCATCTCCCTCTCTACCCTCTTCCCCACTGTCCCTCCTCCCTCTCTACCCCCCTCCTTCTCTACCCTCCCTCTCCCTCTCTACCCCTCCGCCCTCTCTGCCCCCTCCGCCCTCTCTGCCCCCTCCGCCCCCCCCCCCCCCCTCTCTATGGAATAAACTGAGGTGAAGGGAGGGCTGGGGGATGAAGAGAAATGTAATTTGGGTCTATCAAATATTCAAGTCAGTGAATATTAAAAGTTCCTGTCTTACCATTTACCACAATGCCCTATGTCGATCTCTGTAACATTTTCCCAAAATACCCAATTACTTTTTGAGATTTCATTTCGACCAGCACATTGCAAGCAATGGGTAATGGTGTAGTAATGGTATCAGGGGTTATGGGGAGAAGGCAGTAGAATGGGGTTGAGAAGCAAAGATAGATCAGCCATGATTGAATGGTGGAGTAGACTTGATAGGCCGAATGGCCTAATTCTGCTCGTATACAGTATGAACATGAATATGAACTGAATGACAAATGGATTAAAGTCATACAGGTTTGTAGGTTAATTGGCTCCGGTAAAATTGTAAATTGTCTCTAGCGTATAGGATAGTGCTGGTGTACAGGGTGATTGCTGGTTGGCATGGACTCAGTGGACCGAAGGGCCAGTCCATGATTCACATGTATGCTGATACAGCAGCTGCATAGATCTTACAACAGCCATTCCAAAGTGAGCCAGCTCTGCATGACAACAGCAAGAATGTTCTGAAAAAAGACTGCATGTAAGTGCGGCTGACAGAATGGATTAACAAATTCTGTTACATCCTGTACTGATTTAAAAAAAATCCTAGGTAAAACCCACCAGATCAAACAACTGGAGCAAAATATTTCACCATTTTAACAAATTGTTTATATGGTATTAGTGGTGCTGCTGCACAATTTCAGGGATCCAGGTTTGATTCTGACCGTGGGCACTGTCTGCGTGGAGTTTGCATGTTTGCTTTGGAACTCATTTCCCTTCCGCATCCAAAAGGCTTGCCGATGGGTTATTCGGCTACTGTAAAATACTTTTTGTTTGCCAATTGACTAATGATAAAAAAAGTATCAAAGGGGAATTAATGGGTATGTATGTACAAATTTTGTGCCTTCCCCCACAGTGATGAATACTGTGGTGGATGTTTGTGTTGAATTTTTATTGTGTTTTTGTGCGTTCTTTCTCATTGTACCACTGCTGGCAAATTCATTTCACTTGCACTTTATGTGCAATGTGACGAATAAAACTGTATTGTATTGTATTGTATTGTATTGTATGAGAGGGAATAAATTGCAGGGGTACAGGGAAAAAATGGCAATATTAGAGCAATGGGATTACTCTTCTGCGAGCCAGCATTGTAGCCTAGTCTAAACATTCTTCATTTGTGATATTATTCAATAAAGGAAGATTATATTAGAGGCACTATTTGAGAATAAGTTATTGTTTAACTTCAGCTTCGCTACACTATGCTTATTCATTCAATACTGTTTATCGACACTGTAGGAGCTCCCCCTACAGGTCTTTCAGCTACAATATTATATCACTGTTCCTCACTTCGGTAGAAGACCAAACTTTGCCCTACTTTCACAACCCTAATGTTTTGAGACATGCTGATGAAGATCACATGATGATTGATTGAAAGATACAGGATGGAATCAGGCCCTTCAGCCCACCAAATCCACAGCGGCCATCAATCACCAGTTCACACTAAGTTGAGGTTATCCCACTTTCTCTTCCACTCTTTACGCACTAGGGGCAATTTACAGAGACCAATCAACCTGTTAAAACAGCATGCCTTTGGGATGTGGGAGGAGACCCCAGCACCTGGACGAATCCCAAGTGGTCATTGGGAGAATGTGCAAACTCCACACAGACAGCACCCAAGGTCAGGTTTGAACCCGGTTCTCTGATGCTGTAAGGCAGCAGCTCCAACAGCTGCAATACTGTGCCGCCTATGATGAAGTGGAGAATCTGGGTTATTATAGATTGAACACTGAAGGATGATTCAAACTACTGAGACATTGTAGACAGAGGGACACTGTTTTCATTCGTGTAAACATTACGAATGAGAGGACACAAATTTAAAGGTGATTGACAACAGCAACATGAAAAAAAAATTACTCAGCATGTAGCACCCGCCTAGAACGTATTGCCTGACAGGATGGCGAAATAAGACGATTTTCAAAATGGAGTTAGATCAATCCTTGTAGGAGAAAATCCCAGCAAAATTTGAGGATTAGTACTAAAAATTTAGACCAGGCTTCTTATAGACTCCCAGACTCAACATTGTTTACCAATTTCAGTTCAGGATTTTGCCATTCCCACGCACATCTCCTCAAGACCTACCCTCTACATCAATAATTCTTTTTAGTTTTATTTTGTGCTGCCTTTTATTTCCTCCCTCCATGGGTTTGGCTTTGCATGTCAATATGTTTCCCTCCAACTTTGTTTCAGTTCAGTTCAGTTTATTTATTATTATTGTCATGTGCATCGAAGTAATGTGAAAAACATTTGTTTGCGTACGATCCAGTCAAAGAAAAGACTATCTCTATATAACTAAAAGTCTTCGTCTTGTTGTGCCCACAATGTTCCCACATGTGCCCACGATGTGTCTTTGTGTCAATCTGGTTTTCCTATCTTCTTCCAAATGCTAGGTCACAGCCTTCCCATTTTCACACATCCTACTACTATTTTGCCCGTGGTGGCGATAAACATCTTCCCATCGCATTACCACCTATATTTCCCAAGTTACAGCATTTTATAAGTACCCAAAACCAAGTTTCCAAACGGAAAATCTTTCAACCACTTCCAAAGTGACAACACAATGCTCCGCAATGGGGGGGGGGAGGGGGGGGGGGGGGGGGCACGTTGGCGGGCACCAGCTTCGAGTAACGCCAGGGGGATGGTCGCATTTAAATAGGGGGGTTACACGGAAGGTCATAAGGTCAAAGGGCGTGACGAACGGAGTCGCTCAAGCCTTCTGTAGTGCCACACACGCAATACGTACGTTCTTACCTGGTAAAAACCGCCAACATCACTGCTGCTCACAGACAGAGAGAAGATACAAATGTTTTTCGTGACTGAATTGTGAAAGAGCAGTGTGCCAGCGGATTGAGGGCAAGACCCGGCCCACGACCACTCGGGTCTGGAGGGTGACTGAGCTCTCTGAACCCGAGCACCAAGGGACACTCAGATACAGAAAGAGTGGATCACTCGGGACAGCCCCCACTCTCCCCCCCCCCGAGTCAGCGCTGTCCACCCACGGCTGCGCTCTCCCTGTCTACCTGTGCGGCTGGGACGGGCTGTGGGTCGGCAGCGCCCACACACGGGGCTGGGTGGAGCGGGGCCATGGACACACAAAACCCGGCAACGTCCCCGTCAGCTGCAGCAGAGTTGGGGACAGTCTGGTCCCTCCGCCCACCCAGAGTCACTGACCGCGCTGCACCGGCACCGGACTCCGACCCCCACACCAGGGTGATTGACCATCCCCACCGGGGTGATTCACCCCCCAGACCCCCGAACCTAACCCTCACATGGGGCGATTCATTTCTCACCCCCCGGACCCCGACCCCCACACGGGTGATTCATTCCCCACCCCCGAGCCTCGCATTATTTCACTGTGCCGAGGATCAGAGGGGGGAGAGGAGGGGGGGGGGGGTGTAGAAGAGATCAACCGGGAGATCAAGTACGCCCAGGCGGACTGAGAGGAGGTGTTCAGTGAAACGATCGCCAAGCCTGCGCTTGCTCTCGCCGATATATAGGAGTCCACACCTGAAACAGTGGATACAGTAGATGAGGTTGGAGGAAGTGCAAGTGAACCTCTGCCTCACCTGAAAGGACTGTCATCAAAGGGGAGGTACAGGGATAGGTGCTGCAGATCCTGCGGTTGCAGGGGAAAGTACCTGTGGAGGGGGTGGTTTGGGTGGGAATGGATGAGTTAACCAGGGAGTTTCGGAGCCAACGGTCTCTGTGGAAAGCGGAAAGGGATGGAGATGGGAAGGTGGCTAGTGGTGGGATTCCGTTGGAGGGGGAGTTAAAGTGTTTAGCAACCAAGTGATCAGGTAGGTCTAGGCAAACTGAGCGGAGGTGTTCAGCGAAACGATCGCCATGCCTGCTCTTGGTCCCGCCGATGCCATCGTTGCCAGCTGTGTGTGTAGGAAGGAATTGCAGATGCTGGTTTACATCGAAGGTAGACACAGGATGCTGGAGTCACAGGCAACATCTCTGAAGAGAAAGAATGGGTGACGTTTTGGGTTCTTCAACCCTTCTTCAGACTGAGAGTCGGGGCAGAGGTAGACACAGAGATAAGGAAGGGTAAGGTGTGAAAGCGAAGGATCAAAAAAGTCCGAAAAAGGGTCTCGACCCAAAACGTCGCCAATTCCGAGTCTGAAGAAGGGTCTCGACCTGAAACGTCACCAATTCCTTCTCTTCATAGATACTGCCTCACCCGCTGAGTTTCTCCGGCATTAGAGTCAGGACAGAGGGAGACACGGAGATAAGGAAGGGTAAGGTGTGAAAATGAGGCATCAAAAGAGTCTGAAAAAGGGTCTCGACCCGAAACGTCACCAATTCCTTCTCTTCATAGATGCTGCCTCACCTGCTGAGTTTCTCCAGCATTTTGTGTCTAGCATCAAAAGAGATGCTGTTCAAGGCAAAGATTTCAAGGCAAATGTTCTGGTTGTTGTAATCTCTGTTGCCAGCTGGTTGCTAGGGCGCCCCCACAGCGCCGCGCTGCGGCACGGAGGACTAACAGCGGCTCGGTTCTAGGTGTCCGGACCGGGGGGGGGGGGGGGGGAGGACGCAGCGTGGAGGACGGACGCGCTGTCGTCACGCCGCTGATGCAGCTGTCGTCAGGCCCTGCTCTGCTCGCTCTCACAATGGCGGCCGGATCGCCGCAGTTCGCGGGGTAAGGAGCTGCGCCATGTCGCCGGGGCGGGGAGGGGACTGGCCGGTCGGCGGGAGGGAGTGAGGGCGCCCGATCACCCGCCTCGCCTCTCGCTGCCGCATGTCTGGGGGGGAATAGAGCGGGATCGGGAGGCCGGCCGAGACCCCCCCAGTCGCCGTGTCTTTACCCGCGGTAGTCAGTGGTTGTTTGAAACTGTTGGTGCGTCCATGCCGCCTCTTCCCACCTAGGCCCGAGGCCGCGCCGAGCGATCGGTCGGTGTCGCCCTGAGTACAAGCCGGGCCTGGTGACCGGGGTCGGCTCCAGGCTTGGGCCGGGCCTGGTGTCCGGGGTCGATTTGAGCTCCAGCCGAGCCGAGTGGATCAAACAGGCGCTGAGCTGAGAGCCCAGACCGGGCCGAGTGGATCAAACAGGCCGCCGAGCTGAATCGGGTCTTTGCTCCAGTAAACAGCCCGGGCCCGGCTGTTGAGGGCGGCGGGGCAGCTGGCGGGAGTGATCGTGTGCGCAGGAACAGACGGGTCCCGACCCGAAACGTCGCCTATCCATCATGTTCTCCAGAGACGCTGTCTGACGCGCTCAGTTACTCCAGCATGTTGTGTCTTTTTTTTAAATTGTAAATCAGTATCTACAGTACATTATTTCTACAAAAACGGGTTTACATTGAGTCTTAATCAAAATCGGTCCCAGGGTTAATTTCTCTCACCTGCCGCCAACTTCGCACGTTGGTGGGAAAGAGGCGCAATTGGGATGTCTCCCCCTTTATTTTTACACCCCTCGCCCATTTTCCCCGGGTGATCCCCACTGTTTTAAACTCGACTTTGAATGTGAAAGCTTGCAGACACGGCGGCAGTGGGGTACATTTAAAAGGCGTGACGGGAATGAACTTCTATATTTCCCGCTCTTCTATATTTCTTAATATTTGAAATTAATTGTGTTGCAACTAAAAGGGGTGAAGGACTTAAGCACCGAAAATATAAACCATCTCTTTGAACTCTCGAACGAATTGTTTAAAGTTGGTGATCTGATTATTTTTATGATTATGGTAATTAAAAATATGGATGAGCAGAAAAAAAACATTATATGTACTACGTGTGTTATTCTGTAATAAAAATAGTAACTGACGCCCATAGTGTTTCAATATTGGTTTCCTGTGATCGGGTACTGGTTGAATTTTGCCTTTGAGTTATCTTGTTCAAAGTAGCAACAATTATTTGCTCCTTGAAATGAAAAATCTTGATAACATTTGTAGGACAAAATAACTTTTATAAAATCTTATTCCATGATGCAAAACCTTATCTAAATTTAGAATTAAACTTCAGAACAAATTCAACAAAATTACATTATGTTAAACATGGTGAAATGAGATTGGATAATGTGGGATTATGAAATGTCACTCCAGTCTAACAATTTCAGATTATTTCAAATATTAATTTGATTGCATGTTAACATTAGATTGCTTTATTCTAAAAAAAAAAGGATCTGATTTTCTTTAAATATATTTATTTGCATTATTTGTTATTTATCATTCAGGTAACATATTTTCCACTATGCACTAATTTATGGTTGCATTTCAGTGTTTTTTAACTTTTTGTTTTATAATTTCTTTATAAGGTCTAGGTCTTTATTCTCTGGAGCGCAGAAGGTTAAGGGGGGACTTGATAGAGGTCTTTAAAATGATGAGAGGGATAGACAGAGTTAATGTGGACAAGCTTTTCCCTTTGAGAATAGGGAAGATTCAAACAAGAGGACATGACTTTAGAATTAAGGGACAGAGGTTTAGGGGTAACATGAGGGGGAACTTCTTTACTCAGAGAGTGGTAGCGGTGTGGAATGAGCTTCCAGTGGAAGTGGTGGCGGCAGGTTCGTTGGTATCATTTAAAAATAAATTGGATAGGCATATGGATGAGAAGGGTATGGAGGGTTATGGTATGAGTGCAGGCAGGTGGGACTAAGGGAGAAAAGTTGTTCGGCACGGACTTGAAGGGCCGAGATGGCCTGTTTCCGTGCTGTAATTGTTATATGGTTATATGGTTATAATTTATTGAGGAGTGCATTGCAAATCATCCATTAATTTGGGTTGTTAATGCATGAATTCTGAATACAATGATGTGCAAATGTGTTAATATCAATGCATTGTTATGGTGTCATGAATCTGATAGATTTTTGAGGAGGTAACAAAGGTGTTCACTGAGGGGAGGACAGTGGATGTTGGTATAGCATTTGATGAATTCCTTATGATAGGTTGATTCAGAGGATTAAGATGCATGGGATCCACGGTGATTGTTTGGATTCAGAACTGGCATATTCAAAAAAAGGGTGGGTTTGCAGGGCTCTCGCTTAACTATTTTTCCCTGTTGCCAGCTGGGCAACGTTGACAGCTTTTTAGGTTGCCAAATGACAGTTTAGGTGGTCATTTAAGACGGTTTGCATGACGCGTGCGATAATGTGCTCGGATGAAATGCGTAGTTACCAGTCAGAATTATGCTCAATGAAGCCCGAAACTTTGCCTATTTCCTTCGCTCCATAGATGCCGCCGCATCCGCTAGGTTTCTCCAGCATTTTTACCTACATATTATTTCTGCTTCAAATAATTCACAAACTAAACATATTCACCAATCAAGACATGATATATACCACAATGACATGCAGCAAAATTATAATACAATATCTCAACTCTTTTTACACATTGCAATTAATGCAATTTCTATTAGTTCTTTCCACTTCCAAACAAAAATGTGGTTGCATTATTCAGCAAATGATCAACCTGTGTCAATAAATCATGGACCATGCACACTACACATTGATGCAAGCATGTTTTCTGTGAAGGACCGAAAATTACCATGACATGGCCATAGCATGGGTCATTATTGCTATTGGCACAGAAACACTCTGGCTTCCCACATAATTTATCCATAACAAAATATACAGGTTGCAAGGAAATTTCTAAAGGCATTTTATGATAATAGCTGTTAAAACGACTATGCCCATCTGGCAGGTTAAACATTACACTAACTGACAAGTGATTGCGAAAGGACATAACTGCAGAAAATGTTCTTTTGGTAATATGTTTAAAGGTGTCAAAACAAATAATAACATTGTGAATTAAAACACATTTGATTGCATTCCGTTATCAAACATAGTGAATTTTCGCTCTGAAGACCATGAAGCACGTGTTGGTTGGAGTATGTAAAATTGTGAGGGGAGAGCACGGGGGATTCAGTGGTGTTGAATGAGGGATCAGTACGGGATGGATGGGGGGGATCAGTACAGGATGAATGAGGGGTTCAGTACAGGATGAATGGGGATAGACGAAAATGCTGGTGAAATTCAGCTGGTGAGGCAGCATCTATGGAGCTAAGGAAATAGGCAACGTTTCGTGTCGAGACCCTTCTTCAGGCTGTTCCCCCCCCCATTCTTCCTGAATGGGGGGGGATCAGCACAGAATGAATGGGGGGGATCAGTACAGGATAAATTGGGGGGGGGGGTCAGGACAGTGTGGATCGGAGGGTCTGTGCAGGATGAATGGGGGATCACTACCGGTTGAATGAGGGGGATCAGTATGGGATGAATGAGGGGATCAGTACAGGATGCATGTGGAGATCAGTACAGGATGAATGGGAGATCAGTAAAAGATGAATGGGAAGATCACTACAGGATGGATGGGGGGTTTGGTGCAGGGTAAATGGAAGGTGGGTCAGTACGGGATGAATGGGTGGCTCAGTGCAGTATGAATGGGGGGGGGGGAGAGAAGTGCAGGATGGATGGGAAGCGGGGTCAGTACAGGATGAATTGGGGGACCAGTGTAGGATGGATGGGGGGGGGGGGGGGAGGGGTGGCAGGAGAATCAATGCGAGGTGGGCAGGGTGATGAATGGATGGGGGGAGGGGAGCACAGGGGATGTCAGTGAGGACTGAATAGAGGAGGGAATGAGGGTCCCAGGATAAGAAGGGTAGAGGGGGGCGTACGAGAGAGAGAGAGGGGGGGGTGGGAGAGGGGCAGAGGAGGTGGGGAGGAAGGGAGGTCAGCGCTCCTTGGACAGCATCGCCCCGCTGCCTTGGTCGTCCCAGTCCAACGCCAAAGTGCCGCCGCCAAAGGGGGAGGCGGTTGGGAACTCGTCGCCACCGCCTCCCGTCCTCCGCCAGCTGACAGCAAGGTGCGGGGCCAAGCGGTGCAGATACTTCAAAGAACCTATAGTATAGGATCGATCTGTGGTGCAGCTGCTTCAGATGGCAGTAGGAGGCCTCCCCCTCCCTCCCTCCTCCCAGCCTCGGCGTGCGAGAGCGATTATTTTGCAATTTTAACGGGTTTGAAATTAGCGGTTGCCCGGGTGCCAATGGCAACTTATAGTTCTCCCGGGCAACCTAAAAGCCATGCCATTTTGCCTGGCTTGGCAAGTAACCGGGACACCCGCCCGCCACTTTCTCCCTCCCTTTGCATTGTGGGAGTTCTGGCCGCCATTGCTGTCCGGTCGCTGCCTCACCTTGGAAAACAACGCGGAATCACTCCCTGGAGCTGCAGCAAACTCCCTGGAGTAACTTTTGCTTCTTGATTTCCTCGTCCTCCAAAAATATTTGAAATGGGATTTAAACTGGTGGACCCACCACCACCAAACTCTGAAAAATAGCAGCCTATTGCATTTTATCTGTTTATTTATTGTGTATATACATGGTCAATAGTATATAGACACACTGAACTTTTATCTCCTGTTCTGTATTATGTTTACATATTTTGTTGTGCTGCAGCAAGCAAGAATTTCATTGCCCTATCTGGGACACATGACAATAAAACTCTCTTGATTCTTGACTTGGACTTAAGCAAAAAAGGGTTCTTGGGGGAAAAAAAGCTACCTTAAATTTTGTTGCGTCTGGTTGGTACCTATGGTAGGGTGAAGACTATTCCATGCTTTAATTGTGCGGGGTAACTCCATGGAGAAGCCAGCATCTCTGGATAGAAAACATTGGGTGACGCTTCTTTACATTTCCTCTGGTTTTAGTGTTTTTAGTTTAATTTAAAGATACAGCGTGGAAACAGGACTTTTGGCCCACCAAGTCCACGCGGACCACCAATCACCCATGCTCTAGTTCTATCCCACACATCAGCGACGTAATTCAAGAGTGTTTTATTTTCTCATGTCCCAGTTAGAACAATTAAATTCTTACTTGCAGCAGCACAACAGAATATGTAAACATAGTACTCAGTAAACAATGTTATAAACGAGAAAACAAAACTCCATACAGACAGCACCCATGTTCAGGATCAATGCCGGGTCTCTGGCAATTTTAGGCAGCAAATTTATGGCCAATGTACTGCCCCCAATAGCCTTGAACTGAATTAAAACATACAGTAGCTGTAAAGGGGGGCAGAGCATCACTTAGAGATTTAAGACTGAAAATGTATAGTTTATTTTTTTTTTAGTAACCAAAGTTATCAACGTATAATTTTTTGTGTGTTGGAAAATAAAATATAGTGGCACAGCTGGTGGACTTGCTGCCTCACACGCCAGAGATCTGAGTTCGATCCTGTTCTCGGGCACTGTCTGTGTTGAATTTGCACATTCTCCCTGCAAGTGTGTATGTTTCCTCCCACATCCCAAAGACGCATTGGCTTTGTAGGTTAACTTGTCTCTGTAAAATTGCCCTAATATGCAGGGAGTGGGTGAGGAAAGTGGGATAACAGAACTTGTGTGAATGGGTAGACAAAAATGCTGGAGAATTTTTCTTTTCTCTAAAAGATTATCATTGCGCAATTAGCACCCCAAGATCCGTCTGTACATCATTGTTCCTAACAAATACGCACGCAAACAAATGTATGAGATGTTTTTGGATTCAGATCGTCCTATTGTTTTAGATTGGATGGTCTGCCAAAGGTGGGGAAATATAATGTGTTGGAAAGGTGATATTCACAATATTAATAAGCAATTTTGTTGTTCTAGGCGCCGTAGTAAATGGGATTGCCCAGAATCAGTTCCTGTGTCAATGGACTCCCAGATGAACAATTTTTCCGTCACTATGGCACAAGATGGAGGACTCCCAGGTAGCCATTCTTCTCAGTCTTCATCAGACGCATTGGATGCAGCTTCAGCAGCAGCCGCCAGGATTAATGCCATGTTGATGGCAAAAGGGAAACTGAAGTTGCCGCAGACTCCAAGTAACAGAGTAAGTAAGGTTTTTCAATTAAGTGCACAGTGACATTCTATATCTGGCCGTGTGAAATGATAACATTCTGTTACCTGAAGTCAGCTTGGCTATATTTCAGCATCTGAACAATGTTTTTCATGGCATTTATGAGGAACATAATGTACCATTGTGAACTTCATATTCTGTTTATGTATTACCATACAAAAAAGCAAGCAAGTTTCTTCTTTGCACTACCAGCTCACTTATTTGTACATAATTTTAAATTTGATTAACATAACACATTTACATATATTTCTTCCAGTGCATCGATAAAATCATAGAATAGTACATCACAAGAATACGAACAATACATTACAAGAACAGGTCCATTGGCACCCAATGTCTGTGACGAACATGATGCCTAGACCATATTTTATCTGCATATAATCCATATCCCTCCATTCCCTGCATATCTATATGCCTATCAAAAAGTTTCTTAAATGCCACTCTCGTATCTGCCTCAAACACTAGCCCAGGGCATTTTTTAATTGCCCTGCACATCTCCTTTACACTTTGCCCCTCTCACTTTAAAGCTATGCCTGCTCGTATCTGATTTTTCCATCCTAAGAAAAAGGTTCTGTCTATCCTATCTATGCCTCCGATCATTTTATATACTTCTACCAGGTCTCCCTGCAGCCGTTGATGTTCATGGGGAAACAATCCAAGTCTGTCCCTCCCCTCCCTGTAGCTAATATCCCTTGATCCAGCCGCCATCCTGGTAAACCTCCTCTGCATGTTCTCAAAAGCCTCCACATCCTTCCTGTAATGGGGTGATCAGACTGTACTCAATACTCAAAATGCAGCCTAACAATAGACAATAGGTGCAGGAGTAGGCCATTTGTCGGTGCCAGTCGGCGTCCCCATCCTTGTTGTCAGGGTAGGACTGATGCATTTGCAGATGTGTTCAGTTAGAAGTGCTGAATAGATGACCCATCTCAGACCTAAGAGCCCACTATTACAGAATCCAGTCTTTAATTAATTCAGTTCACCATGTGATATCGTGAAAGAACTGAGTGCGGTAAGGATGTGGGACCAGACAATATTTTACTCACTGAATTAATGCACTCCAGAACTAACTGTGCCTCTAGCCTCTGTTGTAGCCGTGGAGGAGCAGCTTGGCACCTATCTAGCAATGCACAGGGCCTGAAGAAGGGTCCCGACCCAAATCATCACCTATGCATGTTTCCAGATATGCTGTCAGACCCCCCCCCAGAGTTACTCTAGCACTTTGTGTCTATGTTTGGTATAAACCACCATCTGCAGTTCCTTGTTTCTAAAGGTGTTCGAGAAGATTGCCCCCTCCCATTTTATTAATGACATTTAATGATGGACAATAAATGCTAACCTAGCTGATGATGCTCAATTCCCAAAAATAAATTGATCACTTACCGCAAAAAGCAGTTCTAAAATTGAAAATAAATTAGGTTGTATGATCCTAGTCAACTATTGAATGCGGCTATGTGAAATGATTGACATGGAAAATAATAAGATGAGTGTCTTAAAGACAGCCAGGGTGGCAAAGTAAACAATATTGTAAATAGCATAACAATGGTAAAATGTCAAAATGTTGGACGAAATATTAAAAAATAGCAAATGACAGCCAAAGAGTTATTAAGGTGATAAAAATAGAATATGAGACAAAGTTAACCATAAATGTAAAACAATGTTTCTCAAAATACTTAATGAAAGTTAGGTGTACAATGGTCCTAAAGAAAACACTTAAAGGTAAAGGTCATAAGTGATAGGAGTAGAATTAGGCCATTCGGCCCGTCAAGCCTATTCCACCATTCAATCATGGCTGATCTATGTCTCCCTCCTAACCCAGAAAATTCCAGCTAGTTAGCGTAACATGTCATGGGGAAAATAAAGGTGGAGCAGGACACTTGGGAAAATGGACGGTAACAGGATAAAGCCAACATGGTTTGGTAAAATCCTGTTTGTTCAGTTTATTAGAGTTCCTTGAAGAAGCAATGTAACATGGATAATGGGGAACTAATGGATGTACCCAACCTCATTTCCAGAGAATATCAACAAGATGTCACATCAAAGATTATTGCAGAAAATAAAAGTGTTTGTTTGTGTTTAGAAGTTGGTGGATAAAAGATTGACTACTTAACTAGTAGCAGAGTGGGGTTAAAAGTTCGTTTTATCTGGTTAAATATGACATGATGAAAGAATGGGTCGACTGGGCTTGTATTCACTGGAATTTAGAAGGATGAGAGGGGATCTTATAGAAACATCAAATTGGACAGGCTAGATGCAGGAAAAATGTTCCCGATGTTGGTAGAGTCCAAAACTAGGGATCACAGTTTAAGAATAAGAATTAGGACTGAGATGAGGAAATACTTGTTCAGTTGCGAATTTGTGGAATTCTCTGCTGCAGAATGCAGAGGAGGCCAATTCACTGGATGTTAGATTTAACTCTTAAGGCTAAAGGAATCAAGGAATATGGGGGGGGAAAGCAGGAACGAGATACTGATTTTAGATGATCAGCCATGAACTTATTGAATTCTGGCTCAAAGGGCCTACTCCACCTATTTTTCTATGTTTCCAAATTGTGTGTTATAGGGATCATTACTTCTAATTCTCATAAATGAAGGGATCAGTGGTCTGGTTGCTAACTTTCCTGGTAACTCAAATTGGTAGGAAACTAAGTTGTAAAGAAAATACAGGAATGGGACAAGGAATATAGATAGTTAAAGTGAGTAGGCAGAGATCTGGCAAATTATTTAGAATGTGGAAAAAATAAATGGTTTATTTTAGTTTCGCAGGAAAAAATAAAGGTGAAGTTGTTGTACAAATGTTGAGACATTAAAATGCTGCAGAGGGATCTGTGTGCCCTAGTGCAGTGCTTCTTAAACTATTTCAGTGTCATTTACCCTTGAGTCTCTTCACAAAATTTATTTCACCCTCGACTAAATTTTCTTGTGTTTTTGGGTAATTTTCGTCTTATTCTCCCTTGTGTATAATTTTATATATAATTGATTTTGTCACATGAGCAAAAAGCATGAATTAACTAATTTCTTAGGTGTTTGTTTTATTCAACCTTTTGAACATCCTAAAAATATGTAAAGAAAACTAGTAGATATGTTACAAAACTTACCTTGAGCGGTGCTGCAGTTCTGCCACTCCCCGTGTGCGCGACTTTGGCGCCTTTCAGAGGGGGACGGGTTTAAAATGCCGTTTTTCTCCAGACAGTTCAAATCGATCCATCTCAGGGAATTTTGTTGCTAAAGAGAAATCGCTCCGACATTTATTTTATGAAGGTATTTTTAAACTACACTAGATCATTTATTTGCTAGAGTAATTTAAAAATAATCTTCTAAAGCCGTGAACGCCGACAACGGGAAGGATTTTACGTAGAGGATAAAAGAAGGTACACAATTTATTTTTACATAAAAACGTGGTTCTTAGGAAGCATTTAATCAAATTTTCATGTTGCGAAAAGGGGACAAAAAATATATACGAACCGGCAGTGTTTTTCCTGCCGACTGTGGGTTAAATTCACCGCAAACCGCTAAAACCCACTTGCAAGTTGATTTAAATGGCCATTAATTTACTGGAATTAAACACTAAATTCCTTCCATTTGGCCTATAAATTCATGAAAATGAGATTTAAAAATCATGTTATATTGTGAATTATTGTGTGAATGTTATTTGGACACTTAGGCAATTTAATAATTTTTATCTTTTCTTAAGAAATGGATAGATGTTGATATCTAGTAATTGAATTTTGTAATTAGCTACAATTAGGTAACTAACTAATTATATGCTTTAATTTTAGGTCATCCAAGTAAGATTGTTTCACATTTGTTTCAGAATGCTTCAATCTATAATAACTAAACATTTCATTGAGTTCTCTTAATTTTTAAGAAAGTTATGGACTTTTGACTGTCCTAGATCACGGCTTTCGAGTTAAGTCAATGGAAAGGCAATGGGGAACAAGATGCTATTTTCCGAGTATGAAAATAACCATAACCTTTTTAATACTGAAGATATGAAAGTGAATTAGGTGTCAAATTAAACTTATTTGTATGCTTTATCTGATGGGATAAATTGCAGACTTGATTTTTTTAAATCTCAAAATTTTGTAACATTGCTAAAACTAGGAGTGAAAAAAGGTTTAATTACCAATGGAGTTGGAAAATCATTCTATTAGAATGATAAAAAACCATTCCATCGTCTAAACCAGGGGTCGGCAACCTATGGCCCCCGTGCCGAATGCGGCCTGCAACCCAAAATCATCCGGCCCGCAGGCTGATTTTTCTCCCCCCCGTAATCATCCGGCGCACCGAGCGCGGCCGAGCTCTGGGTGTATCGCATCCTGCGCAAAGCTGCCGGCACGGCCAAGCACATTCTGTGAACATGTTTAAGAAGGAACTGCAGATGCTGGAAAAATCGAAGGTAGACAGGGTCAAGGATTGTATGAGGCTGCCTCACCTGCTGAGTTTCTCCAGCATTTTTGTCTACCTTCTGTGAACAGGTGATTTGGTGCCTGCCATCCGGGGTGGGATGGGGGCGGATCCATGTGTACGTGTGATAGATGTGGCCCGCCATCTGCTCAGAGACATGCGCCCTGGCCCCTATGCAGAACAAGGTTGCCAACCCCTGGTCTAAACACTGGGCTTCAGCCCATCCCACCCTTTCGGGCTTTGATTACTGCAGTTTCTTTCTTGGAAAACTAGCTCAAAAAACCATGGAGTATGTAAATTGGCAACACAAAGTATAGTTATAGTTCAACAGTTGCCTACGGCAATCCTCCTGTGTTGCCATTTATAAATTTTTGATCCCAGTTGCTCTAGTCTTCCCTAAAAGGTTATGTTACAGTAAATTTGGGAAATATCCAGCTACTTTGAAATTAGAAAACCATAGGTAGAGAGAGAAAAAACATATCAAATTTCCAGCTTTAATGGCAATAACCATATAACCATATAACAATTACAGCACGGAAACAGGCCTTCTCGGCCCTTCCAGTCCGTGCTGACCATTTATTTTCCCCTAGTCCCATCTACCTGCACTCAGACCATATCCCTCTATTCCCTTCCCGTCCATATACCTATCCACGTTACTTTTAAATGTTAAAATTGATCCTGCCTCCACCACTTCTGCTGGAAGATCATTCCACACAGCCACCACTCTCTGAGTAAAGAAGTTCCCCCTCATGTTACCCCTAAACTTCTGTCCCTTAATTCTCATGTCATGCCCTCTTGTTTGAATCTTCCCTACCCTCAATGGGAAAAGCTTATCCACATCAACTCTGTCTATCCCTTTCATCATTTTAAAGACCTCAATCAAGTCCCCCCTTAACCTTCTGCGCTCCAAAGAATAAAGACCTAACTTGTTCAACCTTTCTCTGTAACGTAGTTGCTGGAACCCAGGCAACATTCTAGTAAATCTCCTCTGTGCTCTTTCTGTTTTGTTGACATCCTTCCTATAATTAGGCGACCAAATAAGGATGCAATGCCTTTTTTAAGTATAGAAAAATATATATAAATATCTGAATAAATGAAGTAATTCACCATTCATTCACCCCTCTAGTTTAATTCACCCCAAAATAATTTCAATCGCCCTTGGGTGACCATTTTCACCAGTTTAAGAAGCACTGCCCTAGTGCATAAAGGTTAATATGCACACACCGTAAGGAATTAAAAAATGAATGGATCAATTTACTGCTAGAGGCATTAGGTATAAAAGTAGGGTGATTTGGTTCTGTAATATGAAGCATTGATGAAACCATATCTGAAGTACCGTGTGCAATATTGGTCTCCTTATCCTTACTAAGGATGTTAATATGTTAGCAGTTTAGAGAAAATTTACTGGAGCGTTTTTTAAAATGTGAGGATTGGGTAAACTCATATTGGCCACAGTTTAGAAGAAAGACAGAGGACTTGATTGAAACAGAATTTTTGGACGTGTCTTGAAGGGTGGATGTGGATAGAATGTTGATTCTGGTTGTAGGGGGCATTGTTTAAAAATAAGTGGTTAACTAATTACGATGATGAGGGAAAGTTTTCTGTAAAAAAACAATGCAAAGTACTGGAGTAACTCAGTGGGTCCCGCAGCATCTCTGGAGAACATGGACAGGTGACCCATCTTCAGACTAAACCCGCCCGATTTGAAACGTCATCAATGTATGTTCTCGAGAAATGCTGCCTCGCCCGCTCAGTTACTCCAGCACTTAGCGGCTTTTTTTGTGCGGCAGCATCTGCAGTTCTCGATGTCTTAAAGTTTTTTTGTAACTTGGTGACTAACCATGAGGAAATGAATGAATTTAGTTAATTAAAATAGATAATACTTGTTTCAGAATTGCACAATTCGCTAATTTTGATGACTTTTCTTTCTAGTCAAAGTCTTCAAAGTCGTCATCACATCAAAAGAACAAAGATGATATGGTGGTTGCAGAAATTGAAATTAATGATGTTCCTATTGTATGTAGAAATTTGCTTACGAGAGGCCACACTCAAGATGAAGTAAGTAATGAGCATCTTGATTTAACCTTTGAACAGTTCATGCTTAAGTTATGAATGTATGTTTAGAGGGGTTCTTCTGTGTGAAATATGGATGCATGTGCACGACAACGATGAACTAAACCTGTGTGTATTTGGGTTGATGTGTGTTCAATCCATGGTATAGCTTTTGTCTAAACACAGACCAAAGAGTTTAAATGTATAAAATTATTTTGGGAGTGACCACTCTAGATATCAAGTAGCTCAGATAAAAATGGAATGAATATGCGGGGTTTGAAGTAATATCTTGCAAAAACAGTAGATGGTTGTACTTGTTGGAAGATTATTCACTCAAGTCCTAGGAGTTCCTCAAGGCAATGTCGAAGGTTCAACCACCCAACTACTCTCATCACGTTAAAAGTGAAGATGTTTGCTGATAGTTCCATTGTATTCAGTTTGATTCGGAATTTGTCAGACACCGAGTCTGAAAATGATTCACTTTTAATAGTAGCGTTCATGTTTACTTTTCAATATTTTCCTGTTTGTGAAAAGGACAGTTATGACCTATGAGCCAGTTGGCCTACACTACCTGTTTAGGCTCTTAAAAAGTGAATTGATAACATTGGAATCTCCTTATATCCCTTTTGCTCTACAGATAAACAAAATTAGTGGCGCTGCTGTTTCTACCAGGGGACGATTCATGAATGCAGATGAAAAACAAATGGCACTACAAGGGTAAGCATTTTTTTACATTTTGTATTTTATTTCAGAACTGTGACTCTAGTACTCCAGGACAAATGATATCTTCCTTGATATAATCAGTGTGCCTTATTTTAAACTAATTAGACCTTAATGGAGTGATTCACTGTCAAATATATTCTAAACTGAAAATGCTTGTGCGTTTTTTAAATAAATCTTTGGTGAAGAGAAGTTGGAAGTTACATGTTCATTTAATTTCATTTTTTATGAAATATAATGGATGGAAGTTGCAGGAGGCATCATGGGAGAAAGTGTACAGATAATACTGGACAGAGAAAGAAGCCAAACCCGAGTACAATAGATAGAGTAAAGAGAAAGATACAGAATATAGTTCTCAGTATTATAGTGCAATCGTACTAGAGACAAGGTCCAATTTTGGCAATGAAGTAGAGGAAAATCAGACTGTATCCTAGCTTGTGGAAGGATTGTTTAGAAGCGTGATAACAGAGGCGAAGACCTGTTCCTGGGTCTTAAAGGTCTGATTATGTTGGCTGCTTTCCTGAGGCAGCGTGAACTGTAGATGGAGTCATTGGTGGATGGACTTGGCTACATCATCAAATCTCTGCAGTTTTTTGCATTCTTGGGCACAGCTGTCCCCAAACCAAGCTGAAATGCAATCTGACAGTATGGTCTCTATTGTGCATCTGTAGATATTTGTAAGTGTCATTGGAGACATGCTGAATTTCCTCAGTCTCCTGAGGAGTTAGAATCGTGGCGTGCCTTCTTGGCTGTCGCCTCGAGTTGGCTAGTTCATGACAAATTTTTGGTAGTATTTACACCAAGGAACTTGAAGCTCTCGACCTATTCCACAACGGCACCATTGATGCTGTTTGAGGCGTGTACTCCACCACGATTCCTGAAGTTTCTTAATACATCCTGACATCTCTTAATAAGTGAGCAAAGATAGTCCAGTATCACATCGTAGTTTTGAATGAGAAAAGATATTCGTTCAGCTCATTTGACTTTCTGGAATACTACCGTGCTATCTTTGCATACAATGTTTATTTTCTGAAATAGATTTGGTATCCCGTCCCCAAATATCTTACGACAAGGTAAATGTATTCATCGCCTCCAGTATGATGATAGCTTTTGAAAAATCTTTCCAGATCCACTTGAATCTGCAACAACCTTCCTACATTGGTGTGTTTGCTGGATTAACACCAGTTTACTTGTAAGTGTGCAGAAATTTGGTTGATGGTCTATTAGGGGTGCACAAAGAAGAGAAAAGCACAATATTACTTAACTGGAACGATGCCACAGAATGCTGCAGTGTGGAGGGATCTAGTTTCCCCCTGTTAAAAATGTGGAAATTAGCTTGCATGTACAGGAAGTAATTATAAAGGCAATTTGTATGTTGATCGATATTGCAGATGAAGAAAGGAAACCAGTCTTGTTACAACTTTACTGGGTTTTGGTGAGACCACACTTGGAGTACTACTTATAGAGCAAATGTGCCGGGATATTGCAGACAACTGCAGGTCAAATAAGGTTGTTGTTGTAGTAGGGGATTTCAACTTTCCCAAAATAGACTGGGAAAATCATAGCGTGAAGGGTTTAGATGGGGTGCAATTCCTCAAAAGTGTTCAGGAGAGTTTTCTTAAGCAGTATGTGGAGGCCCCCACATGTATTGGGAAATTGGTAAGGGCAAGTTAATGAAGTGTGTGTGGAGGAGCCTTTTAGGACAAGTGACCACAGTTCGATTAGGTTTAAGATAGTTCTGGATCGGGACGGAGAGGGTCCACGTGTTAAAATGCTCAACTGGGGTAAGGCCAACTTTGAGAGTATGAGAGAAGGTCTCGCTCAAATTGACTGGAGCAGGTTATTTGAGCGGTAAGGAACATCGGCCAAGTGGGATGTTTTTAAAAGTGTTCTGAAGAGAGCTCAGGATGTGTACGTCCCCGTTAGAGTGAAGGGTGCTTCTCAGAATCAAGGCCTGTGACGAGTGGTGTGCCACAGGGTTTGGTGCTGGGTGTCACTAGCACCAAATATCTACATGTCATCTACATCAATGATTTGGATGAGAACATACAGGGCAAGATTAGCAAGTTTGCTGATGATACATAAGTTAGTGGTTTTGTAGATAGTGAAGATGGTTGTGAACGATTGCAGCAGGATCTAGATCAATTGGCCAGGTGGGCAGGGGAATGGCTGATGGAATTTAATACAGAGAAGTGTGAGGTGTTGCATTTTTGAACGTCGAACAATGGCAGGACCTACACAGTGAATGGTAGGCCTCTGGGTAGTGTTGTAGAGCAGAAGGATCTAGGAGTACAAGTGTATGGTTCCACGAAGGTCGAGTTGCAGGTAGATAAGGTGGTCAAAAAGGCACTTTGGCCTTCATCAGGGGCGCCGTACGATTGACAGCCCTGCCAACTGTTTTTTCGTCTTTTTAAAATTTTATTTTTAGTGTGTGTTAAAAGTTTGTGCAAAGGAGGGGGAGGGGTCGGGGGGAACTTTTTTTCTCTTCCGTTTCATACCTTGCCCGAGATGCGATTAATTTTCGCATTGCATTATCTGGTCAGCTCTGCGGCCTACCATTAATGGAGCTGGAGGCCTCCTCTGACTGACCTTGGGCCCCACTGCGGGATGTGGACTTGCATCGGAGTCGATTCCTTGTCTGGGATCGCTCCAACTGCGGCCTGCGGTCTTTACAATGGGAGCTTGTAGTCTCGGGAGAGGCCGTGGATGTCGGGAGCTGGTTCGACCAGCGCTGACGTGAGGTTCGATCGTCCGGCGTGGGGGAGCTGACATCCCCCGATGCAGGAGCAGATCGCCTCGATGCGGAGGGCCGGCCACGGGATTCTAGATCGCCCCGTCAACAGAGGGCTCGAGGCCCCCGACCGCGGGAGAGCAAAGGAAGAGATTGAACTTTCTTCACCTTCCATCACAGAAAGGAATGTGGAGGAGTCTCTGTGATGGATCTTTATGTTAAAATGTGTTCTGTGTGTGCGCCGTTGCTTTTTATCTAGATGACCGACTTGGCAAATTAAATTCCTCGAATATGTTGCAACACATACTTGGCTAATAAAGTATTATTGTGATTGTGATCAGTCAGAGTATTCACTATAGAAATAGGGAGGTCATGTTGCAGTTGTATAAGACGTTGGTGAGACCGCATTTAGAATATTATGTTCAGTTTTGGGAACCAGGTTATAGGAAAGATATTGTCAAGCTTGAAAGGGTTCAGAAAAGATTTACGAAGATGCCCAGAGTCTCTTACTCAGAGTTGGGAAATCGAGGACCAGAGGACATAGGTTCAAGATGAAGGGGAAAAGATTTAATAGGAATCCGAGAGGTAACATTTTCACACAGAGGGTGGTGGATGTATGGAACAAGCTGCCCGAGGAGGTAGTTAAGGCTGGGACTATGCCATTGTTTAATAAACAGTTGGACAGGTTCCTGGATACGACAGGTTTGGAGGGTTATGGACCGAGCGCAGGCAAGTGGGACTCGGGTAGCTAGGACATTGTTGGCCAGTGTGGGCAAGTTGGGCCGAAGGGCCTGTTTCCACACTGTATTAATCTATGACTATTTCTGACTCTATCTAATTGCATATTTAAAGAGAACAATTCAGGGAGGGTTCACTAGATTGGTTCTTGGGATGAAGAATTTGACAGGAGGAATGATTGATGAAGTTGGACCTGTGCACACTACAGTTTGAAAAAGTGAAACATGATACTGACGGGAGAAGACAAAGTGCTGGAGTAATTCAGCGGGTCTGGAAAACATGGGTAGTTGACATTTCGGGCTAGGGCTCTTCCTCCGACTGAAGCAGGCTACTGACCTGAATTGTCACCTCTCCGTGTTCTCAGTGCATGCTGCCTGACCAGCTGAGTTACTCCAGCACTTTGTCCTCTTTTGCAAGCCAGCATCTGCAGTTCTTTGTTTCAACAAAGGACCTGACATGATTGATGATGAGGGCTGCTTCCACATGTGGGCAAACATGGGACCAAAAGACAGAGTTTCAGATTATGGTGTCATTTATTTAAAAGGGAAATTAGGAATTTCTGCGTGTTAGTTTTCTAATCCACAGAATTGTGGAGGCTGAATCATTGAATGTCTTCAAGACAGAATAGTCACACTTTTTGTTCTGTAAGTGAGGAAAAGGAAATGGAGAATGGGTAAGAAAATGAACTTCAGGCTAAGTTTAGATCAGCCATGATATTGTTGAAGTCCAGAACAAGCATTAGACTTTTTAAGTTTGCTTATTATTTTGTGTACCTCTTCAGATCTTTCCATTGTATGGTGTATTACATCTGGTACGATTTATTTCTCATTTGGATACCCGCTGACTAATTGCGTTCAGGTGACCCCCATATTACGATATGGGGGAAGGGATGTGACGTTTCTGGAAAGTGGTTCACTTTGCGATTCTTCTGTGATGAACATTTTGTCATCCTTGCACGTGTCAAGAAATGTGAATTGAAAAACAATACATTTTGTTTATTTTCTTTTCCTCTCATGAATTTTCTGAGAGTGAATTTTATTGCTTATCTCAAGGTTTTGGGTGAAATCTGTAAGGGCTAATTTCAGTTTCCTTACAACCATAACATGACTTGACTACTTATTTGATAAAATTACATACCTGTGTTACAAGGGGCATTAAGACCTCCATATTTGGTATGACGCACAATGTGAAAGGAAATATTAAAATCAGCAGTAATATAAAGTTTAAAGATGGATATCATTTGAGCTCTTTATTGCAATTCAGGCAAATATGACCCAGAAACATATTTTGTAAATGAAGATGTAAACTTAATACTGTTGTCATATTTATAGTTATACGCCAAAGATATCAGTATTGTTTATATAGTAGCATCCTTAACTCCAGTTGTGAGATGAAGTCCTATTGAAGATTCACTTATGAATTCTAGGGAAGGCTTCCAGTGAATCAACCCACTGCACTGATGGAGGTCAAATGTTAAAGGCCCATCAGCCCTATTTGGTGCCATTAATGGTCCCATAGAATGTCAAAGGAGAGCAGTAAAGCCTGATCAACTTTGCAATTGCACTTGCAATCAGCATCACAAAAACAGATAATTTGGTGCTTGGTGTGTTATGTAGATTGGCTGTGACATTATCCTATATTCCAATTTCAGAAATATATGATTGGCTTTTAGAACATTCTTGATGTTGTGATTGGTGCTATGTAAATGTAAATTACTTGGTCCAAAATGTTTTTATTTGGAAGCACGTTTGTGAAATTTACTGATTGTTACCTCAGACAGGATGTTGCTCTGGCAAATATTTGTCCATTGAAACAACATCTCTAAAACAAGATAATTTAGTCATTGGTCATTTTTCTGGGCCGCACCTGCGTTTCCCACGTCACAACAGCGTGCTTCTAAAGTACCTAATTAGCGACGATACACTTTGTGACGAGGTGGGGTTGTGAAACTTTACTGAAGCTAATCCTTTGTGACGAGCTGAGGTATTTGTAGATAATTCAAAGAGATAACTAGAATTATACTTGTTTCGTTTATAAATGGAACTTAACTGTTGTAATACTTTAGCAGTACTTAAACTAAAGCACTATAAGTCAATAATTTATCTTTCTTTAGGGACCGACCCCTCTACCTTTGCATACAGGCACAGACGCAGAAGAGTGTGGACAGTAAGACTTGTTGAAATTGCTACGTGTCTACTTTTCACTGGTTAAAATTCAATTATTTTTGTGTCACTTGAACAATGGTTGCTATCTGATTATTAAAGTTACAGGGCATAAATAACATCTATTTTTGTTTATAATAAATGGATAGATTTTAATTACCATAACTTAGGTTATTATGATCTATATATTTTTTCTTTCTTGTGAATGTTCCGTTCTTTGTGGGACTATAGTCCCATGGAGCCATTAACCCCCAAATGGTCATTATTTTTACAGGGGACTGACTTTGAATGTCAGCAGGATGCTCAAAATCATTTAGGCCGAGTTTAATTTGTTTAGATTAGAGATACAATGTGGGAATAGTCCGTGCCAACCAGCGATCCCTGTACACTAGCACCATCCTACACATTAGGGACAATTTACAATTGTTACCAAAGCCAATTAAACTAAAAAACAGTTAGTTTTTGGAATGTGGGAGGAAACCAGAGCACTCTGGGGAAACCCACGCGGTCACGGGGAGAACGTACAAACTCCATACAGACAGCACCCGTAATCAGGGTCGAACCCAGGTCTCTGGCGTTGTAAGACAGCAACTCTACTGCTGCTCCACTGTGCCGCCCCAAATTCATTTTGCCGAGGTTTGTGGACTCAGGAGCAGCATCCACGGTTGATATTTTACCCTTGTTCATGACAACTCTTGGGTTACTATCACCCCACAAAATAACCTTCAGCCCCGAGTGAACTTAGCTAACCGTAAACAGGAGAAGAACAAATCCATCTTGGCTGAAACGGTCAGTCGGAAAACCTGCAAAGACTGGCTCAGCTTTTAAATTGTGTGTAATGTTGGACATAAAAGTGTGGCGTGAACTGTCATTTCAAATATCAGATTGAATTCTTATCACAAACTTTGGAGGATCAGGTATTGGGTCAAATGGCATGGACACTGCACATTTTGGCTCACGGAATCACTGCTCACCATCAATTACCCGTTTGCACTAATCCCACTTTTTATTTGCCCCATATTCCCATTATCACCAAGAAACCATTTAATGTACCAATGTGCATGTTTTTGAAACGTGGGACGAAACCTGAGCACCACACAGTCGCAGCGAGAACATGCGAACTCCACAAAGTCAGCATCGGAGGTCAAGATTGAACCCAGGTCACTGCAGCTGTGAGACAGTAGCTCTCCACTGTGATGGTGATCGATAATAATAGACCTTTCACATCAATTTCTACTAGGAAAAGTAACATCTTTCATTTTTCAGATGTCAAAGGATTTCATATACAGTAGAGATACTGCTGCTTTTGAAGATGATGAGCACCATGTTCATCTTTAAATTAAAAATAAAAACCATTGAATTTGTTACTAGGTTGCATCTTAAAAGCAGGTTTTTCAGTAATGCAAACCTGCTGATCAACTACTGTGATAGTATAATCAGTCCAGCAGATCAACTGTCTGTTAATACAGTAGATTTGACAGCATCTGTTTGGATTTGTAGGAAACTTTTTGTGAGCATTCATAGAAATGTTTCACCGTAGTTACTCGATGTACCATTCTTTTAAAAAAATGATATGCGTAAACTACAGCTTTTTTTTCCTCCATCTCAGGGGCCGTGAACAGGATCAAAGAGATTATTGGTGAAGCACTAGCAAAAGAAGCCATTAAGCAGCCACTTCCACCTGTGGTGACCTCCACTGCAAGAAGCAGTCCAATGACTGCACATAACTCTCCATTCAGCACTTTGCCTCAGTTACAGCCAGGGGTACGTATGATTTCACCTAAATTGGGTATTGTGGTTGGAGTGTATATTTGTTCACAATTTATATTATTGTGAGTGTGACAGCATAATACAGTACTATTCTACAGATTTGCTTAAAATTAGTGGAAATTACAAAAAATATGAGGTGTCACAACCAATTTCCAGAATACTTTGATGTTCATAATTACACAAAATGTACACTCTGAGGTCCGGTAAATTACAGCTACCTCTTGTTATTAGGGTCTTTGTGAAGATGTATAAATCCATCAGTAATTGCATTTTTATTTTTATTTTGAGAAAAATGGGCTAAAAGTAAATATCAAAAGTTGCACAGAGAAAGTTTCCCACCGGAAATAAGTGGGAAATAATTGATCTTTTGATTGGCCTTGGCATATCCAAATGCAGAGTTGAGCTTTCTTGTCGTATTGAAATGCTGCTTTAGCACCAATCCTTAAAAGGGACTTCAAATGACATGTGAAATGTGAAAATGTTTGTTACCAAATGTTGCATTTTCCAAAGATTTATCAGCGCCAGCGACCCAAGTTCGATCCTGACCTCGGGTGCTATCTAACTGGAGTTTGCACTTTCTCCCTGTGACCGTGTGGGTTTCCTCCGGGTACTCCGGTTTCTTGCCACATCCCAAAGGCGTGTGGGTTTGTAGGTTAGTTGGCCTACTAAAGGCCTCTAGTGATTAAGGAGTGGATTCGAAAATGGGATAACATTGAATATGTTAACTCATAGTTACCATAGAACTAGTGTGTTCGGGTGATTGATGGTCAGTGTGAAATTAGTAAGCCGAAAGGCCTGTTTCTACACTATCTCCAAATTAAACTACAAATTTAATTATGAACAAAAGTGAATTCTTGGGTTCATTGAGCGTGGCAATTCTCAGAGCAATCCCATCAGCCCTGCATGATTGACCTGCTTAATCTCCCTGAAGCGTATTCTTTCCTTCCTGGTCATCAAACTCTGTTAACCACCCAACATACGGGATACGGGAGGAGACTGAAGTTTCTGGGGGAAACCCGCATGGTCACAGCAATAACATGTAAATTGAGAGGAGGCCAAGGAAAGCTCCTACAGAAGATAGACACAAAAAGCTGGAGTAACTCAGCAGGACAGGCAGCATCTCTGGAGAGAAGGAATGGGTGACTTTTCAGGTTGAGTCGATCCTACAGAAGTGTATATGATCATGAGGGGAATAGATAGGGTTGATGAAAAGTCTTTTACCCAGAGCAGATGAATCTAGAACATGGGTTTAAGGGGAGAGGGGAAAGATTTAATTGTAGCCCAAGGGGCAATTTTTTCACACAGAAGGTCGTGGGTATATGGCACGAGTTGCCAGAGGAGTTTGTTGAAGCAGGTACCGTAGCATATTTAAAAGACATTTGGACAAGTGCATGGATAGGAAAGGTTTAGTGGGATATGGGCCAAATGTGGGCAAGTGGGACTGGTGTAGTAGATAGGGCATCTTGCTTGGATCGTAGGACCTGTTTCTCTTCTGCATGACTGCAGGAAGATGGAGTATGAGACCACATAACAGAACTGGAGTGAGCAGATACAAGTAATGGGATGATAATAAATGTTGTCTTTGCCAGATGTTATGGAAACGGAATAAATTAACACATATACATAGATTGTGTTGTTAGAAATCATACATTGTTCTTATGCTGGGATATGGATTGGTGAAGATCTTGTGTACCAGTTTATTGCTTTTTTTTAACTTCTTACACTATCTTTTATAAGAACAAATTAATGCCATTAGCATTGAATTGGTAAAATTAAGTGACTGTAAGGCTAATGAGAGTGATTGAAAATACTTCCCTTTCCGTTATGTTAATCTGGATAATTCACGACTCGCGTAGCTTGCTGTAGGCCAGCTTTGCGTTGCATTTTTTTCTGGCCTCGCATCAAACAATACAAAGGTATTGCTGGGAAAAAAAAGTGGACTTTTTTGCACAAAATGTGAATGTTATTTTCATGCTTCTACTTGGTACTTCACAACAGAGAAAACAGTTTTAGAAAGTAATCGGCAGAGTTAAGTGTATTTGTGGTCACCTTATTCTGTGTACCAAGAATCTCAACATTGAAATGCATTTTTTTGTTTTTGTTTTTTGTTACAGATGCATTTTGTTCAGGACAAAATCTTTGTAGGTTTAGAGCATGCGCCTCCAAATTTCAATGCGAAAGAAAAAGTGGAGGGCCCAGGGGGGTCATTTCTGCAGCACATTCAGAATGAAACGGGAGCCAAAGTTCACCTGCGGGGCAAAGGGTCAGGGTTCATTGAACCAACGTCGGGACGAGAGGCATTTGAACCAATGTATATTTATATCACGTAAGTTTAACTTCTTAAACTGAAAGCAAAATTACTACTAACAGATTTCTGGGAGAGTGGATTATTGTACTGCAGCTTAGTTCTACTGCTATTTTAACATTGAACTGTTATAGAGTAACACTCGTGGAGCTTGTCACTATGCAGAAGATAGACACAAAAAGCTGGAGTAACTCAGCGGCACAGGCAGCATCGCTGGAGAGAAGGAATGGGTGACATTTCAGGTTGAGACACTATGCAGGGCAGGTTATTCAACTTGGCTTCCCATTTGTCACTAAAAGTTTGCTTCCACTATCACTGGTGCACTCGAACTACAGCGTGCACTGGCTACAAGATGCATAATAGCAACTCGCTTCTGTTTTCTTCGGCAGCAACTTGGCAAACCTCTTGTCATTACTACCCAGGAGGCAAGCTGCACGCTCCAGCATCATTTCCACCAACTGATAGTTCCCTAGTAAATCACACAGCATCTTGACTGAGCAACACGTTGCCCTTCCTTTATCATCAGAGAGTCAAAATCCTTGGAATACCCAACTATATGTACTGTGGGCTGCTTTCACCAAATGGACTATCGAGCTTCAAATGGTTGACATATTAATCTTAATAAAAGGTAATTAGGGATGAGCAATAAATGCTGGCCTTGCCATCAGTAATATATTCCATGAATTGAATAAAAAATTGCAAAGGAACATATATTTAATAAAGTCAGTGGGAATTTTGTGCAAATTGGCAAAAATAACTGAAGTAGTAGTTAAGGGATTTTATAGATGTCCCATTATTATTATTTTTGGTGGGCGAGCAGTGCAAACCCACAGAATTGGAATGTTCTGTTCCATCTCCTATTTATTCAGACCTGTGTGTCCATACATAAGTGCGTTAAACACTATTGATTTGTACTTGTTTAAGTTTCATTATGTATGGAAATTTGTATGGCTACATTGGTCACACTGCATAAACTTTGTTATTTACGACAATGTTACATAGCAAGGGATCAGAAATTTTCCCTTGGATTAAGAGATTTTATTAAGATTTGTAAATTTGGTCGGTTATAGTCAAGTTGGTAGTAAATTGATCACATCAGAGATGGTGTTGATGTGTTAAGCATGTGCATATAATGAGGGGGTGATTATTGTGCTGCACTTGGCAATTTGACTAATTTTTCCATCTTCTCCCCACACAATCCTCCCCACCTGCTGCATACGCATTGGAGTAGATCGTAGCGGATCATGTTTCTTTTACTAAAAATAGGTTTTCTGCAAAAATCTGCAACTCCCCGATCTACCACTTTATTGTAACATCATGCCGCCTCTTGGATTGAATAGAGGTTGATTTTGTTGGCCTATAGGTCTATAAAATACTGCGCCAGTCGTTCACCAAATGTAAACATGGTTTCCTCTCTCCACCTGGCCAGCTTAACATTGAGTAAAAGATACACTAGTTATTAATCTTTCAGTTCTTTGTAAGATCTAGCATGTAAGATCTAGCATCTAGCTGAATTTGTTCTAAAATTAATAATTCGTACATTAACATTACTTGATATACTAGCTGAGGTGAACATGGAAAAGTACAGCACAGGAACAGCCGTTCAGCCTACTACATCTGTTGGAATGATGCCAAGATAAACATATCTGCCTACACATAATCCATCTCCCTCCTTTCCCTGTAACTCTATTTGCTTTTCCTAAAGTCTCTTAAATGCCACTCTCGTATTTACCTCCACCACCACTCGGACAGCATGTCCCAGGCATCAACCACCCTCTGTATAAAAAAAAAACATGCCCTGCAAATCTCCTTTAATCTTTGTCCCTCTCACCTTTAAAGCTATGATCTTTAGCGTTTGTTATTTCCATTCTAGGAGAAAGGTTCCAGCTGTCTCTCTAAGCCTCATGATTTAATATACTTGTCTCCCCTCAATCTCAGGTGTTCCAGCGAAAACAATCTAAAACGTGTGACTGTTGCTACACTAGAGACTCAAAGCAGGCTTAAGCAAAATGAATATTCAGTGTCTGTTATGTTTTTTCTTTACGTAGAAAGCTATAACCTTTTTGTTTCTACAGTCATCCTAAACCAGAAGGTTTGGCATCGGCAAAAACACTGTGTGAAAACTTGCTTCAGACGGTGAGTGGATTCCTATTGGATCCTTTAGTCAGCTTTGTATGCAGGAAATCTATCATAATGCACAGTGGATAAGGATCTACAGTCAGATGTATAGCTGGGGACCATCTGGCTTCCTAACTGGCTTCCTAACAGATCGTAATGACAACAATGATGAAACTGTGGTGAGCCTGGCAAACTCCCAATGGAGTTCAATCTCCGCCTCCGGTGAACCATGTGTTGTGCTGTGACATTGGTGCATAAGGGAGATTATATGATTCTGCCCCTACCCCCCTACATGCTGATGTCACCATTCTTAAATCCCACTTCGTCCCCGCAAAAAAAAAACAAGCTCATCATTTGCCAAATGAAAGAGATGGTGTTTGCTCAGGTGTTGCAGGCATTTCAGTGTCATAGACTTGTATCGCATAGAAACAGGCCTTTAGACCAACTGTGTCCAGGCCAACTATCATGCCAATACTAATGTCACCTGCTTTCATTAATTCCCTGTCCTTCTATGCTCTAATCATTCATGTACCTGTCGAGATGCTTCTTAAATGTTGTTACTGTTTCTACTTCCACCACCTTCTCTAGCAGGTCATTCCAGATACCAACTACTTTAACGATTTACCATCCAGATCTCCTCAATAACAATGTTCTTTTCCCCCACAGGATTTTTAAATAGCAATTAGTAGAATTGTATTGCTGCAAACTAAAAATACCAAAGGCTGTATGTTAAATTGATTCTTGCAGTATCGAAAGAAGTGATTGCTTGTCAATTTCTATGATGCCTGATTACAGGGGGAAGGTTACATGGAAACTTTTGTTTTCCCATGGACTGTTTTTTCCAAAACCGATATTTCTCACTTATCAAGTTGCAAAGCAAATTTTAAGTTTTTTAAATTGTGTGATCGAAATCGCATTAGAACAGTTTGTCCCGCAAAATACAAATAGTATTGCATAATTATCACTTGCGTTATATCAAATTTGATTTATGGAAACCTTTTTATAGCAGAATTACTTGTATTTACTGTTCTCTGAGTGAAAAAGGTTCCCCTCAGATCCACTCTCAATCTCCATCCATGGGATAGGAACGGCTCTGCAAGAAATTGCAGAGAGTTGTGGTTATAGTCCAGACCATCACGCAAACCCACCTCCCGTCCATTTCCATCTACATTTCATGCTGGTCGTCAAGATCACCAGCATAATCAAGGACCAGTCTCATTTCGGCACTCCCTCTTCTCCTCTCTGCTATCAGGCAAGAGGTACAGATGTTTGAAAATGAAAACCTCCAGTTTCAGGGACAGTTTCTTCCCACCTATTATCAGACAACTAAATGGTCCACTCATCAGCTGACCTCCCATCTACCGCATTGGAGACTTTTGAACTATCTTTAATCGGACATCGTCTTTCATTAAATATTGTACACGTTTATCCTTTATCTGTGCACTGTAGTTGCCTTAATTGTAATCATGTATAGTCTTTTCTTTGATTAGATAGCACTCAAAACAAAAGCTTTTCACTGCACCTCAGTACACATGACAATAATAATCCAAACTAAATTAAAATCTCTTCCCCCTTACCTTAAATCTAATTCCTCTAATTGTATCTACTTCTGTTAAAGGGAAAAGCAGTCAACCTTAGTTTCCTGCAGTCTACCCTGTGCATCCCTCATAATTTGATGTGCCTTTATCATGTACCCTCTTAATCTCCTACTGACTAGGGAAAACAAACTTGGCATCTCTAGTCTCCCCATAACCAAAACACTCCATTCTAGGAAACATCCTCGTCAATCTCCTCTGCACCACCTCCAGATCTATCAGTCTCTTTTGATTTAGAAGATACTTCAGTGAACAAGGACATTTTCTGAAACTGTTGTAGTGTTGATAAATGTTTGGCCGAGTAATACTTTGCAAGCTAGAATTCCAATTATCCCAGCATCAGAATTTGAAAGGTATGGTTAAGCAGACTAAAGTAGATTTTAAAGATAGCGGATGGGCACTTTAATGCTCATCCCACCATAGAATGATTGAGGAATAAGGGAAACGCAGCCATGCAGAAGGTAGATTTAGTAGTACAGGTCCACCACCAATTTTCCAGCAATGGATGGTCCGGCAGTGACTGATTCCACCAGTCCAGCCATCTTCTCCAAGTGCTAGCAGTTAAGACTAGACATTCCAACCATGCCTCGGCTGAAGTTTAGTTTCATTCGCAGAAATTCATTACATTTTATAGATTGTCATCCCAAGCATGATGCCCCTGTTTTTGTCTGACCTTCCCTGTGTGCACCTTGGGTACATGCAGCTTAATGTACCTTTCTGTTTGCATCAAAATTACTACCAACTATTTTAAGCAATCAAGGCTAGTCAGTATGTATAGGAAAGAACTGTAGGTGGTGGAAAAATCGAAGATAGACAAAAATGCTGGAGAAACTCAGCGGGTGAGGCAGCATCTATGAAACGAAGGAATACTAGGTGACGATTCGGGTCGAGACCCTTCTTCAGACTGATGTGGGTGGGGCAGGAAGAAGAAAGGAAGAGGCGGAGACAGTAGGCAGTGGGAGAGCTGGGAAGGAGGGAGAAAGCAAGGACTGCCTGAAATTGGAGAAGTCATTGTTCATGCCGCTGGGGTGTAAACTACCCATAGGAATGGGAGGGGCAGTTGAAGTGCTTAGCCACCGGGAGATCTGGTTGGTTAATACGAACTGTGCCGAGGTGTAGGACGAAGCAATCGCCAAGCCTGTGCTTGGTCTCACCGATGTAGACACCGCAGTTGACACCTAGAGCAGCGGATGCAATAAATTGAAGGAGGTGCAGGTGAACCTCTGCCTCACCTGGAAAGACTGCTTTGGTCCTTGGATGGAGCCGAGGGGGGAGGTAAAATGACAAGAGTAGCATTTCCTATAGTTGCAAGGGAAAGTACCAGGGGAGCGGGTGGTTTGGGTGGGAAGGGACAAATTGACCAAGGAGTTACAGAGGGAGCAGTCTCTGCGGAAAGTCGAAAGGGGAGGAGATGGGAAGATGTGGCCAGTGGTGGGGTCACGTTGGAGGTGGCGAAAATGTTAGAGGATTATCTGTTGTATATGACGGCTGGTAGGGTGGAAGGTGAGGACAAGGGGGACTCAGTCCTTGTTACGAGTGGGGGTATGGGGAGTGAGAGCGGAGCTACGGGATATAGAGGAGACTTTGGTGAGAGCCTCATCTATAGTCTAAGAGGGGAACCCCCGTTCCCTAAAGGATGAGGACATCTCCAATGCCCTGGTGTGGAACACCTCATCCTGGGTGCAGATGCGGCGTAGACAGAGGAATTGGGAGTAGGGGATAGAGTCCTTGCAGGAAGCAGGGTCGGAAGAAGTGTAGTCCAGATAGCCATGGGAGTCTGTGGGTTTGTAGTAGATGTTGGTCAGTAGTCTGTTACCTGCGATGGAGACAGTGAGGTCTAGAAACGGCAGGGAGATGTCGGAAATGGTCCAGGTGAATTTGAGTGCCGGATGGAAGTTAGTGTTGAAATGGATGAAGTCAGTGAGTTCTGCATGGGTGCAGGAGGTGGCACCAATGCAGTTGTCAATGTAGCGGAGGTAGAGTTTTGGGATAGGGCCACGGTACGCCTCGAACAAGGATTGTTCGACGTTAGTAGTCAGTAAATGCTTTTTCATGTTCATTCGTGGGATTTGGCTATTATTGGCCTGGATATCATGTACTTGTGTAGGAAGGCAGTGCAGATGCTATTTTACACCAAAGATTTATTTCCCATTTATTTACCATCCCTCGGGCAGCTGATAGTGAATTTCCGTAGTTTCTTGTAGCATTTTTGTTAATCCAGTGGTTTAAAGTCACCGTGCTCCATGTTTGTTTCCATGTGTAATTTCTGAAATGAGTGTACATTTGTGGTTTGATTTGAACTTGTGTGTCTGCATCATTCTACAAGGTCTGTTACTACTCCAGTTTCAAAAGCGCTATGCTATTGCATCGTAGTAAATGAGTACTGAGGCAGATTTGGCCCATTCTTTCCAGCCAAAAATGGAGTACATCCTACTTCATAGCTCATGTCTGAGAATTGATCAATTTGAAAGCAGTATTTTGTCTTCGGCCCGAAACATTGCCTATTTCCTTCGCTCCATAGATGCTGCCTCACCCGCTGAGTTTCTCCTGCATTTTTGTCTACCTTCGATTTTCCAGTATCTGCGGTTCCTTCTTAAACATTTTGTCTTGGCCATCAGCTTTATGGAATTGTAAGAATTATTATATGTATTTATTTTTTTCAATTGCTCCGTACTGTTTGTAACATTTTCCCACACCGTACATCAAGTAGGATAATGCTTTGAAATCAAAGTGGCCGCATTTTTTATTCATTCATGGATAGTAGGTGTTGCGAGACGACTCGCATTTATTGCTCATTACAGTGTCCTTACACTTCAAAAGGTCTTGAAGATGCTTTTGGATGTTCTGTGAGGGAATTGTAGATCTCTAATTGACCTTGGAAGTTGGTGCAATGCCATTGATATGCTTTGCTGCAGTCTGGGGCGAAGATATGGTGAGAAGATTCTGTAGAGGGAATGCTGGGATTTTGGCTCTGAGGATGAAGGTGCTTGATAATATGATGGAAGTGTCACATCACAGGATGTTCCTTCAGTGTGAAGAAGTGACTGTTTCCACAAGGATTATGAAGTGGTCGCTATCCAATCTAGCCGTGGAGAGAGAGAGAGAGAGAAGATGGGTGAAGGTTTGTCCAAATAGACTTTCCATGTGTTGCATCCCTTGTCTCCTGCAGCAGGATCCATCTGGTAACTGACACCCTTTTACATATCTACCAGTTTGTATCTGGTATGCTACCAAGGAATTCTCGATAACAGTTGTTAAAAGTCATCTGTCAGTACTATCTTCACCCTTCCCTGTATTGGTGATATTTTCAAGTGGTGGCTAGCTGATGGATAGATAATAATCAGCAAACAAGCTTCCTTTGTATTTTTCCTAACCGTCTTTCTGTGGTTTGCAGATAATGGTGAAGATTCCAGGGCCACTCCCTCCATGTGAAGTGCTTTTGTTTTGAGTTTCCAAGCGAGTCCCTGTTACCTGGCTAGGCTCATTTCTCAACACAAGGTTCAGTATGTTCCTTCCTCAGGTTGGAGTATCCACATACTGTTTCAAGAAACCCTATTGGATACACCTCTCAAATTCTGCCTCTTCCAAGCCTTTGGCACTGAGCATATCCCAGTGTATCAAAGGGAATTTGAAGTCAACCATTAAGACAACTCTGTTAGACACAAAATGCTGGAGTAATTCAGCAGGACAGGCAGCATCTCTGGAGAGAAGGAATGGGTGACCCTTCTTCAGACTGATGTCAGTGGAGGGGGAGGGCCAAAGATAGAATGTAGTCGGAGACAGTAAGACTAGTGGGAGACCTAGGAAGGGGGAGGGGATGGAGAGAGAAAGCAAGGGCTATCTGAAGTTAGAGAAGTCAATGTTCATACAGCTGGGGTGCAAACTACCCAAGCGAAATATGAGGTGCTGTTCCTCCAATTTGCAATGGGCCTCACTCTGACAATAGAGGAGGCCCATGATAGAAAGGTCAGATTGAGAATGGGAGGGGGAGTTGGGCCACCAGGAGATCATGTAGGTTAAGACTGACTGAGCGGTGGTGTTCAGCGAAACGATCGCCGAGCCTGTGCTTGGTCTCACCAATGTAGAGAATCGACACCTGGAACAGCGGATACAGTAGATGAGGTTGGAGGAGATGCAAGTGAACCTCTTCCTCACCTGGAAAGACTGTTTGGGTTCTTGGATGAAGTTGAGGGGGGAGGTGTTGCATCTTCTGTGGTTTCAGGAGAAGGTGGCCAGGGAGTTTCAGACGGAACGGTCTCTGCGGAAAGCAGAAAGGGGTGGAGTTGGGAAGATGCGGCCAGTAGTGGGATCCTGTTGGAGGTGGCAAAGGATTTTATGCTGTTTCTTTCCTATCCAAGACAAATCTGTTGCTTTGGCATCTTTTGGTAATCTGTCTACACATCTACTCCTCTATCTCCCACTTGCTTTTAGAGGTCCTTCTAAGCCCTACCCACATTGCCTTAGTAGACAAACCCTAATTATGTCCTTACTGAGTGCCGCTGTGTCAATCTCCCTGATTAGTAGTGCAACTTCTCCACTTCTTTTGCCTCTCTCTTGATGACATCTGAAAACCTCGTAACATTGAGCTGCTTGTCCTGTCCCCCTCTCAACCACGTTTCTGTAATGGCCACAACATCATAGTCCTAAGCACTGATCCATGCTGCAAATTCATCTGCTCTCTCCTCAAGACTCCTTGCATTGATTTAAACAGATGACAGCCCATTGCGACACTACATTCCTTCACCTCTCCTGCCTGTTCTTCCAATGAGACTTACTGATCCTCACCTCTACGTTCTCTTCACTCATTCTAATTTCGGACCTACTGCTCTGGTTCCCACCCCTTGCCTCTCTAGTTTAAACTCTCTTGAGTAGCAACAGCACACCTCTTTTAAGGATATTGGTTCTCCTCCAGTTCTGATGCAACCCATCCTTCTTGTACAGGTCACCTGTCCCAAAAGATAATTTATGTCTGACCCCAATATTCACTTTGCAGGATCTAATCCCTTTTCCTACATATACGTCCTTAGGTTCTCTTCACTTTCCTGAAATACACATGATAGCTAGGAGAAGCCAGTGTGTGTTTCTTTACTGCTATGGCATATCTAGTATCATTGCTTGCAGCATTTCCCCAAAATAAGTAATATTACTATCCAAAGCAATAATTGCCCTTTCTTGAAGAATAGATTAAATTATATGTTGATTTATTTTGTAAAATCATTGTTGTAGAAAATTTGAGTCTTCACAAGCATAGGTTATGGAAGAGGGAAACCAAATCAGTTTGCTCTTTAAATAGCAATCAATTAGTTAAGGATCTGTCTGTATGATATAATAGATTAGGTCTAATCTGCATGTATGATATAATAGATTAGAGCAGGATTAGATACGACTGTGACTGCTCTAAAAGGTAGTAAACCTTGAAGTTATCAGCAGAAGTTATTTGTGCAGCTATTTCTTTGTGTGCAATTGCTTCCAGGGTTGAGTGAAAAATGGAACAGAGGTTAATATTTTCCAAGGTATTGCAACTCCTGTTTCAGGACTCGACCAGCTTTATGGTGCTGATGAGAAACCTGATGGAAGTGGATCTCACACTTGTCTGAGATGTGCAGTGAGCTAGCCATAGCAGACGGCAGCCATGGTAAAGAAGCTGTGTAGAAACTTGAAGCAATTGTATCTGAAAGAAAGTACCTGAGATAATTTAAGATAGATTTTGGATTTTAAATTAAGCACTAGATAAATCATAAATTGCAGTTGATCATATATGAAATATGTTTTAAAACTTGCATACTGGATAATTTGGAATGTGTTCAGTAATTATTCTGTTAACAACTCTAAATGTTGCAAAGGTCTCATAGTACTACATTTAGATGAGGCTCCATTACTTTCTTTCTTTCCACAACCCCCACTCACAAAGTCTAATTTGAAATGCTACTTTTATTTCAGCTGTTTCTTCGGTACCATTAATCTCTCTTGCTCGTTCACTCACCTCCTGAATAAATAGCCCAAAGTGGCAATTCTTTAGCTATAATTTTTAAAACATTAATTATTATCATAAAATGACCTTAAATGCATTTATAGTTACTTCTCTATCACAATATTATTGAAAACTCACCTCCTTGAATATTAGCATGTCAAAAGTTAGTCCAAAAGTCTTAATAATTTAAGTGTCTGTCCAATTGTATCTTAAACGCAATTAATTTATTCCATCACCTTCCCTTCCAGATAGCAACCATCTAAAAAAAAACTTACCGCTCAAATCCCCTTCAAAATTCCTTCCGCTCACCTTAAATCTTTGATCACTTGTTTTTGATACACCTATCGTTGAAAATAAAGTTCAACGATCTAGCCTATCTTTGCCTCGTATAACTTCATCTACTTCTGTCAGGTCAACACTGGCCATGTCGCTCCAAGGAAACCCAGCAGATGATTAAAGTCCTCCAGTCCAAGCACATCCTGCACAGCATGCAGGTGCAGCAGGCAGTGAAGAAAGCAAATGGTATGTTAGCATTCATAGCGAAAGGATTTGAGTATAGGAGCAGGGAGGTTCTACTGCAGTTGTACAGGCTTTTGATGAGACCACACCTGGAGTATTGCGTACAGTTTTGGTCTCCAAATCTGAGAAGAGACATTCTTGCCATAGAGGGGGTACAGAGAAGGTTCACCAGACTGATTCCTGGAATGTCAGGACTTTCATATGAGGAAAGACTGGATAGACTTGGCTTGGACTCGCTAGAATTTAGAAGATTGAGGGGGAATCTTATAGAAACTTACAAACTTCTTCAGGGGTTGGATAGGCTAGATGCAGGAAGATTGTTCCCGATGTTGGGGAGGTCCAGAACTAGGGGTCACAGTCTAAGGATGGGGGAATTCCTTTAGGGCCGAGATGAGGAAAACATTTTTCACACAGAGAGTGGTGAGTCTCTGGAATTCTCTGCCACAGAAGGTAGTTGAGGCCAGTTCATTGGCTATATTTAAGAGGGAGTTAGATGTGGCCCTTGTGGCTAAAGGAATCAGGGGGTATGGAGAGAAGGCAGGTACAGGATACTGAGCTGAATGATCAGCCATGATCATATTGAATGGCGGTGCAGGCTGGAAGGGCCGAATGGCCTACTCCTGCACCTATTTTCTATGTTTCTATCCTGGTGAATCTCCTCTGCACACTCTCCAAAGCACCGACATCCTTCCTATAATCTGGAACCTAGAATAGCACATAATTCTCTCATGCAGTCTAACTATCCTGGGACCCATACAAGTGCCCATTACTTGGAGAAAGTGAGAGGAGTTAAAGAAGTTGTGGGTGAACTATGACTGGCATAGACGCGGCAACTATGTCGGCATGGACAGGTTGGGCCGAAGGGCCTGTTTCCATTCTATGTGACTCTATGACTTGAACTCTAATATCCCACTGTTCATTAATGTCCTTAACGCCCTCCTGTGTATGTATTATTCCTATTTCTTTTTTCAAAAAGCATTACCCCCATTTGTCATGCCTAATTTCCACCTGCGGTAGCCTTAAAAACATTCCTCACTATCCACAACACCACTCTCGTGTCGTCTATAAACCTACTAACCGTATCTCCCACATGTACATATATATTGTTCATATATATCAGGTGCCAGCATTGGTCACAGAGGTTTGATCAAGGAATAGAGACCCAGCCTGCTCAACCTCTCCCTATAGCTCAGACCCTCTAGTCCTGGCACCATCCTCGTAAATCTACCCTGAATCCTGTCAAGCTTGACAATATAGTTCCTATAACGTGCTCAGAACTGAACACAATAAAAGTAAGTAATAAATTATATTAAAAAGTAAAAGTTTGTAGATGCTGGATATCTGAAACAAAAGCAGTAAACACTGGAGTCCAATCAGAGTCTGTTGAGAGCAAGGGCATTAACATCAATAGCTGACTTGTATGGGTTCGTGGAGCCAGAGGTTTATGAATGGCATTGGGGACAAAGTGGAAAAAAAAACCAACTGCAACTGCGAGATGTGGGCTGCTGCTGGAAAGAGAAAAACATGTTTTCCCTAAGATTGCATGAGGAAGTATCACGAGAAGTGAAATGGTTGGCAGAGATGAAATAGTAAAGCAGTGAGTCACGGAGGGAATGGTGTACTTGAAATGTTGACAAGCGGCCTGGTAGATCTGTCTGGTGATGGATATTGGAGAAAATTATCCCGTGATTGTGGAACTGGTAGATGGAAGTTAAGCATAAGATAATTGGGAGCAGGGATAAGGGCACAACATAGAGCAGTACAGCACGGCAACAGGTCCTTTGGCCCACAATGTCATTGCCGATCATGATGGAAAGATAAACTAATCTAATTTGCCTGCACATGATCCATATACTTTCATTTCCTGCATTCCCTGGCAGCACGTTTTAGTCACCCACCATCCTCTGTGTGGGAAAAAGAAACTGCCCTGCACATCTGTTTTAAACTTTGCCCCTCTCATATTAAAACTATGCCCTCTAGCTTTTGACATTTTCATCCTGGGACAAAACATTTTGACTACTCTATCTATGCCTCTCATAACTTTACATACTTTTATCACATCTCCTTTCAATCCAAGCTTCTCTGACCTAATCCAGGCAGCATTCTGGTAAATCTTTTTCTGCATCCTTTCCAAAGCCTCCACATCCATCCTGTAATAGGGCAACCAGAGCTGCATGCAATACTTCAAATGTGGCCTCACCAAAGTCTTAGAGCTTCAACATGTCTTGCCGACTCTTATACTAAAAAGTGTGGGAAACAGAGATATGGTTGAAAGCCTCTGCGAACTGGTAGGGTGGAATCAAAAGTTAGATTAAAAAGTACTCTGGGAAGGATTTAATCAGGTTTGTGACCAATATCCATTAACACAAGCGCTCAGAGTTCCACAGATATTTTGACTGCATGAATTTTGTGAAAGGAGGGTTGGGAGGTCTGCATTCTCTTCTCTGTCATTTCAGTTCTGGTAAGATTTCCCACAACAAATCTTTAGAAATATTTTTATTTCTGTAACTTGCTCTCCACTGTTGATAGAACTTTTAACCATGTCTGTTTGTTTCATCTGCCATGCCCCCTTTCAGCTGGCACGTGGGTCAGATTCCCCATTTCTTTGATATCCACTCCGTCACCCTCCATGTTTAATGGATCATAGTCAATTTCTGCCACCTTAGTAACATTCCACCAACGCCCTTCCCTTCTCTTTCTGCATTCCAAAGGGGAACTGTTCCCTCTGTAGCTCACTCTTCCGTCTCATTCAACCACTTCCTTTCCCACGGCATTTTCCCATGCAACCTTTCAACCATCAAATTTAGTGTATTTATTGTATATGATGTAGTCTCTGCATTGAAGAAACCAAAAGAAGATAGGCAACGTACCTCTTTCTGTTTTAATCTGCAGCAGTGACGCTGAATTCCATTTGCCAGTCAGTTTAAACCTCCATTCTACTTTGATCATTCTGTTTGTGGTCTTCAACACTGCTTCAAAAAAGTCTTAACAAGCTGGAGGAGCAGCACTTCACCTGTGTAGACACAGTACAAACCTTAGGATTCCATATGCAATTCAACAATTTCGATAACTTTTTACTTTTCCTCCAAAACTACCCAGTTCTCTGCGACATTATTAACCTGGAACATTAATGCAGTCTCTCTAAAATGTTGCCTGGACTGCTGAATATTTCCGACAGTCTGAAGAAGGGTTTCGGCCCGAAACGTTGCATATTTCCTTTGCTCCATAGATGTTGCTGCACCCGCTAAGTTTCTCCAGCACTTTTATCTACCTTCGATTTTCCAGCATCTGCAGTTCCTTCTTAAACAAAATGCTGAATATTTCCTATATTCAGCTAACTTCCTCACAAGCTGGAAAGGGTACAGAGGAGATTTATGAGGATGTTGCCAGTGCTAGAGGGTTCTGACTAGAGGGAGAGGTTGAGTTGGACTCTATTCCTTGGAGCGCAGGAGGAGGAGGGGTGATTTTATAGAGGTGTATAAGATCATGAGAGGAATAGATTGTGTAGATGCACAGTCCCTTGCCCAGAGAAGGTGAATCGAGGACCAGAGGACATAGATTTAAAGTGAAGAGGAAAAAGATTTATTAGGAATCTGAGGGGTAACTTTTTCACACAAAGGGTGGTGGGTGTATGGAGCAAGCTGCCAGAGGAGGTAGTTGAGGCTGGCACTGTCCCAACGTTTTAGAAACATTTAGACAGGTACATGGATAGGATAGGTTTGGAGGTATAATGGCCAAACGCAGGCAGCTGGGACTGGTGTAGCTGGGACATGTCCAGTGTGGGCAAGTTGGGCCGAAGGGACTATTTATTTCCACGCTGTATCACTCTATGACTATTTATTATTCATTCAGATTTCCATTCACTTGTATGTTCCACAATCTCCAGTTCCAACAATGTTCTTTCTCTCTCTACTGCTCACGCGCATCCCCTTCGATGTACATTCTGCCAGATCAACTGTGATCAATTATTCATCACCCTTTCTTAGCTGGAAGCTGTTGTCATCTGGAGAAGCTTGGTTTCCACCCTGTTACTCTCGCTCCTCCCTGTCTGCAACATAAAATGCATTTGTTTTCTTAGTCGGAGTTTCGATTGAAGGTCATCAACCTGAAATCTTAACTCTTTCCCTCCACATGCTGCTTATTTGCACAGCGACGTTAATTGCTTTTTCTAATATGTAAGTTAAACAGAATGACAATGGCTAATAGAAACACAATAGTCTATTAACGATGATTACATGTTCAGACTCTTTGGGGAGTGTGTGGGAAAAGCATACTGTTTTATGATCCAAGCCACAGGTTTGACTGATATGAAGGCATTTAATATTGGAAGAACTAATGAAGCCATTCTTTATAGACAGAAAATGTTACCAAGATGTTAATATAATGCAGTAATAATGTATATTCATGCTGGCTGTGTTTGGACCGAAGCCATGGATGCATAGTGTCAAAGAATGATATGCATGTATTGATATTAATTTGCAAACTAATACAAGGTGAATGCTGTCTTTTTTTAAGGTATATGCAGAGTATACCAGATACCAAAGCCAGATTACAACAGGACTGGGTCCGCCATCAGGTATACTTTGTGGTGTGAATTTTGAAGGATATAAATAATAATGTTGTGTCTATTACTTATATTACCAAGTAAGAGAGTTAAATGTTTAGGCAATAAGCATCATGATTGCAAGTTTCATTCCTGGGGCAAGGAAGAACTGTCCTGTAGTGCTAGGCAATATTGAATGAATTTATTTTATAAAATCTAGAAGGAACGAGAGAAGAGTTTACCAATTCTATAAATTCCAACAAAGGACCCTGGTAAAATGTACAATAGCTGCTTTCCATGCCTGGAGAGCAAGAGTGTATTCTTCCTCATCTTAGTGTAAATGGTTAGTTGTTTAGCACAAGTGAAGGCGAAATAGAGTCAAACAGCACGGCAACAGGCCCTTCAGCAACATTTGTCCACGTCGACCAAGATAACACATCCACTCTCATCCCACTTGCTCACTTTTGGCCCATATCCCTCCAAACCATTCCTGTCCATGTATCTGTCAAAATGTATTTTGAAGATTGTTATAGTACCTGCCTCAACTATCTCCCCAGCTCGTCCATATACCCACCACCCTCAGTGTGAAAATGTCCCTCGGGTTCCTATTAAATCTTTCCCCTTTCTTAAACCTATGTTCCTCTGGTTCTTGATTCCCCTCCTCTGGGTAAAATAATGCATTCACCTTATCCATTTCCCTCATGATTTTATACACCTCAATAAGATTATCCTTCAGCCTCCTGCGCTCTAAGGCATAAAGTCCTATCCTGCTCAATCTCTCCCGACAGCTCAGGATCCTGGCAACATCCTCATAAATCTTCTCTTTCCAGCTTAACGACATCCTTCCTATAACTGGACCAAAACTGAACACAATGCAGCCTCACCAATGTCTCATACAATGTAACATAACATCCAACTTTTATACTCATGAATCTGACTGATAAAACCCAATGTACTGAAAGTCTTCTTGACCATCCTATCCATCTGTGACGCCACCTTCAGAGAACCATGTACTTGTACTCTTAAATCTGAGACGGTCTTGGTTTGACGTCCTTAAAGTCAACACCTTGCACTTATCATATAATCAGACGATTATCTGAATGGTGGCCGATTAGGAAAAGGGGAGATGCAACGAGACCTGGGTGTCATGGTACACCAGTCATTGAAAGTAGGCATGCATGTGCAGCAGGCAGTGAAGAAAGCGAATGGTATGTTGGTATGTTGGCATTCATAGCAAAAAGATTTGAGTACAAGAGCAGGGAGATTCTACTGCAGTTGTACAGGGTCTTGGTGAGGCCACACCTGGAGTATTGCGTAGTTTTGGTCTCCTAATCTGAGGAAATACATTCTTGCCATAGAGGGAGTACAGAGAAGGTTCACCAGACTGATTCCTGGGATGGCAGGACTTCCATATGAAGAAAGACTGGATAGACTCGGCTTGTACTCGCTGGAATTTAGAAGATTGAGGGGGGATCTTATAGAGACTTACAGAATTCTTTAGGGGTTGGACAGGCTAGATGCAGGAAGATTGTTCCCGATGTTGGGGAGGTCCAGAACAAGGGGTCACAGTTTAAGGATAAGGGGAAAGTCTTTTAGGACCGAGATGAGAAATCATTTTTCACAGAGAGAGTGGTGAATCTGTGGAATTCTCTGCCACAGAAGGTAGTTGAGGCCAGTTCATTGGCTATATTTAAGAGGGAGTTAGATGTGGCCCTTGTGGCAAAAGTGATCAGGGGGTATGGAGAGAAGGCAGGTACAGGATACTGAGTTAGATGATCAGCCATGATAATATGGAACGGCGGTGCAGGCTGGAAGGGCCGAATGGCCTACTCCTGCACCTATTTTCTATGTTTCTATGTTAAACTCTTTTAAAATTATTTTCTATTTGAATCTCCCTTCATTAATCCTCGAGTCAAAATAAAAGATGTATGGTAGTAATCAACTGATAGTGATGAGAAGATGCTTCCTCATGGTCTTTTAAAACAAAATAATTTCATTTATTTCAGTTGTCAATACAATGGTCAGGCCTCTATTTCAGTGCGAGAAAGAAGTTTTGGAAATTTCAGTACCGATCCAATATAGATTGAGAGCTATTCCGAAACTAACTTCTTCCAAGATTTTTAGAATTTAAAAGCTTATAGATTTGACTTGTTTAAACCCTAGAACCATAGAGTTTAACACTACCAAGTTTCAAAAGTGGTATGCAGCTGCATGTTCACATGTTCAATGTGTAAAATGGATAAAATCTCCACACGTTGATTTATTATTAGAAACTATTAAGAATATTTCTGATTATAAACAAAGTATTTCTAATATGCTGATTTTGTTTGTGGCTGTTGGTATGTATGTTATATTTTAGTTATATAGTAAAATCGTGGAGAAATGAGAAAGTGAGGTAGCTTAACAACAATGCTGCACTCACTGGTATGACCCTCCCAGATTAAAATTATGCAGCAATACGTTTCACTGAGCGCCAGCACTTAATTGTTGCTAAAGCACACTACTGTTACTGCATACACACACACCTTAATGATATTATTACATTTAAAAATCATTCTTGCGGTGAACCTAGTGAATGTTAGAAAACACTAAAAACCAATCAATATCTTGCTCCTACCTTCTTTTAGGGACCAGTTTTAGAAAAAGGCAACTCTTGAACATTCCACAGCATCATTTTACAAAGTGTTTTCTGCCCAAGTGACAGAGAAATGGGTCACTTTGTAAACTGGCTACCGTATTGGCAAACCTGATGCTCAGATCACAAGGTTTGACCAGCTTACAAGGCAAACTTGAAAACCAGAACCCTTGCTCACCCAAGTCTATTGATGGGAGCAATAGTCCTTTACTCATGAATCTGACTGATAAAACCCAATGTACTGAAAGTCTTCTTGACCATCCTATCTATCTGTGACACCACTTTCAGAGAACCATGTACTTGTACTCTTAAATCTGAGAAGGTCTTGGTTGGACGTCCCTAAAGTCAACACTTTGCACTTATCTGCATTAAACTCCATTAGCCGTTCCTCAGCCCACTTGCCCAGCTGATCAAGCTCCTGCTGTCATTTTTGATAACCCATCTTCACTATGATACCGGCTTGGGTATGAAGAAGGGTTTCGGCCCGAAAAGTTGCCTATTTCCTTCGCTCCATAGATGCGGCCGCACCCACTGAGTTTCTCCAGCACTTTTGTTTACCTTCATTATGATACCACCCACTTCAGCGTCATATATCTTCACTCAGGATGGTGAATCTTTGGAATTCACATTTCCAGCGGGTTGAGGATGCCTATTCATTGCTGAGAATAGATTAATTTCTTTGACGTCAATTATATTATGGGAAGGTGCTGTAGACCAACCATGATCTCACTGCAGAATAAGGACAGAATTGAACTAGTTGGTAAAATTGGTTAGGTCATATGTGTAATAATGTAACTATTTATGAAACTTAATATAAAAAGGATTTAGATAAATCAGAATGAGTAGATTGCCCCATAGGAGGAAAGGTCGAATCTGACATTGCTATTGCTGAACATTATGTGAATTCCTTTCCAATAGGCTTTGTCTGACATGTAAGGTTTGCAATCTCACCAGTTAATTAGAAAAGGGAAAGATAATTTTTGATCATGTGTGACACAATTGAACATGAACCTTTTTTTTTTAATCTTCAATGTTTTGCAGTTTATTCCATGGTGACACCGTCTCCAGTCATTGGTCCTGCCCAGAATCCTATTTCTGTTTTACCTCCAGTGATGACGTCACAGCCATATCCAATTCAGCCACAGACAACTGTCCCATACACGTTTGCAAACACAAATGCACAGTTTACTACACAGCAATTTAGGCAGCCTCTTCCAACATCTTATGCTACTGGAATGCCTACGGAGATGAATCAGAACCAAGTGGTGTCGGGAATGGTGAATCAAGGATCGCCGAACAACTTTCAAATGCCACAACCAATGCCAGGACCTTGTTTTCCACAACAGCCTTTGCAACAAACTGGAGCAAATTTGCAACAGGTGACAACATAAATAAAACAAACTTGTATAACATCAGTCAATGAGCTTTCAAATGAGGTTTGGTGTGAGCTAATGTGTTGCAAAAAAAACGCAATTATAAATTAGACTGCCATTTTTTCTTTATCTCAGATTTGTGCATTGAAAACAATATTCAATAACATTCAGATTGATATTTCAGCTTTATTTGTAAAATATCATGTAACCATGTTTGAAGATGTAATCACTTCTACTGAATGCCTGAGCTCTGAGTTTATAGCTTGGGGTATAGCCTTTAGTAATGCATTTGGATTTGCATGAATTGTTAATGTTCCTGGTCATTTTGGTGAATAATTCTAGTGGAAACAAAACCTGGCATTTTCAGCTTTTGTAATGATGGCTTGAGCGTTTCCTCATTTTGAAAAACTGCTCCAACTAAGTGTTGGTCGTTTATAGGTTCAGTCTGTAAACTCCACCCACATGCCGCTCTCCATGTCCAGCTCAGAATATCAGTTCCAGGCCTCGGGTAACAATAACCCAATGGCACCACCTGGGCCACAGAAGAGACGCTTCACAGAAGAAAGAGCAGCAAATACACCAGAAGGACTCCTTGGATACAGGGTAGGTACATTCATAATGTGTGTGTTTGAGAGAAGAAGCCACTCAGTGTAATACACCAAAATAATTAATTGCATTCGGATTTTAGAGATGTTCAGAAGAGGGAGATTCTGATTGGCTTTATGATACAACTGGATAAACCTGGATAAATTGGAGGTGGTTAGAACAAACCTCGATTTGTCAAATCCAGAGATATCAAGAAAAAAATTGTTTTATATGGTTGAAGGAACTATTTTAAGATTTTGAAAGAATATCTAAAGCTAATAAAACAGTTAATTGCATACTTTTAAAATAAAAATGATACATGTGAATTTCAGAAAATTGGAGCAGGAGCAGGCTACTCGAACCCTGAAGACTGCCCCACCTTTTTAGTATGACTGTGGTTGGTCAGACCTAATTTCTTCTGCGCCATTCCGGACCTCATTTCTTCTGTACCGTTCTATCTTACCCTGAGTTCCCTGATTGTTCAAAAATGTATGTATTACTTTCAATACCCACAATGATCTAGCTCCCAACAACCACCAGAAGAGAGAATTCTAAAGATTCACCATCCTCTTTAAAAAATTCCTACGTGCCTCAGTATTAAATTGTCATTCTTAATTTTGCAACTATGTCCTCTCGTTTGACATTCTCCATCAGCGGAAACAACTCAACGTTTACCCTTTCAGGATCCTTAAGGATCTTGCCTGTTTCAATAAAGTCACCCCTATTGCTCTAAATTCCAAACAATACAGATCTATTTCCTAGCTGCTTGTGATAAGGTAATCCTCTCATCCCAGGAATTGGCTAAGTGGATCTCTTTTGGATTGCCTTCAATGTCAATGTATCCTTAATTAAATAAGGTGACCAAAACGATGCACAGTATTCCAGGTGCGGCATCACAAGTAAGTTGACCAAAACTATGCACAATATTTCAGGTGTGGCATCACCAGTAAGCTGATCAAAACTATGCACAGTACGCCAGTTGTTCTCTTACCAATACTCTATATTTGTAAAATATTCCCTATTTTTAAACTCCAACCACCTTGCAATAAAGGGCTTCTTGCCATTTGCCTTCTTAACCACTGGCTGCACCTGCCTTTTAACATTTTGCACACTTTATGAAAAGAATCAGTGCAAAAGAATATCTGACTCATTTTCACATCACTCATTGGCAATCTTTCTCCATTTATATAATATTGACTGTTAAAGCTGTGCATTAAACTGCATTTGTCAACTGTTTGCCGACTCAGTCAATCTAATCCTATCCCGTTGCAGAAACCTAAATCACAAGACGTTCTCCTACCCATTTTTGTGACATCGGAAACTTGCATACCTTGCATTCTGCTCCCGTCTCCATATTCATATCAATTGTAAATAATTGAAGCCCAAGAATGAATCCATGGCGCATCTTAGTTAAATGGCATTACGTTTATTTTTGGCAAACAGATATTTGGTGCACATTGTACATTTTTATTACATGCCATCTGATTTTGCTAACATAGCAAAGCGATCTTAAGTTAATAGAAATAATGTAAAAAAATATTCTAGCGAGTATATAGAAACGTATAAAATTATAAAAACATATAGAAATTTATAAAATTATAAAAGGACTCGCCAAGCTAGATGCAGGAAAAATGTTCCCAATGATGGGGGAGTCCAGAACCAGGGGCCAGTCTAAGAATAAAGGGGAGGCCGTTTAAAACTGAGATGAGAAAAAAAAATTCACCCAGAGAGTTGTGAATTTGTGGAATTCTCGCCACAGAAGGCAGTAGAGGCCAATTCACTGGATGAATTTAAAAGGGAGTTAGATAGAGCTCCAGGGGCTAGCGGAATCAAGGGATATGGGGAGAAGGCAGGCACGGATTACTGATTGTGGATGATCAGCCATGATCACAATGAATGGCGGTGCAGGCTCGAAGGGCCAAATGGCCGCATGCACCTATTTTCTATTTGAATCTTCCTTCAATAATCAGTGAGTTCAAAATAAAAGATGTATGGTATTAATCAACTAATAGTGATGAGAAGATGCTTCCTTATAGTTTTTTTAAACAAAATAATTTCATTTATTTTAGTTGTCAATACAATGGTCAGGCGTCTATTTCAGTGCGAGAAAGAAGTTTTGGAAATTGATTTCAGTACTGATCCAATATAGATTGAGAGCTATTCCGAAACTAACTTCTTCCAAGATTTTCTAAATTAAACAAGCTTATAGATTTGACTTGTTTAAACCCTAGAACCATAGAGTTTAACACTACCAAGTTTCAGAAGTGGTATGCAGCTGTATGTTCACATGTTCAATGTGTAAAATGGATAAAATCTCCACACGTTGATTTATTATTAAAAACTATTAAGAATTATTTCTGAATATAAACAAAGTATTTCTAATTTGTGGCTGTTGGTATGTATTTTATATTTTAGTTATATAATAAAATCGTGGAGGAATGAGAAAGTGAGGTAGCCTAACAACAATGCTGCACTCACTGGTATGACCCTCCCAGATTAAAATTATGCAGCAATTTGTTTCACTGAGCGCCAGCACTTAATTGTTGCTAAAGCACACTACTGTTACTGCATACACACACACCTTAATGATACTATTACATTGAAAAATCATTCTTGAGGTGAACCTAGTGCATGTTAGAAAACACTAAAAACCAATCTATATCTTGCTCCCACCTTCTTTTAGGGACCAGTTTTAGGAAAAGGCAACTCTTGAACATTCCACGACATCATTTTACAAAGTGTTTTCTGCCCAAGTGACTGAGAGATGGGTCACTTTGTAAACTGGCCACCGTATGGGCAAACCTGATGCTCAGATCACAAGGTTTGACCAGCTTACAAGGCAAATCTGGAAACCAGAACCCTTGCTCATCCAAGTCTTTTGATGGGAGCAATAGTCCTTTACTCCTGGCACATTAGGAATGGATAGAAGGAACTGCAGATGCTGGTTTATATCGAATGTAGGTGCAAAGTGCTGGAGTAACTCAGCGGGTCAGGCAACATCTCTGGGGGAAAGGAATAGGTGATGTTTTGGATCAGAACCCTTTTGCAGACTCTGAAGAAGGGTTCCAACCCAAAACATCACCTATTCCTTTCCTCCATAGATGATGAATGACCCGCTGAGTTACTTAAGCATTTTATGTCTGCACAGTCGGAATGGATGTAAACAGAGAGAATGAAGTGCAGAAGAATTGCTGTCGGCCTTTGGGTAGAATGGTGGAAGGAACAGTAGGCTACCAGATAGTGGGACAAATGCTGGAGGAACTGATGAAGGAAGAAGACTCACTAACTAAACTATTGACTGGTTTCTCTTTCAGCTTGACTGGCAAAGTTCTTCCAGCATTTCTGTTGTGGTTTCAGATTCCAGCATCTTCAGTTTAATTTGTTTGCTAAATAGTGGGGTCAAGTTTGGGGTAAGGATAGAGAAGAGGGAAATGAAGGGTTGGGGGAGATTGGTAGAGAAAGTAAGTATGTGCATCCATGTCCATCTCTCCTTGGTCCTTTCCCCCAATGCTAATGGCTGGTGTGGGTTGGTTAGTTATCAAACAATGCTAATTTCCAATCTAATCATTTGACTTTCATAGTCATACAGCACGAAAACAGTCCCTTTAGCCCATCTCGACCAGACTGACCAAGATAGATCAGCCATGATTGAAATGGTTGAGTAGACTTTAAGTTCCGAATGGCCTAATTTCACTCCTGTGACTTATGAACTAATAGCCCGTCGAAGCTAGTCACAATTTGCCCATGTTTGGCTCAAATCCCTCCAAACCTTTCCTATCTATGTACCCATCCAAGTGTGATTAAAATGTTTTTATTGTTTTCCTGCCTCAATACCTCCTCTGGCAGCTCATTCCATATACACACCACCTGCTAAGTGAATAACGCAGTGTCAAGTTATTACTTGGCTTGGCAGAGAAGAAAACGGATTTACAACCATTGAGGTGTTTTAACTATTTAAAAAAAAATGAAAACGTCAAGCTGTTAAAAGTATGCTGTTAGCTGTTTTGCTTGTTCATTCACTTTGGTGAAGAGTATCCAATTAACATGATAGTCCTTGCTAATTCCCAACAAGCTCTGACCTTTTTAAAAAGAAACCTTGTTTGTGTAAGAAAAACATTTAATATAGGTGTGCGTAATCGAATTTGTTTTCTGCTCTGTATGCAATCACGCCTGTTGATTTCTGTGGCCTTTTTTCTACTCATAGCACGGACCATTTCACTTGACTAATCTAGGTACTAGGAGCAGTCAGGATATGGGATCTGGGTTGAAGATAGCTGCTGATTCCATTCTCTTTGGAAGAGGAAGAGAAAGGTAATTCTTTACTTTGTTAATTGTAATATGTTGTCTAAAGTAAAAAAAATTGTACGTACTTTGTCCCTCGGGCACACCTTGAAGGCACGGGGCACTTTGGAAAATCCTGCTTATGTTTATCTTGTTAGGTAACAGAGATGTAGATTGATGTGGTGTCATATGTGGCCAGGCTAATGTTAGAAAAACGGCAGAAAATGAATGAATGAATGAATGATACTGTATTGTCACATGTGACAAGTCACAGTGATAGTCTTTGTTCAGCATACCCAAGGTATGTAAAAAGAGTCGCAGCGTAAAGGGCACCGACAAAAGCTGTTGGTCCAGTGATCCATCATGCCAGTCATTCTGTGGCAGTGAATTCCACAGCTTCACCAACCTCTGACTAAAGAAATTCCTCTTCATCTCCTTCCTAAAGGAACGTTGTTTTATTCTGAGGCTTCGACCTCTTGTCCTAGACTCTCCCAATAGTGGAAACATCTTCTCCACATCCATTCTATCCATGCCATTCGCTATTTGGTAAGTTTCAATGAGGTCCCCCCCCCCTCATCCTTCAGCGGGTACAGGGCCAGTGCTGTCAAATACTCATCATATGTTAACCCACTCATTCCTGGGATCATTCTCGTAAACCTCCGCTGGACCATCTCCAGCGCCTGCACGGCCTCGGATATGGGGCCCAAAATTGCTCACAATACTCCAAATGCTGTGTGACCAAAGCCTTACAGAGCCTTAGGATTACATCCCCGTTTTTGTATTCTATTCCTCTTGAAATAAATGCCACATAAAGGACGCCGTCAATTCTGTTGGTCCAGCAATCCATCGTATTTAACATTTTCCAGAATGCAAACAAAAGTAGACAGTAAGAATTAACATTAATATATTTTCCTGAGAAAAATATCTATTAGATCAGAAAGTACTATATAAAAGCTATACTGTTATTCATCAAGGCCCGATCATCAATAATTGTAGGTTATATTTTCTACTGGGAAGATTATTGGTAATTCTTGGTATAGTTAATTTTCATAAATCAAATTCGGACAAATTTGGCTGAATTGATTTGTTTTAATGAACATTGTAAACATGTTTTTTTCATATCTTCTATGCCAAGAACCATTGTGATGTTCAATCTTGTGTCTAGTTCATATTGTTTTCAATTTTTACATATTAAATTCTTTAGTTCCATTTTTGCTATTTTCTGTTGCTTTAAACTATTCTGACAAAATTGGCTATCCCTTAAAAGATTCATTGAAATGGTATGTCATGCAAATAAACAAACAATACCTAAAAATTGCTGCACTATTACAAAACTATTAGTGTAGTTCCTTGATTGCATGAATGGTTGGGTAATACAAATATGGAATAAATTTCAATGCAATATTTAGAACATTAAGAACTCAAACGTGTAATGTTTCATAGATAGATTTGATAATACGGGTCCACCTTTAATCCAGACAACATTTTTTAAAATCCCCTTCCCCGGATGTCCCCTCAGAAATGTGACGTCTGGACTGGATGAGGCGGCTGATCTCAACCTCATTGGGATTGGCGTGTCGAATTTGCTCCTGCAGCCGTTGCCCTGGAACTCTGTCCCAGACGGAGCCGGCAGATCCGTTGCCGTGACCGAGTTAAACGGCGATTGGCACGTCGAATTTAATCCCTGCAGCCGAGGCACTGGAATTCTGGCACAGTCGCAGTCGGCAGATCCCTTCCCATAGCCATCTACTGAGGCTGACTGCGGACTGTTCCGGTACAATTGGACTCTTCTCGGAGGCCATGACTTCTGCTGGTCCCGCAATTAAGAAATGCTCTGGAATCATGGATGCCGGATATTCTGTCCTCTTCTTGCGTCTGGCGTGCACAGCCTCAAGTTGTAGGTCAAGGGTAGACATCCAGGCCAGGACAGCATCACTTACTGGGTAGATGGCTTTGATGCCACCAGTCATTCACGATGTGTGGGATGGTCTGGTCTGGATGTCCGCAGTCGCAAGCAGGGCTGTCTGTCATCCCCCAGATGCAGGTGATGGGCTGTTCTTGCATAGAGATGTGCAGATTCTATTCAGGGTTAGCCATTGCTTGCGATGGAGATCAAAACCCGGTGATTTCACTGTGGGGTCTGTGATGACCTCTCCGTTATTTGTGTTGGCATCTTTCCAGGCTCTGCACCACTCAGTCTTGGAGTCAAAGTCTTCCAGGGATTTGACTGAAGACCAGAAGGGTTTGCGGGACTTCAGGCGCATATTGAGCAGATTGTTCAAGTCAGCTTGGATGGGAAGGTCTGAGTTAGCATCGATGGCGCACCAATCTTTCAACATCCTCACCCTTTTGCGAATGCTGGGAAGGGCGATATGAGAGAGGACAGGGAACCACTGCAAAGGTGTTGACTTAAGCGTCCCTGTGATGTCCGCATTGCACAGTTGAGGACAGTGTCAACTTGTTTGGTGTGGCAGCTATTAGCTCAAGCTGTAGTGCAAAACTCGGATGTTGAGTAGACTAGGGTTAAGCTTGCGTTACGGAGGGTGTGTCCTGAAGGTATACCTGTGGTGGACCTGTATTGAAATGGATGCTGATGGATATTAAAAATTTTTTTGAGAATTGCTTCAAAATTCAAGTTTTGGAATTGGCTACTTAGCTTCCATTATGCACTTAAAAGTTTAATATATCTTCGGGTTCACCTGTGCTTTTGCCTGTTGTGATCAAAATACGAGACTCAGATTGTTCTTACTACTTTGCAGGCAGCTGATGCCCCTGATGTCCAACCATGGAGATCGGTCGGAAATGCCAAAGACCTCGATGCATATGTTACGTCCATTAAACATGCAAGGTGAGGCCCAATGCACCTTTTCTTCTAAATCTGACAAATCTTTTTTCAGAGTTACGAAGGATTTATGTTCCAAACAAATACTAGGTTGACCCAACAAAACTGGAATAATTTTCATTCCCGCCTCTTTTCTTTTGAAAAGAGTTACTTCAAATAAGGTACAGTACCTTGGATATCTACATAACCTCCACACATTAACCTGTATAGTAATCATCAGCAGGCAATTTGATTAAGCAAACTTCATCCTATTGTCGGCTCCACTTGCATTTAGATTGCTCGATCGTTACTGCACAATACATGGGAAGTCAACTGGATTTTGTCTATTTGCCAACTCAATCTTTCCACACTTTTTGTATAATGGTGTTGCAGCCTCCTCTGGTTTGCAGTCCTTGTTAAGATCTGCTACACCAGTAGCTGCACCTGTGAATGTTCATAAGTGATAGGAGCAGAATTAGGCTATTTGGCCCATCAAGTCTACTCCACCACTCAATCATAGCTTCAACCCCATTTCCCTACCTTCTCTCCATAACCCCTGACACCCGTACTAATCAAGAATCTATCTATGCCTTAAAAATATCCATTTACGCGGCCTCCACAGCCTTCTGTGGCAATGAATTCCACTGATTTAAATAAATTCCTCCTCATCTTTCTAATGGAATATCCTTTTATTCTGAGCCTCTGACCTCTGGTCCTAGACGCTCCCACTAGTGGAAACATCTGCACATCCACTAGCCAAGCCTTTCACTATCCGGTAAGTTTCAATGAGGTGTCCCCTCATCCTTCTAAACTCTAGCGAGTAGAGGCTCAGTGCTGTCAAACGCTCATCATATGTTACCCACACATTCCGCGGATCGTTCTTGTAAACTTCTGGACCCTCTCCAGCACCAACACATCCTTCCTCAGATATGGTGCCCAAAATTGCTCTCAATACTCAAAATGAGGTCTGACTAGTGCCTTATAAAGCCTCATTACATCCCTGTTTTTATATTGTAGTCCTCTCAAAATAAATGTTAACATTGCATTTGTCTTCCTTACTACCAATCGACTTGCAAATTAACTTTTTGAGAATCATTTGAACCTCTGATTTCTGAATTATCTTCCCATTTGGAAGATAGTCTGTGCCTTTATTCTTACTACCAAAATGCATGATTCCTCTCTTTGCGACTGTATTCCATCTGCCACTTCTCTGCCCACTCACCTAACCTGTCCGACCTTCTGCAGAGTCCTTGCTTTCTCTGCACTATCTGCCCCTTCACTTATCTACGTATCGTCTGCAAACATGGCCACAAAGCCTTCAATCCCCTCATTCATATCTTTGATATACACCGTGAAGAGTAGCGGCACCGACCTCTGTGGAACTCCAATAGTTACTGGCAGCCAACCTGATAAAGCCCCCTTTATTTCCACTCTTGGCCTTCTGACATCCAGCCAACCTGCTATCCATACTTGTATCTGCCCTTTGATACCATCAGCTCTCATCTTCTTTAGCGGCATCATGTGCGGCACCTTATCAAAGGCTTTCTGAAAATCTAGATAAACAACATCCACTGGCGTTCCTTGGTCCTGCTATTTACTTCCTCAAAGAATTTAAACAGGTTCTTCAGGCAAGATGTCCCCTTCACAAAACCATGCTGATGTCAGCCTATTTTATCATGAACTTCTTAGTGCTTCATCCTTTATAATGGACTCTAAAATCATACCAACCACTTAAGTCAGGCTAACCGGCCTATCGTCTCCACTCTTCTGCTTTGCTAATTGCTGAATATACTTGCTGACTATGCCTGTGGTCTTAATTTTTTAACTTCTATGATTAGAAATAACTATAAAGGCAAGAAGAACTTGTTCATTGTTCTCCCAGTGCATAAGTAACAATACATGATGCATCAGGTTCTTAAAATATGCAAATTGGAAAAAATACAGAAGTAAAAATTGTACTGATTTTCCTACAATGTTTTCCTATGTGTTGGAGGAAAGGAGGTACTATCAGTGCACAGTACAGCATTGATGTAGGAAATTCTTGTTGACTTTCCTTTCTTCATTAACTCTCAGATCTCTGTCCTCATTTATCTGGAAGTCTTCCAACAGTAAGAAGTAGAGCTGGGATTTTGATCCTTCAAATGGGCTCTTTGGGCTCACACGAAATGATTCAGTTACCTTTTGTTTAGCTTTTAGATCTGCGTAATATACCAACTCTAAAATAACCATTGGTTCCAGTTGAGGATGGGTTCCATTCCTTGGTCACTGATGTTGCTTCCAAAGCCACGTGAACATAAAAGGACAGGTCCCCGTGGAAGAGATGGATTATATGAATCCAATAGTGTCGCGAATTTCCTTTGCAAATAAAAGCTTAGGTTGGTTAATTGTACATTTCAGGAAGTTGAAAAGTGATTGGAAATTAGAGACCAGGTAAATCGGTCATTATAACTATCATGGTGCACATCTGTGAAAGCAGATCACTTAACAATATATTGATTTGCATCCATAATATTTCTATGAAGATTGGATCTTTTGAGAAAAATGGATAACATGAAAGTGAATTGGCTTTTAAACCATGATTAGAACTGAGATTTGAGTTTAGCCATAGATGCTGCTTCGCCCGCTGAGTTTCTCCAGCATTTCTGTCTACCTTTGAGTTTAGCCATTAAGCTTTGTGACTCAATTTAAATATATAGATTCTGATAGTATGTTGAGTTAAAATATCTTGGAGAATGATCACTCCTATTTGATGAATTCTTATTTCATATACTTGGGAGAGCTTAATTCAGAACCTAATTGAGATATTCTACTTGCTGTAATGTAAGTGAATTTGGCTGACTTCAAATTGTTATTGGATGTACTTAAATACTTAAATAAAAAGATGATCACTTTGTTAGCATTGTACTCTGGCCACACCCCCCCACCCCCCACTACTCAACGGGAATTAGAAGAACAATATGCCGGAAGATTCTAGGCAGTGGCAATACTAATAGGGTTGACATGGTTGGAGACTTTACTGTTCTCAATATAGACTGGGACTGCCATTGTGCCAAGGGCTCAGATGGGGTGGAATTTGGAGTTCAGGAAAGTTTCCTCAGGTGATATGTTGGGGACCTGACTGGGGAGAGAGCATAGGTTGATCTACTATTTAGAAATTTGGCAGGACAGGTTTACTGAAATGTCAGTGGGCAAGCACTTTGGGACTAGTGACCACAGTTCAATTTATGTTTTAAATAGTTATGCATAAGGACATGGTGGGTCCACAAGTTAGAGTTCTAAATTGGAGCAAGGCTAACTTTGATGGTATTAGTCAGCAATTTGCAAATGTTAATTTGAGTCATTTCTTTGCAAGCAGAGGGATATCGGGAAAGTGGGACGCTTTTAAAAGTAAGATAGTGAGAGTTCAAGGTAAGCATGTTCCTGTTAAAGTGAAGGACAAGGCAGATAGGAATGATGAACCCTTGCTGATGAGAGAAATTGGGGTTCTAGTTAGGAAAAAGGAGGCATGAGTCGGGTTTAGGAGGCATGAGTCTGGGACCCTAGAGTAGTATAGGGATCGAGGAACATACTGAAAAAAGAAATCAGGAGGGAAAATGGTTCTAAATGAATAGTTTACATTAAACCATGATGGAAAACATGTTTATATGCTACATTTGCTTAAGAATTTTAATGATTACCTGCCCTTGCTAATATTAAGTTTGGTGCCATGTGCTAAGGTATTGGGGATAAGTTCCAATATATCTCCAGCATGTAAGAATATTATTGCTAACATTTGAGGGATTGATTTGTCAGATAGAGTTTTGATAATTAAAAAAAATCTTTGCCTTTTTTATTTACACTAAAACTAATTGCCTGAGCTATTTATTTAGCTGCTATAAAATAATATGTGAGTACAGTACTTATCAGGTGATGTAAATATAACTTGTACATCTAATATGGCAAAGAACAAGAAATCCATAATGCTATCATTGCATCTTTGGAGATGCCGTAAGTAAGAGATGTCTACTTGGTTAATCCTTGCTACACAATCAGTTGTGATGTTTTTGCATTAGGATGAATTAATGGTTACAGAATTAGTTGCTTCATCACTGAACATTGCAACTTTTCTAAAAAAAAAATATGGTATTTGTAAAATATAACTTAAATTAACGTGTGGGGTTGAGTGGCAGGAAATTAGATTAATATGGATGGGTACCTGATGGTCATGGTGGGCTGAAGGGTGGTTCTATGCTGTATGTCTCTAAAGCATTCTTTTTTGAGAATTTTGATATAAGCACTTGGTAATGTGCAGTTTGTAATTGTGGTATAGATTGAACATAATTTACATGTAGCAGTTGATCTGAATTTAATTTTCCTTTCTTGTGTCTTGTGTTCTCTTACATGTTTCTGATGGGACATCACCTGCTGCTGTCAACTTGTATGGCTTTATCTGGCATCTTCATTTGTGCAATATACTGTTGATATCTCGATGCATTGCCTGTAACTATTTTTAAACATTAACAATATGTTTGTTCTCTTTCCCACAAACTAAAATCTTTTTGACATTGAATACTTCTTGGCTCTCTCGGTGTGTTTGGGGATTCTTTTCTCTTAAAATGTAGGTCATATGTCTCCAAGCCATAAGCGACACAAGACTAGCGATAGCCTCTGTGCATTGGCACAGTATGGTGAGGATTCTTCAGACGAGGAAGACGACCGTCATAAACGAGGTGGAAGATACCGAACGTCTGGAAATGCGTCACGCAATATGTATCATCCCTACTTTCAACACTCGATCCACCGTCCCCCTCCTCACCACCACATAAATCATCGTCCGCAGCCGCCGCCACCGCAGCAGCAGCAACAACAACATGGTATACCAAGGTCTCACAATTCCATGCCCTTCTGGATGGCACCCAACTAATACTGAAAATGTTGTGAATGTATTTTTGTCAATGTTCTCTTCATGTGCAGCTAAACCACGTGTTCAAAAGAGCCTGTGTGTGTGCGCTAGGTGTGGTAACATTACCGAATATACCAGCAGCACTCCTGGAATTAATTTTGATGGACCACCATAATCAAACGGCTGACTGCAACAGTGGACAATGGACTCATGCAGGATGCAGAAACTTGTGAAGAACCATATTATTGGCATTTCTTTCTGTTACAGCACTGCATTAGCTGCAATAACTTGAAGAGTAAACTCGTACTACCTTCAGTGTACAATTTCCAGAAGTGAGGACTTAGTGACAACCACCGCTTTCCCCACTGGTACGGCGCAGAAGCATGATTCATGCACCAACCTTTTATGTTGTAATGGGCAAGAATTTTAGTGTATTAAATACAGCTGTAAAATAAAAGTATGTGAAGAAATTGTGTATCGTGTATTAAAATTGGAACTCGAGTCAGTTTACGTACTGCAACAAACAATGGTGGATGAGTTTGTTCTGCAGTCCTTTGGTTTCAAGTACAGCTTGCATGCTGGTTTCAGCAGACACATCAAAATAACTTGGTGTCTAGTTTGGATCGGGGGTGGAAGGTTAGCATTCATTTAGGCTGAGTGCACACCCAAATAGAGTGGTGGGATGGGCTGAGATTTTTATTTTATTTTTTTCCCCTGGAGCTGGTGAGTAACCGTTTACAGGTACAAATCAAGAGGTGTGTAAGTAAATAGCCAGAGTGTTTTCACTGGGGTAGAGGACTCTAAAACCAGAAGGCTTAGGTTTATGGTGAGGAAGCTGTAGAGGCAGGTACAATGGCAACATTTGGAAGACAATAGGTGCAGTGGTAGGCCATTCAGCCCTTCCAGCCAACACCGCCATTCAATGTGATCATGGCTGATCATCCCCAATCAGTACCCCGTTCCTGCCTTCTCTCCATATCCCTTAACTCTGCTATCCCTAAGAGCTCTATCTAACTCTCTTGAAAGCATCCAGTAAACCGGCCTCCACCGCCTTATGAGGCAGAGAATTCCACACACCCACAATCCTGTGAAAAATGTTTTCCTCATCTCCGTTCTAAATGGATTACCACTTACTCTTAAAGTATGGCCCCTGGTTGTGGACTCCCCCAACATTAGGAACATGTTTCCTGCCTATAGCGTGTCCAAACCCTTAATAATCTTATGTTTCAATAAGATCCCCTCCCATCCTTCTAAATTCCAGAGTATACAAGCCCAGCCGCTCCAATCTATCAACATATGACAGTCGTGCCATCCCGGGAATTAACCTCGTGAACCTATGCTGCACTCCCTCAATAGACATAGGAAAGGTTTAGAGAAATATGGGTTTAACGCAGGCAAGAGCTCAGTTATAAAACTTGCTATGAACAAGTTGGGATAAAGAGTCTGTGACTAACTAAATTACTAGTTTAGGTCAAATTGCCACTATTGTTTAAACCTGTCCTAAATGTATTTGTACAATTTTATATTAGAGGTCTTTAGGATTTCCCCCCAAAATATTATCTTCACTAATCATCAGGCTACCCTTGGACAGGTTTGGGATTGAGATATTTTCTCAATGTACACTACAGTTATTGATGAAAGTGGATGATGTCAGTGAATGGTGCAGAATAGAGTTGTTGCTTCATAGAAAAAAAACCTGTGTAGAATCCTGTACAATTATTTATGCCTCAATACAAGAAAATCTTCTGGATGAAGTTATAAAATAATCCTAAATTCCATTCCAATTTTGGACGAACAGCTGAACACAGCTGACTTACAGGAAACAGATATTGACTAAAATCAGTTTAAAAACTGGGTCATATTTGCATTTTATTTTACAAAAAAAAAGTTGCCAAAAATGAATATTAATGGTTAGGAAAGTCAAATTGTAGAATCTTCTGGCTCTCTGCTTTCACATTCAGCTTTGACATAGACAGTTTTTGCATCTGCTTCCTTTTGACTTGCAGTCTGCTGGAAGGTTTCTGAAAATCTTGCTCTAGCTTTGGCCCAGTTCTTGTGTTTGTTTGATCTGAACATTTGTACATCTTCGATTGAAAGTGGCACTTTAGCCCCCAAGCCAGATTGTGACTGGTGAAGTTGAACTTGAATCTGAAAAATAAAAATCTAAAATAATTGCAGTTTAAGATCCAACAAACAAATGGCATGCAGTTCTTATGGTATTAGATTGTTTTGATTTCCCTTCAAAAGCTACAAAATCCTTATATTTATGTATTCAAAAAGTTTCCTTTGTAAAGAAAAATGAATCCTCAAATGTTCTAATAATTCCATAATAACTGATTTAGAATATTTCTAAAAGAAATACAATTGTCATATAGATGGTCATATTTTAAAACAATTTTCCTTTCCAGTCACCAATGCTGATATCTCACGTGAGAATCATCTTGTGGTTATAAAATAAGATAATAAATGTTTTGGTGCAGCAACAAAGCCATTACTATCGCAATGTTTAAGAAACATTTAGACAGGTACATGGATAAGGTAGGTTTAGAGGTATATGGGCCATAAGCAGAGTTTAGGTTGCATGGTGTGCTGGACATCCTGTTTCCACACTGAATGACGCTATGACTCAAGCCAAATTCAAGATATGTGCCGATAGCAATTAGTGAAGGCTGCACTGGCTGAATCATTTTCTCACTGATAGGGGACCAAGTGAATGTTACAATCACTATTGAATCTGTTTACTTTCAAAACAGGATAAATTTACCGGCTCTTTAATTCCACCGCGTCCTTTTCCAAGCCCCTCGCCTTTCTTCCAGCCCATTTTTTCCAACATCTTTCGTCCTTTGTTGTCATCACAGATTTCCCTACAATCAAAATGTTTTAAGTCATTAAACCTGTAAATTAGTTTTCTTTGACTCCAGCAAGCAGTTCCAGTATAAAATCTGAACATCTAGATGTATAATTTCAAGTTTAAGCACACAATGCAAATGTACATTATATGTAGAAATGCCATTATTATGCAATGACAATAAGTGAAGTTACTCTTGACCGATGGTGTTTGTATGGTACCATAGATTCCTAACAAGACTTCCACGGCCTGTGTTCATAGCTGGCATGATGGAAAATATGTGGAAGTTGTCAAAGACCCTGATCATTAATGTATAAAGATCATAGAAACTGGGAGTTGGCCCTTCTAGCCAGCACCACAATGTAATACGATCATGGCTGATCGTCCAGAATCAGTACCCTGTTCCTGCATTCTCTCCATATCCCTTGATTCCGTTAACCCTAAGAGCTAAATCTAACTGCATTCTGTGGCCACAAATTCACAACTCTGGGTGAAAACGTTTTTCCTCACCTCAGTCCCAAATGGCCTCCTTATTCTGAAATTGTGACCTCTGGTTCTGGACTCCCCCAACATCGGGAACATGTTTCCTGCATCTAGCCTGTTCAATCCCTTAGGAATTTTTATATGTATCAATCAGATCGCCTCTCATCCTTCTAAATTCCAGTGAATACAAGCCCAGTCGATCCATTCTTTCATCATATCTCAGTCCCACCATCCTGGGAATTAACTTGGTGAACATCATGTCCAAAACATCACCTGTTCCTTTTCTCCAGAGATAATGCCTGACTCACTGAATAATGCAGTTCCTTGTGTCTACAGAATAGCTAATGAATAACGATAATGAAGCCACCTGATGCAAGCAGTGACATTATTTCTATTGGATTATAAGAAAATGGTAGGAGTGACAGTGATATTGCTGCTGCTGTACACAAATGTATACATTGAGCAATTTATTGTAGATTTATAATTCTGGACTTACACATGGACTGAAGCAGGAGCATCATCTCTTTTGAAAACACCATCACTTCCAATCTCCTGTCTACGTTTTGCTGCTCGATCCTTGTACGTCTTGTTCTTCAGTACCTCGCCTATTTCATATGCACTATTCTAAACAATAGGAGGTAAATATACTTTATATAGCATAAATAACAAAGAGTACATAAATATAACAGTTCAGAAAGAAATGCCACAATCTAGTTACATAAAATCACCCTGGATATTTTAAAGTCATAGAATTGCACAGCATAGTTGCGGGTCTTCGACCCACCATGCCCAAGTAATTCTGTGCTAATCCCATTTGCTGGAATTAATATATCTTTGCATGCTCATTGAAGCACCTGTCCCGATGCCTCTGGCAGCTCATTTCAGGTTCCATCTACTCTGTGCAGTTTTGCTCCCTTAATTTGAGGAAGGACATTCTTGCTATTGAGGGAGTGCAGCGTACGTTTACAAGGTTAATTCCCGGGATGGCGGGACTGTCATATGCTGAGAGAATGGAGCAGCTGGGCTTGTACACGCTGGAGTTTAGATGGATGAGAGGGGATCTCACTGAAACATAAAATTGTTACGGGCTTGGAGGCAGGAAACATGTTCCTGATGTTGGGCGAGTCCAGAACCAGGGGCCACAGTTTAAGAATAAGGAGTAAGCCATTTAGAACGAAGACGAGGAAACACTTTTTCTCACAGAGAGTGGCGAGTCTGGAATTCTCTGCCTCAGACGGCGGTGGAGGTAGGTTCTTTGGATGCTTTCAAGAGAGAGCTGGATAGGGCTCTTAAAAATAGTGGAGTCAGGGGATATGGGGAGAAGGCAGGAACGGGGTACTGATTGGAGATGATCAGCCATGATTACATTGAATGGCGGTGCTGGCTCGAAGGGCCAAATGGCCTACTCCTGCACCTATTGTCTGTGTGAAAATATTACCCTTCGTGTTCTGTTTAAACCTACTTGCTCTTTAAACCTAGTTTTAGAAAATGGAAAACAGATCCTGGATATATTCTATCTATGCTTCTCACAACTTTATATACCTCTATCATATTGCCTCATTTCATTCTGGGAAAAAAGTCCTAGCCTATCTGATCGTAGACAGAAATGCTGGAGAAACTCAGTGGGTGAGGCAGCATCTATGGAGAGAAGGAATAAGTGACGTTTCGGGTCGAGACCCTTCTTCAGACTGATGTGGGGGGGGGGGGGTAGAGAAAGGAAGAGGCGGAGACAGTAGGCTTGGGGGAGGGGGAGAGGAAGGAGGGAGAAAACAAGGATTATCTGAAATTGGAGAAGTGACAAAAATGCTGGAGAAACAGCCAGTGAGGATCTCTCCTTTTCCCTTAAGTCCTTGTGACCAGACAACTCTTCTGCATCCTCTAGCTTACTCACTTCTTACCTTAAATTAAGACAACCTGTACAGTGTACGATCAAGTCTCGATGTTTATAGACTTCATACTAGTTACTTTAAGACAATCGGTCTCCCACAAAATATCAAGAACAATGGCAGTATTCAGACTGCACAATTCTTGGTAGAGGAGGTAACAGAACTGGTAAAGCATTATCATAAAACAACAATGGAGGGCAAGTGGGGACAGAATCAAAAAGGATAGGCATAAATTGATGGGAGTTAAAGGATGGTCTAGAGTGTAAGGACAAACCCAGAAGAGGAAAGAGTAAGTAATTGGGCTGTCCCACTTAGGTGACTTTTTAGGCGACTGCAGGAGACTATGCAGTCGCCATATGTTCGTGGGTGGTTGCCGTGGTGTTGCCTTCATGGTCGTGAGGAGTTCCTGCATTCTGGGAATTAGTGGCAGCCTCATTATGGTCTCATGTTGAAACATTAGCAGTGACTAGAACGAAGCCGCCATGGAGAGTAGCGAGAATTCTCGAGCCGTAGATGGGTCGGTAGGAGGTCGAAGGTTCTCGTAGGTTGGAGCCGGTGCTGACCAGTGGATTTCATTGGTTCATTGGGGAAAAAAAAGGTAAGCAGTAGTTTTCAGAATTAAGGATAACCAACCGGTAATGTTAAATGTCCGCTGAGCTTCACAGCCGTGTATCTCAGGCTTCTTAAAAGTTGTCTCCACTCCTCCCCCAACCTCTTTTAAAGGACTTACTGTACACTGTGCTTTAGCCATCTTAATTACAGCGCCAATCTACCTGTTCATCGCGGTGTGCGTCTATCACATTGGCTTTGCACCGTGTGAATTTTTTAGACAGGGCAAGCGGGGGGAGAGCTGTCTAAAAAATTCACACGGCCTGGTGAAGGAAGCGATGTGTGTGTGTTCCACTCTGACAGTCGCTGTTCCAGTTCCCGGTTTTTCAGGCGATTGCTGGCAACATGACAGTCACCGGCATTCCGCTGAAAACTTGCCTAAGTGGGACAGGCCCAAAAGGAGAACAACAAAGTTGGAGGTAGTTTGATAGGATCCAGAAATATTGTAAATGTGAATGGAGATTCCCGCTTTGTCAGTGGGAAAAACTGGCTGCTGGATATCAACATGAAGAGTTCTGATGTGATCCACCACTAGCACAAGAATATTGGAATGTTTTAATAGCAACTGTGCAAGAGCAAAACGTGCCTAGGTCATTAAAAGCTAGTAACGGGAAATATCCGCAAAGTAAAATGTTGGCCTATTTCAAGGGGCCAAAGGGATACAAAGTAACATTGACTTTGTAAGATCTCATCTGTAGTATTGTTTTCAGTTTAGTATTGGTGATCCCTTAAATTATAATATTGGAATAGTGCACTTTGCAGCAAAGGGGGGAGAATATGGTAAGATGGTGCAAAGCAAGCCATTTTTTAACAACTATGTTTACAGAAGTAAGTTGACTAAAAACACACCTGCAATCCATACTTGACCTGAATCTGTTTTAACTCGTGACGCCGTAACTTGTCTTTCTCCTGCTTGCTCAGCACTGGATCCACTAAATAAAATAAAGCTCAGCAATTTAATAAAGGATTTGACTTAGTTTGTCACTGCAAGTTTAAAGGAAAGTTATTGCACCAGAACTGCCAGTCAGGAGTAGACATACGAGAGTTCAAACTTCAAAGGCTTTCAATTATACATAACATTAACATCATAGTAATTAATTAATCATGTTCTGTACGTCAATTAATTTAAATACTATTCCACAAGTCATTTAAATCCCCATCAATAGATTAAACTTTTCGCTGACTGGATAGCACGCAACAAAAAAGCTTTTCACTGTACCTTCGTACATATTGTGATACAATGTGGAAGCAGGCCCTTTGGCCCGACTTTCCCACACCGGCAACATATCCCAGCTACACTAATCCCACCTGACCGCATTTGATCTATATCCCTCCACACCGGTCCTATCCATGTACCTGTCTAACTGTTTCTTAAATGTTGGGATAGTCTCTGCCCCAACTACCTCCTCTGGCAGTTTGTTCCATATTCCCACCACCTTTTGTGTGAAAAAGTTACCACTCAGATTCCTATTAAATCTTTTCCCCTTCACCCTGAACCTATGTCATCTGGTCCTCGATTTACCTACTCTGGGCAAGAGACTGTGCATTTACCCAATCTATTCCTCATGATTTTATACACCTCAATAAGATCACCCATCCTCCTGCGCTCCAAGGAATAGAGTCCCAGCCTACACAACCTATCCTTATAGCTCAGACCCACTAGCCCTGGCAACATCCTTGTAAATCTTCTCTGCACCCTTTCCAGCTTGACATCTTTTATATAATATGGTGCCCAGAACTGAACACAATACTCTAAATGTGGCCTCACCAACGTTTTACAAAACTGCAACATGACCTCCCAACGTCTCTACTCAATATGTTAAAAGGAACTGCAGATGCTGGTTTAAACCGAAGATAGACACTAAAAGCTGGAGTAACTCGGTGGGACAGGCAGCATCTCTGGAGAGAAGAAAATGTTCTGAAACATCATCCTTTCCTTCTTTCCAGAGATGCTGCATGTCCTTCTGAGTTACTCCAGCTTTTTGTGTCTATTTTCTATACTCAATACTCTGACTGACGAAGGCCAATGTGCCACACGCCTTTTTGATCACCCTATTGCGACACTATCTTCAAGGAACCATGCACCTGCATTCCTAGATCCCTCTGCTCTACAACACTCCCCAGAGCCCTACCATTCACTGTACAGGTCCTGCCCATGTTAGACGTCCCAAAATGCAACACCTCAAATTTCTCTGTAACAGTGACAATAGTGATAGTCACATTTGACAATAATAAACTAAACTACAACTAAAACAAAACATGAACCATATAATTTTAACTAATATCAATAATTTAATCGAACTGCTTTGCAGTTCAGTCCACAAGCGTGAGCCTGAGCATCCAGTAATCTGGCTGTTAAGTCTGTCAGATATGCAATCAAGTTCTCACAGCCTGTACAATGAGCCATTTTAACTTGTGGCATCTGTATTTTGTTCACCCAGTCTTTTTCATACAGCTATAACATTGTACATGCTCAGGTTAGGTCCCATTAATGCACTCTACAAATAGCAGTCACGTGTAAAGAGTGATGAATTTTAGAAAGTAGGCCATAACGTGGCATTGAGGTATGTAAGCAAATTATCTATGTTACTCCTACCTTGTTAAGTCTCTCAATCTTTTCACCACAGTGTGATTTCCTAATGTAATGTATGGACCTCCTACCAATTTGACTGGAATGTAATCATGGCACTTTGTCTACTCATGGATTGACAAGTACCCAGGCAACATTTAAAGGTGGAAAAACTATTTAAAATTGAAAATCTATATTATTCACGGGGCACATTTACTCTTGCATCATCTTAGAAAATTTATATTTTGTTTACGAGAAATCAAACTAACCCTAGATTTTCCTCAAGATTCACACAGTGATTGAATAATGTGGTTTTCGAGCATGAAGATTAAAACCAGCGATGGTATACATACAGCCCTTGGACTTTCAATTTTAATTATGCTCATACCTCCACCTCAATTTAGAGCCCAACCTTTGAATCACTGAGACCCAGGAACAACCTGCTTCTTACCACTGGAAAGGAGATATATGGTACACTTGACTATTCTCTGTTGAATGGGTTAGCAAGCTAACATTTTTTCCCATTATAGTAAACAACTGCAATCACAACTTTTAGTTGCAAGAATAAGATTTGGCTACATTACTTGTAGTTAGGAACTCAACAAAAGATTTTAGAGCTAGAATTAATTGCAGTGTGGCAGAAGCTGGCAAGAAGAGTGGCTAATTTCCTTCTTTACTGTTCCATAATCAAGATAAATCCGCCTGACATTTTCTGAGCCCTCATTTCTGTTCAACTTCAATGTAAATTCAGGGATTGTTTCTTCCCAGCTGTTGTCAAGCAACTGAACCGTCCTCTCGCCAGCTAGAGTGTGGTCCCAACCTCCCATCTGTCTCGTTGGAGACCTCTGAACTATCTTGAATTGAACTTTATCTTGCACTAAAAGTTATACTCTTTATCCTGTACTCTAGATAACTTCCTTGTGTGCACCAAAAAGCTTTTCGCTGTACCTCAGCATGTGCCAATGATAAACAAAACTATATTGCCAGTTCAGATGACAAGTTAATCATAGATATGGATAACAGCACGATTTTAGTTCGAAAACTAATGCATCTAAATGGTACAAGAGTGGCTAACAGATTTATTACATTCAGTTACCTGCAGATTCTTTTTTGTTGAGACGCAGGTGAGCTATAACCTGGCCCGGTTCACAGCCATTGCATGTGTCTGTTCCAGGATGGATGTGGAAAGACAATACAGTTTCCCCAAATTTTATTTCATCCCCATGTTCGAGCTTATAGGGGTCACATGTATCTTTTACCTGAAATAAGAATACACACTTTGAGAAGAGAGCTAACAAGCAGACTATAATTAAATTGCATTGATTTTTGTGCATTTATAATTACAGAATAGCATTGTTTCTGCGGTAAATTGGGGAGCACTATTTGTATTAATTATATGATTGGCATTTCCTATAATGTGAGGTTTCTTAGGGAGGCAGAGTAAATTAATGAAGATACACCAGATTCTGATTTTTAATTACATTAATAATTTTGTACATCATTGTTTCAGTTGTTTTAGTTAACTGGGTTGTTTTTTTATTTTAGTTTAGAGATATAGTACGGAAACAGGCCCTTCGGCCCACCGAGTTCTCACCGACCAGCGATCCCCATACATTAACATGAGTCAAGTCAAGTGAGTTTATTGTCATGTGTCCCAGATAGGACAATGAAATTCTTGCTTGCTGCAGCACAACAGAATATTGTAGGCATAAATACAGATCAGATCAGTGTGTCCATATACCATAGAATATATATATACACACATAAATAAACAGATAAAGTGCAATAGGCTGTTATAGTTCAGAGTTTGTGTTACATATTAAGGACAGTTTTACATTTACACCAAGCCAATTAACCTACAAATCTGTACATCTTTGGTGTGTGGGAGGAAACTGAAGATCTCGGAGAAAACCCACGCAGGTTACGAGGAGAACGTACAAACCCCTTACAGACAAGCAGAGGTAGTCAGGATCGACCCGGGTCTCTGGTGCTGTAAGGCAGTAGCTCCACCAACTGTATAATTGCAATTTAAAATACCCTGCAATATCGGGGTGGCGCCGTACGATGGCAGCCTCGCCAACAGTCTGCCACGTCCTTCTCTTCTTTTGTTGTTTTCAGTCTGCCGTTAAATGTATGTTTTATTGTATCTTTAGTCTTGTATTATGTGGGGTGGGGAAACCTTTTTAAATCTCTTTCCTCGACAGAGATGCGACTTTTTCGGTATCGTATCTCCGCCCGCACTGCGGCCTAACATTGTGGAGCTGGCGATCCCTTTGCTGGGGATCGACTTCGGGAGCTCCAACGGTGGGAGCTTGCGGACTTAACATCGTGCAGCTTGCAACCTGGGATGACAGGACTTCCATATGTATTGCGTACAGTTTTGGTCTCCAAATCTGAGGAAAGACATCCTTGCCATAGAGGGGGTACAGAGAAGATTCACCAGACTGATTCCTGGGATGTCAGGACTTTCATATGAGGAAAGATTGGATAGACTCGGCTTGTACTCGCTGGAATTTAGAAGATTGAGGGGGGATCTTATAGAAACTTACAAAATTCTTAAGGGGTTGGACAAGCTAGATGCTGGAAGATTGTTCCCGATGTTGGGGGAGTCCAGAACAAGGGGTCACAGTCTAAGGATAAGGGGGAATTCCTTTAGGACCGAAATGAGGAAAACATTCTTTACACAGAGAGTGGTGAGTCTCTGGAATTCTCTGCCACAGAAGGTAGTTGAGGCCAGTTCATTGGCTATATTTAAGAGGGCGTTAGATGTGGCACTTGTGGCTAAAGGGATCAGGGGGTATGGAGAGAAGGCAGGTACGGGATATTGAGTTGGATGATCAGCCATGATCACATTGAATGGCGGTGCAGGCTTGAAGGGCCGAATGGCCTACTCCTGCACCTATTTTCTATGTTTCTATGAAGAAAGACTGGTTAGACTCGGCTTGTACTCGCTGGAATTTAGGAGATTGAGGGGGGATCTTATAGAGGCTTACAAAATTCTTAAGGGGTTGGACAGGCTAGATGCAGGAAGATTGTTCCCGATGTTGGGGAACTCCAGAACAAGGGGTCACAGTTTAAGGATAAGGGGGAAGTCTTTTAGGACCGAGATGAGAAGATCTTTTTTCACACAGAGAGTGGTGAGTCTCTGGAATTCTCTGCCACAGAAGGTAGTTGAGGCCAGTTCATTGGCTATATTTAAGAGGGAGTTAGATGTGGTCTTTGTGGCTAAAGGGATCAGGGGGTATGGAGAGAAGGCAGGTACAGGATATTGAGTTGGATGATCAGCCATGATCATATTGAATGGCGGTGCAGGCTCGAAGGGCCGAATGTCCTACTCCTGCACCTATTTTCTATGATTCTATGACCCCTTTGTCAAGGATCGACTTTGGAAGCTCCAACCGCGGGAACATGGGGACTTAACATCGTGTTTAGGGATCCAACCACAGGAGCTTCGACTGCCCAGACTGCGGATTGTTAGACTGCCCTGACCGCAGGAGAATACAAGGGTAGAAGATAATACATTAATATGTTATTGCCTTGTGCAATGTGGTGGATGTTTATGTTAATTTTTATGACGTTGTTTGTTATTGCTTTTTTGGTATGACTGTATGGCAAATCAAATTCTTTGTATGTTTTTACATACTTGGCTAATAAATTAATTACAATTATAGCCAGATCTCATGACAAAATTCATTTATCTGCAAACTTATGAAAATCAGTGTGACATCTAACTTCTACGGAGGAGGAAGTTTTTGGGAATTGTTTTTGAAGTAACAACACGCATCTTTTCAAAGTTTCCAACCTAATGAACAGAACTGATCTTCTTTGATGGAGAGGACAGATGCATTTTGTGAGGATCCTACACCTGATTCTGAAAACGGATACACCAGCAATCAAGTATTTGAGTCATCAGAGTGAATTTAGTTTAGTTTTGAGATACAGCATGGAAACAGGCCCTTAGGCCTCCTGAGTCCGCGCCGACCAGCAATCACTCAGACACTAGTTCTATCCTACACAGTAGGGACAATTTTACAGAGGCCAATGAACCTACAAATCTGCACGTCTTTGGAATGTGGGAGGAAACCGGAGCACCCTGAGAAAACCCGCGCGGTCACAGGGAGAACGTACAAACTCCATACAGACAGCACCCATAGTCAGGACCGAACCCAGGTCTCTGGCGCTGCAACACAGCAACTCTACGGCTGTGCCATTGAGCCACCAATATGAATAGCACTCAGTTTTATATTCACAAATTAAATTTGGGTTTCATAAGCTAACCTTTTCTGAACTCACGCGAACATTAAAGCACTGAATATTTGTCAGAGAATAAAAAGCATCATCATCTGAAGAAATCATATTTCTGCATCCAGTGCTAAGGTGTTTGTTAATAAAAACATGTTATTATCTAATTAAAATAAGATTCTTACTGCAAGGATCCTGTTCCCATTCACAACAGTCCCATTCTGGCTCCCCTTGTCTAACAGCATGTACTCCTGCAGATCTTGATCAAAATATACTTCAGCGTGGAACTAAACAAAATGAAAATCAGGATGTGAAAAAAAATAGATTATAGAAAATAGGTGCAGGAGGCCATTCGACCCATTGAGCCAGCACCGCCATTCATTGTGATCATGGCTGATCATCCACAATCAGTAACCCGTGCCTGCTGATATCCCAATATCACTTGATTCCGCTAGCCCCTAGAGCTCTATTTAACTCTCTTTTAGATTCATCCAGTGAATTGGCCTCCACTGCCTTTTATGGCAGAGAATTTCACAAATTCATACCTCTCTGGGTGAATGTTTTTTTCTCAAAATGGTCTCCCCTTTATTCTTAGACTATGGCCCCTTGTTCTGGACTCGCCCAACATTGGGAACATATTTCCTGCATCTAGCTTGTCCAGTTCTTTTATAATTTTATACGTTTCTATAAGATACCCTCTCATCCTAAATTCCAGCAAATACAACCCCAGTCTTTGCAATCTTTCCTCATACGACAATCCCGCCATCTCAGGGATTAACCCCGTGAATCCACGCTGCACTGCCTCAATAGCAACGATGTTCTTCCTCAAATTAGGAGACCAAAACTGCACACAATACTCCAGATGTGGTCTCACCACAGCCCTGTACAACTGCAAAAGGACTTCTTTACTCCTATACTCAAGTCCTCTCATTATGAAGACCAACATGCCATTAGCTTTCTTCACTTCCTGCTGTTCCTGCATGTTTACTTTCAGTGACTGGTGTACAAGGACACCAGGGTCTCGTTGCACTTCCCTTTTTCCTAATCTGACACCATTGAGATAATAATCTGCCTCCTTGTTCTTGCCGCCAAAGTGGATAACCTCACATTTATCTACATGATACTGCATCTGTCACAGTACATAGGATGAGAACTCTCTGTGTAAAGAATGTTTTCCTCATTTCCTTTAGGACCGAAATGAGGAAAACATTCTTTACACAGAGAGTGGTGAGTCTGTGGAATTCTCTGCCACAGAAGGTAGTTGAGGCCAGTTCATTGGCTATATTTAAGAGGGCGTTAGATGTGGCACTTGTGGCTAAATGGATCAGGGGGTATGGAGAGAAGGCAGGTACGGGATACTGAGTTGGATGATCAGCCATGATCACATTGAATGGCGGTGCAGGCTCGAAGGGCCGAATGGCCTACTCCTGCACCTATTTTCTATGTTTCTATGAGAACAACAATGCCAACAAGTTTAAAGAGAAGAAATAAAAATCACACCAAATCTAAAATAAAAATTGCACGAGAAAGGGCAGGTAGCATCTGTGGAGAGAAGGCTAATGGAATTTATCAGACTGAGCCTGACTTCAATTGGACCAATTCTAATGGAAAGATTATTGACCTAGAAATGGAAATCACTTCTCTCACCACAGATGTTGCCTGACCTGAGCATTTCTGACATTTGCTGGGTTTTATTGTATTTATATAACATCATTAACACAGTAAAACATTTCACGCTGCTTCACAGGTGTGCTGGCATATAATATTTTACATTTGTTTACATGAGCAGATCCTCAGATGATTATTGGAAAGGTAAGGAAAGTAGAGAGCTGCACGAGTTGGACAGAGAATATCTCAGCTTCAATCTCTGGCAACAAAGGGATGGATGGAAATGAGGGGGGCAATGGAAGCAGCCGATGCTTAAGACGTTAAACTCGAAAAGCACATCTGGAGCTGGCTGGACAGTGGGGGGCAAGACCATGGAGGTATGTTAAATAAGAATGAGAATCTCAAAATTCAAGCCATTGCCTAATGGAGACGCAGCGTCGGTCAGTCAACATTGTGGTAATTGGTACAAGTTGGCAATGGGCATTAGTCAAATATACATTGACTAGAACAATGGGAATACTAGGAGAGCACTGGGAAAGTCAAAACATGCCCGAGGGTCCCTCATCCAGAAAAGCATCAGAGTACGGTGGAAACATCTATGGAGGCAGCAGAATGGTGGACATTTCAGGTCAAGACCCTCATCAGGACCAACCCATAACTTTGATCCTCCCTTTTCCTCCATAGATACCGATCAACCCACCGAGTTCCTCCAGCGGCCACTTATGTTTCTAGGTTAGGGTGGAAAAACTGAGACCAGGAAACAAAAATGCACTCATCTTTAAGAAAAATAAATAAAAAATGACAAATTGTGACTGAAATTATCGATACATCTTCAATAAATTGATGCTCATCAGATTACAAGAAACTGGCACTAATGTCCTCACCCAGTGAATTCATTAGTACAGGTGCACCACTGATTTTCCAGCACCCTTCATTCAAGAGCTTTGAAACGTTTTGCTGAACCAACAGACGTCACAAAATAATAATTCCTAATAATAATAATAACGTAGGTTGTTGTCACTGTTCGACATGTTGAGTTTTCCAGAGAACAAGAATGATCCCAGGAATGAGTAGGTTAACATATGATGAGCGATTGACGGCACTGGGCCTGTATTCGCTGGAGTTTAGAAGAACGAGGGGGGGGACCTCATTGAAATGTACAGAATAGTGAAAGGCTTGGATAAAGTGGATGTGGAGAGGATGTTTCCACTAGTCGAAGAGTCAAGGACTAGTCTCAGAATTAAAGGAAGGAGATGAGGAGGAATTTCTTTAGTCAGAGAGTGGTGAATCTGGGGAATTCTTTGCTGTGGAGGCCAAGTCAATGGATATTTTAAGGCAGAGATAGATAGATTCTTGATTAGTAGGGTGTAAGGGATTATGGGGGGGAAGGTAGGAGAATGGGGTTGAGAGGGAAAGATAGATCAGCCATGATTGAATGGCAGAGTAGATTTGATGGGCTGAATGGTCTAATTATACTCCTATCACTTATGATCTTAAGAACAAGCAGGAAGAAAATGGGAGACGTGAGAGCAGTCAGCAGCACACAATTTAAAGTCAAAGCGCACAACAAACTGAGCGCAGCTGCCATTCAGGGACTGTGTTGCTGTGCTTTTCATCTGTCCCTGAGCCAGACCCTTTTACTTGATCTCGAATCAGGCAACTCGCACCCCTGAGGCTCATACATGCTCACAATCAAAAAAAAATCTCAAAAGACATGAGGAAGACCAGGAGCTCTCACATATACTGCAGCTGCAAAGAATCGTTTCCATATTATAATTTTGTTCAGATTAAAGGATTTTGTCTGGATTAAAGGACCATCAGTTGCCCGAAAATCGGTGGTATACCCATGTTAGATTTTACTATGGAAAACAAAGCAATTGATTTTATAACAAAATTAAACAAAATCTCTCAAATGTAATTAATCACTAATGATAATCATGTAAATTCCATTCTGTTTTCTGCAACATCCAGTTTAATATGGTTACATTACGAACCTTACTAACTCCAAGTTCAGCTATTCTGATTGCATGGCCCATATCTTTCTCTCTGTTGAATACAAATATATTATATACTTAAAGTAAAGCACATTGAAACAAAGTAAAGCACATAGCATAATAAATACTTTATACTTCTATTGATTTTAGAAGTTAATCTCATATGCAACGTTATTTATCCATTTATGAATTTCAGCAATCAATCATGGGCATTAATTATTTAACATTTAAGTGACAAAAATATCTAAGGGAATCACTGCCTCTCTCAGAAATCCCATGTTTTTCACAATCATGGTGAACATTCCTGCATTGGCAAAAGTAGAGATCTGTTTATTGGAAAAAAAATTACATTCAGAAATTACAGAAAGAACTATTTAACCAACAATTATTTGGACGTTTTTGGTAATTTTCCATTTTAAAACCAATCACGAATAAAAATCTCTATTCCAATAAACTGCATTATTCATATATATTTTTTAATTGGCAATATAAATGTTTTCAAATTTGAGGAATAATAAATGAATAATAATATTATGTAATACTGATGCAACATAAAGTTAGGACAGGGAAATTATATCTTCTAGTACTGAACTGAACAAAGTACCTTTTTTGTGCCATACATATTACATAGAAACATAGAAAATAGGTGCAGCAGTACGCCATTCGGCCCTTCGAGCCTGCACCGCCATTCAATATGATCATGGCTGATCATCCAACTCAGTATCCTGTACCTGCCTTCCCTCCATACCGCCTGATCCCTTTAGCCACAAGGGCCACATCTAACTCCCTCTTAAATATAGCCAATGAACTGGCCTCAACTACCTTCTGTGGCAGATAATTCCAGAGACTCACCACTCTCTGTGTGAAAAATGTTTTCCCATACTCTGTCCTAAAGAAATTCCCCCTTATCCTTAGACTGTGACCCCTTGTTCTGGACCTCCCCAACATTGGGAACAGTCTTCCTGCATCTAGCCTATCCAACCCCTTAAGAATTTTGTAAGTTTCTATAAGATCCCCCCTCAGTCTTCTAAATTCTAGCGAGTACAAGCCAAGTCTATCCAAGTCTTCCTCATATGAAAGTCCTGACATCCCAGGAATCAGTCTGGTGAACCTTCCCTGTACCCCCTCTATGGCAAAAATGTCTTTTCTCAGATTTGGAGACCAAAACTGTAAGCAATACTCCAGGTGTGGTCTCACCAAACCCCTGTACAACTGCAGTAGAACCTCCCTGCTCCTATACTCAAATTCTTTCGCCATGAATGCTAACATACCATTTGCTTTCTTCACTGCCTGCTGCACCTGCATGCCTACTTTCAATGATTGGTGTACCATGACACCCAGGTCTCGTTGCATCTCCCCTTTTCCTAATTTGCCACCATTAAGATAATAGTCTACCCTCCTGTTTTTGCCACCAAAGTGGATAACCTCACATTTATCCATATTGTACTGCATCTGCCATGCATTTGCCCACTCACCCAGCCTATCCAAGTCACCCTGCAGCCTCCTAGCATCCTCCTCACACCTAACACTACCCCCCAGCTTAGTGTCATCCGCAAACTTGGAGATGTTGCATTCAATTCCCTCGTCCAAATCATTAATATATATTGTAAATAGCTGGGGTCCCAGCACTGAGCCTTGCGGTACCCCACTAGTCACTGCCTGCCATTCTGAAAATGACCCGTTTACTCCTACCCTTTGCCTCCTGTCTGCCAGCCAGTTCTCTATCCACGTCAATACTGAACCCCCAATACCGTGTGCTTTAAGTTTGTATACTAATCTCTTATGTGGGACCTTGTCAAAAGCCTTCTGAAAGTCTAGATATAACACATCCACTGGTTCTCCCTTATCAACTCTGCTACTTACATCCTCGAAAAATTCTATAAGATTCGTCAGGCATGATTTACCTTTCGTAAATCCATGCTGACTTTGTCTAATGATTTCACCACTTTCCAAATGTACTGCTATCCCATCTTTAATAACTGACTAGCAGTTTCCCCGCTATCGATGTTAAACTAACTGGTCTGTACTTCCCCGTTTTCTCTCTCCCTCCTTTTTAAAAAAGTGGGGTTACATTAGCTACCCTCCAATCCTCAGGAACTACACCAGAATATAAGGAGCTTTGAAAAATTATCACTAATGCATCCACTATTTCTGTGGCTACTTCCTTGAGTACTCTGGGATGCACACTATCTGGCCCTGGGGATTTATCGGCCTCTAATCCATTCAATTTACCCAACACCACTTCTTGGCTAACTGGAATTTCACTCAGTTTTTCCACCTTATTTGGCCACCGGTCCCCTGCTATTTCCGGCAGATTATTTATGTCTTCCTTAGTGAAGACAGAACCAAAGTAGTTATTCAATTGGTCTGCCATGTCCTTGTTCCCCATGATCAATTCACCTGTTTCTGACTGCAAGGGACCTACATTTGTTTTAACTAATCTCTTTCTCTTCACATATCTATAAAAACCTTTGCAGTCAGTTTTTATGCTCCCTGCCAGTTTTCTTTCATAATCTATTTTCCCTTTCCTAATTAAGCCCTTTGTCCTCCTCTGCTGAACTCTCCCGGTCCTCTGGTAGGCTGCTTATTGTGGCTAATTTGTATGCTTCATCTTTTGTTTTTATACTATCCTTGATTTCCCTTGTTATCCAGTTAATCAGTTTATTTTATTTTATTCAGTGAATTCAGATATTGGAGTAAAGTAATGGAACCAATCACAATGTGTGCACTATTAAAAGATTTTTGAAAAACCCATACTGTTTTTGACTATGGCAAGTTTCATTCTTTAAAAAATAATCCAATAAGACCAACTTTATACAACTCAGATCATAAATAAGGTACTAATTTGATTGCATTAGGAGCTTCTGTGGATGAATGATGGACATGATCTATGATTCTGATAATATCAGTGAATAATGGTCATAATTACAAAGAAGGATATTTTTCTACTTTAATCACAACGGTAAATTCATGAGGGTGCCGGGGGTTATGAGGAGAAGGCAGGAGAATGGGGTTGAGAAGGAAAGATAGATCAGCCATGATTGAATGGTGGAGTATAGCCTAATGGGCCGCATAGCCTAATTCTGCTCCTACAACTTATGAACATGATTCATCCCACAAAACCTTTCCAGAATCCCTCTATACCGTTCTAGCTAAAATCCTTATTCTAAATGTTCTTTTGATTACTGCTGGTTATCAAAATCTGTATTGTCCTATACCTCCCAATAGTAGCGGTCTTTACTGCAGTGATGATGAACAGTGTACCAGGTTCCAGGACTGGTGATCGGACTACCATCACCCGGATACATGGAGGCCATAATTGACCTATATGGTGGAAAATAATACTGATTAGACATTTTAATACATTTTAATACATCTGATTAGACATTTTAGCCATATGATCTGATTAAATCATACAGAGCAATACAGAGTTAAATACAGATCAGAAAATACTAGCGAAAATTTTGGCACGAAGATTAAGTAAATACGCTAATAAACTAATACATTCACATCAAACGGGATTTATACCCAAGAGATATTCATTTAATAATTTGAGATGCCTTTTTAACATAGCGTACTCACATAGAACTAAAGAAGACTTATCAATTATCTCATTAGATGCAGAAAAAGCATTTTGACCAAGTAGAATGGAAGTTTCTTTTCACAATACTGCAACATTTCAGATGGGAGAACATTTTATTTCATGGATAAAATTGTTATATGATAAGCTGACTGCCAGAATACTGACTAATCATATACTCTCTACTAAATTTCAGCTATCCAGGGGCAATAGACAGGGATGTGCATTATCACCCGTTATTTGCCCTTGCAATTGAACCTCTAGCGGAAAGTATAAAAGCACATCCGAACATGCACGGCTATAATATTAAATACTCCAATAATAAAATATAAGTATATGCAGATGAAGTATTATTATATATTACCAATCCCCAAGTTAGCATTCCAAAAATATTAAATCTTATAGAGGAATTTAGTTCCTTTTCAGGATATAGAATAAACTGGAACAAAAGTGAAATTATGACAATAAAACCTCAAGAGCCGACACACCTTTTAAAATTCCCTTTCAGAATTGCTACGGAAAAATATAAATATCTGGGTGTTCAGGTAACCAGAAAATATACTTCTCTATTCAACGCAAACTTCTTCCTTTAATTACTAAATTAAATGCTCTTATTCAATTTTGGAAAAAACTTCTGATGTCTTTAATAGGCAGAATAAATGCTACAAAAATGATCTTCCTCCCACAAATTCTCTATTTATTTCAATCAATACCGATACACCTACCTAAATTTTTTTTTAAATCTTGATTCTCGGATTACAAACTTTATCTGGGATTATAAAACACATAGAATTCATAAACGACATCTATGTAAGTCCAAAGAAACGGGCGGATTTGCTCTCCCCAATTTCTTATACTATTATTGGGCAACGAATATTAAAAATGTAATTTACTGGCTGGATAACGCATGCCAACAGGTAGACTGGTTAACAATGGAGAGAGAGGATAGTTCACCTTTTAATATAGGCGTGATTCTTTCCTCCCCAACAAAGTTGAAGAACACACTATATGATAAAAATCCGATTATTCACAGCACTCTACGCATCTGGAGACAAGTAAAATCAACTTTTAAACAAAGAAATGTATCTCTTCTCTCACCAATAGCTAATAATCCTTTGTTCACGCCATCTATTATAGATAAAATGTTTACCTATTGGGAAAGACTAGGAATTAAAAAACTTGGAGATCTCTATGAGATGGGAACTCTTTTGTCATTTCAGGAATTACAGTTGAAATACCATCTGAAAGATTATCAATATTTCAGATACCTTCAAATTCGAGACTATTTAAAAACATATACCCATGACTACCAAACTCTGCTGCCAGATATATTAGATGAATGTATGAACAGAAACTCACAGAGTCAAACAATTTAACATCATATTTGTATAACACTCTTCTAAATATAGAAATCCCATCGTCAGACGCAATTAGAAGAGACTGGGAAGAGGAACTAGGCCTAAAAATCTTTAATATATACACAACTGTTCGATTAATGTTAGACATACTTTAATTCAATTTAAAACACTGCACAGACTCTACTATTCAAAGACTAAACTGAATAACATCTTTCCAAATGTATCTCCTATTTGTGACAAATGTCTCCTTCAAGAAGCAACTATAACACATTCCCTCGCTTCTTGTATAAAACTACATAACGTCTGGAAAGGAATTTTTGAAATGTTCTCAAAAACATTAAAAACAAAACTGGACCCCCACACGGAACTGATTATTCTTGGAACATCAGAAACCTGCACTGAGCTATCAATATTTCAAAGTCTTTCCCAATTATTTTCCTTAATTATGGCCTGATAACAGTGAAAAAACTAATACTTAAATTCTGGAAACATACATCTGCCCCTACTCTTAAAATGTGGATTACAAACATGTCTGAGATGCTACATCATGAAAATATGAGACTAGTCTTCGCAGAAAAACCAGAGCAGTTTTCGAAGACATGGACACCATTCATTGATTTATTACAAGGATAGTATGGTGCAACACAACTTTGGATTTAAATCGAATTACGGGTTGGGTGATGGGTGGGAAGAGATATGAAGTAGATATACCATCACTTTTTGCTTTTCTTTCTGTTTTTGGCTTTTTATTTCTTTACGTTCTTATTTCTTTTATTGCACTCTTTAGCTACACCAATTTGGTAGTCTAGGGTTCTATTTTTGCACATTCACTTTCTCTCTCTCTTGCTTTTTCTCTTTTCTTCTTCTCATCTTTAGCTAAAAATTAAAATTGAAGCTGTACAATAAATGTATTATGTCATATGCCGCGGTTTATACTTTTGTACACTGCTTCTAATAAGAAAAAATATATATATAAAATTTAAAAAAAGACATTTTAATAGACTTCGATATACCCACAAGAAAGTGCAATTATTTTTGGGTTTAAATCATTTAAGAGTGCTTTTGGCTAAAACCTCAACAGAGCAGATACTGTTTATCTGCTCCAAATCTCCTCATAATTGGAGACAATCACAAAAAGCTGGGATGTTCAAGAAGAGTTTCGGCCCGAACCGTTGCCAATTTCCTTCGCTCCATAGATGCTGCTGCACCCGCGGAGTTTCTCCAGAACTTTTGTCTACCCACAAAAAGCTGGGGTTACTTCGTGGGTCAGACAGCTCTGGATAAAATTCCAGATAAATTCCATTTATCTCTGGATAAAAGGAATGGGTGGCGTTTCGGGTCCAGACCCTTTTTCAGTTGCCTGAAGTCAATGAGTTCAATAATTCTTGCTCAAATGGCAAATAGGTATGCTGTCTCTCAAGCTTCAGATGGGCCTCACAATAGCCGTGCAGCTGGCCACAGACAGATTGGCCAGAGTGGATGTGGGATGGAAAATGTAAAATGCCGGAACCTCGGTGACAATGAACCACTGGCAAAGCATTTGTACTTCAGGATGGTGCACAATTTGGAGGGGAATCTGCAGATGATGATCTTCCCATGAACCGCCGCCGTTGTCCTTTATCATGATAGACGTCACTATTTGTTAGTGATATAGTTGTTTCCCAGGTAAGTATCTGCAGTGCATTTTGTGAAAACACACACCTTAATAATTGTCCTTATGGTAGGAATGAACATTTACGTTGGTTGATAGCACACTATTCCAGCAGGCTACTTGGTCCTACATTTATCACCCGTGCCAGGCTTGATGCAGGATTCTTGAAAGTGGTTGCAGCTGCCCTCATTCAGACAAATAGAGAACATTCTATCATGGCTTACATTTTGGAAAGGTCTTCAGGTGTCAGGAGGTTAGTCAAATGCTGCAGGATATCTAGTTTCTGACCTGCTTTGGTAGCCATGGTGTTTATGTGGCTGGTCCAAGGGCGTTTCTGGTTATGGTATGGTACTTTGGTAGCTCTCATGATATTGATACTGTGATGTAGTAATGGTAATGCCATTGAATGTCAAGAGTGGTTGACTGCATTTATTCTTGTGACAAATGGTCATTGCTTGGCAGTTCTATGGACCAAATGATACCTGCCATTTATCAACCATACCAGGGATAGGCTGCTTCATCTGTTGAAAGTTGCTAATGGAATTGAACATTGTGTGATCACCAGCAAATATCTGTAGTTGACTTTATGGTGGGAGAAAGGTCATTGAGGAAGCAGTGGAGGATGACTGAGCCTCAGATTCTATCTGGAATAACTCCACAATGCTGACCTAAGTCTGGGGTTATTGATCTCTGATATCCATAATCATCTTCCTTTCTTAGATGTATGACTCCAACCATTGGGGTATTTTCATTTTCATGCTCATTGACTTCCATTTTACCAGGGTACCGTGATACCATACTTGGTTAAACACTGCCTCATTCGCAATCTCTCTCACCTTATCTCCACCTTCTAGAAATACTCAGCTGGTCAAGACTATAATGTTAACTCTTATCTTTACACAGATTCTGCCTAATCTTCTGAGTATTTACAGCATTCTCTATTTTTATTTCAGATTTCCATCTTTGCAATTTTCATTTTCTCTGGAATTTAGCACTTTGGACCAAGGCTGTGATGAAGTCTGGAGTTATCTGTTCCTACTGAATCACTTTACTGATGATTAGGAGTGACCTGATAGTATGGCAATTAGCCAATTTGGATTTGTCTATGCTCGTTGATGTATCTGGACATTTTCCTAATATCTAATTTCATTGGGATGCAATTATTTTTCCCATCACTCATGTTAAGCTGACATGATTAAGCTCTTGGAAGTTTTCCTGCAATCAATGTAATTATGCTTATTGGACGTACTAATTTGCCTTTCTTAAACAATGGTGCTTTGCTAGTGTCCACCAGACTTCTGCCACTGCACCTTTATTTAGAAATACCAAGTGTGAAAGAACACGTTTGCTTTCACTCCCTTCAGTTCCATTTATCCAGAAAGGGGTCCTATTCCAGAGTTTTATTAGTTTATTTACATTTCCCCTTCTTTTGCAATCTCACTTCCTGATTTGCTAACAGCCAGCTTTGTCTTGGTAAACATTAAAGTGTTACTTTGCTTAAATGTCATTCTCATATCGCTGTCATATGACTCTCTTATCTATCCCATACTGGGTCTATCCCAAGCCTGATTTTTTGATGGATGTAGAATATTTTATCATTTTATTTTTGCAACTAATTTTTCTCTACTGATTTTATCTACATTTAAATAGTATTGCTTAAAATCTTTTACCTTCTTTCATATTCTCATTGTCTTCACCTTCATCTGACTCTTCTGTCTCTTCATCTACAAAACTACTTTGCTCGGAATCTGTAATTTCTCCTTCCTCTGGTTCACTAGCAAAACCAGCCTCATCCTCTTCTTCCAGTTTCATTTCGACATCCCCTTCACCTTGGACACTCAAATCTAGCTTTTGATCGAGTCCATTGGATGAACTGGTATCAATATCCACCACTTTTCTTTTCCTTCGTTTTTCGGATGATGATAATTCGGTCTCTTCCTTGTCCCAGATTCTACAATCGCTTGAAGCTTTTGATATTTCTGATTCAATATCCTTAGGAAATAATACAAAAATATTAAAGGGCCAGTCTTGGAAGAGCTTTATGATATCTGTCAATAGCAAACAGAATCTCAAATCTTTTAAATATCGCTTGGATATAATAGGCCATAGATCAGGTGGGCAGAGAAATGGCAGATGGAGTTCAACACGGACAAGAGTGATGTGTTGCACTAAGAGAGGCAAAACGTAAACAAGAAGGGTACAGTAAATGGCAGGACTCTTGGGAGCAATGACCAATGGGCATAGATTTAAAGTGAAAGGGGGAAAGACTAAAAGGAGATTTGTGAGGCAATTAAAAAAACTTCACACAGAATGACCATATAACCATATAACAATTACAGCACGGAAACAGGCCATCTCGGCCCTTCCAGTCCGTGCCGAACAACTTTTCTCCCTTAGTCCCACCTGCCTGCACTCATACCATAGCCCTCCATACCCTTCTCATCCATATGCCTATCCAATTTATTTTTAAATGATACCAACGAACCTGCCGCCACCACTTCCACTGGAAGCTCATTCCACACCGCTACCACTCTCTGAGTAAAGAAGTTCCCCCTCATGTTACCCCTAAACCTCTGTCCCTTAATTCTAAAGTCATGTCCTCTTGTTTGAATCTTCCCTATTCTCAAAGGGAAAAGCTTGTCCACATCAACTCTGTCTATCCCTCTCATCATTTTAAAGACCTCTATCAAGTCCCCCCTTAACCTTCTGCGCTCCAGAGAATAAAGACCAAAATTGTACACCATACTCCAGATTTGGTCTCACTAATGCCTTGTACAATTTTAACATTACATCCCAGCTTCTATACTCAATGCTCTGATTTATAAAGGCTAGCACACCAAAAGCTTTCTTTACCACCCTATCTATATAAGATTCCACCTTCAAGGAACTATGCACGGTTATTTCCCGATCCCTCTGTTCAACTGTATTCTTCAATTCCCTACCGTTTACCATGTACGTCCTATTTTGATTTGTCCTGCCAAGGTGTAGCACCTCACATTTATCAGCATTAAACTCCATCTGCCATCTTTCAGCCCATTTTTCCAACTGGCCTAAATCATTCTGTAGACTTTGGAAATCCTCTTCATTATCCACAACCACCCCTTCATCCAGATCATTGACGTACATGACAAACAACAAAGGACCCAACACAGATCCCTGAGGCACCCCACTAGTCACCTGCCTCCAACCCGACAAACAGCCATCCACCATTACCCTCTGGCTTCTCCCATTCAGCCACTGTTGAATCCATCTTGCTATTCCTGCATTTATACCCAACAGTTGAACCTTCTTGTTAGGTGCCTGGAACACACTGCCAGGGGAAGTGTTGGAAGCAGTTACAACAGGAATGTTTAGGGGGCATATGGGATACAGGGATATAAACAATGTGTCTGCTAATGGGATTAATTTAAATTTGCATCATTAGTTTAAATCAGCACGGCCTTTGGGAGCCGAAGGGCCAGTTCCTGGTCTGTACTATATCTTGTTCTAGTTATATATAATGAAAACATTTCAGAATGGAGAATTATTTGTGATATTCAAAATAGATGTCCTGGGAATCATTGCGCATCAACTAGTACTATGAACAAAGTGATGACAAATTTAAATTAATGTTTTTGTTAATAAATCAACTGCTTAAAAACATAAATCACTTAGGTGCCTTAATTAAATGTAAAACTTTGAATGTGACCTTAGAAGGGATTGCTAAAGCAACTGCGATAAATGTAGTCAATATCTGACCATATTCGCATACTTGACGACTTATACATGAATTAGGAGCAGCATGCTTGTCAAACTCTCAATCCGGCTCCATTATTTAATAAGATCAGATCTGATCTTACTTTTAACAACCATAAGACTTGTTTTCGACATGCAAAATAGGTGTTCCACTAACTCTATCACAATATTTAATTGTAATAAACTGTAAAAAAGATAAGACACAAAAACCTCAAAGATAGACACAAAAACCTGGAGTAGGGTCAGGCAGCATCACTGGAGCAAAAGAATAGGCTCGGCGATCGTTTTGCTGAACACCTCCGCTCAGTCAGCCTAAACCTACTGATCTCCCAGTTGCTAAACACATTAACTCCCCCTCCAATTTCCACACTGATCTTTCTGCCCTGGGCCTCCTCCATTGTCAGAATGAGGCCCAGTGCAAATTGGAGGAACAAGACCTCATATGTCGCTTGAGCGGTATAAACATTGACTTCTCTAACTCCTGCATTCCCTCTCTCTCCATCCTTCCCCCCTACCCAGTTCTCCAATTAGTCCGACTCCTCATTTACATTTTATCTGTTTGCTTTGTTGTTACCTTCTCCTAGCTAACAATTAGCTAGGATGAAGTACAAAAGTTGTTCATACCAGTTTGGCAAAAGAATAAATCGGGGAAGGTGGTGCATCCATGGATAACAAGGGAAATCAGGGATAGTATAAAAACAAAAGATGAGGCATACAAATTTGCCAGAAAAAGCAGCCTACCGGAGGACTGGGAGAAATTCAGAATCCAGCAGAGGAGGACAAAGGGCTTAATTAGGAAAGGGAAAATAGATTATGAAAGGAAACTGGCAGGGAACATAAAAACTGACTGCAAATGTTTTTATAGATATGTAAAGAGAAAGAGACTAGTTAAAACAAATGTTGGTCCCTTGCAGTCAGAAACAGGTGAATTGATCATGGGGAACAAGGACATGGCAGACCAATTGAATAACTACTTTGGTTCTGTCTTCACTAAGGAAGACATAAATAATCTGCCGGAAATAGCAGTGGAACGGGGGTCAAATAAGATGGAGGAACTGAGTGAAATCCAGGTTAGCCGGGAGGTGGTGTTGGGTAAATTGAACGGATTGAAGGCCGATAAATCCCCAGGGCCAGATAGTCTGCATCCCAGAGTACTCAAGGAGGTAGCCACAGAAATAGTGGATGCATTAGTGATAATTTTTCAAAATTCCTTAGATTCTGGAGTAGTTCCTGAGGATTGGAGGGTAGCTAATGTAACCCCACTTTTTAAAAAAGGAGGGAGAGAGAAAGCGGGGAATTACAGACCAATTAGTCTAACATCGGTAGTGGGGAAACTGCTAGAGTCAGTTATTAAAGATGGGATAGCAGCGCATTTGGAAAGTGGTGAAATCATTGGACAAAGTCAGCATGGATTTACGAAAGGTAAATCATGTCTGACAAATCTGATAGAATTTTTCGAGGATGTAACTAGTAGAGTGGATAAGGGAGAACCAGTGGATGTGTTATATCTAGACTTTCAGAAGGCTTTCGACAAGGTCCCGCATAAGAGATTAGCATACAAACTTAAAGCACACAGTATTGGGGGTTCAGTATTGATGTGGATAGAGAACTGGCTAGCAGACAGGAGGCAAAGGGTAGGAGTAAACGGGTCCTTTTCAGAATGGCAGGCAGTGACTAGTGGGGTGCCGCAAGGCTCAGTGCTGGGACCCCAGCTATTTACAATATATATTAATGATTTGGACGAGGGAATTCAATGCAACATCTCCAAATTTGCAGATGATACCAAGCTGGGGGGTATAGTTAGGTGTGAGGAGGATGCTTGGAGGCTGCAGGGTGATTTGGATAGGCTGAGTGAATGGGCAGATGCATGGCAGATGCAGTACAATGTGGATAAATGTGAGGTTATCCACTTTGGTGGCAAAAACATGAGGGTAGACTATTATCTGGATGGTGGCAGATTAGGTAAGGGGGAGATGCAACGAGACCTGGGTGTCATGGTACACCAGTCATTGAAAGTAGGCATGCAGGTGCAGCAGGCAGTGAAGAAAGCAAATGGTATGTTAGCATTCATAGCGAAAGGATTTGAGTATAGGAGCAGGGAGGTTCTACTGCAGTTGTACAGGGTTTTGGTGAGGCCACACCTGGAGTACTGCGTACAGTTTTGGTCTCCAAATCTGAGGAAAGACATCCTTGCCATAGAGGGGGTACAGAGAAGATTCACCAGACTGATTCCTGGGATGTCAGGACTTTCATATGAGGAAAGATTGGATAGACTCGGTTTGTACTCGATGGAATTTAGAAGATTGAGGGGGGATCTTATAGAAACCTACAAAATTCTTAAGGGGTTGGACAAGCTAGATGCTGGAAGATTGTTCCCGATGTTGGGGGAGTCCAGAACAAGGGGTCACAGTCTAAGGATAAGGGGGAATTCCTTTAGGACCGAAATGAGGAAAACATTCTTTACACAGAGAGTGGTGAGTCTCTGGAATTCTCTGCCACAGAAGGTAGTTGAGGCCAGTTCATTGGCTATATTTAAGAGGGCGTTAGATGTGGCACTTGTGGCTAAAGGGATCAGGGGGTATGGAGAGAAGGCAGGTACGGGATACTGAGTTGGATGATCAGCCATGATCACATTGAATGGCGGTGCAGGCTCGAAGGGCCGAATGGCCTACTCCTGCACCTATTTTCTATGTTTCTATGTTTCTAATTATCTATTCTCCATTTTCCTTGATCTCCGTCCCCTTGTCTCATTTTCACATCTTATACTTCATTATCTTTGTATCTCCCTCTTCAGATTCAGTCTGAAGAAGGGTCAAGACCTGAAATGTCACCCATTCCTTCTATCCAGAGATGCTACCGGTCCCGCTGGTTACCAGCATTTTGTGTCTATCTTCTGAAACATACAGATACAGAACCTCCATAAAGTTGTCCAACAACTTTAGGCTCTGCACGCCACACGAAAGAAGAATAAGAACCTCCATCCCCACTGTATATCAATTGAAGGAACTAACCGAAGATGAATGACAACTTTCAAAACTAGATTTCCTTTTTAGATTTTCAGCAATTTAATAATATCCAATTTTATACAAGAGTAGCATGACAAACCACACAACATGGCTCAATAATGGAAGTTGATATGCAGATGACGGAATTGGGATGTTAAACTTGTTTAGCCCATCTAAATTCCTTTGGGAATCTAGTCAGCTTGCATTTATGAATTTTGAGACAATATCAAACAAAAACAAATTATTGCAGGTGATGGAAACCAGAAATAACTAGAATTCTGTGAACACCAAGCAAATCCTCGTCAATTTGCAGAGTTTGAGCTCAGGATGTTTTTCTCTTTGCTATTATCTTCCATGGAAATCATACTGTAAATAATTCTCTCAAATTGCCTGGAATTGAAGCTTCATTGTACAAGGTACCACTCAGTTAGATTCTCCTCCTCCTTACAGTGAGATCTGAATATCAATTAAAGATCCAATGAACTCCAATTAGTTTAGAGTTTTTTTTAAATCAAGCTTCAGATTTTAATCTGGGAAATCATTTAATAGATTTATCTTTGCCACAAAAGGTTTTCACGTGCTTATGTTTGATATAAAAAAAAATCTCAATATTGAATCAAATGACGGATTGCCAAAACAGAATAATCAAGGGAAGAAAGCGTCAAAGTAGTATGCCTCAAATATGTATCAAAATGTCACAAAACTTTGTGTAACATTGAGATTGATGTCTTTCAGGTTATGTTTGTCATAAGTCATAAGGTAATTTGTGACAGGAACATGATTAGGCCACTCCACCATTCAATCATGGCTGATCTATATCTCCCTCCTAACCCCATTCTTCTGCCTTTCCCAGCATTTGTAGGACTGAGGCGTGTTGGTCATTAATCTACCTGTTGCTGATTCTGACCATCCCAAAGAAGATATCTTCAAATTAGCCATTGATTCTGTCATTTGCAGCACCTACGGACAGGAGGAACAGAATCTAATGAATAGTTGGACATTTTTTTTTTTTTTAAAACAAAGGCCTTAGCTTTAAGTTTAATGTTCTTTGTCACACAGTAGTGACAAGATGGGTGCTGGGCCAGTTAACCTACAAGAAAATAGACAATAGGTGCAGGAGTAGGCCCTTCGAGCCAGCACCGCCATTCAATGTGATCATGGCTGATCATCCCCAATCAGTACCCCGATCCCCAAATTAGGGGATCAAAACTGCACACAATACTCCAGGTGTGGTCTCACTAGGGCTCTGTACCACTGCAGAAGGATCTCTTTGCTCCTATATTCGATTCCTCTTGTTATAAAGGCCAACATGCCATTTGTTTCCTTCACTGCCTGCTGTACCTGCATGCTTACTTTCATAGACTGATGAACAAGGACCCCCAGATCCCGTTGTACTTTCCCTTTTCCCAACTTGACACCATTTAGATAGTAATCTGCCTTCCTGCTTTAGCTACCAAAGTGGATAACCTCACATTTATCCGCATTAAACTTCATCTGCCATGCTTCTGCCCACTCTCCCAACCTGTCCAAGTCACCCTGCATTCTCAAGACAATGTAATGCCTGTCATTGCCTGGTCAAGGCTGGGATGGCAAAAAGGCAGATTGTGCATCTGTTCATTTCTACAAAGTATTAATCTTACACAAATCAGGAAATGGGATAAAATGATGTGTGTGTGTACTATAAAAAGTGATCAAAGTGAATGGATATTGCCATTCCCATGCAAATCAGAAAAATGGGATAAAATGATGTGCATGTACCATTAAGAGTGAACAAAATGAATGGATATTGATATGCACATCCATTTTGATGTAGTTGATCTAATATGACATACACGTAGATCACTTTTTTTTAACTCGTAAAATTATTGTTACAGCAAGTGACAGCTCAGGATTGATGCCAGAAGAACTGATTTTGTTTTTGTACATGTTCCTCCTAGCCATAGGTCAAATGATACATTACACAAAATGCAACTTTCCTCAAATTGATTGCATGTGGTTGTTCCAATTGTTACGTTTGCACATGCAACACTTCTGCAATCTCCCCTTAATCTGGTCTTAAAAATGGATTATTGTGAACCGTCACCTGACATCTACATGGTCATGGAAAAGCCCAAAGCAAAACGTTATATATTTAGGCTGCTTTAATTAAATGTATTGGGGGGAAGAAAAAGCAATATGCGTACTATTCAGGTGTAAGAAGGGAGCTACAAGTGGATAATGTGGACAATCCATGAAGGTTGTCATAGATCCGTAAGGCAATAATAGAGATTGAAGGAAAATATTGATGGTGTTAAAATATAATCGGAGACAAGAACTACCAGACGCTTCAGAACTATTTTTAAAGATGGTGAAACAGAGGCACATACACATGAATTATCAAAATAGTTACTCTAAAGGAGGAGCATCAACTATAAAAGAAAACTGCTAACCAATGCTGTTGGTATCGCTGACTGTTAAAGAGGTTCTTTAGAACTTAACAACTCCTGATGTTATAGACAATAGACAATAGGTGCAGGAGCAGGCCATTCGGCCCTTCGAGCCAGCTCAATGTGATCATGGCTGATCATCCCCAATCAGTACCCCATTCCTGCCTTTTCCCCATATCCCCTGATTCCGCTATCTTTAAGAGCCCTATCCAGCTACAAAGTGGATAGAAGTGTCTCCCAATTAATCATTGAATCAATGGTATTCATTGGTAAGCACACAACAAAAACTTTTCACTATACCTCCAAATTCCAACTTCGACATGAGGCAAAATTTCGTCTCTATTTTTCTTTCTCCTGTCAAAGCTCCATCCTCGTAGGGTGATATCTTATCAGTATATGTTTCCCCGAGGCCTCACATTACTCATTGAAAACTGCTTCCTAGTGACGTACAGCTCCATTATCCTTCTGCATCCAGCTTGAGTTTGCACCAGGAGTCGGGGACAGCGTTGAAGGGCATGGATGCTGGCACTGATCCTCCTGGCAGTCTTTGCTGACACATGGTGACTTTATTACACAGGTGGACATGTGGTTATCTGCTCCTCAGCATAATCTACAAAAGTGGTGCAATATCGCGTTTTGCTAATGGGAAATCGCAAGTAATGTCATCAACTCAGTGACTGAGAATCAATCAACATTCTTGTAGCCCTCAGAGCATTTACTCCAGATTTTCCAGCATCTGCAGTTCCTTCTTAAATATATTTAGGCTGCTTTAATTAAATGTATTGGCGGGAGGGGGAATGGAATCTGCATACTATGCGTCTGAAGAAGGGTTTCGGCCCGAAACGTTGCCTATTTCCTCCGCTCCATAGATGCTGCGGCACCCGCTGAGTTTCTCCAGCATATTTGTGTACACTCAAGATTACTGCTGGCGGAGGAAATAAACAGAGAAGGCAGAATGACAAGTAAACTGAAAACAGAGACTGAATGGTCAGAATTCTTAAAGCACAACATCTTGAAACTTTACTCTCTCCTCTTTCCAACAAGACCTTGTGTTGGCATAGCAGGTTGACTTATACTATTTCCATTGCAGTAAAGATAATTAAGTGCAACATACCTTTTCTTCTTTTGACTCTGGCTTTTCTATTGCTTTACGTTTTTTCTTCACCTTTTTCTCCGTATGTGCCGTGTGGTATGAATGTAGATCCACTCGAGAATGAAACTGGTAGAGGCCGCTCCCAGCATCATAATAATAGTAAATTCCAGTGTTTGGATCATAGTAGAGCTGGTTTGTCTAGCCAAGAAAAACAAATGTAGAATTACAAACTCTTAAATTAATCCACGATACATAGTTTTTTAATGTAAATACTAAGCAATATTAGAAAACGAAGAAACTGTAGCATACGTTAAAATTTAAAAATTTTATATATTATAATTAGAAATTGTTCCATTCATTGATAAGATGTATACCGTTTTCTTTTCCACAAGTATTTTTTTTTATTTTTGTTTATTTTTTGTTTATTTTTTAATTTTTTTTTTCTTTCTTTTTTTTATTTCTCTTTATAATTATCCACTATTCTTTCTTTATACTTTTTTCACTCTATAAAAAAAAGTGAGGCCAATATATATATTTTGTTAACATTTATATAATTTTGGAAAGATGTACTAACTACATTTGGAAAAAAATGCTATATTATTTGTTATATGTATGGCCTCTAATAAAAATATATTTAAAAAAAATAAATAAATAAATTTTAACACAACTGGTTATTCACTGATTATGGTAAAACAGAGCAGATATAGATTTTTGCAATCCAAAATGTAAAACTTTGGTACTAGACGGGAGAAAATGATCAAGCAGGATAAGATACTTTTCATGGGCAAATCAAAGAGTATGCAAACTCTGATTATACATACAGATCAAATTAGATTTGCTTACAATAGGCTAATTACTTGCTCTCACTGGTTCGAACAAGGACCCAGGCATGGTAACATGAATATTCACTCAATATTTTACACAAAATCACATACATGTTGATTCATGATTGAGTACTCTTCCATATGAGAGATCACTAATTTGGAAATGTTCTCACAGTGCAAGCACGATTTTTAATCTGTACCTGCTTCTGTCATTACTTGAAAATCAAATGCAAGTATTTCAATAGTTCTTACTGTATTGTGATGACGTTCTGATCAACTTTCCCTCTCTAACCCAGGGCCTTGATCCCAATTACAAACCTTTATCAGGTTACTTTAGACCAGAGGAAAAATGCCTATTATTCCTAGCACCTCCATGATCTATATTGCTCAGCTTGTCAACTAGTGAAATAAAAACCTTTAAGAAGCCCAACAGTGTCATGAATAATTTTCAGCCTTATTTTATAAGGTAAATAGCAAGTATATTTGGAATTAATTACTAATAGTTTATAAATTTACTGTAATCTGCTACATAAAATGGATTTAAGAGCTGTTCAAAATTGAAGGATTTTGATTGAGGGAGAAAAAAAATGTTTTCACTCGTGAAATTATATGTTTATACGATCATTCCAAAGTGAATGTAGGCTTTTGAAGATCAAAACCAGGAAGTTTCAGCACTCAAGCAGAAACACAAAGTGCCGGGGTAACTCAGTGGGTCAGTCAGCATCTCTGGAGAACATGTATAGGTGTCATGTTTAGTCAGAACCCTTGTTCACACAAATTTAGTGGACTGCCCCATTCATTATGTCTGTCAGTACCATGCAGAACAATCCATTTTATGTCAACCCTATTTCCTGCTTTTAATATTTTGTTCTTTGTGTAATCTAATTGCATTTTATCTGTCATGATTAATTGAATTTCCCAAGCCATTTGCAATAAATCCCATCAAAAAAACTCTCTCATAAACCTACCAATCTCCTTCACATGAGGCTTCAATTTTCTCCAATTCACTGGTGCTTTTATCAACCCCTCTTACATTTTCAAATAGATCTCCTGATACTTCCCACATTCCAAGTTGCAGTGAATGGCATATTGATAAGAAGCCAAACATAATAGAAACTTCTAATCCACGCATCTTCATTAAAATAAAACAGTGCATCCAAAAATGTTCATATTATTGAAAGTATCATTGCCTTGTACGGACAACGTCTTCCATTTTTTTAAATGTGGCCTATTAAAACACACTAATAATGCAGTTGTTCAAATGTTAATTTGTTTAAATGAAAGTGAAATCAATAATGGATAAGGGAATACAAATCAAGTTACCGAATCATAATAGAAGCCAGTACTGTAATCATAATATAACCCACTACTTTCATCATATGTGAAACCTGTCTGAGACATGGCAGCTTCTGCAGTAGCACGCAAACTCTCGGCCAGGGATGTATTCATCGAGTCCTTGAAAGAAAAAATAAAATGGTCGTATATAACTTAACGTACAAAAGATTTTTTTAAACTTTCAATATTAACAATCGATTTGGATTTGGAGAAAGAACAGTAACACTCACTGCTGAAGCAACAATCTACAAAAATTAGAAAGATTGACCCAAATTTTGTGCTCAAAAACCATCTATTTACTCAAGAGGGAAATGGAAAAGCACAGGGATTTAGAGAGAGAATTCCTGCCGACAGATTCTCTGCTGTTTTAAGATTTAGTCACCAACCCTGGGGTAATGAGTTGAGTGTTTGGGGAAACTGGGCAGGTGAATATGTTGTAACAGTGTCTGGTGGGGCAGAGGCAACATAAACAAAAGATACATTTTAAATATAAATGGAATTAAGTTGCAATTAAGGTCAGTGAAGACCGAAAGCGTTGAGAGGGACCTTTGTGGGAGAAGTTCAAGTATCAAGGCTTTGATGGAGAGAATGACCGTATCAAGGATAGAAAATACATTAAAACAATTTAAAACATAATGTTATAGTATGTTGGGAAAATCTTGACAAATTTTGCATAAGTGGTCATTTATTTTTAAACTATACAAATGATTCAATCATTACACGACGAAATGCAATGATTTACCCATTACACATATTTCAACAGCTTAGATACAATAAACCCCAATAATCCACCACTAGACTCTTTGGCAATTCTATTGTTTTGGCAAAGGTGATGTTTCATGCGTTACCCTGAAATTAACTGGTGCCCCAGATCCCATTCTCGCCAAAAAATCATCAGCTACCCAGTCACTGCACTATGACGGGTCCCGACCTGAAACGCCAGCAGTCTGAAGAAGGGTCCGAAGCAAATTGTTGCCTATCCATGTTCTCCACAGATGCTGCTTCATCTAATGGGTTATTCCGGCACTGTGTCTCTTTTTCATACAGCAGCATCTGCAGTTTCTTGTGTCTACAGTCACTGCACTCTCTTGAAACTCATTGGCACCCTTTGTTCCCCACTCACAAAACTCATCGAATCCACTTTCTTCGTGCGCTCGAAAACTATTTGGCTCCCACGCTTCCCTGACACTAAGTGGAAACCTCTTTATGCAGCCCCTTGAAACTCACTTTAAACGTAATTGTTTGACAGTAACATTTATCGTCACATTATGTTATATTATACTTTTGTAGTCCAAGCTTCAGGTCGGCCGACTTGAGGCTACTGACTATCCCGCGGTCTAGGTATAAGCTCAGGGGTGACCGCGCATTTGCGATTGCAGCATCTAGACTGTGGAATAGCATCCCGCTCCTCATCAGAACTGCCCCCATCATCGACTCCTTTAAGTCACGACTCAAAACATATTTCTACTCCCTAGTATTTTTGAGCTCCTCTGAGGGGGCACTGTAAACAGTTTATGTATGTATTGTTAGGTCTGTCTACCGTTGCATGTATCAAATTAGTACCTGTACTGATGTGAAGCACTTTGGTCAACATGAGTTGTTTTTAAATGTGCTATACAAATAAATGTATTATTATTATTATTATTATAGCCTATGAACATCTCCCTACAGCTTAGGCCCTGCATTCCTGGTACCATCCCTTAAATCTTCTCTGTATTCTTTAGCATTTCTTTATAGCAGAAAGACAAAAACCTAACACAATACTCCAGGTGCGGCCTCCCCAACGCCTTGTACAACTGCAACATAATGTCCCAACTTCTACAGTTAAAGTATCACAAGCATTACATACCCTTGTATCTTCATCCACATTCTTATGGTCTGTTCCATCTGGTAACGATGATTTATCCAGATATTCGGTGTACTGATAATTATCTGTCTCAACAATTTCTGAGTACTGGTAACTGTCTGTCTGTAGTTGTGTTTCAGTCTGAACTGGAACAGAATCCGTAACATCGCCTGGCACTGGCCTCCTTTCATTCTCATCATTTTCCAGCTGATAATAAAAATCAACATCTTCTTCTTGGTAGTCTAGAGAATAGAGACAAAGTAATGAGAATTAGGCATTTCGTTTTTTTTTACAACATCTATTTTGTTTGTCATGGTATAAAAAATTAAAAGAGTTTTGCTTCATAAGAAGTCTGAAGAAAGGTTTCAGCCCGAAACGTTGCCTATTTCCTTCACTCCATAGATGCTGCCGCACCCACTGAGTTTCTCCAGCATTTTTGTCTACCTTCGATTTTCCAGCATCTGCAGTTCCTTCTTGAACATTTTGCTTCATAATATTTGGTCCTAACATGTGGTAATATTTTCAAAAACATCTGGCAAGGCGATAAATGTCAAGCCCCTTTGCACTTTCAGAATAAACTGTGAACTAATGTTGCCCATCATGATAGAGGATTTCTACAAGTGAAATGTTTTCCTCACAAAAACGAAGAATGTTGTAAATGAAAATTATTCCCAGCAGTAAATTATTTGACAGGTTTACATTCCATGCACCAAATGTTTCCACATACCTGTGTGTTCATGTGCGAAGCTAAGGTCTGTCTGAACTTCAACGTCAACTCTGTTACTTTCTTTATTTCTTTCATGGGGCTTTTCACTGAGATCTTTAATCTGAAAATATAACAAGTTTAAAATTTTTGCTTATCACAAATGAAAAATCTACTTTCAAATCACCGTAACAAATACCCATCCTATTTAATGCCATGAATGTGGAATTAGAAATGTAGAACTCAGAGACTATTGAAATTATAAAATGGTTAATGCTACTACATGATTGTGCTCTCACTCTTATCTTACTTAACCAGCAGAACTTCTTTTCACTTTAGCTCATGTACAGAACTACGCAGTCCTTAAATATTTTATATTAGAGATACAGCACGGAAACAGGCCCTTTGGCCCACCGTGTCCGCACCGACCAGCGATCCCCACACATAAACACTACCCCACACACGCATTTGGTCGGTGGTAGAGCAGGCAATCAGAGAAGACAGTCAACCATGTCATCTCTGAGTGCCCACTTTACCACCCACCACATGGAGCTCGGGGCCTGGCAGACATTGACGCAGAGACAACAACCTGGCTGCTCAACACCCGGCTTGAGATCTAACTATTCCTTTGATTTATTTATGTTTCATTCGCAAGAAGAAGTAGACATTTCTCAACTGGCTAAGGTACTATTGATTTGCAGCCACATCTAAATCCATCAACTAATAAAGTGTGCTAAATCTACCAATGCAAACAAAGACAATAAAAATTAAATAGAACCTAGGTTTTTCCTTCAACAATTCTTTCACTTGCCACTTTTTTACTTAATTAGTCTACTACAAATTTCCTGAAAATATGAAGTATCGTCAACATCTGTGGCGGGAAATAAATAGCTGACGTTTCTGGTTGAAAGAGGTGATCAATGGTCGGCGTGGGTTGAAGGGCCTGTTTCCATGTTGTACCTTTCAATCAATCTGTCATATAGACTGGTATGTTTGGACTGTCCATTTCCCTCCACAGATACTGTCCGAGCCACTAAGTTCCCCCAGCAGTGTATTTTTTGCACCGGTTTCACTGCAAAGTTTATTCAAGGTATACACATCATGAAGAAGATTTCATTTAGCAATCCAGATGATGGTTCTCAACATGAAACTTAGATTATCCACTTCCCTGCACAGATGCCAAGTTCCTCCAGCAGTTTGTTTTATGGTCCAGATCGCCAAATAGTGTGGGGGTGGGGGGAGACAAATTGGAAATACAAGGATGGAGTTAAAGGGAAAGAGAGTATAGGAAAAGTTAAAAGACACCAGAAATAACGGGACAGAAAGCTCACAAAGGGATAGGAGACTATGGCCAAGTGAAATAGGAATCGATGTGAAAGGTGAGGTGAGTAATGGATTGAAAGTATTATATATGAATGCACGAAGTATAAGAAGTAAAGTGGATGAGCTTGAGGATCAGTTAAAGATTGGTAGATATGACATTGTGGGGATTACAGAGACATGACTGCAGGAGGATCGGGACTGGGAACTGAATATTCAGGATTATACGTCCTATAGAAAGGACAGGCAGGTGGGCAGAGGAGGTGAGGTAGCTCTGTTGGTGAGGGATTAAATTCAGTCCCTTGCGAGGGGCGACATAGGGACTGACGATGTAGAGTTGCCATGGATAGAATTGAGGAATTGTAAAGGTAAGAAGACACTAATGGGAGTTATCTACAGGCCTCCAAACAGTAGCCTGGATATAGGGTGCAAGTTGCAGCAGGAGTTAAAATTGGCATGTAACAAAGTGTACATGTAAATTGGCATGTAAATTGGCGAGGTAAAGGAACCGCCAGGAGGTAGTGACCATAATATGATAAATTTTAATCTTCAAATTGAGAAGAAGGTTCAATCAGAAGTGTCAGTGTTGCAATTGAACAAAGGAGATTATGAAGGCATGAGAGAGGAGTTGGCCAAGGTCGACTGAAAAAGATCCTAGCAGGAATGACCGTGGAACAGCAATGTCAGAAATCTCTGGGCATAATCCAGAAGGATCATTTCTTTCCAAATAGGAAGAAAGATTATAAGGGGAGTAAGAGGCAACCGTGGCTGACAAGGGGAGTTAGGGATGGAATAAAACTGAAAGATGTATTACGTAGCAAAGAGTAGTGGGAAGTCAGAAGATTGGGAAACTTTCATAGGACAACAGAAGGTAACAAAAAGGGCAGTACGGGGTGAAAAGATGAAGTACGAGGGTAAGCTGGCCAAGAATATAAAGAAAGACAGCAAAAAGGTTCTTTAGGTATGTTTAGAGAAAAAGATTAGAGACAAATGTAGGTCCCTTGAAGGCAGAAACAGGTGAAATTATTATGGGGAACAAGGAAATGACAGAAGAGTTGAACAGGTACTTTGGTTCTGTCTTCACTAAGGTAGACACAAACAATCTCCCAGATGTACTGGAGGACAGAGGATCTAGGGAGACAGAGGAACTGAAAGAAATTTGCATTAGGCGAGAAATAGTATTGGGTAGACTGATGGGACTGAAGGCTGATAAATCCCCAGGGCCTGATGGTCTGCATCCCAGGGTACTCAAGGAGGTGGCTCTAGAAATCATGGACGTATTGGTGATCATTTTCCAATGTTCTATAGATTCAGTTCCTGTGGATTGGAGGGTAGCTAATGTTATCCCCTCTCATCCTTCTAAATTCCAGTGAATACAAGCCCTGTTAGGATAGAGAATTGGTTGGCAGACAAGAAACAAAGAGTAGGAATAAACAAGTCCTTGTCAGAACGGCAGGCAGTGGCGAGTGGAGTGCCGCAAGGCTCGGTGCTGGGGCCGCAACTATTTACAATATATATTAATGATTTAGATGATGGAATTAAAAGTCACACTAGCACATTTGCAGATGACACAAAGCTGGGTGGCAGTGTGAACTACGAAGAGGATGCTAGGAGATTGCAGGGTGACTTGGACAGGTTGAGTGAGTGGGCAGATGCATGGCAGATGCAGTATAATGTAGATAAATGTGAGGTTATCCACTTTGGCGGCAAGAACAAGGAGGCAGATTATTATCTCAATGGTGTCAGATTAGGGAAAAGGGAAGTGCAATGAGACCTGGGTTTCCTTGTACACCAGTCTCTGAAAGTAAACATGCAGGTACAGCAGGCAGTGAAGAAAGCTAATGGAATGTTGGCCTTCATATTCATAACGAGAGGATTTGAGTATAGAAGTCCTTGTGCAGTTGTACAGGGCCCTGGTGAGACCACACCTGGCGTATTGTGTGCCTAATTTGAGGAAGGACAGCCTTGCTATTGAGGCAGTGCAGCATAGGTTCACGAGGTTAATCCCCGGGATGGCAGGACTGTCATATGAGGAAACATTGGAAAGACAGGGCTTGTATTCACTGGAATTTAGAAGGATGAGAGGGGATCTAATAAAAACATATACAATTATAAAAGGACTGGACAAGCTAGATGCAGGAAAAATGTTCCAAAAATGTTGGGCGAGTCCAGAATTCACCCCCACACCCTCCCTTTCTCCCCCCCCCCACCCCCCGCTGTGCCTTACCTGGACTCACAACTACTTCTACCCTTTCCCTCCTCCCATATTCCTTCCTCTGGAACAAAGTGGAAAGTCACTGATAATTATCAGATTCCAAACAGATAATTAAAATGTCATAATATCCATAAAATACATGATTGGTATATTTTGACATGCTCCATTCTATATAGGCCGTGGGCCGAACATCAAAAATGTGTCTAGAATATAACTTTTGTGACCCATGTCTGGTAGCTACTTGACATTTGGCACAAATTTATATAAAATATAATTGAGAAGGAATTCATAACTCGTCCAGGCAAAAAAGGCATAATTAATTATGCTAATTAGAAAAGTAACAGCGCCCTCTTGTGCTCAATAATAGGTAGCTGTATATAACTCTATGAGGAGCTGTGGTAGCGCCGAGACTCGAATGGGAACATTGAATACTATTACGCCAATTAAAAGAATTTTAAGAATTTAAAAGAATTTCAGTCTTTTAATCCGTGATCTATGGGGAGAGGACTCTGGTGAATATGAGGTAACTTTTGGAACAAGTTCAGATGGTGAAACGCGGGCAAGAGTCCAACTGGAGGTGTACGGTGAGTGAGACTGCCACAAAGGTCCCAGGTTTCACCGGCTCCTGAACCCACCTAATTAATGGGTGAGGGCAGATCCTGTGCGTTCCCCAGTTTACTGAACCCCACTGACTGCCAGTTACTTTCCTCTGGTAGACGCACTTGCTGGAGTAACTCAGCGGGCCAAGTAGCATCCCTGGAGAAAATTGATAGTCGACGTTTCGGGTGACCGTTTCTTCAGTTTGCGAGTGAGGGGTGAGAGAAACGAAAGATATCTTTGACTCTCAGTCTGAAGAAGGGACTCGACCCAAAACATCACCTATTCCTTTTCTCCATAAATGCTCCCCCGTCCCGCTGAGTTACTCCAGCATCGTGCGTCTACCAGAGGAAAATGACTTTGTTTTAGGTGTCCAGGATCGTTGGACTGGATCTGGATGAGTAAGTACACTGTTCATTAAGTCTTAGTGGCCTCAATCACCGCCTGACCTCGGGCTGTCTCCCAACCCATCTCGGAGAATGAAGCACAACCCGTGGTACATTTTGGGGTCACGGTGAGGCATATACCCTCTCTGTATCCCCTCTCACTGCATTGCCGTGAACCTGTTGATTAAAATTGATCCAACCACCGTGCTCACTGTAACTAAAATGACCAGGCCGGACCTTTCTCATCCCTACGGTAATTGATCAGATGTGTTGTATTCCTCGCTCCCGGGTTTATATCAATTCAAACTTGGACACACTAAACAGCAAAAGTAGACTGTACATAATCATTTATTTTCCAATCTTTTGGTTTAGATTTCATAGGCGGGTATGTCATGAATGACTAGTTTAGAAACAGAAACATCGCATTTTTATTTGTTTATATCAGTACACACGACGTACAAAATAAAACACTATAATCTCACAATAATAATCATGTCTTGGACCGGTATCCTTTTTGGAGAACATTATTACTTTAGTACAGTTGGGTATTCAAAGTGTTCTGATCCAGAGTCTTTCTCAAAGTTGCTCTTTCAAATGTATGCATGCACAGTAATCTGCAGTTCAATATCTTGCAAAAACTAGATGACAACTTGCTGAAAGTTCACAGGAATCATCAATCATACTGTCGTGGTTTATTATAGTGTATGATAATCATGTGAGGTTATTTGTATTATTGTTTTGACAGTTAAAACCTCTTGCATTAAAGGGGTTGGACAGGCTAGAAGCAGGAAGATTGTTGGGGAAGTCCAGAACAGGGGGTCACAGTTTAAGGATAAGGGGGAAATATTTTAGGACCGAGATGAGAAAAACATTTTTCACACAGAGAGTGGTGATTCTGTGGAATTCTCTGCCACAGAAGGTAGTTGAGGCCAGTTCATTGGCTATATTTAAGAGGGAGTTAGATGTGGCCCTTGTGACTAAAGGGATCAGAGGGTATGGAGAGAAGGCAGGTATTGAATGGCGGTGCAGGTTCCAAGGGCTGAATGGCCTACTCCTGCACCTATTTTCTATGTTTCTAACCTTCCTCTCCGCCATGATCCCAGTGTGCTCCCTGCCTAGTTAGCCTGAAACAAAGCGCGTGTTTGTTCAATTGGGGTCCGACTCAATGTCAAACGTCCTTTGATTGGACAATTACTACTCAGAAAAGTGGAGGTTTCTTCCATATTTAAAAAATAAGTGCACGCTTTTTTCTTGACGAGTTTCAGATTTCTATTATATTTTTACACAATTTGTTATAAATACAGGTAAATATGCGATGTGGGTCACGGAATGAAACTAAAAAGCACCTCGGCCCACAGTCTAACAGCAAATTCCACTTGAATTTTATATTTTTAATCTCTAACGCACATCTGTAAACTTGAGTTTTGTAGCACTAGTCTCTTTGGATATTTAGTTTACCTGCTTGTACAGCTCTTCATTGCAACTCTTTGTGTCTTTGTATAGGACTTCGGTATGATTGAACTCTTTCTGCAACGCCAGAAGCTGATTTCTACAAGATGTTAATTCTTCTTCCAGGTTTATGACTTTCTGTTTCAAATCACACAGCTCAGAGTTACGATCTGATTGGTGATCCCCGTCTGCTGTCGCCATCGCAAAACCGGCACCTGCAACAGAGCAGAGCATTCAGTTCAGTTTTTTGTCACGTGTACTGAGGTACAGTGAAAAGCTTTTGTTGTGTTCTGTCCAGTCAGCGGAAAGACAATACATGATTACAATTGAGCCGTTTAGATATATGATAAGGGAATAACGTTTAGTACAAGATAAAGCCAGCAAAGTCCGATCAAGGGTTGCCAGATGGTCTGATAGTAGATAGTAGTTCAGGACTGCTCTCTGGCTGTGGTAGGATGATTCGGTTGCCTAATAACAACTGGGAAGAAACTGTCACTGAATTTGGAGGTGTGCGTTTTCACACTTCTATACCTTTTGCCAAATGGGAGAGGGGAGAAGAGGGAGTGGCCTGTGTGCGATTCATAGAAACATAGAATAGTTGCAGGAGCAGGCCATTCGTCCCTTCGAGCCAGCACCGCCATTCAATATTACCATGGCTGATCATCTAAAATCAGTCGCTCGTTCCTGCTTTTTCCCCATATCCCTTGATTCCTTTAGCCCTAAGAGCTATTTCTAACTCTCTTGAATATATCCAGTGAATTGGCCTCCACTGCCTGCTGTGGCAGATTCACAACACTCTGGGTGAAAATGTCTTTCCTCATCTCAGTCCTAAATGGCCTACCCCTTATTCTTAAATTGTGACCTCTGATTCTGGACTACCCCAACATCTGGAACATTTTTCCTGCATCTAGCCTGTCCAATCCCTTAAGAATTTTATGTTTCTATAAGATCTCCTAAATTCCAGTGAATACAAGCCCAGTCGACCATTTCTTGCATCCTCCTTGATTATGCTGCTGGCCTTGACGAGGCAGCGTAAGGTATAAATGGAGTCAATGCAAAGGAGGTTGGATTGTGTGATGATTTGGGCTGGGTCCACAATACACTGCAGTCATTCTTTCAGTCACAGTATGACAAATACTATATATATTTGTAGAATATACATACACACTTCATAGATTGAATAGACATATCTATTCCAATCTATCCCTCTCATGATTTTATGCACAGCATCTTTGGAGAATATATATATACATACCCATAGGCACGATCTATGGCGAACATACATAGGCAATGGGACATTTTTTCAGACATATGTGTTGCAATTAACGAACATCATCTACTATGTAAAAGTGAGACGCTGCGATATTTGCCATTACCTGTCACCCAGCATGTCTCCTCCTCCTCCTCCTTCTCATTTGTAATTCACGCTATAGAGGGTGCCAAAGACGGCAGTCTCTCGCAGTATCCATCTATCTATTTCCCTATCTCTGTCTCTTTCACTTACCATGAAACCAACGTTAAAGGCCGAGATCCCAGTCTCTGCACCTTAAGGTGAGCATTGGCCCTGGCCTCACATGGCAGACCTAGAAAAGCAAATAGATCACGTTACTGCCCGGCACGCACTCATATCCGACCCACGGAAAAAGTTATTTCGCGTTTTGTGAACGGCAAATGCAACTGCTGTCAAGCTGCTGTACTTTGCAACCACTCCGCCGCCCGCCATCTCTGCAGCTACTCCCCTAGCGTCCGCAGCGGCAGCGCGCACGGCGGGTCCACACAGCGTCCGCAGCGGCAGCGCGCACGGCGGGTCCACACAGCGTCCGCTCACGGGGGGCGCGCACGGCGGTTTCAACGCAGCGTCCGCTCACGGGGGCGAGCACGGCGGGTCCACGCAGTGTCCGCTCACGGGGGCGAGCACGGCGTTCACGCAGCGTCCGCTCACGGGGAGGGGGGGCGCACGGCGGGTCAACGCAGCGTCCGCTCACGGGGGCGCGCGCTCGGCGGGTAAACGCAGCGTCCGCTCGCGGGAGCGCGCCCGGTTACGCGCGCTCCATCCACAGGACTGCTGCAGGTAGACAGCCTGAAATGGTGTTGTCGCGTCGGGGTCGCGTCGTGACGCGTGGTGTCTCCCTGTCGCCAGTGGAGTTTGGAATGTTCAAAATCCAGGGACGACATCTGGGTGTCTCATCATGTCGTGCGCCCTGTGACACTGTGTATGCTGTGTATGTCGTGCGGCCTGTGTATGCTGTCCTGTGGGTGATGCCTGGTTAGTAATAGTAGTAGTAGTTTCTTTATTGTCATTGTAACATGAACCATGTACAACAAAATTTAAAAATGTCAACCAGTCAGTGCACCATTCAAACCATAAAAGCTAATGATACATACAAGGTAAAATATTTTAAAAAAGATAAACAACTAAAATAAATATGAAATATGAAAAGCGACACCCGACCGGTGAGGATAAAAATCCAGCGCGGGGCTTGCTTTTTCAGAGGCCCACAGGAGCCGTTCGAAGATGAGGAGGAGGAGGGGGAGGAGCAACACCCGACCGGTAAGGATAAAAATCCAGCGCGGGGCTTGTTTACCAAAATCCATAACGTTCCATTCAGAGAAGTGTTTTTTTGGGGTTTTTTTTGAGGAAGCCGCTGATTGGTGGGAAGTGGACTAGGGTAAGCAGCTGATTGGCAGTCAGATTCCAGCAGTTTGTTGTGTACTTTGTATTGTGTTGATATTATATCCTGTGTAAGGGGGGAGTATGAAGGCCAGGGCAGTGTACTGTTGTGGATGTCAGATGTGGGAGGTCAGGGAAGCTGATAGCCCTCCAGACTTCCACATCTGTTAGGAAGGGCAAGGGGCAGAGGCAGGGATTGGAGAGTACCCCGGTGGCTGTACACCTGGAAAATAGGTACTCATGTTTGAGTACGATTGGAGTGGACAGCCTACCTGGGGGCAGCAACAGCGGCCGGGCCTCCGGCACAGAGAACGGCCCTGATGCTCAGAAGGGTAGCAAAAAGAGGGCAATTGTAATAGGGGACTCCATAGTTAAGGGGTCAGATTGGCGATTCTGTGGACGCAGTCGGGAGACCCAGATGGTAGTTTGCCTCCCTGGTGCCAGAGTCTTGGATGTGTTGGAACCTGTCGAAAAGATTCTGAAAAGGGAGGGAGAGGAGCCTGATGTTGTGGTACACATTGGTACCAATGACATAGGCAGAAAAAGAGAAGGGGTCCTGAAAGGAGAATTTAGGGAGTTGGGGGGAAAGTTAAGGAGAAGGACCAAAAGAGTAACAATTTCAGGATTACTGCCTGTGCCACGTGACAGTGAGAGTGGAAATGGAATAAGGTGGAGGATACATGCGTGGCTGAGGGACTGGTGCTGTGGGCAGGGATTCAAGTTTCTTGATCATTGGGACCTCTTTTGGGGAAGACATGATCTGTATAAAAAGGACAGGTTGCACTTGAACCCGAGGGGAACCAATATCCTGGCGGGGAGATTTGCAAAGGAGACTTCAAACTAGAAAGGCTGGGGGGAGGGACTCGGGTAGAGGGGGCTAGGGGACAGGGTGAGGGGCAAGAGGCAGAGAAGGGAAGCATTCGGACCCAAAATGTAGGCGAGAAAGAGGAAAACAAAAATAAACAGACAATAAGGGATGGTGGGTTTCTAAAATGTGTATATTTTAATGCTAGGAGCATTGTGATGAGCATTGTAGGTGGATGAACTTAGAGCCTGGATTGACACCTGGAAATATGATGTTGTGGCAATCAGTGAAACATGGTTGCAGGAGGGTTGTGATTGGAAACTAAATAGTCCAGGATTTTGTTGCTTCAGGTGTGATATAATTGGAGGGACCAGAGGTGGAGGTGTTGCATTGCTTGTCAGAGAAGATATTACAGCAGTGCTTTGGCAGGATAGATTAGAGGGCTCGTCTAGGGAGGCTATTTGGGTGGAACTGAGAAGTGGGAACGGTGTAGCAACACTTTTAGGGGTGTATTATAGACCGCCAAATGGGGAGCGAGAATTGGAAGAGCTAATATGTAAGGAGATAGCAGGTATTAGTAGTAAGCACAAGGTAGTGATTGTGGGAGATTTCAATTTTCCAAAAATAGACTGGGAAACACATTCTGTAAATGGGCTGGATGGTTTGGAGTTTGTTAAATGTGTGCAGGATAGTTTATAGCAATACATAGAGGTATCGACCAGAGAAGGGGCAGTGCTGGACCTCCTGTTAGGAAATGAGGCAGGTCAGGTGTCGGAGGTATGCGTTGGTGAGCACTTCGGGACCAGTGATCACAATACCATTAGTTTCAATATAATTATGGAGAGAGTCAGAACTGGACCTAGGGTTTAGGTTTTTGATTGGAGAAAGGTTAACTTTGAGGGAATGCGTAATGATTTAAAAGGAGTGAATTGGGACATTTTGTTTTATGGGAAGGATGTGGAAGAGAAATGGAGGACATTTGAAGGGGAAATTGTAAGAGTACAGAATCTTTATGTCCCTGTTCGGTTGAAAGGAAATAGTAAAAATCAGAAAGAGCCATGGTTTTCAAGGGAAATTGGACACTTGGTTAGAAAAAAGAGAGATATCTACAATAATTATAGGAGGCATGGAGTAAATTAGGTACTAGATGAGTATAAAGAATATAAAAATAATCTTAAGAAAGAAATAAGAAAAGCTAAAAGAAGATATGAGGTTGCTTTGGCAAGAAAGGTGAAAGTAAATCCAAAGGGTTTCTACAGCTATATTAATAGCAAAAGGATAACGAGGGATAACATTGGACCATTAGAGAGCCAGAATGGACACCTATCTGCAGAGCCAAAAGAGATGGGGGTGATATTGAACAATTTATTTTCTTCGGTATTCACCAAGGAGAAGGATATTGAACTCTGTGAGGTAAGGGGAAAAAAGTAGAGTAGCTATGGAAACTATGAGATTCAAAGAGGAGGAAGTACTGACACTTTTGAAAAATATAAAAGTGGATAAGTCTCCAGGTCCTGACAGGATATTCCCTAGGACATTGAGGGAAGTTAGTGTAGAAATAGCAGGGGCTATGACAGAAATATTTCAAATGTCATTAGAAACGGGAATAGTGCCGGAGGATTGGCGTACTGCGCATGTTGTTCCATTGTTTAAAAAGGGTTCAAAGAATAAACCTAGCAATTATAGACCTGTTAGTTTGACGTCAGTGGTGGGCAAATTAATGGAAAGGATACTTAGAGATAATATATATAAGCATCTGGATAAACGGGGTCTGATCAAGAACAGTCAACATGGATTTGTGCCTGGAAGGTCTTGTTTGACAAACCTTCTTGAATCTTTTGAAGAGAAATTGATGAGGGTAAAGCAGTGGATGTTGTCTATATAGATTTCAGTAAGGCCTTTGACAAGGTTCCCCATGGAAGGTTGGTTAAGAAGGTTCAATCTTTGGGTGTTAATGGCGGAGTAGCAAGATGAATTCAGCAGTGGCTGAATGGGAGATGCCAGAGAGTAATGGTGGATGGCTGTTTGTCAGGTTGGAAGCCGGTGACCAGTGGGGTGCCTCAGGGATCTGTGTTGGGTCCACTGTTGTTTGTCATGTACATCAATGATCTAGATGATGGGGTGGAAAATTGGATAAGTAAGTATGCAGATGATAGTAAGATAGGTGGTGCTGTGGATAATGAAGTAGATTTTCAAAGTCTACAGAGAGATTTGGGCCATTTGGAAGAGTGGGCTGAAAGATGGCAGATGGAGTTTAATGCTGATAAGTGTGAGGTGCTACATCTTGGCAGGACAAATCAAAATAGGACGTACATGGTAAATGGTAGGGAATTGAATGCTGTGGAACAGAGGGATCTAGGAATAACTGTGCATAGTTCCCTGAAGGTGGAAACTTTCAGCAACAGTTTTCGGATGGATAAAGTGAATAAACATGTTATTAAATCAGAACTGTGTTTAATTTCAAAATTACCGCTCATTCTGTGATTTTACTTCGGAGTCACGTGAGTGATTCCATGAAGAAGGATCGTCAGGCCGCATGCGCAGCATTACGTCAGCCGCATTGGCGCAAGCACCAGTCTGGCAGGACAGAGCTCCTGCCGATGGTAAGTTAAACTTAAAAGGTAACTTTGGTTTTTTACTTACCAGGGGTTTTTAGGCAGGAGCCTATTTTTGCAGAGGTTTTTCCTGCCAGTTTCGCAGCCCAACAAGTTGCCGGTTATGGACTGTGGGGAAATTCCAGACCGACCGCAAATGCAGATAAACCGGCAAAATTGATCAGGTTGCGAGATAAGGAGCCGCTAACAGTGCAGTTAGCGACTCCCCAGCCTGCAGGGATGCCGTAAAAACGGCAGGAAATTTAAGCAGTTGCTGACAGGGGGGGTCAGCGGCTCCCCAGCCTGCAGGGATGCCGTAAAAACGGCAAGAAATTTAAGCAGAGTTGCTGACAGGGGGGTCAGCGGCTCCCAGCCAGTGGGATGCCGTTGGAACGGCAAGGAAGCAACGCTGAAGCCACTGACAGTGGGGTCAGTGGCTCACAGACGTTGGTTCCCAGTCAAGAAATTACTGGAACTCATTCAGCCCTATTTGGACTCAGGTGAGTTGGGCTATAAAGGGTTTCTCCTTATAATAAAAAGTATGTTATTACTGTATTTAGTATAATATTATATATCAACAACGGAAGATATTACAGGTGAATGGGAAAAGGAACTAAGCATTAAAATTTCCAATGAAAGGTGGAAAGAATACTTATTAAATGTGCACAAATGCTCAATCAACACAAGACACACTTTAATACAATTTAAAATAATACACAGATTATACTACTCAAAAACTAAATTAAATAAATTTTTCCCTAACGTTTCACCAATTTGTGATAAATGCCAGTGTCAAGAAGATACTATAGCGCATTCATTCATCTTTTGTACAAAAATTCAAAGGTTTTGGATTGAAATCTTTGAAATGTTCACAAAACTGTTTAAAATAAAAATGTCACCAAAGCCAGAATGAATTATTTTCGGAATGACAAAAGGTAGTTCGGAATTAAATGTGTATCAAAAGAATTTATTTGATTACGGCTTAATAATAGGAAAAAAACGAATCTTAAAATTTTGGAAAAATGCTCCTATACCAACATTAAATATGTGGATTTCAACTATGTTTGAAACACTACATCTGGAAGATATGGGACTCCGCCTGGAAGGGAAATCAGAACGCTTCTATCAGACGTGGTCTGCATTTATAGAATTACTACAAAGATAGGGTGCAGGAGTACCTCGGGCCTTGGTGGGGGGGATGAAAAACTATTGAGTTGGTGGATTCCTTTTGTGTGATATATATAACATAATAACAGGCTTTTTTTCTTTTTTTTTCTTTTTCCTTTTCTTTTTTAAGGGTCTATCTTTTAACCCCCTTTTCTAATTCTTTGAGCAAGGGTTTCTTCTCCCCTTTGGCACGCTCTTTCACTATCACAACTCTTTTCACATTTCACGCTCTTTCTCTCTATTCTTTTTCTTTAAAAGCCATAAAATTATGGGGTACAATGATTGTAACAGTATATATGTGTACATTGATGTATTTACCTCTAATAAACACATATCTGCTTGCCCACGGAGTCGGGAGATGATTCTCCACCGGGGCTAGAGAGCAAGGCCCACGGAGTTGGGGGATGAATTCCTCACCGGGGCTGGATAGTGTGTTGAAACAACTATACTAAATACAGCAACTGTTGTATACAGTGCTGCAAAGGTCTCCCTCTCGGAGGCAGAGACCAAGATGGGTCAGTATACTGCTGACACTGAGTCTCGGGGTATGGCCGTGGGGCATACCCAAAGGGATGAAGGGCACGTGTCAGAGGTACCTTTCCTGAAAATAAAGTTGCCATCCCAGTAAAATATTCTATTGGGTTAAGGCCAATGGGTTCATATCAGTATATGTATCCTACGACCTGCGGTAGCGCCTGTTAGAGTTGCCCACGAATCACCCTCTCTGAGGAGGGAAGAGCAAAAGGTCACGATGACTCCGGGCTCTAAAGATGTCAATAGAACAGACTCAAGCACATATGTGTCGGCAGTGAACAACGCCAACAGGAGGATGTGTGAGCCAGCCGTTGAATCGGTTATTCGGGTAGGTCTATTCTACAGGGGAAGAAGCCTGGCAGATGAATTAATTCGGCCAACAATGGGCAAAAGTCATCGCTCAGAACGCACCCCAGGTGCTCATTGGCAGTAGCGGTTCACAGGAGCTGGGAGCAGCATGATAGCTCAGAAATTCCATGCACCTTCCAATCATGCTCAACTAAATGGGTCTAAATGTTGTAATATTTACATTTGTTTGTACAACACACAAAGGGTAAAAATATTTGCACAGCCGGAGCATTCCAAGTAAGTTGGATTATGGCCACGGTTTGGAATTTGGGCAGATGTTCTCATGCAAACCACCCATGCAATAAGGCAGGATTGGCATGTTATTATGAAGAATGGAGAGCATGGAGAGACTGGAGAGTATCAGGCATATTAACTTTCCGAATGTAAAAACTTATTCCTGACTTTAATAGATTCATAAGGTAAGAGATACATGTTATACAAATCCCATTACAAAGGTTATCAAAGACAATATAACTGTACTATAACAGTAAAGCTTTGCAGTATGGGATAAATTGTTTGTTGGTTATTAGGATTTACCTTTAATTATTATTAGCCTTGTCTCCGCCTTGTGGCAAGAGATTGGGGTTATAGCAATCTGTTACAAAACTGAGTTAATTTCATTAAGAGTAATTGGCAATATAGCAGCTGTGTTGCAGCTGAGCAAATCAAGGAACTGATATAGTGTAAGTAGCAATTAGATTGTTGCTAACAACCTTGTGCTATTGTCAGCTGAGGCTACTTCAGCCACAATGATGAAGTAACAGTATTCAGCATTACTGAACATGACAATAACTCATTGAACTTGAAACTCGCTACTGTAGTGTGGTTGGTTGAATTTAGTTATTATGAACTGATTTTAGAACTCTAAGATGAGAAGTTCCAAATACCATCACATACTCAAAGGTAGTGGAGATTGCATGAGTTACCAATTCTTCAGTTGTTAGTATCAACTAAATATATACACTAAATGCACTGCTGAGTAAGGTTTTGAGCGAATATACATATTCTTCATGCACAAATTTAAGTTGCTACTCTACAATGGTGACATATATTAGTCTCATGGTAATTAGGAAGAATATCCTGTAATTAATCTCCTTGCCACTGGTATATCGTCCAGTTTAAATTGATGATAACACAGAATAAGTGTTGGATCTCAAAGTATGATGAAAGCATTATTCAATACTTCATCAAATGTTCGTCATGTTTATGCATGTTTCACTGTTTGCAAAAATATGTGACACAACAGTGTAGAGAAATACATTCTTGCTTCAATAGAAGGAATGGACTTTATGTCTTCCTCATTAGCTGGGTCTTAAAACAGTCAGCAAGACCTCATTTGGATTCGTACTATCGGACTGGCCAAGCGTCCGTGTTGCCTGCTTCATCAGGCATTATGGCACAACGGTACAGTTATGCTAAAAAGCAAGAACTTGCTGTATTAAACTGTGGTTCAGGAGACTGGTCTTTGCACTGTAAAACGATTATTGACTTACACATTTTCAATGGATTGACTTATGCCTCAGGTTGTCTCATTTAGCCATGAGGGTGTTCACTACACTATGCATGATAGTATCCAAAAAAGCAGTACATCTCTATTGAGGGGATCAGAAATGTTTGTTGAATATTAATGATACATTGATACGATACAAATTACTGACATTTCCAGTTCATTTTAAGTGATATTGACAATAGTTCAGTTATAGAGAAATTACAGTTGTAACAGAAGGGAACTACATTGTCGGGTCCAACCCGGATATCAAGTTGTTAAAAAGATCTTGATACAAGAACTCACATCACAAGATTATGCAGTTCGTTATTGGAAATGTGTAAACATTACTTCACCAAGGGGTTCTAGCTACATCCTTAGTCATGAGTCTAATATCAGCACAATGACGGCAAATCATTGCAAACGCTGTGGCTGGACAGGATGGAATTGGCTGTTCATGCCATTACATTTTACATTCCGGTCTACACTAGCAGAGCAGACTAGGGCTGGCATGATTTTTAAGATCATTTCGAATACCCCACGGTCTCATTTTTATGTTATCAAGGCCACCAGAATCCTTAGAAGTATGGATTCAGCACTGTGTATTAGTTAATAAACAATTACACAAGAGAAGGTCGGTTCAGACTATTTCAAGGTGACTGCAACAGGTATTAACATTGATTGTATGTCTCATTCCACCAGGTCAGCATCAATGTCAGTATATCATTTAGATAGTGTGTTTACATCTCATTATACTAGGGCAGCAGCTATGTTGGCGGCCAAAGGGAGGGATGTGTACTTCGACCAAATTTTAGCGGCCATCGGATGGGCAAATGAGCTGATGTTTCAGAATTTTATCATCGGCCAATTGTCAATCCAGGGCTGTTTGCCAATAACATTTTAAGTACCTAAATTTTAGGGGTACTGTTTGTTTCCATTGTTAAATAAACCCTATCATTACATTGAATACAATGTTATTACTAATGCATTTATTTATCTTTCGAGTCAATCAAATGCAGTGGGATGCCAAGATTGTAATCTGCGGCATGAAATCACAAAGCTTTGAACTCTTCACGGAATCACTCACGTGACTCCGAAGTAAAATAGTAAGATTAAACGAGAACTTACCAGTTTGAAGTTTGATCTTGATTTTATGAGGAGTTACGTTGGTGATTACGTGCCCACCACGCCCAACCCTCTCTCATAAAGTCTGAAGAAGGGTCTCGACCCGAAACGTCGCATATCTCCTTCGCTCCTTAGATGCTGCTGCACCCGCTGAGTTTCTCCAGCCTTTTGTGTACCCTCTCTCATAAAAGATCATCTGGTAGTTCTCGAGTCACTGATCCTACTGTTTACTTCGGTGTTGTTGATTTGTGATTTCATACCGCTGCTGTGAAGTTTGCTGCGCATGCGGCCTGGCGGGCCTTTTTCACGTAATCACCAACGTAACATTTCTGGCAAGCAGCGGGATGGCGGCGAGTGCAGGTGCTGCTGAATAATTCATGAGTTTACTGCTCTATGGTGAGTGTGTATGTTAAATGTTATTTTGCTTCTGCAGCAGCAGCCTGTACAGCAGGCTTTAAAGATTAATTTTACACACTGTATATTCAACACGTTCTGAAGTAACTTTTAGTAGTGTGTGTGTGTGTGTGTGTGTGAATGTGTGTGTGAGTGAGCGTGTGTGTTTGTGAGCGTGTGTGTTTGTGAGCGTGTGTGTTTGTGAGCGTGTGGTTTCAGTGACTGAGCTGCCAGCCCAAGAAACCATTCGGCCCACAATGTCCATACCAGCCCTCTGGAAAAGAGTCCCTTCGGCCCACAGCACCATGCTAGCACCACAGAAAGCCCCCCACTGGCCACCAATATTGGAATTGGTGGAGAGGTGGAATATTGCGTTGGGGGACCAGCCCTCCCGTGTGAAGCTGCAATGGAGAGCAAAGTGGAAAGTCAGTGATAATTATCAACTTCGCAACAGATAATTATAATGTGTCATAATATCCATAAAATATATATATCTTCAGCATACTTTCATATGCATCATTCAGATTGTAACACATTCCATTATAATCGTATATTTTCAAGATCTAATATGCATCTGTAAACTTGAGTGTTGGGGCAAAATACCTTTAAGTTGCCAATTATTTGGGTGAAATTTGGTAAAGTATTAATGGTCCTACACGCAAGTCAAGTCAAGTCAACTTTATTTGTCATACACATACAAGATGTGCAGTGAAATGAAAGTGCCAATGCCTGCGGACTGTCTGCACAAAAACAACAGAACAACAGAATAGAACAGAACAGAACCAGTATTTACATTTTAGAAAAAACACACAACAGTAAATTAGTCAGTAAATAGACTGAATAGGAACCTGGTGCAACTTAGGTGGGGGACACCTATGCTCAGTGAGCCTGGACCTACCTGATCTCCCAGTTGTCAAACACTTTAATTCTCCGTCCCATTCCCACACTGACCTTTCTGTCCTAGGCCTCCTCCATTGTCAGAGTGAGGCGAATCGCAAATTGGAGGAACAGCATCTCATATTTCCCTTGGGAACTTGCAGTACAACCCAGTGGTATGATTTATTTATTGATTTCCCTAACTTCAAGTAAATCCCTGCACTCTCTCTCCATCCCTCCCCCACCCAAGTCACAGCAGGTTCCCATTCTCACCGAGCAAACAGTGGCCTGTTTCCTTTATCATTGTTCCTTTTTTCCATATCTTTCATTCATTTGTTCTATATCTCTCTATATCACTGTCTATATATCTCGTTTTCCTTTCCCAAGACTAGTCTAGTCTTGGTTCCCAAGACCCTAGAATATGGGTCTTGACCTGAAATGTCACCCATTCCTTCTCTCCAGAGGCTGCCTGACCTGCTGAGTTATTTCAGCATTTTTTGTCTTCAGTTTAATCCAGCATCTGCAGTTCCTACACAATGGCCCTATACGTTTTGTCCGCTCCACTGCAAAATCTTCTCAAGGTATGCTATCTTTGAAGAAGTCCTCTGATGAGAGTTCTGCTACACTGTCTATATCTCTTGTTTCCCTTTCCCCTTATTCTCAGTCTAAAGAAGAGTCCCGAAACGTCATCTATTCCTTTTCTCCAAAGATGCTGCCTGACCTGCTGAATTACTCCAGATTCTTGTGTCTATCTATGGTTCAATGGTACATTTTGTCACATGTATCTAAAACCGTTGAAATTCTTTGTTTGCGTATAATTCAGTAAAATTATACTATACATAAGTACAATCATAAATAGGTGCAAAAGTGCAACGATTGTAGTGTAAAAATAATAGACCACCAATGTTTCTGGCATCATCTTGTGCCTTTCAAGTTTCACGTTCTTAAAATAGAGTCTTATCTTGGCCTTAAAGTTCCAGTGTCTTGGCAGCAGCACTGTGTTCTGTGTTCCATGTTTTGGCAACCTAACCTGCTCTGTTGAATGGAAAGTGACAGTAACCTCCCTAATGCAATGAGATGGAAAACCATGAGATGGTGTTAACCTCTTCGTATCAAGAAACTGAGGCTGAATGTTTCAGGTGGCACGTTTCAGCAAAATGTCCAAAGACGTCTCACACACTGTTTCTGACAGAGGTTTAGTTTGGAGAATTTCTCCGTGAATTCTCTGGCCAGTCATCCGCCTATTCTTCCCATTATGCTGTACTCCTGAGGGAATACCTGCAAACAAGTAGGTCTGAAGAAGGGTCTCGACCCGAAACGTCACCTATCCTTTTTTCCAGAGATGCTGCCTGACCCGCTGTGTTACTCCAACTTTATGTGTCTACCTGCAAACACAACTGTGTCTGGGAGAAACAGGTTCATGTAGAGACCTTAAAGATTAGTCACAATGTTTCCTGCAGACTTTAACAAAATGAACTAACGGAAAGACTTGGACAACCTTAACAATGGCAATTAGAAGCTAACAAACATTGACGGTCACTTTTAATGAGTTAGGGGTTGTCCTTTCTTTGTGTTGCACCAGAGTACAGCTCTGCATGATTAAGAGAGTGCAGTACTGGAGCATCATGCTTCCATTTTATAGTGCGCCATCGGATCGGTTTGGATGTCACAAACTGCCTTACATTGAGCATTGTTTATGGGAATGGTTTGACAGCTAAAATTACAATCTCACAGATAACACTAATACAGAATGTTATTGATAAAACAGAATTTTGAAAACAAATTATCCACTCTGAAGAAGGATACCAAGCCAAAATGTCACCTATGCCTTTCTCCAGGGATACTACCTGAGCCACTGAGTTATTCAAACACTTTGTGTCTTCTTTTGTGAACTGGCATCTGCAGTTCCTAGTTTCTACTTATATAAATATTGGTGTTTTCTTAACATTGAAAATCTAAATTATACAATTGCAATCTTGCTTTATTTTCTACTTTGGTTGTAAACTCCACATTCTGGAATGTAAGGCCATTTCGCTGATGCAAATCAGAAATGTGGGAACTCCCTATAATATGTTTAATTTTCTTAATGTTAATAGATGTGTTGATTGAATTACATCTTTCTTTCTGATGTATAATAATTTATCTCCAAATACTCCTTTTGTCCATTGGAGGGCAGAAGAGCAACAGCATCAAATCATTTCTAACAATTGTATCCTGAAAATTCAGCTGCATAGAGAAATATCTGTCTCCAACTCAACTATCTGTCTCCTCACAAAAACTGCACCGCGGCTTGTAGTCACAGTCAGACAGCACGGAAACGGCCCCTTCAGCTCAACCTGCCAATGCCAACCAAGGCACACCATCTACACTAGTACCACCTGCCCGCATTTGGCCGATATCTCTCTAAACCTTTCCTGTCCATATCTCTGTCCTATGAATAAATATTGCAATTGATGAGGGTTTGAATATTTTTAAGCAGGCTGATTACAATGAGCTTGATTTAAAATTTGTTCCGTCATACCAGGTCAAAGTTGTTACATTATGGTGAATGCGCACTTCATGTGTGTTACTGTTAATACAACCCAACAGAAGACCGGACTAGATTGTTCTTGTAGAAACCAGGAACTGCAGATGCTGGTTAATACACAAAATGACCCAAGGTGCTGGAGTATCTCAGCAGGTCAGGCAGCATCTCTGGAGAAAGTCGATGTTGATGTCTTCACCCAAAATGACACCTATTCATGTTCTCCAAAGATGCTGCCTGATCTGCTGAGTTACTCCGGCACTCTGCGTCCTTAGAATGTTTCTTCCTTTACTGGTAAGCATTCTAGCAAGACTCTGAATGCTTCCATTCCATCAAATGTTGTATTCAACCACATTCTTGACATTAATGCACAGCAATCAGTCCAACGTTCCAACTTCAACTCTGTACACATAAAGTTAGGTGTATTGGCAAAGAAATGACAAATTAAACATAATGAGAACAATTATGAAGTCATCCATTCTGATAGAATGCAAAAGGCTAAATATTTTGTGAATATTTCAAAGGTTTTGGTGTTAAAAGACCTGAGCATCCTTGACACAAATCACTGAAAGATGATTCACCAAGCAAATGGGAATTTAAACCATATGTTGACTATGATTATCGGAGGTTCTGTATATGAGTTGGCTTCTGCATCCACATATGTTTTAGATAGTGGCATGACATTGGCCACTGGGACCGCACCTGTGTCTAATAATGATTCATATATCTTAGCCAGGGGTCTTGTAATTTATTTTCTAATCCATGGATATATCTAATCAGGCTTAGGTGAATTATCTACCCTCATACGCCTTATACAGCACCTGTAAGAATTGTGAATTCTGAAGCCAGAGGGAGGAATGTAGGTGGAAGGGGAGGCTGAAGGGAGAAATTGGTGCAAGTCCAGGAAGGGCACAAGGAAGTTGAGGGGTGAAGGGGGAGGGAAGAAGGCGAGGGGAGGGAGTTAGTAAGTTACCTAAAATTAGAGAACTCAATGTTCATGCTTTTGGGTTGTAAGATAGCCAAGCGGAATATGAGGTGCTCCTTCAGCTAATCCAACATTCCTTTCTCGCTTTGTGCATGCTTAACTTGTCTACTGAACGTATGAGGCAATGAATCCCCACATCTAATCTGGATCACAAACCCAATCTCTATCAGAAGCTCAAGGCACAGACTCTGATGCCCGAGGTCTCACATAATACAGCTCCACCACCGATTTTCTGCCAACTGGTAGTCCGGCACTTCCTTTAATCCAGACTAAATTACGATACCAAAATGACTCTTCGCAGCACATTTGAATACACATGTGTATTTGGGAGACATTGATCAGAATGTTTTCAGTAGTTACTGTACATTCTTAAGACTTTTACTTTACTTTTAGACTTTAGAGATACAACATGGAAACAGAATCTTCAGGGCTTTTCCCACTTGCATGCGATTGCATGTGTTCAGCGCGACCAAATGGAAGCGGAGTTCACGTGAAGTACGAGCTAAGTTCACGCGTGACGTCATTTGTGTCATACTTACTAATCAGCTGGGCAGGAGGCGGACCGACTGAATTAGGGCGTCGCACACGTTGGGGGGTGACGTCATCACACAACGCCACGCCGGGCGGTGATGTCATCGTGCAAAGCCTTGCGCTAGGCGTATGCTGTCATGACGCTGCATGCGACATCAAGAGGCTGCGTATGCCCGCAATGCACCTGCAGGCCGACAGGCTGTTGGTGCGCGAAATTTTCAGACAGTGCAGGATTTTCGGAGCCTCGCGCGATGTCGGGACCAGCCCCGCACAACTCCATACGCCTCCGCGCTTCTAAGTGGGACCGGCCCCGCGCGGCCATACGGTGCCCGTACGCCTCAAGCGACCATGTTTGGTCGTGCCAGATGCATGCAAGTGGGACAGGCCCTTTAGGCCCACCGAGTCAGCGCTTACCAGCGATCACCCCGTACACTAGCACCATCCTACACACTTTACTATTTTACCGAAGCCAATTAACCTACAAACCTGTACGTCTTTGGAGTGGGGGTGAAAACTTCTGCGATCACAGGGAGAACGTACAAACTCCATACAGACAGCACCCGTTGTCACGATCAAACCCGGATCTCTGACGCTCTACGCTGCGTCACTGTGCCTCTCTGTGCTCCTTTGCCTGTTCCTGGAGAAACATGACACCGATTTTCTAGGTTAAAAATGAGAGGCATCACTTTTGCAATGTTCACAACACATCCAGACCCCTGCTGTTCCAAGGTTCCACGTTACTGACTCCAGTGAGGTCGGCTCCAACCATCCCGTGTGTAACTGATAACGCAGCTGCGTGGCTTATCACTGTTGTTCATGCCGGTTTTTCTGCCCATGGTCCACAATGGTTGCTGATTATATATCTGAATCAATCTCACCATGCAGCTGTTGAATGAATGTTACATGAGGTATGCTGTCACTCCTTACACTACATGTATGCTTTGTTTACATTATGCTCACTGAACCTTGAAATCAAAATTGCCACAACTATCAATGACATTTTTCAAATATATTTTACCATTCTCTACATTTATGTCAATGTTTAAAGTGAACACCACTGAATGAAAGATTAGAGTTTGGGAGATGCAGCGTGGAAGCAGGTCTTTTGGCCACTTTGCCTAACATTGATTACTTGTTCACTATCCTACACACTTGGGGCAATTTTACAGAAGCCAATTAACCTACAAACCTGCACATTTTTGGAGTGTAGGAAGAAACCGGGACACCTGGAGAAAACCCACACGGTCAAAGGGAGAACGTACTAATTACGTATTGATCGCACCCGTTGTAAGGATCAATGGGTCACTGGAGCCGTGAGGCAGTATCTCCAGTGCTGAGCCACTGTGCTGTCCAATATGCCATTTTCACCATTTATTTTATGCGAAGTGTCTCAGAATTTCAGCTCAGATAATTTTATAAAAGAATGTTTCCAAAGAATGTTGCATGCACAATTGAAAGCGTCTGGTCACAGTAGAAACATAGAAACATAGAAAAATACGTGCAGGAGTAGGCCATTCGGCCCTTCGAGCCTGCACCGCCATTCGATATGATCATGGCTGATCATCCAACTCAGTATCCCGTACCTGTCTTCTCTCCATACCACCTGATCCCTTTAGCCACAAGAGCCACATCCAATTCCCTCTTGAATATAGCCAATGAACTGGCCTCAACGACCTTCTGTGGCAGAGAATTCCAGAGACTCACCACTCTCTATGTAAAGAATGTTTTCCTCATCTCTGTCCTAAAGGAATTCCCCCTTATCCTTAGACTGTGACCCCTTGTTCTGGACTCCCCCAACATCGGGAACAATCTTCCTGCATCTAGCTTGTCCAACCCCTTAAGAATTTTGTAAGTTTCTATAAGATCCCTCCTCAATCTTCTAAATTCCAGTGAGTACAAGCCGAGTCTATCCAGTCTTTCTTCAAATGAAAGTCCTGACATCCCAGGAATCAATCTGGTGAACCTTCTCTGAACCCCCTCTATGGCAAGAATGTCTTTCCTCAGATTGGAGACCAAAACTGTACGCAATACTTCAGGTGTGGTCTCACCAAAACCCTGTACAACTGCAGTAGAACCTCCCTGCTCCTATACTCAAATCCTATTGCTATGAATGCTAACATACCATTTGCTTTCTTCACTGCCTGCTGCACCTGCATGCCTACTTTCAATGACTGGTGTACCATGACACCCAGGTCTCGTTGCATCTCCCCTTTTCCTAATCTACCACCATTCAGATAATAGTCTACCCTCATTGTTTTGACACCAAAGTGGATAACCTCACATTTATCCACATTATACTGCATCTGCCACGCATCTGCCCATTCACTCAGCCTACCCAAATCACCCTGAAGCCTCCTAGCAACCTCCTCACACATAACTATACCCCCCAGCTTGGTGTCATCTGCAAATTTGGAGATGTTGCATTCAATTCCCTCGTCCAAATCATTAATGTATATTATAAATAGCTGGGGTCCCAGCACTGAGCCTTGCGGTACCCCACTACTCACTGCCTACCATTCTGAAAAGGACCCGTTTACTCCTACCCGTTGCTTCCTGTCTGCCAGCCAGTTCTCTATCTACATCAATTATGAACCACCAATACTGTGTGCTTTAAGTTTATATACTAATCTCTTATGTGGAACCTTGTCAAAAGCCTTCTGAAAGTCCAGATATAACATCCACTGGTTCTCCCTTATCCACTCTATTAGTTACATCCTCGAAAAATTCTATAAGATTCGTCAGACATGATTTACCTTTTGTAAATCCATGCTGACTTTGTCCAATGATTTCACCACTTTCCAAATGCGCTGCTATCCTATATTTAATAACTGACTCTAGCAGTTTCACCACTACCGATGTTAGACTAACTGGTCTGTAATTCCCCACTTTCTCTCTCCCTGCTTTTTTTAAAAGTGGGTTTACATTAGCTATATAGCTAATATAAATTATATAGCTATATAAACTATATAGTTTAATATAGTTTAGTTTAATTTATTGTCACATGTACCAAGGTACAGTGAAAATCATTTGTTACATGCTAATCAGCCAGCAGAAAAACTATACATGATTACAATTAAGCCATACACAGTGTACATGTATTGAAAAATTTGATTCTCCTTTCTGAGGGCCGTGGGAAACAAGTGCAGTTAGAGTTAACTTTCAGGAACATATCTATTATTCTTATATTCCAATCATTGCACTTTTGTGCTTACCTGTGATTGTGCTTGTCATGTGATTTTACTGGATTGTATGCAAAACAAAATAATTTTGCTGTATGTAGGTACCTGTACAATAAGGTATTGAAACATCGAATCATTGGTTTCAGCTTGTCAAAAAATGCTGCATATCTGGTTTAATTCACACTCTCCATTTACACTAAGTGTGAGCTAGACGCTAAATCATTGGGATTTCCAAACAATTGGTGTCAAATTATTGGAGCTTTAGTGCATTATATGTAATTTGCGCAGACAGCTTAGCAAAGAAAGGAAAGACTTTGAAAAGGTTTAATTGGAAATGTTAACTGATCCAGGACTAGATGAATAGTTATGTTCTCTGACCTACGGACCTATCTCCTAAGTTGTATTATTGATAGTTGATAGTTTTTTCTATTTTTCTAATTTTTTTTTTCTCTCTTTATTTTTTCTATTTATAAACATAAATAAATAATTAGAGGCAATGTTAATATGTAACCGATAAATGAGGATCCCAGCTACATTGGTAGTGGGGTCCCTGGAATCCTGGATACTTAATATGTAATTGTTTAACAAAGTTTGTAGTGGTTTTGACTATGATATGTACATGCCTCTAATAAAAATAAAAAAAAATTTTTAAAAGGAAATGTTAACTGTGTTTTTCTCTCCACCATGTTCCCTGATCTTTGCTAAGTGCATACAGCTCATTCCTTTGTGCATAATTCTCATTAATTTTCAAACTGATTTCAAGATTTTGGCTTTGAAATTAATCCCTTGGTCTGAATCCATCTGTGTTTGGATTTTCCAGTGATGTATCACTTCCTTGGCAAATATTTTAATAATCATGACGTAAATGACTATAAATAAGATATTCCAAAAATAATTGCTTAGTTACCCTTATCGAGCACTTTATCTGACCAATGACATGGACATTTTTCTATTGGAAAGTAATAATCATTCAATTTGACAACTTTGGAAGTCTGCAAAATAGACTTACATTAAGTTTAGAAACTAGGAACTGCAGATGCTGGTTTACAAAAAACATTACACAAAATACTGGAGTAACTCAGCGGGCCAAGCAGCAACCCTGAAGAACATGGATAGGTGATGTTTCGCTCTCCTCTTTTTGCTACCAATCTACACCTGATAGCAACCAACACAATTTCAGGATATGGGAAGATATCAGAGCATCCATGAGAAATGAACATTGACAAGGGGAGAACATGCAAACTCTTAACACAGGCAGCACCCAAGGTGAGAATTGAACCACATTCTTCAAACTGTGAGGCAGCAGTACAGCATTTACTCCTGTACCCTATGGCACCTGATTCTGATTCAATATCCTGATCACACATTGAGACCTTGACACAGATTCAATGTTACGTATTTTAGGAAGGTTCAGCATCCACTGAATGCTGACACAAAAAAAACAGTGTGGGCCCTTGCTATGTCCCATTGAGGAAATATTATATAATAGAACCGCTCGGATAATGAATTTTATATAAGCGAGGTAATTTGCAAAAGAAAAGCTTAAGGTTTTCAGAAACACATGTATCCTAAAGAAATAAAGTACAAAGAGACACATACAGCGAACAGATTAATCAAAATATAGAAACACTAATCTGAACCTGCATAGCTTAGTTTATTGCTTTGAGGCAATTACAACGCTGGAGGAAATTGTATTTGATATGACTTTGTGTTAAAGAATGGATTACTGAATAGGTCCTCTTCTTAGGCTAGAGGTCATCTGCTCTTTCTCTATGGCACATTTTTGAGCTCTGATGTGACATAAAAATAAAGAGTTATGGCCGATTCTGCTGAGTTTGAGACAGAATTCAAGGCTGAGATATAATAGACTCTGTAATTTAGCTTTGGGTAAGTTAAATTATAATTAGGTTGAGATAAGGGATCGGATGTAATACAGTTGCTTGGAGAGGAAAGAATCAGATTGATGGATATGTGACCTTCCTATGTTTATAGAAAGTCGAAGAAGCGGCTGCACTTTGAATTAGTTGTCTGAAGTAAATTTACGCTTTGATCTGTAATATTTGTAAAAGGCCTTGCAGAGAGATTGGAAATCCAGCTCCTAGAGATAGGAGGAAAAGGGGCTGCAATTTAGAATGAAGTTGTATCCTGGCACCAAACACTTATTCATTAAGTTGACAGATTTACGGCCCATGTATGCTTGGTTGGGAGGTGTGTGTGGGTTTTGAACTTAGAAATGTGTAATTCGGCGAACTCATATAATTAATGTTTTAATACATAGGTAATAGTATTTTAAACTGTGTAAACTTGTAGTGAAACAATTTATGAAATGTATTGTGCCTTAATGGACTATAAACATTAGACTTTGTTTAGATTTATAGAAATATATTTCTTCTTGGTATGGAAAGTGTGTATGACTTGTGTGATCATTGTATTACATATGTATCTTACATTTTGAGGAGTGGTCTTTGATAATTGAGTCTACTGGGGTTTTGCTGTATTGAAATAAAATAATTCTAAGCAAAGTTATACCACAGGCAAACAAAGGTTGTAAAATGAGGCCAGAGAAGGGGGGATCATGTGACTGCAGTTGTAAATCACCAGAAGGACTCAGATGATTGGTTATTAGCTTGTCATACACTCTGTTTCTGAAATGTCTAATAGCTATATAAATGCCATGAGTTTGTATCAAACGTACTCCTCTCTGGACCTGCCCCAGAGCATCAGCTCTGTCTTGAAGGTTCAAAAGACTAGTCTCAGCTGAATAAAGAATCGATTTCAACAGCTACAAGTGTTTGAGTCTAGATTGACAAAATACCTCAGTTTAACACCATCTATACTAGTCCCACTTGCCTGCGTTTGACCCATATCACTTTAAACCTGTCCTATCCATGCACGCACACTGACCTTTTCTTTTCTCGCTCTCTCATTTATCATATCATACTATGTTTACATATTTTGTTGTGCTGTAGCAAGTAAGAATTTCATTGTTCTATCCGGGACATATGGCAATAAAACACTCTTGACTCTTGACCACCTGCTTCTTAAACGTTGCGATAGTACCTGCCTCAACTATCTCCTCCGACAGATTGTTCCATACACCCACTACCCTTTGTGTGAAAAGGTTACACCTCAGATCCCTCTAAAATCTTTCCACTTTCACCTTAAATCTATGCCTGTGTATGAAGAAACTGCAGAAGCTGGTTTAAATCGAAGATAGACACACAATGCTGGAGTAACTCTGTGGAACAGGCAGCATCTCTGGAGAGAAGGAATGGGTGATGTTTTGGGTCAAGACCCTTCTTCAGACTGGTGTCAGGAGTGGAAGGTACATAGATAAGGAAGTGTAAGGTGTGAAAGGACAAAGGGATGAGGGAGAATGTAGTATAGATCATTGTTCATTGGTAGAAGGTAACAACAAAGCAAACAGAGATAACGTGTAGTTGGAGACAGTAAGACTGGTCAGTGAATTGGGAGGAGGAGGGAAAAAGCAAGGGTTACTTGAAGTTAGAGAAGTTAATGTTCATACCACTGGGGTGTAAGCTGCCCAAGCAAAATATGAGGTGGGGCTGTTCCTCCAATTTGCACTGGGCCTCACTCTGATAATGGAGGAGGCCCAGGACAGAAACGTCAGTGTGGGAATGGGAACGGGAGAAAGTGTTTAGTAACCGGGAGATCAGGTTGGTTTAGGCGGACTGAGCAAGGGTGTTCAGCGAACCGATCGCCGAGCCTGTGCTTGGTCTTGCCAATATCCAGGAGCCCACACCTGGAACAGTGGATACAGTAGATGAGGTTGGAGGAGGTTCAAGTGAACCTCTGCCTCACCTGAAAAGACTGTCCGGGTCCTTGGACGGAATCGAGGGGGGAGGTATAGGGACAGGCGTTGCATCTCCTGCAGTTGCAGGGAAAATACCTGGGGAGGGAACGATTTGAGTGGGAAAAGACGAGTTAACCAGTGAGTTGCAGTGGGGAATGGTCTCTGCGGAAAACGGAAAGAGGTGGAGATGGGAAGATGTGGCTAGTGGTGGGATCCTGTTGTAGGTGGTAAAAATGTTGTAAGATTATGTGCTGTATGCAATGGCTGATGGGGTGGAATGTGAGGACAAGGTCCCTGTTACGGATGGGGGGAGGGGAAACAAGAGCGGAGCTGCGGGATATCAAGGAGACCCTAGTCAAAGTCTCATCTATAATGGAAGAGGGGAACCCCCGTTCCCTAAAGAATTAGGACATCTTGGATGACCTGGTATGGAACACCTCATCTTGGGCACAGATGCGGCGTAGACGGAGGAATTGGGAGCAGGGGATAAAGTCTTTACAGGAAACAGGATGGGAAGAAGTGTAGTCTAGATAGCTATGGGAGTCAGTCTTATAATAGATGTCAGTTGATAGTTTGTCTCCTATGATGGAGACAGTGAGATCAAGAAATGGTAGGGAGATGTCAAAGATGGTCCGTGAATTTGAGTGCAGGATGGAAATTAGTAGTAAAGTTAAAATCAGTGAGTTCTGCATAGGTGCAGGAGGTAGCATCGATGCAGTCGTCAATATAACAGAGGTAGAGTTCGGGGATAGCGTCAGTGTACACCTCGAACAGTGATTGTTTGACGTACCCTACAAAGAGGCAGGCATAGCTGGGGTCCATTCGAGTGCCCATTGTTATGCTTTGGATTTGGAGGAAGTGGAAGGAGTTGAAAGATAAATTGTTAAGGGTTAGGACTATTTGCTAGTGTTAGTAGGTGGAAATTGGCTGGTTCTGCGATCGAGGAAGAAACGGATGACTTTAAGACCTTCCTGGTGGGAGATGGAGGTGTAGAGTGACTGAACATCCATAATAAAGATGAGGTGGTGGGGGCCTGGAAAACGGAAGTCATTGAAGAGATGAAGGGCATGTGAAATGTCTTGGATATAGGTAGGGTGGGATTGAACCAGGATGGAGTCGAGGTATGCGGAAAATAATTCAGTGGGACATGAGCAAGCAGAAACAATGGGTCTGTCAAAGCAGTTCTGTGTGGATGTTGGGGAGAAGATAAAATTGGGCCGTGCGGGGCTGGAGAACGATGAGGTTGGAGGCTTTGGAGGGCAGAGAGCTGGAAGTAATGAAATTTGAAATGGTGTGTGATATTAAGGCCTGGTGCTCATCTGTGGTGTCATGGTCCAAGGATAAGTAAGAGGAGGTGTCTGAGAGTTGTTGCCTGACACAGTGATCAGAGGGCTGTGCGTTCATAGGGGAAGGGGTTAGAATAGATAAGGGGAATGGAACCTAAACCCTTTGGTTCTTGATTCTCCAACTCTGGGCAAGAGACTCCTCGTCTCATGATTTCATATGCTTATCTTAAGAATGGGAATAAAATATTTTTGCTTAAATTTCCTGTTTTTCAAACAATATTAGAATACAGTACAACAGTAAGGAAAGTCACAAAATGCTAGAGTAACTCAGTGGGTCAGGCTGCAACAATGGAGATCATCAATAGATGACGATTCTACAGACTTAAAACGTCACTAATCCATGAAGAAGGGTCTCGACCCGAAACGTCGCCCATCTCCTTCGCTCCTTAGATGCTGCTGCACACGCTGAGTTTCTCCAGCTTTTTGTGTAACCCCCGTCACTAATCCATGTTCTCCAGGGATGCTGCCAGACACACTGCGTTACTCCAACATTTTGTATCTTTCCTTGGTAAAGCAACTTCTGCGGTTTCTTGTCTCTAAGGTATGGCATACTTAATACTCTTGGAATCATCAGGTGACTCTTGAAAATTAGTCCCCATGAGAAAAAACAAATTTTAGATTTACAAGGATGTTTGCAGGACTCGAGGGCCTGAACTATAGCGAGAGGTTGAACAGGTGAGGACTCCATTCCTTGGAGTGCAGGAAGATGAGGGGTGATCTTACTGAGGTGTACAAAATCACGAGAGGAGTAGACACTGAGTCTCCTGCCCAGAGTTGGGGAATTGTGAATCAGAGGACATTATTCTAAGGTGAGTGGGGAAAGGAACCGGAGAGTTAACTTTTACACACAAAGGGTGGTGGATGTAAGGCTGCCAGACGAGGTAGTTGAAGCAGGTACTTTTGCAACTTTTGAGAAACATTTGTACAGGCACATGGACAGGACGGGTTTAGAGGGATATGGGCCAAAACGCAGACATGTGGGACTAGTGTAGATGGGACATGTTGGCCGGTGTGGGCAAGTTAGGCCGAATGGCTTGTTTCCACACAGTATGACTCTATGACTCAATTTGCTCGCATTTGTTACAGAAATCTGCTGTATAAATGTGGCCAGATATTCTACCATGCTTCTGAAATCAGCTCCAATGCCCACAAGGGAACCAAATTTTGGAAACTGAATGCAACAGATGCAGCAAGAGTTTGTGTTTAGAGTTAATGTCAGCAGATGAATTTCTATGCAATGGGATGTTTAGAGGAGAAATTATCCTAGTTATCTCATGCACAGCAGCATAAGTGATATTAATGTAAGGAGGTTATTTGATCTGGGCTTCATGTGCTGATCTAACGTACAACAAAGGCATAAGCGATTTCAAGCAAGCAACAAATTTAGAATATAATTTATTTTAGAACAGATGCTTCCACTTTCTCAAGATATGCTCTGTTTGACCAGAACTCTTTCCTCTTCAGCTTCTCCAGAACCATTTAAAATTGTAGATCTATAGCCAACTTTTCCCTTTCCCTTCAGTAGTTAAGTGATTGATGAGCTACAAAGGGAGGTTGAAGTCTTGGCACCAGTTTTTACAAAATATAATTTGTTGCTTTGAGAGGTGATTTTTCAGGTTGGAAGCCAACTTTTTAACGGAGGCAGGTTTCACTAAAGCCCTGGTGTTGAAGTGAGCAAGAAGAGAGTAAATTTGTCTTTTACATTGCACAGCAATTGAAATTCAAAAGTCCAACATGTTCCTTTAAACATAATGCATATATAGATCACTGCCATGAGAAAACAATGTTATAATGTTTTGTGTGTTATTGCTTTTCCATCAACCTTTCTTTCTAAGTATCACATCGAGCAAATACACACTTTTGATTTTATCTTCATGTTATGCTTTTAGCTTGGTTTAGTTTAGAGATACAGCAAGGAAATAGGCGCTTCGGCCCACAGAGTCCACACCAAACATCGATCACCCATTCACACTGGTTTTATTTTATCCCACTTTCACATCCACTCCCTACACACTAGGGGCAATTTACAGAAGCCAATTAATCCACAAACCCGTGCGCCTTTGGAGCACCAGGAGGAAACCCAAACAGTCACAGGGAGAGTGTACGAACTCCACACAGACTGCACCCGAGGTCAGGATCAAACAGAAGTTTAGGGGTAACATGAGGGGGAACTTCTTTACTCAGAGAGTGGTGGCTGTGTGGAATGATCTTCCTGCAGAAGTGGTGGAGGCAGGATCGATTTTAACATTTAAAAGTAAAGTGGATAGGTATATGGATGGGAAGGGAATGGAGGGGTATGGTCTGAGTGCAGGTAGATGGGACTAGGGGAAAATAAATGGTCGGCACGGACTGGAAGGGCCGAGAAGGCCTGTTTCTGTGCTGTAATTGTTATATGGTTATAAACACGGGTCTCTGGGGCTGTGAAGCAGCAGCACTACCGCTGCTCCACTGTGCTGCCCCAGTTTCTCTTTCTCTTGTTCCATTTGTAGGCACTTGTATGCTTTGATTTAAGGTTGGAAATGATGTGATCAGTTTGAAATACAATGTTAGTATTAATTTCAAGAGGACTAGGATTGAAACGCAGGGATGTAATGCTGAGGCTTTATAAGGCACTGGTCGGACAACATTTGGAGTATTGTGAGCAGTTTTGGAACCCATATCTGAGGAAGGATGTGTTGGCATTGGAGAGGGTCCAGAGGGGGTTTACAAGAATGATCCCAGGAATGAGTGGGTTGATATCTGATGGTGTTTGATGGCTCTGGACCTGTACCTGCTGGAGTTGAGAAGGATGAGGATGGATTTCATAGAACCTTACCCTGTAATGAAAAGTCTGGATGTGGATGTGGAGAGGATGTTTCCTCTATTGAGAGAGTCTAGGATCAGAGGGCATAGCCGGGGAATAAAAAAACGTACCTTTAGAAAGTAGTTTAGGAGGAATTTGTTTTGGGCAAAGGGTGGTGAATTGTTGGAATTCATTGCCAAAGACGGCTGTGGAGGCCAAGTCATTGGGTATTTTTTGAAGCGGAGATTGAGAGGTTCTTGACTAGGAATGATGTTGTAGAAAGCTGGAGAATGGGGTTGAGAGAGAAAGATAAACCAGCCATGATTGAATGGCGGAGTAGGCTCAATTGCTCTGAATGGCCTAATTCTGCTCTTCTGACATGAAAAATTGAATTTTATGATAGATATGTTTGATTTATTATGTCGCACTAAATGACAGAGAGAAACTTGTAAAGGTTGCCATAGGATTATGTTGATTATAAGAACAATTTGAGTCTCCGTGAGCCTGAAGCAATGCTTTCTTGTCGGTTAATATAATATAACTAGACCAGTGCAGACCCGTTGGGTCCCGTTCCCCCAGCACAATATTCCGCCAAACTGCGCATGAGTGGCTGATGGGCCCGCACTAACAGCAGAAATTAATTTAAAGTTAATAACCTTCTTACCCCAACCCTTCTTCATTCCCCCTCATCCCCTGCACTTCCTTCCCCTCCTCTTCGTCCTCCCTCTTCCTTTCTCTCTCCTCCTCACCTCCCCCACTCCCTCCCTCATCTCCCCCTCCCTCTCCTTTCCCATACCCTCAGTCATTCCCTCCCTCCCTCCCTCCATAACCCCTCTTCCCTCCCTACCACCCTCCTCTCCCTTTCCTCACCTCCCCCCTTTTCCACCCCCCCAGTCTCCCTCCTCACCTCACCTCTCACCTCACCGCCCTCCTCTCCTTCTATCCCCACTCCATACCTCCCCCAATCCCCCTCTCCTCTCCCTCTATTTCCCCTCCTCCTCCACATCCCCCTTCTCACCTCCCCCACTTTCCCCTGCCTCTCCCTCCTTACCCCCTCCTCTCCCTCAACCCCCCCCACTCTCCCTCCTCACCTCCCAAGGATCTCGATGTAAATCACCCTCCCCCTGGACCCACTGCAGAGCGGATTCTGGGCCCACAGCCTCCCCCAACTGCGCAGGCGCGGCCGGCAAGTGGTGGCGCTGTTTTAAGGTAGTTTAAGATTTAAATGTCAATAACTTGTAAAATATACCATAAATCTGAACGAAACTTGGTGTGTGAGGTGGGCCAAAAATTGTAGCGAAATTATGTATTGTTTTGGCGGAGTTTCGGGATATCACGCACATGCATATAAACAAACAAGATGAGAGTTTTAGTAATATATAGAAGATAGATGTAGGTTTCTGAATGAAATGTTCTTTGCTGTAGGAATGACTCAATCTGTTGGAAAATACAAAAGGGTAGAAAGAATACATTTTCAGGACATTTCTATCTAATTGCTGATTTTCATAGGTGCAAAGAAAACCTTTGATTTTGTAATGGGAACTGGGCAGTGCGTAAAATGGGAATGAACTTAATCAATAGCAACAGTTACCGTAACTTTATTTAAGATATTTCCAAAGCAGCTTTAATGTTCAACCACCTAATTTTCAGTTGAAACAGGTGCAGTATTTACCAGTATTTACCAGAAGATAAACACAAATGCTGGAGTAATTCAGTGGGTCAGGCAGCAACTCTGGAGAAAATTGACATTTTGGGTTGGGATCTTTCTTCAGGGTGGGGGAGGGAGAATGTGGAGGGAACTGGAAGCAAGAGAAGACCAGAACAAATTAGGGCTGGCAACAGATGGAGGTTCCTTGATAGGTTAATTGTTGTCTCGGGACATTGTTGTGAACTGTGCAACTGGTTAATCATCTTTTAGTGGAGGAAGGGGGGCAAGGAGGGGAGGGGGGAGAGGAGTGATTGTAGAAGTCACCTAAAATAAGAACCAACGTTCATACCGCTGGGTTGTAAGTTACCCAAGTGAAATATAAGGTGCTGTTCCTCCATTTTGCGTGTGGTCACACTCTGGCAATGGAGGAGGCCCAGGACAGAAAGGTCAGGATGGAAATGGGAAGGGTAGTTAAAGAGATTAACAACCGGGAGATCCAGTAGACCTTGGTGGTCTAAGCGTCTAGCAAAATGGTCGCCGAGTCAACGGTTTGTCTCGCCAACGTACAAGAACCCACATCGGGAATACTGAATGGTAGATGAGGTTAGAGGAGGTGCATGTGAACCTCATGCACCTCCTGGAAGGACTGTCGGAGTTGGTACAAGGACAGGTGTTGCATCTCCTGCGGCTGCAGGGGAAAGTATCTGGGAGGGGGTGGTTTGAAAGTATCTGGGAGGGAAATGATGTGTGAACCAAGGAGTTGCGGAGGGAGTGGTCGATGTGGAAGGCGGGAAGGGGTGGAGACGGGAAGATGTGACTTGTGGTGGGATCACATTGGAGGTGACGGAAATGTCTGAGATGATGTGTTGGATGTGGAGCCGGTGGGGTGAAAGGTGAGGACCAGGGGAACACTGTCCCTGCCGTGTCTGGGGGGAGGGGGTTGCGAGACCAGATCTGCGGGACACAGGAGCAACCGGACAGCTTGACTAAAGTGTTTAGCCTGGACATAACTCATCTCCTGGTTGTGAAACACTTTAATTATCCTTCTCATTTCCACACTGACTGTTCTGTCCAAGGCCTCCTCCATTGTCAGAGTGAGGCTAAATGCAAATTGGAGAAACAGCATCTCATATTTCGCTTGGGCACCTTCCAACCCAGCGGTATTAATTTTGATTTATCTAACTTAAAGTAACCTCTGCATTCCTCTCTCTCCCCCCCCCCCCCCCCCCCCCCACTCAAGCCACGCCAGCATTTACTCTCACCTAGCTACAGCTAGCTATGGCCTGTTTCATTTATCACTTTTTTGCATATCTTTCTTTCCTTTATTCTGTATCTCTCCACATCACGTCTATATCTCTTGTTTCCATTTCCCGTGATTTTCACTCTGAAGAAGGGTCTCGACCCGAAACGTCACCCATTCCTTTTCTCTAGAGATGCTTTCTGTCCTGCTGAGTTACTCCAGCATTTTGTGTCTACCTTCTATACTCAACACTCTGACCGATGAAGGCCAATGTGCCAAAAGCCTTTTTGGCCACCCTATCTACCCCTACCCACAAGGGGCAATTCACAGACGCCAATTAACCTATAAATGCACACACTTTGGATGTGGTAGGAAACCGGAGCACCCGGAGGAAACCCACGCCATCTCAGGCAGTAAGTGAAATAGCCACCAAGTGGTCACAGGAGTGGAAGGCAACCTCATCTCCATTACGCAGCTACATCTCTTCACCAGATATAAGCTATCCAGGGTCTGACCTCCCCAGAGGAGTGTGGGTGAAGCTCAACAGACTCTGTACTGGAGTTGGGCGTTCCAACGCCGGCATGTGGAGATGGGGGCTCCGCCAGAGCCCAGCCTGTGAATGCGGAGCAGAACAACAGACAGCCAACCATATAATCTCTGGGTGCCCGCTCTACCACCCACCAAATGGAGCTCAGGGCCTGGCAGACATTGACGCAGAGACAACAACCCGGCTGCTCAACACCCGGCTTGAGATCTAACTATTCCTTTGGGTTATGTTTCATTCGCAAGAAGAAGATGAGGTGAAAATTCCACACACATAATACCTGAGGTCAGGATTTAACAGGTTTTGTTAAAATAAAATCCCATCTATTTCTCTTTATCATATTATTTCAACACACAGATTTATCCTAAATTTTACTTGTCTGAGAAAAGGGGCTTTTAGCAATGTTTTTGGTGGATCATGGACATCTTGTGACAGAGTATCAATCATATTCACTTCACTGTTTGAACACTTAGTTGGAATTAATATATCCACTTCTTTCAGATAAAATTTACAATAACCCGTCCTCTGCAAATAGCCTCCGAGGATTAATTATACCCGAGTCTGCTCTTTAATTCAATAAATGCCAAGCCTAATTAAAACCAAAACCTAGCATTATTAGTGATTCATCTCAACTTGCTATAATCAGCAAAATTACGATAAACAAAAGATGATGTGTTTTAACTTTTACGCCTTTGCCCCGGCAACATTAAATTTTCTGATTGAATGCATTTTAAGGTTATTTAAGGGTCAAGCTAATTCATAAAATGTCAGAGAACATTAGGAGATCCAGTTATCTGTATTAGCGTCAGCTGCGCCTCGGTTGGGAATACTCTTGTCTCTGAGCCAGGCTGCCCTACTTCAGACGCTTGAACACAATAATCTAAGTTGACACTATGGTGCAAAACTGTGGGATATTAAGCCCGTCTCGCAAACTTTATTTCCTCAATATGTCCCTTTCAAAAAGCCTCTTAAATGCCCTGATCATTTCTGCCTCGTGCATCACCCCTCGTAGCATAGACACAGTTAATAGTTAGTCACAGAGTCACACAGCACGGAAACAGACCCTTCGGTCCAACTTTCCCACACTGACTAACATGCTCCATCTACACTAGTTCCACCTACCTACGTTTGGCCCATATCCCTCTAAAACTATCCCATCCACGTAACTGTCTAAATGTTTCTTAAACATTGTGATAGCAACTGTTGGTATTCTTTTGTCAGAACTAGATACAGTAAAACCCTTGTTTTAACGGATCCCTTGATAATAGATTTCGCTTATAGCAGATGGATTTGCCAACACCACCCTGGCTCCCACCGCCTTCCCAGGCCCCGGTCTCCGATGCCACACCCAGCTCGCACGGTGCACCTGCGTGCCCTTCCTCACCCACTGCACCGTCTGGTTGACGTGGCTGTTGTTGCGGCTCACATTGTAGCCCCTGGAGACAGTGCTTTCTTCAGGCTGCCGCCACCAACAGGACGCGCTCAGTCACCACGGGCCCCCCTCTAACTCTCACCAGCTGCTGATTCTTTGCGTTAGCCTTCGCTTTGTCCACCTGGCTTCTCCCCTCCATCCACCTACTCTTCCTACTCCCCCAGAGTCAATGACAGACGTTGGCGACTGCGGGAGAAGAGGAGGAGGAGGAGGGGACGGCGGAGCGGGGAGTGGACAAAGCGACGGTTGCGAGGGGAGGGAGCCCCATGTTGACCGAAGGGGCGTCCTCGCAGGGATGACCACGTGAGCCGAGTCAACCGATGAAGAAGGGCTCGCTGGTGCAGACCAGTGGCATCGGCGCCCAGTTTTGAGGTGAAATGACACAAAGTACTGGAGTAACTCAGCAGACTGAATCATCTATCCATGTTCTACAGAGATGCTGCCTGACCCGCTGAGTTACTCCAGCACGTTGTATCCTTCTGTGCATTAACCATTATCTGCAGTTCTTTATTTCAACTACATACTACCTTCTTCTTCTTCTTGCGTATGGCGTGCACAGCCTAAAGTTGTCGGACAACTTGTTCTATTTGATGCTGCACGCTGGGTTAATTGCAGTTGTCGAAACAGGGCAGACCACGTGAAGGTTGCAATCTCCCACCCCAACTACATACTATGGTAATACCTTACTAGGTTATAATAGACAATAACGGACAACATTCACCCTCCCTATGGTCAATTATAACAAGAGTTTATTGTATGTGGTATATGGAACAAGCTGCCAAAGGAGGCAGGTATTGTAACAACATTTTTTTTTTGTTAAATATTTTTTATTAGAAGTAAGTACATATCAAGATAAGGATATGCATGTCATATACATTCTTAATATTATTAACATTAACAATTATTTCTAATTTGTACTTCTATGAGTTTTTCATTTTTATTATAGATAGGAAATAAAAGAGAAAAATAAAATAAAGGTAGAGATTCAGAAAGATGAATGAAGTATTAAGCAGTTTGTACATCATTGGAGATATATCCATTTAAAATACATTGGACAGGTACATGGATAGGAAAGATTTAAAAGGATATGTGCCAAATGCGGGCAGGTGGGACTAATGTAGATGGGGCATCGACCAGTTGGGCTGAAGGGCCTGTTTCTAATGCTGTACGACTCCAACTTAAACTGGGAGGGGTGGATAAAGCAAAATAAATGTCTCTAATACTGATTTGCTACAATGTGTTATAATGCTGAGAACTACAAGTATATTCTACACTCTGCATCTTCCTCATTGCTCTATCTTTTGTACTTGAGTTTTCACTGATTGTATCTTGATATTATATATCTGAGAGGCAGAACCAAGGAACCGCAGATGCTAGTTTAGAAAAAAACCCACAAAGTGCTGGAATAACTCAATGGTTCAGGCAGCATCTCTGGAGAATATTGATAGGTGACATTTCGGGGCAGGACCCTTCTTTATCAGTCTAAAGAAGGGTTGCGACCCGAAACGTCTCCTATCTACATTCTCCAGAGATGCTGCCTGAACGGGTAAGTTACTCCAGCACTTTGTATCTTTTTATGGTATATCTGATCTGTTTGGATAGCATGCACAACAAAGCTTTTCGCTGCACCTCAGTACATGTGTCGATAATAAACCTAAATCTACCCTAATACGGCGGAGATGAATGAAATATGAATGACTCAGATTGGAAATGATTCCGTGCTGTACGGCGCTCTGACCTCCCGCAGAGCAAAGAATCCGGGACGTATGTATTGTGTTGTTTTCATACAGGTAAAGCATCTAGTTAGCAGCACCTGGGTAATACCTGGGGAGCTGGTGCCCGGCAACAATGACAAATTGACACATGGGCCATGATTTTCTGCCTCACTGGCATAGGTACTCCCCGGGAACACACATATCAGAAAATTCCACATCCCAGCCTTCGATTTTCCGACTATTAAAACTAATGGATGGAAAAGCATGAGGTGGATGATCTTCCGCTACACACTGCTGGCGCACACCAAGAACACCGAGGTGGAAACTTCTAACCACCATCTCTGCCTGTTTGATGCTCACGGCACAACATTTTGTCGATTGATTGTTTTGGAAAGTTCGACTGTCGAATTTAATGCACAGAGCCAGAATGCTGCCTGGATTAGCGGGTTTCAGCTACAAGGGGAAGTTGGATAGACGTGGATTGTTTTCACTGGAACATCAGAGTTTGAGGGGAGATTTGTTAGATGTATATAAATTTGATGAGAGGCACAGATAGGGTAGACAGTTGGAACCTTTTTCCCAGGGTGGAAATGTATACCACTAGACAGCATAGCTCTGAGGTGAGAAGAGGGAAAGTTTAATGGAGTTTAGTTTAGTTTATTGTCACGCGCTTTGTCGCGTGCTAACCAGTCACTGGAAAGACAATACATGATTACAATCGAGCCATTCACAGTGTACAAATATGTAATAAAGGGAATAACGTGAATAACGTTTTTGCAAGATAATGTCCAGTATAGTCTGATCAAAGATAGTCAGAAGGTCGCGAATGAGATAGATGAGATGTGGGGGGCAGATTTTTTTTCACAGAGAATGGTTGAGGCCTGGAACACATTGCCAGGGGTGGTGGTGGAGGCAGATACGGCAGCGGCATTTAAGAATCTTTTAGATTGGCACATGGAAGTTCAAGGAATAGAGGGACATGGATCATGTACAAGCAAGTCTTCTTCTTATCGAGTCCACACACAAGATTAGAAGTTGCTCAGCCAGAGCTGAACACACTTCTCGGCATCTGCAAACAATGGTGTCGGTCTTGTCGCTTCTTGTGCTTCTTGTGCGTGGTGGTGGAAAGATTGGTGGAACAGGGACGCGACGTGACCCCATGTGAACGCAGATGAGATCAGTTTAACTTGTCATATCGTGTTCGACATAAACATTGTGGGCTGAAGCACATGTTCCTGTGCTGTATTGTTCTATATAACCATATAACCATATATAACAATTACAGCACGGAAACAGGCCTTCTCGGCCCTTCCAGTCCGTGCCGACCATTTATTTTCCCCTAGTCCCCATCTACCTGCACTCAGACCATACCCCTCCATTCCCTTCCTGTCCATATACCTATCCACTTTACTTTTAAATGTTAAAAATCGATCCTGCCTCCACCACTTCTGCTGGAAGATCATTCCACACAGCCACCACTCTCTGAGTAAAGACATTCCCCCTCATGTTACCCCTAAACTTCTGTCCCTTAATTCTCATGTCATGCCCTCTTCTTTGAATCTTTCCTACCCTCAATGGGAAAAGCTTATCCACGTCAACTCTGTCTATCTCTTTCATCATTTTAAAGATCTCAATCAAGTCCCCCCTCAACCTTCTGCGCTCCAAAGAATAAAGACCTATGTTAGAACATAGACCAGCACAGCACCACATCATCTGTGCCGAACACAATGCCAAGCCAAACCCTTATCGGCCTGCACACAGTCCATATCCCTCCACACCCTGCACCTTTCTAAAGGTCACGTAACGCCAGTATCATATCCACCCACATCAGGCTGTGTGTTCTGGCACCCATCACCCTCTATGTAAAAAACTAGTCCTGCACATTTCCATTAAAATTAGTCCCTCTCAACGTACAGCTATGGCCAATCGTGTTTGGTATTCCCATCCTGGGAAAAAGATTCTGTGCATCTAACTTATCTATACCTCTCTAATAATTTTATATTCTTCTGCCTCTGAAACATAGCTGCTTTATTAAAACCCCTGCTGGATAATATGGCGAACAACCATTTTCCTGTCTTCGGGTTCTCTGAGCGTGCAAGTTGTCAAGTTGTTTGAGTTTTAATTGAGGGCCATGGGAGATAAATGGAAACACTGAGATCTTTTATTTTCCAGGTCAGTCTTTGCAGGACACAATTCAGATTGTAATTCAAGCTGTAAATGAACCAAAGCCTTTTCAATATCATCTACAAATTAATTTTCAAATCGATCCAAATAGCGATTACTTAAATAACTTAAATTGATTCTAATGTCTAGAACTTTAGGTTTATTGTAATGTGTACTGAGACAGAGTGAAATACTTTGTTTGTGTGCCATCTAATCAAATCGCGCAGTAATAAATAGGGTGAATGCACACAGGGTAAGGGAAGCAAGAACCCGAGGACATGAGTTTAAGGTGAGAGAGGAAAGGAATCTAAGGGCGATTATTTCACCCAGAGGGTGTTGTGTTTATGGAATGTTCTGCCAGAGGAGATAGTTGAGACAGATACTATAACAGATTTTAAAATACACTTGGACAAGGGTAGAAAAAGTTTAGAGGGATATGGGCCAAATGGGACTAGCTTTGATGGGGCATCTTGGTTGGTATGGAAGAGTTGGGCCAAAGGATCTGTTTCTGCGCTGTATCAATCTATATAACTCTAAATCAGATAATATGGCACATGAACACAATCAAACCAAGCACAAGTGCAGTAAGATTCAACAGCACGCATGCCATTAATTAAAATACACGGAGCTTAATGACAAAACATTTATTATTATAAATTATAAAATTATTATTATCAAATATTTCTGCTCCTAGAGCTTTGGAATGCCAGTTTTAAACTTTTTGCCAAATGTTATGTTTCCCATGTGTGGAACATTTGCCTATCTTGGGCAAATTATTTCATGTCAACCTTTCTCCCTCGAGTTACTGAAAACCCAAGCACAGAACAAAACTCCTGCTCAGTCCACCCAAAAATAGAGAACTTTCTCAATTTCCCATATACAACACAAGAAGTACAAAGAATGGACGTGACTTTGTTATATGTAACAATATAAAATTTCACCCTTGACTTTCAAAGACATACTGCCAGTTTTATGAGAATTTTATGCCAACTTTATGAGAAATATATGCAGTATTTCAAATAACTGTCTATCAGAATCCCAGACAGCACTTTATTCACTGGAATTGTGCACATTGTAAATGGCATTAACCCTTTAATTTACCTAATCCACAATAAAGAACATTCACTATAGAGAGATTAATTCTAGGCTATGCTCAAACACAGATCTAGTTTGTAGAAGCACATTTTCTAACCACGAATAAGCAATTAACTAAAAAACAAATCCTAAATCATTTGAATTTTTCCATATCAGTTTAGTTTAGTTTCGAGATACAGCGCGGAAACCAGCCCTTCGGCTCACCGAGTCCACGCCGACCAGCAATCCCACCACCCTAACACTATCCTACACACACTAGAGTCAATTTACAATTTTATCAAGCCAATTAGCCTACAAACCTGTACGTCTTTGGTGTGTTGGAGGAAACCGGAGCACCTGGCGAAAACCCATGTGTTTACAGGAAGAACATACAAACTCCATACTGGCAAAATAATAAATCAGGGAAGGTAGTGCATCCGTGGATAACAATGGAATTCAGGGATAGTATCAAAACAAAAGATGAAGCATACTAATTAGCCAGAGAAAGCAGCCTACCAGAGGACTGGGAGAAATTCAGAGTCCAGCAGCGGAGGACAAAGGGCTTAATTAGGGAAGGGAAAATAGATTATGAAAGAAAACTGGCAGGGAACATAAAAACTGACTGCAAAAGCTTTTATAGATATGTGAAGAGAAAAAGATTAGTTAAAACAAATGTAGGTCCCTTGCAGTCAGAAACAGGTGAATTGATCATGTGGAACAAGGACATGGCAGACCAATGGAATAACTACTTTGGTTCTGTCTTCACTAAGGAAGACATAAATAATCTGCCGGAAATAGCAGGGGATCGCGGGTCAAATGAGATGGAGGAACTGAGTGAAATCCAGGTTAGCCGGGAAGTGGTGTTAGGTAAATTGAATAGATTAAAGGCCGATAAATCCCCAGGGCCATATAGGTTGCATCCCAGAGTACTTAAGGAAGTAGCCCCAGAAATAGTGGATGCCTTAGTGATCATTTTTCAAAACTCTTTAGATTCTGGAGTTGTTCCTGAGGTTTGGAGGGTAGCTAATGTAACTCCACTTTTTAAAAAGGAATGAGAGAGAAAACGGAGAATTACAGACCAGTTAGTCTAACATCGGTAGTGGGGAAACTACTGGAGTCAGTTATTAAAGATGGGATAACAGCACATTTGGAAAGTAGTGAAATCATTGGACAAAGTCAGTGTGGATTTACGAAAGGTAAATCATGTCTGACGAATCTTATAGATTTTTTCAAGGATGTAACTAGTAGAGTGGATAAGGGAGAACCAGTGGATGTGTTATATCTGGACTTTCAGTAGGTTTTCGACAAGGTCCCACATAAAAGATTAGTATGCAAACTTAAAGCACACGGTATTGGGGGTTCAGTATTGATTATTCAGTAAGAGTAGGAGTAAACGGGTCCTTTTCAGAATGGCAGGCCGTGACTAGTGGGGTACCGCAAAGCTCAGTGCTGGGACCCCAGCTATTTACAATATATATTAATGATTTGGATGAGGGAATTAAATGCAACATCTCCAAGTTTGCGGATGACACAAAGCAGTGGGTCAGTGTTAGCTGTGAGGAGGATGCTAGGAGGCTGCAAGGTGACTTGGATAGGTTGGGTGAGTGGGCAAATGCATGGCAGATGCAGTATAATGTGGATAAATGTGAGGTTATCCACTTTGGTGGCAAAAACAGGAGGGTAGACTATTATCTGAATGGTGACCGATTAGGAAAAGGGGAGATGCCACAAGACCTGGGTGTCATGGTGCACCAGTCATTGAAAGTAGGCATGCAGGTGCAGCAGGCAGTGAAGAAAGCGAATGGTATGTCAGCATTCATAGCAAAAGGATTTGAGTATAGGAGCAAGGAGATTCTACTGCAGTTGTACAGGGTCTTGGTGAGACCACACCTGGAGTATTGCGTACAATTTTGGTCTCCAAATCTCATTCTTGCCGTAAAGGGAGGACAGAGAAGGTTCACCAGACTGATTCCTGGGACGTCAGGACTTTCATATGAAGAAAGGCTGGATAGACTCGGCTTGTACTCGCTAGAATTTAGATGATTGAGGGGGGATCTTATAGAAACTTACAAAATTCTTAAAGGGTTGGACAGGCTAGATGCAGGAAGATTGTTCCCGATGTTGGGGAAGTCCAGAACAAGGGGTCACAGTTTAAGGATAAGGGGGAAATCCTTTACAACCGAGATGAAACAAATATTTTCACACAGAGAGTGGTGAATTTCTGGAATTCTCTGCCCCAGAAGGTAGTTGATGCCAGTTCATTGGCTATATTTAAGAGGGAGTTAGATGTGGCCCTTGTGGCTAAAGGGATCAGGGGGTATGGAGAGAAGGGCAGGTAAGGGATACTGAGTTGGATGATCAGCCATGATCATATTGAATGGTGGTGCAGGCTCGAAGGGCTGAATGGCCTACTCCTGCACCTATTTTCTATGTTTCTATGTACAGACAGTACCCGTGTTGTGAATCCCAGTGCACAATTCTGGGAATTTCAATTGATTACTTTTGTAGGCAACTTTTCCATGCAACATTGTTTGGTATTTTTTTCAACTGCATTTGGTTCTCATAATTTTGCATGGCCCAACCATGTTCCTTTGCCAATACACCGTGCACAATATAATCACAAGTGAATGAGAAGGAACATCTCTGCTGCAAACTCTCAAGCATATTTACAAAGTATGTCTTTATGATATTTCACCAAGACTCAGACTATTACCTTTGAGGGATCTAACGCATATCCAAGCCAGACCTCCACTTCTACAAAAACTCCTCCCACTCATTGTAGCAGGAGCTCCCCGCCTCCTATCAGGCTTCTCCTGTAAAGGTGGCATTGTTTGGAATTGAAGGACCAACATGTCCCAACACAAGTATATTTTCAATTTTCTGTAAAGGGCGGGATTCGCTTTAAAATGATTACTCTCAACTTAGGGGCAACACGGTGGCGTAGTGATAGAGTTGCTGCCTTAGGGTTTGATCCTGACTACGGATGCTGTCTGTACGGAGTTTGTATGTTCTCCCCGTGACTGCGTGGGTTTTCTCCGGGTGCTCTGGTTTCATCCAACTCTCCAAAGACGTACAGGTTTGTAAGTTAATTGGCTTTGATAAGAATTATAAGTTGTCCCTAGTGTATAGGATAATGTTAACAAATGAGGTGATCGCTGATTTGTGTGGACTCGTTGTCCGAAGGGCCTGTTTCTGCACTGTATCTCTAATCTAAACAATAAATCACTCCCTAGCCTGATCATTTCCTAATTCTACAACAAACAAGAGACAGAGTCTCTTGCCCAGAGTAGGGGAATTGAGAACCAGAGGACATAGGTTGAAGGTGAAGGGGGAAAACTGTAATAGGAACTTGACGAGTAACTTTTTTTACACAAAGGGTGATGGGTGTATGGGACAAGCTGCCGGAGTTGAGGCAGGTACTATCACAATGTTTAAAGCATAGATTGAGTGGATATTGAAAGGACGTTTCCACTGGCATGGAGGTGAGGAGGACCTTCTTTAGTCAGAGTTAATCTCTGGAACACATTGCCACAGAGGGCTGTGGAGGCCAGGTCAGTGGATATTTTTAAAGCAGAGATAGACAAGTTCTTAATTAGAATGGGTGTCAAGGGTTATGGGGAGAAGGCAGGAAATAGGATTAGGAGGCAGAGATCAGCCATGATTGAATGGCGGAGTAGACTCAATGGGCCAAATGGCCTAATTCTACTCCTATAACTTGTGAGCTTGTGAAACATTTAGACAGGTACATGGATAGGACAGGTTTAGAGGGATATGGCCCAAATGTAGGCAGGTAGATCTAGTGAAGATGCGACATATTGGTCAGTTTGGGCAAGTTGGGCTGAAGGGCCTGTTTCCACACTGCATGACTGTGACTCTAATCTTGGGCCTTCTGTCCATTTCACTCTTCATTCACCCCTTCACATGCAGCTCTGCAATCAGCTGTCTAGGCCCTAATTTCTTGAATCTCTGCCTAAATTGCTTAAGCTGTCCCCCTCACCTTCCTCCTCTTTTGTCTTACCTTAAGCCTAAGTGACCATTGGCCATGTATCCTAAAGTCTCCTTGTCTGAATCAGTGTCAATTTTCGTCTGCACAGGCCTCTGTGAGTTATTTGAAGATGTTTTATTTCATTAAATGTGTTATATCAGTACCACCTTTGCTTATTGGATCCACATCCTACCTACATTTGCAGCTCCCCCGATTAATCCCTGTTGAAATAACGATAAGTATGTTGGAAGGAGAGTAACATTTTTGTTCCCGAAGTTCTTATAAAATAAATTACTTTGATGAGGATTTTGAGATGAACTTAATGCCCAGCAGAACATGAAAAAAACATATCGTCTGGCTTAATCTATTTACCGAACCTATAGGTTATGAAGGAAAGGGAAAAAAACAGTTAATTTATATCTTGCTGCTGATTTTTAAATCCCAGCCTATTTCATCTTCCTTGCGTCCAGCAGTCAAAAGAAGTATTGTATCTGACAGAATATTTTGGAGTGTTTCCACAGGGCACTGGAATGCTAACTAAGTAATTCATCCTTATCAAGGGTATCTGTGCTGTGCCACTGTGCGCCTGCCACACGCTTCATGCCTTTAATCAGCAAACATCTGCTTTACGCTTGGACTCACCAAAAGAACTGGCTTTGATTATATTCTCCTATCGAGAAATGACCACTTAAAAAAATAATATGAAGAATTAAAAAAATATATATATATGATCACTGGCGTCCTGTTGAGTTTCACTGTCTGTATAACTCGTTATCAGTCACCTACCCCACAGCCAACAATGGGCCATTGCTTTTTGCATATCTTTCATTCATTTGTTCCATTTACCTTCTATATCTCTCGTTTTCCTTTTCCCTGACTCTCAGTCTGAAGAAGGGTCTCGACCCGAAACACCACCTATTCCCTTTCTCCAGAGATGATGCTTGACCCGCTGAGTTACTCCAGCTTTTTGTGTCTATCTTTTATAAATATGTCTTTTATATATGTGTGTGTGTGTGTGTGTGTGTGTGCGTGTGTGTGCGTGTGTGTGTGTGTAGGTGTGTGTGTGTGTGCGTGAGTGCGTGTGTGTGTGTATATATAAAAAATAGACACAAAAAGCTGGAGTAACTCAGCAGGTCAAGCATCATCTCTAGAGAAAAGGAATAGGTGTTGTGTGTGTGTGTGTGTGTGTGTGTGTGTGTGTGTGTGTGTGTGTGTGTGTGTGTGTGTGTGTGTGTGTGTGTGTGTGTGTGTGTGTGTGTGTGTGTGTGTGTGTGTGTGTGTGTGGGTGTGTGTGTGGGTGTGTGTGTGTGTGGGTGTGTGTGTGGGTGTGTGTGTGTGTGGGTGTGTGTGTGGGTGTGTGTGTGTGTGTGTGTGGGTGGGGGTGTGGGTGTGTGTGTGTGTGTGTGTGTATATATAAAAGATAGACACAAAAAGCTGGAGTAACTCAGCAGGTCAAGCATCATCTCTAGAGAAAAGGAGTGTGTGTGTGTGTGTGTGTGTGTGTGTGTGTGTGTGTGTGTGTGTGTGTGTGTGTGTGTGTGTGTGTGTGTGTGTGTGTGTGTGTATGTATATACTCGGCACTTGTGGTCATACTTGACAATAAAGCACCCATCTGAATGCATACTACTTACTGTCAGTGGACTTGCCTTCAAATAACCAAAATAAAATCATTGATTGCAGCTGTTGTTGATGCTATCCATAATTGTGAGTCACACCAATAAGCCTCTTGAATCAAGGTTACACACTGCTGCATTTTGTGTGTGGGTTTTAGAAATCATTTTTCCTTTAATTTATTTCACAATTTTCCCAACGTGCTCGGAAGTAGTAACACCTGAGGTTATCTCTCCTCTGGAACATCGGAACCACGGAGGAAAACATTTCAGATTCTTCCATGTTAAATGTCACAAAAAAGTGCTTTGCTAATTGACAACTGTGAACCCTACCGTTGATCGGTATTGTAGACCTCTGCCCTGACAGTGAATAGTGAAAGGCCTGGGTGGAGTGGATGTGGTGAGGATGTTTTCACTAGTGGGAGAGTCTAGGACCAGAGGCTATAGCCTCAGAATAAAAGGAAGTAACATAGAAACATAGAGAAACATAGAAAATAGGTACAGGAGGAAGCCATTCGGCCCTTCAAGCCAGCACCGCCATTCATTGTGATCATGGCTGATCGTCCCCTATCAATAACCCGTGCCTACCTTCACCCCATATCCCTTGACTCCACTAGCCCCTAGAGCTCTATCTAACTCTCTCTTAAATCCATCCAGTGGCTTGGCCTCCACTGCCCTCTGTGGCAGGGAATTCCACAAATTCACAACACTCCGGGTAAAATAGTTTTTTCTCACCTTAGTCTCAAATGACCTCCCCTTTATTCTAAGATTTATTCTCTTACTCCTCAAATACCTTTAGAAAGGAGATGAGGAGGAATGGCTTTGATCAGAGGGTGGTGAACCTATGGACTTCATTGCCACAAACGGTTGTGGAGGCCGTTAATGGATATTTTTATGGCGGAGATTGACAGATTCTTGATTAATACGGGTGTCAGGGGTTATGAGTCGAAGGCAGGAGAATGTGGTTGAGAGAGATAGATTAGCCATGATTGAATGGTGGAGTAGACTTGATGGGCCAAATGGCCTAATTCTGCTCCTCTTGCTTATGAACTTATGAACATGATATAAGGAATCACTCATTTAAGGTAGCAATGAGACATATTCCTTTCTCTCAGAGTTCCTTGTCTTTGCCAAATTTGTCTTTAAAGATCAATGAAAGAATAGCCTTTGAATATTTTTGAGACCGAAGTAGTAGGATTCTTTGTAAGCAATGGTGAAAAATTACTAGGTTAGGCAGAATTGTAGAGCTGAGGTCATAATTAGATCAGCCACGATCTTATTAAATGTCAGAGCAGGCTTGATGCCTAGAGGTTTCCTCGTACTCTTAATTTGTATATCCTACTTTTGACTTATTTTACTACTTTTCTGAAGAGACAGCATGGAAAAGGGCTCTTTGGCCCACTGAGTCCATGCTGCCCTTCAATTACCCATTCACAGTAGTTCTGTACCATCTCACTTTCACACCCACTCACGGCAATTTACAGAGACCAATTATGGTGGCGCGTGGCACAGCGGTAGAGCTACTGCCTCACAGTGCCAGAGACCCGTGTTCGATCGTGACTACGGGTACTGTCTGTCTGGAGTTCGTACGTTCTCCCCGTGACCTGCGTGGGTTTTCACTGAGATCTTCGGCTTCCTCGCACACTCCAAAGACGTACAGGTTTGTAGATTAATTGGCTTGGTACAAGTGTAAAATTGCCCCTATTGTGTGTAGGGTAGTGTAAGTGTGCGGGGATCGCTGGTCAGCGCGGTCTCGGTGGGCCAAAGGGCCTGTTTCCACACTGTATCTCTAAACTAAATTAAGTTACCCTACACTCCTGCACATCTGTGGGATGTGGGAAGAAACTGGCGCACTCCACATAAGGCAGCAACGCTATCATCATCATCATCATCATCATCATCATAATCGTTGAAAACATCAACGGGCACGGTGCCTTACAATGCTATGTACGTCTGTGATCGCAACTTCTACTGATGTGCGGATGTCCGCTGGCTCACTAGAAGCTCATCCGCCTTTGACAGGTCTTGTTTTAGGACTTGCTGGGGGTCCACAGTCCCCTCCTCACCTGGCAAACCTGGTGGGGGAGACGGTTTAGTCACCAACTATCTGACTATGGAGCAGGTAGGACGGGATGACATGGTACGGGTGCTCAGGAAGAATGACATCACACAGAGACTGCTGCTGTCCTTTTATCGGTGCTCCATTGAGAGCATCCTAACATACTGTGTATGCGTCTGGTACACCAGCTGCACAGCGGCTCAGAGGAAAGCGCTCCAGAGGGCCATTGACAACGCCCAGAGGATTGTCGGCTGCCCTCTCCTTACCTTGGAGGACTTACACAGTTCCCGCTGCATCAAAAAATCCCAGAATATTATAAAGGACATTTCCCACCCCGGACACTCCCTGTTTGAACTGTTGCCGTCAGGCAGACGGTACAGATCTACAAGGACAAGGACAAACAGATTTAAAAACAGTTTTTACTCCACTGCTATAAAGGCACTAAATGTAGCCGCCAAGCAACGCGGGGACTAAGGGACTGTGGTTGGTACACTGTGAAATCGACAGAAGGATGTAGGGTTGGGTGTTTATGCGTGCTATTTACATATTTCATATTTATTTTAGTTGTTTATCTTTTTTAATATTTTACCTTGTATGTATCGTTAGCTTTTATTGTTTGAATGGTGCACTGACTGGCTGACATTTTTAAATTTCGTTGTACATGGTTCATGTTACAATGACAATAAATAAACTATTCTATTCTACCCGTGGCGGGGGAACTCCCCCCACCCCCGACCTGACCTGCAAATCAGGTGACCTGAAAATGCTATCCAGCTGCACTTCTATGCCATCCTCAGCTGCCCCACTGTATGACCCCTGCTATAGTAGTAGGTGGATAAGTGGATATCGCCACCCCCCCCCCCCCCCCCCCCCCATTGGGGGGCAAGACCCAATGGGTCCCACTTGGTCTAGTAATATTTAAATTTACGATGAAGAATCTGTAGAATGTGAACTCAATGAGCAGATGTCAGAGGTTATGGGGAGAAGGCAGGAGAATGGCGTTGAGAGGGAGAGATAGATCAGCCATGATTGAATGGCGAAGTAGACTTGATGGGCCGAATGGCCTCATTCTACTATCACTTATGACCTTAAGATCTTCAACTTTGAAAAAATATGGAAGTTGAAATTATAAGAATATAATGTTGATGGGAAAACACAACTCCTTCACTGATGAGGGCTGTAAGTGGCCAGTGAGATGGTGCTGGCTGGGAGTGGCATGGGCCGTTAGAGGTGGCATGGGCAGGTGGGACCATAAGGGACTGGTGAGGTGGTGCAACCCAGGGATGGCGTGGGCAGTTGGGGCTGTAAGCGGCAGGGGAGCCAGTGCTAGCTGTGGATGGCATTAAGAGGCTGTCCCACTGCAGCGACCTAATCTGCAAGTTTAGTAGTGTTTACCCTTGACTCAAGCTCACAGCAAGGTCGACACATGGTCCTAGGAGGTCCTTTGAAGTCACTGGAGCTCTCCTTATTGCTCGAGGGAAGTTCCCGCATACTCGGCCTTAGCTAGGTCAGCACGTTGAAAAATTTTCCGCAAGTAAAAATTGGTCGGCATGGTTCTTTTTAACTCGTAGTGCAGTGGATTGGGGTTGCTCTTTATTTACAGGCAGTCGAGGGCAACCGTAGGCAATCTCCTTCGCTGACCGGGCATTTTAATTGGCTCATTGAAGTTTTCAGGACCAAGGAAAACCGATCGGTAGGTAGAATGCCCGCTAAACTTTATTAAACGTTTAAAAAAAATTTAGATAACTGCAACCTCCCTAAATTGGATAGTTTAGAGCAAGAGGAATTAGGAGCACAGATTACTAGTGAAGAAATATAACAAATAATAAACTCATTGAAAAATGGGAAGACCCCAGGACCAGATGGTTTTAGCAATGAATTTTATAAACGATTTTAGGAGTCAATTGTATCAAGATTACTCAACTTATACACTTAGGCTTACACCGAAAATAAACTACCAGAAACTTTAGCAGAAACACCAATAACGCTTATACCAAAAAAAGATAAAGATTTAGATGAACCGGGTTCTTACAGAGCTATATCACTTCTAAATACGGATCAGAAAATATTAGCAAAGATTCTAGCAAGAAGACTGATTAATTATATTAACAAATTGGTAAACCTGGATCAAACGGGATTTATACCCAAAAGACAATTATTTAATAACTTGAGAAGGCTTTTAAATGTATTGTACTCTCACAAAGAGGACATTGAAGATATTTCAGTCGTTACGCTGGATGCAGAGAAGTCATTTAATCAGGTAGAATGGCAGTATTTATATCAGGTACTCAAAAATTTAATATGGGAGAGAATTTTATCAGATGGGTTAAACTACTTTATGATAAACCTACGGCAAGAATATTAACTAATAATATGTTATCTCCAACATTTTATTTATCAAGGGGTAGTAGGCAGGGTTGTGTCTTATCACCATTTGCACTTATGATAGAACCGTTGGCTGAAAGGATTAGAAATCATCCCAATATTCACAGATATAATACTAAGGACTCATAGAATAAAATTTCATTATATGCTGACGATATTCTTTTATCTATTACTAATACACAAACGAGTATCCCAATCTTATTAACACTAATTGAGGAATTGGGTTATTTTTCAGGATATAGAATAAATTGGAATAAAAACAAAATTATGTCTTTAAAACCACCGGATGCGAGACACTTATTAAAATTCCCTTTCAAAATTGCAACGGAAAAATTCAAGTATTTGGGTATTCAAATTACGAGAAGACACAAATCATTATTTAGTGCCAATTTTGTGCCACTGTTAAATAAACTGAATGTTATGATTAAATTTTGGAAAACGCTCCCGCTCTCATTGATAGGTAGAACTAACGCTATAAAATGACTTTCTTACCACTATTAATATATTTGTTTCAAGCGATCCCAATATATATTCCAAAATATTTTTCAAAAAAACTAGATTCTAATATCACTTATTTTATATGGGATTATAGAGCACGTAGAATTCAACGAAAACATTTGTGTAAACCTAAAGAAGTTGGGGGTTTATCATGACCTAACTTTACGTATTACTACTGGGCAGTGCATATTAAGAACATAATGTACTGGTTGGATATCCCACTCACCAGTCGGAGTGGATAAGAATGGAGAAAGAGGACTGTTTCATGTACGATATAGGAACGATCTTGTTCTCACCGATAAAATTGAATAGTATAATATATAAGAAGAACCCAATTATTCACAATACAATAAGAATTTGGAAACAAATAAAATTATCCTTGAAATTAAATAATCTATCAGTACTAACCCCAATATTGAACAATCCTGCATTCAAACCATCTCTTATCGACAAAACATATACACAATGGGGTAGACTGGGGATTAGGAAAGTAGGAGATATGTATGAATTGGGTAAATTGTTATCATTTTTAAACGTTGTCTGACTTCTTAAAAGTGTCTCCACTCCTTCTCCACTCCTTCTCCACCCCTTCTCTCCCCTTCTCTCCCCTTCTCTCCCCTTCTCTCCCCTTCTCCACCCCCCCCCCCCCCCCGTGCTTTCTAAAGGACTTACCGTACACTGCGCAGCCGTCTTTTACCTTCCTCTTCATCGCGGGTGTTCATCAGACAGTGCTCCCCCGCTTTCCCTGGGCCCTGCCTTTGTGATGTGTTTAGTGTGTGCGGTCCGTCGATCCACCTCGCGCTTTCATCACTGACGGTCGATCCAGCTCAAGGTTTTCCAGGCGAGCGCCCTCGAGCTTGAAGGTCGAAGACACTCTTCTGAACTTGCGGATTAGGTCGCCGCAGTGAGACAGCCCCTTCAGGAACCATTGGTAGGTCTGCCCGCTAAAGCAGTCTACACTGGTTAAGGGACATCTTGGCTGGAACAATTGCTGGTTGTTCAATGGGAAGTCAATTCAGCCTGGAAAACAATGACGAATGTAAGAGTGGGAAGTCCAACATTTTGAATGATGTGTTAAGTCAAGCCAAGTCAAGTCAAGTCAAGTTTATTCGTCACATACACATACGGGATGTGCAGTGAAATGAAAAGTGGCAGTGCCTGCGGACTTCGTGCAAAAAACAAACAAACAAACGACAAACTACAAACAGAATCACATGTTCTTTTTCATATTAAATATTGTTGGCGGTATTGTGGTACAGTAAAGTTAGTAAAGTTAGTCCCTGGTGAGATAGGAGTTTACAGTCCGAATGGCCTCTGGGAAGAAACTTATTCTCATCCTCTCCGTTCTCACAGCGTGGCAACGGAGGCGTTTGCCTGACCGTAGCAGCTGGAACAGTCTGTTGCAGGGGTGGAAGGGGTCTCCCATTATCTTATTGGCTCTAGAGTTGCACCTCCTGATGTATAGTTGGCTTGATGAAGGATTTGAAATCCTTTGAAATTTGAAATTTGATGAAGGATGTGTTAATGGCTTGATGAAGGATTTGAAAAGTGAGAGAGGGATATCCTGGGATATACTTATTCCAAATGGCAGATGGGCAATGCTGAGAGCTGTGATAAATTGAATGGACCCTGGCCCAGTTTTGCTTTTGTCAGAATGCAGAAGTATTTGTTTTCTCTAGTCAGAATCTATGCCCCTTGGACTCTCAACTTCTCTTCCATCACCCAGACTGAGTACCAATAAATGGAAATAGTAATGGTCCAATGGGTTGTTGTTGTCATGTGTACCTGGGTTCAATGAAATTCATTTTCATCGATTGAATTCAATGATGATTCAAAGTTGAGGCAGGGACTATCCTGCAGTTAGTTCAAACAGTTAGACAGGTAAATGGATAGGATAGGTTTGGAGGGATATGGACCAAATGCGGGCAGGTAGGACTAGCGTGTCTGGGACATGTTTTTTGGGAGAAAAGTGAGCAGCACAGTGGCACCGTTGGTAAAACTGCCACCTCGCAACGCCTGAGAACCGGGTTCGATCCTGACCTCGGGTACTGGCTGTGCGGAGTTTGCTCATTCTCCCTGTCGTCTTCTTCTTGCGTATGGCGAGTGCAGCCTAAAGTTGAAAGACGACTTGTTCTATTTGATCTTTTTTGATCGTGCCCACCAGGTTGATTGCATTTGTCGAAACAGGGTGGACCACGTGAAGGTTGCAATCTCCCACCCCATTCTCCCTGTGAAAGCATGGGTTTCCTCCGGGTACTCCGGTTTCCTACCACATCCCCAAAACGTAGCAATGTTACAAATTTTATCCCATCAGATAAAGCATAAAAAGAAGTTTAATTTGACACCTAATTTACTTTCATATCTTCAGTATTAAGAAAGTTATGGCCATTTCACACTCGGAAATTAGCATCTTGCTCCCCATTGCCTTTCAATTGACTTAACTCAAAAGCTGTGATCTGGAAAAGTTAAAAGCCCATAACTTTCTTAAAAATTAAGAGAACTCAATGAAATTTTCAGTTATTATAGATTGAAGCATTCTGAAACAAATATTAAACAATCTTACTTGGATTACCTGAAATTAAAGCATATAATTAGTTAGTTATCTAATTGTAGCTAATTACAAAATTCAATGAGTAGATCTAAACATCTATCCATTTCTTAAGAAAAGATAAACTTTTTTTTAAATTGCCTAAGTGTCCAAATAACATTCACACAATAATCCACAATATAACATAATTTTTAAATCTCATTTTCATGAATTTCTGGGCCAAATGGAAGGAATTTAGTGTTTGATTCCTGTAAATTAATGGCCATTTAAATCAACTAGCGAGTGGGTTTTACTGGAATGCGGTGGATTAGAACGTTGTGGTTAGCGGTGAAGTCTGGAGGAAAAATACTGTTTGTTCATACATTTTTTGGGACCCCATTTCGCAACATAAAAATATTATTAAAGCCTCCCGAAAAACCAACTTTTAATATAAAAATAAACTATTTACCTTTTTTTCTCCCCCACGGAAAATCCTTCCGGTTGTCTGCGCTCACGGCTTTTGAAGGTGATTTTTAAATTACTCTAGTTAACAAATAATTTAGAGTAATTTAAAAATACCTTCATTGATGAAATGTCGGAGCGATTTTTCTTCCGCAACAAAATCGCCCGACATTCATCGGTTTGTACTGCCTGTTGAAAAACGGCACTTTAAGCCCGCCCCCTCTGAAAGGCGCCAAAGTCGCGCACACGGGGAGCGGCAGAACTGCAGCGCCGCTAAAGGTAAGTTTTGCAACATACCTACAAAACGTGCCGGTTTGTAGGTTCATTGGCCTCTGTAAATTGTCGCCGTGTGTGTAGGGATTGGATGAGAAAGTGGGATGACATTGAACTGGTCTGAACAGGTGATCGATCAATGGTCAGTGTTGTCTTGTTGGACCAAAAGCCCAGTTTTAAAGCTGTGTCTTTTAATCAAAAACGTATCGATTTAACTCAACTGTTCAGAATTCTCAGCATGATGCAATGATAACATAGAATTCATGTGAATGGGTGATCGATAGTCGGCATGGACTAATTGGGCTGAAGGACCTGTTTCTATGCTGTATCTTTACTTTAGACTTCATAGATACAGCATGAAAACAGGGCATCCGGCCCACCTCGTCTGCGCCAACCAGCAATCACCCCAGTACGCTAGCACTATCCTTCACATCAGGGACACTGGTGTACCATTGTGCTGCCCATACTCTAAGCTAAACTAAAAATCAAATGGACATGGATGCCCTCATGCGGTGTTGGTTCAGCACACCAAAAGAATGGTTGTAATCCAATGTTGATGAAATAATTGAAGTTAAGTAAGGGATCTGTTGGTTGCTTTCCCCAGGCCATTACACACACCTCATGTTGCAAAACTGCTTGAAGCTAGCATGATGAATAGTGGGTCACCGGCACTTTCCACCTCGACTTACTCTTCATTATGAGACACTTGAGAATGATGTCTATTTTGCAAATTCCTCAGTGGGGAAGAAACTCACATGGATCGAACCTCCAATTCAGCGACAGCGATAGAGAATTCACCCTCAGGGAAAGGGCAGGTGCAATCCAACTTTTCCTGTTGACTTATGACATCATGAAATCCTTTGTGATTCGGGTTGCTTGCTGCGTAAGTGATAGGCGGCTTCAGTATATTTGGATCTTGGCATCAATTAGTTTAGTTAGTTTTGTTTATTGTCAAGTGTACTGAGGTACGGTGAAAAGCTTTTGTTGTGTGCTAACCAGTCGGCGGAAAAACAACACGATTACAATCGAGTCATTCACAGTGTACAGAGTAGAGATTTAAAAGAGTGGAGCGATTGTAATGCGTGATTGCAGATCCACTTCTGTGACTAACACACAAAAGAGTCGCCCAGGTTGGACGCCATCTTGGATCCATGGATTTGAATAATCTGTGGAAGATTTCTTCTAGCTACGGAGGAAATTCATTAAATGCAAGACAAATTGGGGTAGCACAATCATTTTAAGATGGCATGGTGGCTACTGCCTTGCGGCGCCAGAGAATCGGGTTCGATCCTAACTATGGTTGTTGTCTGTATGGAGTTAGTACATTCTCCCCGTGACCCGCTGTTTGTATTTTCCCCGAGGCCTTCGGCTTCCTCTCACACTCCAAAGACGTAGGTTAATTGGCTTGGTATAAATGGAAATTGTCCCCAGTGTGTGTAGGATAGTGTTAGTGTGCGGCGATCGCTGGTCGGTGCGGACTCAGTGGGCCATAGGGCCTGTTTCCGCGCTGTATCTCTAAACTAAAAAACAAACTGAATGTAGTTGTCAATGATGGGCACAATACACTTTATAATGCGGTCATTGTTGAACTAAGTTCTATTTGACTTGAATGGAAAATTCTATTTCCAGTAACAAAACAGATTCAGGTGCAAGACTAATAATCCTTTTGTTTTGCCAATTCCCTGAATAGCAACTGTGGAATAATTACCCTATTAATTAGCCCGGACCTGACATGTTAGACTAGTCATTTTCTGAAGGAGAGGAGGAAATCACAGAATCTGCCAGATATTGCCAGGACTCGAGGGCCTGAGCTAGTGTGAAAGATTGCGGCAGGATAGGCATTCTATTCTTTGGAGCGCTTGAGGAGGAGGGGTGACCTTATAGAGGTGTATAAAAATCATAAGAGGAATAGACCGGGCAGACGCACAGAGTTCTTGCCCAGAATAGGTGAATCGAGGACCAGAGGACATAGGTTTAACGTGAAGAGGAACAGATTTAATAGGAAAATGAGGGGTAACATTTGTTATGGTCCCACGTGTTCGCGTACGGGCTGATCGGTGGTCATCACGGAATCAGCCCAGCCTCAACTATCTCCTCTGGCAGCTCCTTCCATATACCCAGCACCCTTTGTGTGAAAAAGTTACCCCTCAGGTTCCGTTAAATCTATCATGCCGATCACCTTAAACCTGTAGATGGGACATTTCTGGTTGAGTAGGCTGAGACTCTATTCCTTGGAGCACAGCAGGTTGAGGGTTGTTCTTATCGAGGTGTACAAAATTATGAGAGGAATAGAACTGGTAGACGCACAGAGTAGCGTGCCCAGAGTAGGGGAATCGAGAACCAGAGGCCATAGGTTTAAGGAGAAGGGGAAAAGATTTAATAGGAATCAGTGGGGTAACCTTTTCATACACAGGGCGGTTGGTGTACGGAATGAGCTGCTGGAGGAGGTAGTTGAGGCTGGGAGTATCCCAACGTTTAAGAGATAATTAGACAGAAACAGGGATTGGACATGTTTGGAGGGATACGGACCAAATGCAAGCAGATGGGACTTGTGTAGATGGGACATTTTGGCCGATGTGGGCAATTAAGGCTGAAAGGCCTTTTTCTATGCTGTATCACTCTTTGTTGACACCTAATCAGCCCATGTCCATCTAAGTGCATGAATAACCAAACCCCCAGGTTTTTGTCTTTCGTAAAATTTGTAATTTGTCCCTCGTGTGTTGGATAATGCAAGTGTACGGGGTGATGGAAGGGGCGATAGTTCCCTGAAAGTGTGTCACATGTAGATAGGGTGTGTTGTAGAGCAGAGGATCCAGGAGGGCAGATACATGCACATGGGGATTTAGTTTAGTTGAGAGATACAGTGTGGAAACAGACCACTTGGCCTGCTGAGTCCGCGATGACCAGCGATCACCCCGTACACTAACACTATCCAACACACACGAGGGACAATTTATAAATGTGCCAAAGCCAATTAACCTCCAAACCCGCAAGTCTTTGTAGTGTGGGAGGAAACCGGAGACCCCGGAGAAAACCCTCGCAGTCACGGGGAGAACGTACAAACTCCGTACAGACCTTACCCATAGTCAGGATGGAACCCGGGTCCTTGGCGCTGTGATGCAGCTACTCTACCGCTGCGCCATCGTGCTGCCCTGTGCCGTGTGTCTATCCTCAAACTCTCCCTGTGACCTCCCCCTCTCTCCCCCAGGGAGACTTGCTCATCAGCCCTGTCCCGAACATTAGTCAATGTTCGAGGGTGATTTGCACAGCGCTCAAACTCTGCCAATGCCTGAAGGGATGGACTGCAGGATAAACAAAGTTAGATGATTCAGAATTAGTGCGATCACTTCTGTACCATCCGCAAGTATGGAGGGGAGGGGGTGTGTGGTAATAAGAGGCATCTGCACCGTCCTGTCGCATAGTTATCGGGGTCACCCACACACTCCAAAGAAGTGCAGGTTCGTAAGTTAATTGGCCGGTAAAATTGTAAATTGTTCCCAATGTGCAGGACAGTGTTAGTGTGCAGGAATTGCTGGTTGGTGTTGACTCGGTGGGCCGAAAGGCCTGTTTACATGCTGTATCTCTAAACTAAACTAAATCCTTCTGCTCTACAACACTTTTAGGGAACTGTGTACCAGCACTCCTGGATCCCTCTGCTCTACAACACTCCCTGTCTACCTGTGACGCCACTTACAGGTAACTGTGTACCTGCGCTCCTAGATACCTCTGCTCTTGATGTTGATCGGTTGGGCAGGTGGGCTGAGGAACGGTTGATGGAATTTAATGTGAGGTGGTGTATTTAGGGGCAGAACCTGCACAGTGAATGGTCGGGCTCTGGGGAGTTTTGTACAACGGAAGGGTCAAGGAGTGCGGGTAAACGGTTCCCTGAAAGTGGCGTCACAGGTAGATAGGTGGTCAAATGGCTTTTGACACATTGCTCTTCATCAGTCGGTGTATTGAGTATAGAAGTTGGGAGGTCATGATGAAGTTGTCTCAGACGTGGGTGAGGCCGTATTGGGCACCGTGTTATAGGAAAGATGTTGTCAAGCTGGAAAGGGGGCAGAGGAGATGTACAACGATATTGCCAGGACTCAAGGGCCTGAGCTACAGGAAAAGGTTGAATAGGCTTGGATAGACTCTATTCCTTGGAGCACAGGAGGTTGAGGGTTGTTCTTATCGAGGTGTACAAAATCATGAGAGGAATAGATCTGGTAGACACACAGAGTATCGTGCCCAGAGTAGGGATATGGACCAAATGTAGTCAGGTGGGACAAGCGTAGCTGGGATATGTTGGCCAGTGTGGGCATGATGGGCCGAAGGGCCTGTTTCCATGCTGTATCACTCTATGACACCTGATCAACCCATGTCCATCTCAGTGCGTGTATATCCAATTCCTTAGCTTGTTGGCTTAGGTAACATTTGTAAATTGTAAATCGTCCCTAGTGTGTGGGTTCGTGCTAGTGTACGGGGAGATCGCTGGCTGGCATGGACTCGGCGGGGCGAAGGGCCTGTTGCAAAGGTGAAATTAAAATCTAAGGGAGTGCAGGTTTATAGTCCCCTGAACGTGGCGTCACAGGTAGATAGTGAGTGTTGTAGACCAGAGGGATCTAGGAGAGCAGGAACACAGTTCCCTGAAAGTGTCGTCGCAGATAGATAGGGTGGTCAAAAAGGCATTTGACACATTGGCCTTCATCAGTCACTGTATTGAGAATAGAAGTTGGGAGGTCATGTTGCAGTTATATAAGACGTGGGTGAGGCCGCATTTAGAGTATTTGTTCAGTTCAGGGCACAATGTTATTAGAAAGATTTTGTCAAGCTGGAAAGGGTACTGAGAAGATTTACGAGGATGTTGCCAGGACTCGAGGGGCCAGAGGTGCAGGGAGATGTTGTAGCAGGCTAAGACTCTATTCCTTGGAGTGCAGGAGGATGAGGAGTGATCTTGGGGTGGAAGATTGCAACCTTCACGTGGTCCGCCCTGTTTCGACTAATGCAATCAACTCGACGTGCACAAATGGAAGATCAAATAGAACAAGTTGTCCAACAACTTTAGGCTGTGCACGCCACACGAAAGAAGGAGTGATCTTATAGAGGTGTGCAAATCATGAGAGGAATAGAACTGGTGGATGCACAGACAAGAATCATAGGTTTAAGGTGAGAAAGGGGAAAGATTTAATGGGAACGTTTCACACAAAGGGTACTGGGGGTATGGGACGAGCTGCCGGAGGAGGTAGTTGAGTCTGGGACTATCCTAACGTTTAAGATACAATTAGAATGGTACAGGGATAGGACAGGTTTGGAGGGATATGGCAAATGCAGGCAGGTGGGACTAGTGTAGCTGGAATATGCTATCCGGTTTGGGCAAGATGGACCGAAGGGCCTGTTTCCATGAAATATCACTCTATGACAACTAATCAACCCTTGTTCATCTACGTGCATGTATATCGAATCACTCAGCTTGTTGGCTTTGGTAACAAATTTAAATCGTCCCTAATGTGTGGGTTAGTGCTAGTGTACGGGGAGATCGATGGCCGGCACAGACTCGATGTTTCCACGCAGAAGTTCAAATCTAAAGGTGTGCAGGTTCATACCTAACTGAAAGTGACGCTACAGGTTGACTGAGAGTGTTATAGACCTGCGGATTCTAGGTGCGCGGGTACACAGTTCCATGAAAGTGGTATCACAGGTAGATAGGGTGGTCAAAAAGGCTTGTGGCACATTGGCCTTCATTGTTTAGAATCTTGAGTATAAGGGTTGGGAGGTCAAGTTGCAGTTGTATAAGACGTGGGCGAGGCCGCATTTAGAAGTATTGAGTTTAGTTATGCGCACCGTGTTACAGGAAAGATGTAGTCAAGCCAGAAGGGGTACCGAGAAGATTTACCAGGATATCTGCTACTTCTGTTTAAAACGCAGCTCAAATGTGTCCCTTCACAAACTTCACATACAACCGCGCAGAGCTAGCTGCACGAGAAATTGGCTGAACTAACCATCACTCGTGACTTCGAGTAAGTAGGAGCTGCTTTCAGCTGCCTTTTACAATTGACGCCCTGAATGAGTAGGCCAAATTGATACTATTAACATTCATGTCGTCTCATCTTTAATATCGTAAGACGCATCTACTGATAAACCCCCTGAGTCTTATCAGCTACAAAAGCATGTTGTCTATAAACTCCATGACACAATGCCCTTTTGATCTGAGTAGGGCAGCATTAACTTTACAATCTTTATAAATAGGCTAGGCCAGAACCCCTAGGTAGTGCCTAAGATTTCCACCACTGGCTTTGACATCACACTCACCAGATATATCTGTGCCTTTCGTGTATAGATATGGAAAAGTATGCATCTTCAAGATCGATTGAGGCCCTAAATCCTCTGAATGACCTAAATTGCTGAATGACCATTATCCATCTTAAACTGATTGACCAAACACATGATCAGACTAGCCAAATCCTAACTTGATTTGGCATGCTACATTTTTCTTCCCCTGAGAATTCTGAAAACTCTCTGGGGTAAAAGCCTTTCAACTTTGATTTTGCCTCAACTGATGGCATTAACCTACAAACCTCCCGAATCAGATAAAATACACCAGATCCTTATGCGACTAGAATTGAAGCGCAGCATCCACTTGGTGTGGGAATACAAGTTCCCTGTCAACTCCTCACAGGCACAGTCACCCTCAGATTGGAAAATATCATAATGCAACAGTGAACCAGAAGTTGCTGCCGCAGTCCTCTGCCAGGAACGACCTATCTCAGTCGCCAGTGTGCGTAGAACATTCTCTTCACCAAGGTGAGCACGATGGCCCTGGGCCTAAAAAAGGCCTCTGGCTAGATCTGAATTGAGTGGGCCTGGTGTTCCAACCAGCCTCAGAGTAACGATTCCTGCCGTTAGTTTATATATTATCTATATATAGAGGGGGTATGCCCGCCGGAATACTGAAGCCCGTCCCACATAGGATGGTTCTACCACCCCCACAGCCGCCCAAAATTCTTCCTGCAAGTCTTAAACTTGCTAACATGAGTCCTCTCCGAAGAGATACTTTGCAGGCTGCATGTTATTGTCCCTGCATACATGAGCACATTTTTGCAATTTTTTTAGGAATTACCTCAGGCATTATATCATTTTGCGAAGGCAATTTAGCTCCAACTGCGTATTACATAGAAGTGCTGATGCATCTTCTGCACTACCGAAAGCTGAACCCAACTACTGCCCTTGCAAAGGCCGAAATGACATCAGTGACCAGTCTTTTGGATACACTGAAATTTTAATTCACTGCCCACGTATCACCACTGAGATATTCCAAATGGTGAGATTGACATTTGGAACATCCAAAGTCAGGCAGTTCATCTGGACTGGCATATTTCCCAGCCGTGTCCAGCATATACCCCTCCTTAGCTGATAAGAAGTTAAATCACTGATGCTCTTAGCCAGATCTTCTCCAGTGGATCTCCTATCCCCGAAGGGATGGCAAATTATGTGACAAGAGACGGAACTCCTTCATATGATTAAACTGCAGCATATCCCCCATAAGTTCAGGGGATTCGAATTCCTTGTCAATATCCCCATAGTTACTCTATCCCTCCCCCACCAAGTCGCACCAGCTTCTCACTTTCACCCAACAGCTAACAATGGCCTGTTTCCTTTATCATCGTTATTTTTTTTGCATATCTTTTATTCATTGTTCTTTATCTCTCTACCTCACCATCTATATCTCTCATTTCCTTGTTAAAGAAGGAACTGCAGATGCTGGAGAATCGAGGGTTACACAAAAAGCTGGAGAAACTCAGCGGGTGCAGCAGCATCTTAGAGCGAAGGAGATAGGCGACGTTTCGGGTCGAAATGTCGCCTATCTCCTTCGCTCTAAGATGCTGCTGCACCCGCTGAGTTTCTCCAGCTTTTTGTGTAACCCTCTCTCATTTCCTTTATCCCTAGCCAGTCTGAAGAAGGGTCTTGACCTGAAATGTCACCCATTCGTTCTCTCCAGAGATGCTGCCTGCCCCGCTGAGTTACTCCAGCTTTTTGTGTCTATCTTTGGTTTAAACCAGCATCTGCAGTTCCATCCTGCACATGTCACCTATCCATGTTCACCAGAGATGCTGCCTGACCTGCTGAGTTACTCCAGTTCTTTGTGTCCTTTGTGTATCAACCAACACCTGCAGATCCTTGTTTCTAAATCAAGAAAATTAGGAAAGTGGACAGTGATATTTGTAGCTAAGGGGAGAGAATGCAAAAGTAGTTATATAGGGACTGGTGAGACCACATCTGGAATATTGTGTACAATATCCTGGTATTCTTAATCAAAGAAAAATGGTGTGGCATTGGGAACAGATCAGACAATACCTGAAATGGGGCCTTAATTCACGAGGAGAGGTTGGACAGCCTAAACCTCTATACAGTGGAGTTTAGAAAAATTAGAGAAAATTGGAACATATAACTTGAAAGATGGATGTGGAGAAGATCACATAAAAAAAGTTCAACTCATTTAATACACAGATGAAGTTTCATTATATTCTCTTGGTGGGTTATCAGACTTTGTCTACATCTACATCGGTGAAACCAAGCGGAGGCTGGGCGATCGTTTCGCCGAACACCTCCGCTCAGTCCGCAATAACCAACCCGACCTCCCGGCGGCTCAGCACTTCAACTCCCCCTCCCATTCCGTATCCGACCTCTCGGTCCTGGGCCTCCTCCACGGCCAGAGTGAGCAACACCACAAGTTGGAGGAACAGCACCTCATATTCCGCTTGGGGAGTCTGCATCCTCTGGGCTTAAACATTGAATTTTCTCAATTCTGTTAACCCAGGCTGCCTCCTCCCCTTCCCACCTCTCCCTCAGCCCTCGGGCCCTGGCATTCCTTCTCTCTCTATCTCTCCCCCATCCAAGTCGCACTAGCTTCTCATTTTCACACTACAAACAGCTTACAATGGCCTGTTTCCTTTATCATCAATACATTTTGCATATCTTTCATTCATGGTACTTTATCTCTCCACAGCACCGTTTATATCTCTCGTTTCCCTGATCCCTGACCAGTCTGAAGAAGGGTCTCGACCCGAAACGTCGCCTATCTCCTTCGCTCCTTAGTTGCTGCTGCACCCGCTGAGTTTCTCCAGCTTTTTGTGTAACCCCCTATCAGACTTTGTTGTTTTTTTCCCCTCAAAGACCAGTAGAAGCAGATTCTTTATGGCAGAGGTAGATATATAAGTTAATGAATTCATGCCATAGAAGCAGAATTAGGTCACTTGGCCTATCGAGTCTACTCCGCCGTTCAATCATAGCTGATTTATCTTTCCCTCTCAACCCCATTCTCCTGCCTTCTCCCCCAAACCATTGACATCCTTACCAATGAAGTTGCAACATGGATGGATTATTCCTTGAATCCCTAAGAAAGGGTTGATCACTGATGACCAGCAGGACGAGCCCTGATGAGCATAAATGACTAACTCCAGCGACTGTATTTCAAACATACATTATTGACTCTGAAGTGCTTTGGGATATTCAAAGGCGGAAAAGAAAGGATCTAAATCTCAATGGCGCCATGGTAGAGTTGCTGACTTTGAGCACCAGAGACCCAGGTTTGATCTTGACTACGGGTGCACAGTTTGTACGTTCATTGGCTTCTATAAAATTGGCCATTCTCCCTGGTGTGTAGGATAATGTTAGTGTATGACTGTGTGTGTTAGTGTATGGACTCGGTGACCCAAAGGGCCTGTTCCACTTTCATGACCTAATTCACGACCTCTGCCGAGTTTGCCCGTGATTCATACTCACAGCATGGTCGTCACGAGGTCGTAGGAGGTCGTCACAAGGTTGTAGGTAGGGCGTAGCAGGCCGTGATGCTAGTCGTTGGTACTCGTGGCATCAATTTCGTTGGGCTGTTTTTACAAATTGATGAAAAATGTCCACGAGTAAAAAAGGTCGTGAATTAGGTCGTGAATGTGGGACAAGCCCTTATCTCGAACGTCCAACGCTAAATATTGCTTCTTACCATCTTTTTCCTTCCGTCTTTCGTTTTGTTAGTTACCTTGTTAGATTAAATGCTGTAATGCAGTTTAACTCGTCGAATATGCTTAATATTCTTATTTTTTACGGCATGATAATGTACAAGTCTTTACATGTGATGTTAGCCATGTTATAGGAATTCTGTTTACTTCTGTCATTTTGTGCGAAACAATAATAGACTGTTTCAAGTCCAATAGTTATTCCCAATAGCTTTTAGTTTAGTTTAGGTTATTATTGTCACATGTACTGAGGAGCAGTGGAAGGCTTTTGTTTGTGTGCTAACTAGTCAAAGAAAATACTATATGTGAATACAACCAAGCCATCCACAGTGCAAAGATAATCAGCACAATTCTAACAACGCATTGATGCTTAGAATTGCTTAACCATTGATGGTCCTGATAAAGGGATGCTTAACCATTGATGGACCCGAAAAAGGGACCACATCACCCCGATTCTGGTCTCTCTCCACTGACCCGTGCGGTTCCGAATAAATATCAAGATCTTTCTTTATGTCTACAAAGCCCTTAACGGGCTTGCCCCCACCTACATCAAAAGTCTGCTTACCCACCACACCACCTCCAGGTCCCTCAGATCGGCTGACTTGGGGTTACTGAACATCCCGCAGTCTAGGCATAAGTTCAGGGGCGACCGCGCCTTTGCGGTTACAGGTCCTAGACTGTGGAACAGCATCCCTCTCCCCATCAGAACTGCCCCCTCCATCGACTCCTTTAAGTCGAGACTTAAAACTCATCTTTACTCTCAAGCCTTTCTTGACGTCCTCTGAGGGAGGGCTATATGTATGTATTTATGTATGTACTTAATCTATGAACCACTGTTGTATAACGTTAGTACCTCCACCAATGTAAAGCACTTTGGTCAACGAGAGTTGTTTTTTAAATGTGCTATAGAAATAAAAGTGACTAGACTTGACTTGACCAGAAAATGAATCTCCAAGTGCTAATTAATTTTCAAGATCATTTATGATTCAATTTTTTGCTATTCAAAGTTGATTGCACCTGGAGTAAATCACATTGGCCATTATTTCTGTGTGAAACCATGTATCAATTGGGCACTTCCAGACACAATCCATTTTGGTGCATCCAACATATGTCCACCATCATGTGTGTACCAAATGATGTCAGTCATTGTGCATTTCACACTTCAAACTCTTGCGACATAGGTTAATGCTGTCTGAAGAAGGGTCTCGACCCGAAACGTCACCCAATTCCTTCTCTTCAGAGATGCTGCCTGCCCTGTTGAATTTCTCCAGCTTTCTGTGTCAGTTTAAACCAGCATCTGCAGTTCCTTCCTACACATAGGTTCCGAAATCAACCGTCATTCAACAGTCACAACGAAAAGAGCACAAAATGCTGTTGTGTTCTTGCAGGTGCTTTTTAATGGGGCACTGCTTACTTTGGGAAATTTCCAAAGGCAGCTCAAGATATTTATATCGGGACTGGTGAGACCACATCTGGAAGACTGTGTACAATGTCCTGGTCTCCTTATTTAAAGAAGAATGTTATGGCATTGGAAACAGTTCAGCAAGGTTTACTAGATCGATATCTGAAAAGGAGAGTTTGGACAGCCTAATGGCCCTGTTCCATGGTACGAGTTCATTCCAAGAGCTCTCCCAAATTCCAAGAGTTTCAAACTCGTGGTAAGCACGGAGAATGAACGTAGCGGGTACGTCGGAGCACGGGGACTTCTCTTAGCGCTAACGGCAGGTACTCGGGAAGACTCGCTAATGGCAGGTAAGCATGGGAAGACTCGTGAAGATTTTTCAACATGATGAAAAATGTCCACGAGAGCCCCGAGTACCGATGAGTGGCCATTACCATAAATCTCCGAGTTCGAATCAGGGCAAACTCGGGAGAACTCTTGGAATTAACTCGTACCGTGGGACAGGGGTTTAAATCTATACCCATTGGAGTTGAGAAAAGCAAGCGAAGATTGGACTTGACAACTTGAAGTGTGGATGTGGAGAAGATCACATAAAAGATGACTGAAGAAATACCTCCACCCAAAACGTCACCCATTCCTTCTCCTATAGATGCTGCCTGTCCGGCTGAATTACTCCAGCATTTCGTGTCTATCTTTGGTGTAAAACCAGCTTCTGCAGTTCCTTCCTACACATAAAACGCATAACTCATTTAATACACAAATTAAGTGATATTATTTTCTCAAAGGGTTGTTAGGCATTGGAATTCCTTTCCTGAAAGAGCTGACTGGAGTTTGCTCACACACAATCAAAGCAATCAGTCTGTGCTCCAACTGACAATAGCTTTTCTGGGGAATGCAAACAACGTGAAAATCGTGTTTATGTTTGAACACAGAACACAGAGCAATGCCGCACCATGTCCACACCAACCACAGTGCTGAATGAACTAATCCCAGCTGCTTGCCCATGGTCCATGCCTCTCTGGTCTCTACCTGTTCCTGTGTCTGTCTAAATGCTTCATAAACATTACTATCAATATTTGAGTCAAAGAGCCTCCAACAGGGGACATGTTGTGCCAGGCAACTCTCTGAGGACAGCTGCCCCTGGGGAGGAAGTGCGGGGACGCACAACTGTGAAGGTATTCTCCGCTGCCTATCTCTTCCCTCAGCAGCCCAGCTGCGACTGGAAACCGGAGGAAATGTACAGCCTGCCTTTAGCCCGCGACCTTGTGTCTGTAAGAGACACAAAGAATTACACGAGAATTTGGTGTCACGGCGGTAGAGTGACAGCGCTAGAGACCCGGGTGTGATCCAGACCGCGGGTGCTTTTTGTACGGAGTTTGTACGTTCTCCCGGTGACCTGCGTGGGTTTTCTCTGGGATCTCCAGTCTTCTTTTAGGACCTTTAAGACCGAGATGAGAAGGACTTTTTTCACACAGAGAGTGGTGGGTCTCTGGAATTCTCTGCCACAGAGGGTAGTTGAGGCCAGTTCATTGGCTATATTTAAGAGGGAGTTAGATGTGGCTCTTGTGGCTAAGGGGATCAGAGGGTATGGAGAGAAGGCAGGTACGGGATACTGAGTTGGATGATCAGCCATGATCATATTGAATGGCGGTGCAGGCTCGAAGGGCCGAATGGCCTACTCCTGCACCTAATTTCTATGACTATGTTTCTGTGTTTCTCCCCCACTCCAAAGACGTACAGGTTTGTAGGCTAATTGGCTTGGCATCATTGTAAATTGTCCCCAGTGTGTGTAGGATAGTATTAGCGTGTGGGGATCGTTGGTCGGCGTGGACACGGTGGGCCAAAGGGCCTGTTTCCGCGCTGTATCTCTTAACTCTAAATTAAACTAAACTAAAGAATTGCAGATGCAGGAATCTTGAGCAAAACTGTCTTTTCAGTGAGTTGTGAGTCTGTGGAATTCTCTGCCTCAGAGGGCGGTGGAGGCCGCTTCTCTGGATACTTTCAAGAGAGAGCTAGATAGGACTCTTGAAGATAGCAGAGAGGGGATATGTGGAGAAGGCAGGAATGGGGTACTGATTGGGGATGATCAGGCATGATCACATTGGATGGCGGTGCTGGCTCGAAGGGCCGAATGGCCTACTCCTGCACCTATTGTCTATTGTCTAAAACACAAAGTTCTGGAGGAACTCGGTGGGTCAGGCAGCATCTGTGGAGAGAATGGATAGACGCGGTTTCAGATGTGATGGGTCCTAACCTATATATTTCCTCCACGGTTACTCCCTGAACCGCTGAGTTATTCCAGAAATTTGTGTTTTTTAATCTATTATCTATTTCCCTAAATACATGTTGCAGGACCATATTCCCTCAATGTATCCATGTTTATCCAGGAATGGGCAGGCGATGTTTCAGGTTGGGACCCTTCTTCAGACTAATTGTAGCAAGAATTGGAGAAGAAAGTTGGAAGATGAGGTAGGGGCGGGGCACAGCCTGGCAAGTGATAGGTGGATGCAAATGGGGGGGGGGGGTGAATCAATTGGCAGATGGGTGGACTATGTGACAATGGAGACAAAAGGGTGTCAGAGAACGAGAGGGAAAATAAGTGAAACGTTAAAAGAGAGGAAGAGATATAGGTAGAATGGGAAAGGGGGAGGGTAATTAAGATTGATAAAAAGGTAATGAAGGACTTGTAGATGAGAGATAACTGTATATAGGAGGAGAAGCTTTCTTAGAGTCATACAGCGTGGAAATAGGCCCTTCAACCCAACGTGTACACACTGGCCAACATGCCCCAGCTACACTAGTCACACCAGACAACATCTGACCCATGTCTATCTAAACCTGTCCTATCCATGTACCTTACTAACTGTTTCTTAAATGTTGTGATAGTCACTGCCTCACTACCTCCTCTGGCAGCTAGTTCCATACACCCAGCACCTTTAGTGTGAAAAAGTTACCCCTCAGATTCCTATTAGATCTTTTCCCTTCATCTTAAGACTACGCTCTCTGGTCCTCAAATCACCTACTCTGGGCGAGAGACTCTGTGCGTCTACCCGATCAATGCCACTCATGATCACATCTCTGTACACCTCTATAAGATCACCCCTCATCCTCCTGTGCTCCAAGGAATAGAGTCTCAGCCGACGCAACCTCTCCCTATAGCTCAGACCCTCTAGACCTGGAAAGATCTAGGTTCTTAGATCATCAACATTCTTAAGTTTACTTATGAAAATGGAGTAAAAATAAATGCTAAAACAAGCGCAGAAAGCCTCCCCCAAATTCACTTTGCAATTTTTTTTTCAGAACGACCATGCAGAATATTGAAGTGATTTGCTTGAAGCAATTATTTGTTAACTACCATGAAGCGGCTTAATGAGCCACCTAAACAGCCCACGGTTAGAGTAAATTGGGGAATTATAATCATTACACTTACTTTAACATTCATTAATTTGATACGAAGCTCTTAAGTGCACAGGAGAGTTTCAGCTGATATGAAAGATTCATGGAAGAACTGAAAAATTTGCAATTTGTTTTCTTTGGCAGTTCCGTTGGGTCTGCACCTTCTCCACTTTGCGGGCATGGCGATGCCAGCATTTCTCCAGTTTTTCATATGTTCATACATTATAGAAGCAGAATTAGGCCATTTGGCCCATCAAGTCTACTCTGCAATTCAAACATGGCTGATCTATATTTTCCTCTCAACCCCATTCTTCTGCCTTCTCCCTATAACCCATGACACCCTGAATCTGTCAATCTCCGCTTCAAAAATATCTGTTGACTTGACCTCCATAGCCGCCTGTGGCAATGAATTCCACAGATTCGCCACCCTCTGACTAAAGACGTTTCTCCTCATCTCCTTTTGTTCTGAAGCTATGTCCTCTGGTCCTAGACTCTCCCACTAGTGGAAACATCCTCTCCACATCCACTCTATCCAACCCTTTCACAATTCGATAAGTTTTAATGAGTTCCCACTCATCCTTCTAAACTCCAGCGAGTACAGGCCCAGTGCCGTCAAATGCTCATCATATTTTAACCCATTCATCCCTGGGATCATTCTCATAGATCTCCGCTGGACCCTATCCAATGCTAGCACATGCTTCCTCACATATGGGAACCAAACTGCTCATAATACTCACAATGTGGTCTGGTCTAAAGGCTGAGCATTACTTCCCTGATGTTTATATTCTAGTCGTCTCGAAATAAATGATAGCAGTGAGTTGTCCATAACTCTGAAGCATTATGGAGGACAGGAATCACTGCTGCTTTAAGGGGCAATGGGCCTGATGCTAAATTTGAAGTCTTGGTCTTCAAATGCTCTATTTCTCTGGTTACTGAAGGTTATACTGGTGTCCTATCTCCTACGATTGAAAGATGGTTTGCAAGGAGTTTGCACGTTCTCCCTGTCACCATGTAGGTTTCCTCCAGGCTCTCTGGTTTCTTCCCACATCCCAAAGACATGCTGGTTTGTAGGTTAGTTGGTCTCTAAACTTCTCCTAGTGTTGCCTGACTTTGAAAATGGCACCAAACCTGGCGACTTTTGTATACAGTCTCAGTGGGCTATATCTACATACCTTGTACTTAATCTGGGATTGTGTTTACGTGTAGTAATAATTTACTGAATTGTATGCAAAAAATAAATGTCCTGCTACCTTGGTACATGTGATAATAAAGAACAATTCACCATTGACCATTGTGTCAGGAACAGATGAGAAACTGGGATGTCACAGCACTAGTGTGAATGGGTGATCAATGGTCAGCATGGACTTGATGAGCTGAAGATTGGATGATGAACCATGCTGTATCTCTAAAGCAAATGATGTAATTCTACAGGTTTGGTCATGGATCTTGCATACTCCACTGGATGGTGGTGCGGTATGGTGCAGGTGGTGAGGAGAAGGGATGTTTGGTGTCAGGCCAACCCTATATATTTTGGTGAAGGAGCCAAAATATATAGACATCAAAGCAACTTTGTGCTCGATGTCTAAACACAGGTATTATCTGCACACTGTAAATCGATGACTATTGTGGGATGATATGGGTCGGAGATTTTCATATGAATTTTCATATCCTACATAATTACTCAAAACTACACAATCTCACCTGAAATAAAAGGTTTGATTGTACGGAAATTGTGAAAGCTTTTTCTAAAGTGTTCGCCTTTCAAAGGTCGGAGTCTCCTCTATGTCCTGTAGATTGGCTCCACTGGCAGGAAACATGTTGAAGATGAATAGCCTGTTGCCAAAATGGTTGCTGCAGTGACATAACCTCACTTGACCTCAATGAGGACGAGGATTGGTTCTACAGTGAAACCATTATTGAAGATCATGGCTTCTATGACATTGTGCAGCAGAGATCGACAGGAAACTATTTTTTTTTAGGACAGCTGAAGTTGAGAAGGATTTTCCATAATCCCTCATGGTTGATGGGTTGAAGGCTTCTAAGCGATCAATAAAATACACAGTTATTGTAGATCCTCTACTTGTTGTCAGCATTTGTCACATAGTAAAGACCATTTCATCAGTTAATGGACAATATCTGGACTCTGGGAGAAGGGAAGTGAGGAAGGTGCTTGTGATAGCTTTTCATTTGGCAGATAGTGTAAGAATATCTCCGTAATTACCAGTCAGACCTGGTTTCTCATTTCAGACTATGGCATATCTGAGACCTCTTGGCACTCTCTTCTATTCTTGTAGCACTCCACCCTATGTTTTAATATGTCAGCAGAGATTTCATCTGCTAGAGGTCTCATGATTAGAAAATATCAGCAATTTGATAATGAGTATCTCTGTGTGCAATACAACCAATGTGCCCATTTTGTAGCGATGTTACAAAACTTACCTTCAGCGGCGCTACAGTTCTGCCACTGGCCGTGTGCGCAACTTTGGCGCCTTTGGGGGGGGGATTAAAATCCAGTTTTCTACTGCCTGTAGGAGACGGATTTCCTCGGGCTGCTAGCTGCAGAAGAAAAATCGATCAGATTTTCATTCCCATTGTTTTTTTTAATCGCGAGACAATTTAATAATTAGATTAAAATAAAAAGCGACTTCAAACGCCCTCAACGTCTACAACGTGACGGATCGCAAGAACGGGACAAAACATAGAGTATGTTGTTTATTTTACAAATAATCTTGCTTCTTGGGATGGCTTTAATCTAATTTTACATTGCGAGAATGTGATTTGGGCCCCATACGACCCGGCAGTGTTTTTCCTGCCAATGTGGAGTTCAAATTCACCGCAAATGCAACGTTCCAATCGATCACGTTCCAGAAAAAAACCACTCGCAAGATGATTTAAATGCTCATTTTTTTGGACAATTATGTCATAAGAGCATCTAAAGCATCTATATTTTGTGTTGTTGTCAATCCATAGTCAATATTTTTATACTAAATATCAGTTTTAGTCCCATGTATTGTGCAGAAATTAAAAAAAAATTATATTGAGTGGATGTTTCTAGATTAATTTATGGGAATTAAACATTAAATTCCTTTCATCTGGCAAATAAATTCATGACAGTGAGATTTAAAAATCATATTATATTGTGAGTTCTTGTGCAAATGGGATTAGTTTGTTATTTGGATACTTTGGTAATTTAAAAAGAAAAATCATTTTCTTAAGAAATGGAATCTACAGGACATTCTTAATGGGAAAGTGGTGTGCAGAAAGGCATGTAATGCATGTTTGAAGAGCAAAAACTTGCAATGTAAACTTGCAAAAAGTTTACAATGCCAAAATTGAAAAGTTGAGGAAAAACAAGGTGTACAGAGTTGCTTATTAGTTACAATCTGAGGAGTGTGATGATGCTACTGATTATGATATGCCAATGTACCAGCTAGCAACTGATCTTCTCCATAAGACTTGGTCTATTGCTAGAAATTGTAATTTATTTACCTATCTGTTATGGACTTACAGCATATAATACAATAATATTAAAGCTGATCTTGAGAATATCACATTTTTGAATTTTGAATTGAATTGAATTGAATTGAATTACCTTTATTGTCATTCAGACCTTTCGGTCTGAACGAAATTTCATGCCTGCAGTCATACATATATTAAAAATAACAACACCACACAATAAACACAAATTTAACATCCACCACAGTGAGTTCACCAAACACCTCCTCACTGTGGTGGAAGGCAAAAGTCTTAAGAGTCTCTGCCTTCTTCCCTCCTTGTTCTCCTTCTGCGCTGAGGAGATCCAGGCCTCCAATGTTGCCGTCCACCAGGCCCGCTGCCGAGCCTCCGAAACCGGACCGCCTGCCGCCGCCATCGCCGGAATGCCGGAACACCGCCACAGGGCCCGCCGCTGGAACGCTGGAGCACCGCAGCTCCAAAGCCAGGTCGCCACTGGAACGTCGCTGGAGCACCGCAGCCCCGAAAGCCAGGCCGCCGCTGGAGCACCGCAGCCCCGAAAGCCAGGCCACCGCTGGAGCACCGCAGCCCCGAAACCCAGGCCGCTGCTGGAGCACCGCAGCCCCGAAATTGAGGTCGCCGCTGGAGCACCGCAGCCCCGAAAGCCAGGTTGCCGCTGGAGCACTGCAGCTCCCGAAAGCCAGGCCGTCGCTGGAGCACCGCAGCCCCGAAAGCCAGGCCGCCGGAACGTCACTGGAGCACCGCAGCTCCGAAAGCCAGGTCGCCGCTGAAGCTCCAAAGCCGTGCCGTCGCTGCTGGAAGCTGGAAGGCCGCCAGCTCCAGCACAGATGGAGACGGGGGACACAACAAGAAAAGTCGCATCCCCCCGAAGGGAGAGACAAAAACCCTGTTTCTCCCCCCTCCCACATACATACACAGCCTAATAAACCAAAATAATCACTAAACACAGACACGAAGACAAAAATAAAATATAAAACAGACGGACTGCAGGTGAGCCGCAGCTGCCAAGCAGCGCCGCCACTTCCAGTTTCAAGGCAGCCTGCGTGTTTATTACTATTTCCGTCACAACGGTCAATTTTGTAATTAACTACAATTAGGTAATTAACTAATGATATGGTTTAATTTCAGGTCATCCAAGTAAGATGGTTTATATTTGTTTCAGAATGCTTCAATCTATAATAACTGAAAATTTCATTCAGTTCTGCTAATGTTTAAGAAAGTTATGGGCTTTTGACTGTCCTTGATCACAGCTTTTGTGTTAAGTCAATGGAAAAGCAATAGGGAACAAGAGGCTCCACTTCCTCCACTTCCTCTGCTTCCTCCCCTCGCCCCGTCCCTCCACTCCTCCCTCTTCCCCCTCCCCTCCTCCATTACCTCCCCATCCCCAGCACTCCTTCCCCTCCTCTTCACCCTTCCTCTTCATTTCTCTCTCCTCTTCGCCTCCTCCACCCACTCCCTCAGCTCTCCCTCCCTCTCCTTTCCCCTACCCTCACACTCCCTTCCTCTCTCCATAACGCCTCTCCCCTACCCTCTCCTCCCCCTCTATGCCTCAATCCCTACCTCCCAACTCCCCCCTCCTCTTTATCCCCCCTCCTCCCCAGTCTCCTTCCTCACCTCCCCCTCTTACCGCTCCCACTCCCTCCCTACCCCCTCCTTTCCCTCTATCCCCCTGCTCCCCCACTCTTCACCCCCTCTATCCCAGCCCCACAATGAAAATCAAATTTTTTTTAAAGGAACACCCCCATCCCACCCGCCCCCGCCCACAATAAATATTGTTTAAAACAAATAAAAATATTCTCAATGAAAATTGTGTTTTTTCTTTAAAATAACCCGACCACAATGTTAGCTGTTAATGAAAACAGAATTTTTTTTTTAATGGAGTTTTTTTGAAAACCGCGATTTTTAAAAATGTAAATGAGATTCGGGATCCCATCGTGATGTCTTTGTGACGTCGAACGAGGCTGACGGGCAGGGCAAGTGGAAAAGTGGTTTGAAAAGTGATTTTTGTGATGTTTAAAATGTCAATACCTCTATGAAACGAAATTTGTTTCATTTACATCACAGGACAATGGTGAGTAAGGTGGGCCGAATATTGTAGTGCTTTCGTGTACCCTTTTGGTGGATCTCACGTGCATGCCTACAGTCGTCTTTTAAAAAAAATTTTGTCTTGTTAAATGTAGGTCTTGAGCTTAGTTTTTAATATTTTTTAGCTGTGTATATGTGGGGGGTGGAGGGGGGGATGTAGGGGGAAACCGTTAGTCTCTTCCCTGTACGGGGACCCTACTTTTTCCCTGTCTGGTCTCCGGTGTCATTGGGCCTAACATCGTGGAGTCGGCAGCGGCCTCCGACCGGGACCAACCTGAGGGCTCCAGTCGCGGAGCCTGCGGACCTGACATCGCGGAGCTGGCCGTCTTTGGAGCTGGCAGAGCTGTGGTGGCGCTCGACTGCAACCCGACTTTGGAGCTTCGGAAGCTCCGGCTGCGGGCCCGGTGGTCAGGAACATCGGGAGCTCCAGGTGCCTGGTGGGAGACGGCTCTTTGGAGCTCCCGCAACGGCAACTTCTCCCGCTGGAATCGCGGGGTTTAAGGACACGGAGCGGGGCCTAACCCGCGCGGGGCCTAACATCGCCTGGCCACGGAATTTACCATCATCCGCCGGGGGCTCTATCATCGGAGCCCCAGTTCGCCTAGATGCTGCTGTTGGACTACTGGACCGCGGGTTGGACTGCTTGAACCGCGGGGTTTACAGGACACGGAGCCGGGGCCAAACATCGCCCCGCATGGCTTAATGGCCGCAGGACTTTCCATTGTCCACTGGGGGCTTTAACATCAGAGCCCCAGTTCGCCTAGATGCTGCAGTTGGACTGCTGGACGCGGGTGAAGAACAGGGGAAGAGATAAGACTTTGCCTTCCATCACAGTGAGGAGGTTGGAGACTCACTGTGATGGATGTTTGTGTAAACTGTGTTAAGTGTGGGTCTTGGGTTGTTTTGTAATGTAAAATAAAAACTGTGGAAAATGCAATTTCATTCAAACTTGTTTGAATGACAATAAATAGCATTCTGTTCTATGCATGCAAACAAACAACGAAGATGAGAGTTTTAGTAATATACTACACTAAGTGGGACCCGTTGGGTCCCAGCATCACACGGGAGGGCTGGTCCCCTAACACAATATTCCACCTCTCCACCAATTCCAATATTGGTGGCCAGTGGGAGGGGGGGGGGGGCTTTCTGGAGGGCTAGTATGGGTGTTGTGCGCTGAAGGGACTGGTTTCCAGAGGGCTAGTATGGACAATGTGGGCCGAATGGATTCTTGGGCTGGCGGCTCAGTCACTCAAGCCTGTTGTGCAGGCAACTCACTCACTCATAGCTTGTGGGCTCGCAGTTGAATCATGGCTATTCCTTGAAATTCCATTTCCAGCAGGGTGCAAGGGCACCAAATTCAAGTTCAGTTTCAAACCAATTCAAGCAGGGTGCAAGGCCACTAAAGACAGAGAGTCGTGACCTCTCCCTCCCCCATCTTGCAGTGACTGAGCCACGCCCACACTTCCGGGTATTATAATCCCTCCCCCTCCCATCGGAAGGGGCGTGGCCTTCGTGGCGTGAGTGACAGGAAAGAGAATCTCAACATTTTTTTAAAACACTAATAACTCTTTTATTTTTCATCGACGGGAAATGTCCTTGGCACCTGATGTACAGAGGGGGGCTTTGAGTAAGATGGCCAAAATCACAGGCATACGTGGTAGTGTTTTTTAAAAATCAATATAAAGCACAAACTGGAAGTGGTCAAGATTTGACTTTTAATTATATAGAAGGCAAGGCAACTTTAATTAGGCAAGGCAACTTTAATTAGGCAAGGCAACTTTAATTAGGCATGCAAATTTTAATTAGGTAAGGCAACTTTAATTAGGCAAGGCAGCTCTAATTAGGCAAGGCAGCTATAATTAGGCAATGCAGCTCGCTTTAGCACTTTACAAACCTTAGGAAAGGTTGCTCGCCTTAGCACTTTCAAAACCAAAGGCAAGGCAGCTCGCTTTGGCACTTTCAAAACCAAAGGCAAGGCAGCGCGCTTTAACACTTTCAAAACCAAAGGCTAGGCAACTCGCTTTAGCACTTTCAAAACCAAAGGCAAGGAAGCTCGCTTTGGCACTTTCAAAACCAAAGGCAATGCAGCTCGCTTTAGCACTTTCAAAACCAAAGGCAACACAGCTCGCTTTTTGCACTTTCAAAACCAAACGCAACACAGCTTGCTTTAGCACTCTCAAAACCAAAGGCAACACAGCTTGCTTTAGCACTTTCACAACCAAAGGCAACACGGCTTGCTTTAGCACTTTCAGACAAAGACACACTTTTGCATTTTAAAACTACATTTTTAAACCACATTAAGGGCACTGACAGGTCAGTAAAACCACTCTCAGTTTAGTAAACATATGTTCAGTGATATTCACAGCTCAGACTGAAAATTGCGACCTCTCGCTCCCCCATCTTGCTGGGAACTGAGGCACCTTCACACTTCCAGGTTTTATAGTCCCTCTGGAAGGGGCATGACCTTCAGGGGAGAGAATCACAACATTTTTTAAATACTAATAACTTATCATTGGGAAAAAATCCTCTTGTCCTGCGCAGCGGAGGGGGACTCTGAGTAAGATGGCCAAAAAATCACAGCTGTAAGTGGTAGCGTTTTTTCTAAAATCAATATACAGAACAACAGGAAGTGGTCAAGATCAGACTTTTAGTAATATAGATACAGATATAGATGGGCAATGCGTTCCATCGCTTTGTGCATTGACTTCAAAACCATTAGCATCAGCCATTAACTCTTTAGTTTAGTTTGGACAATAGACAATAGACAATAGGTGCAGGAGTAGGCCATTCGGCCCTTCGAGCCAGCACCACCATTCAATGTGATCATGGCTGATCATCCCCAATCAGTACCCCGTTCCTGCCTTGTCCCCATATCCCCTGACAAAGCTATCTTTAAGAGCCCTATCTAGCTCTTTCTTGAAAGTATCTAGAGAACCGACCTCCACTGCTCTCTGAGGCAGAGAATTCCACAGACTCACAACTCTCTGTGAGAAAAAGTGTTTCCTCATCTCCGTTCTAAATGGCTTACCCCTTCTTCTTAAACGGTGGCCCCTGTTTCTGGACTCCCCCAAGTTTAGTTTAGTTTAGCCTTGTTTAGTTTAGTTTAGTTCAGAGATACAGCATGGAAACAAGCCCTTTGGCACACCCAGTCCATGTCGACCATCGATCACCCGTTCACACTAGTTCTGTGTTATCCCACTTATGCATCTACTCCCTACACACTAAGAGGAAATTTACAGAGGACAATTTAACCTACAAATCTGTGCGTCTTTGGGATGCGGGAGAAAACCCTGGCACCCAAAGGAAACCCAGGCTGTCACAGGGAGAACGTAAACTCCACACAGTCATGATCTGTCAATATCGAACCCAGGTCTCTGGCGTTGTGAGGGAGTAGCTCTACCAGCTGCGTCACTGTGCCTTTATTACCCTCGTCCTCCTCATTTCTCTAACCAGTAACCTATGAACGATCTGTCCTTCCACCACTTTACAAGTGGATCCAATGCTCATCATATCCTAGATTCAAAAACCCTCTTTCTCAGCCTTTCCCCGCTTTCAAAGGCCTCTTAAGAATATATGTATTAAAGAAGGAACTGCAGATGCTGGAGAATCGAGGGTTACACAAAAAGCTGGAGAAACTCAGCGGGTGCAGCAGCATCTAAGGAGTGAAGGAGATAGGCGACGTTTCGGGTCGAGACCCTTCCTCCTCTTAAGAATATACTTGTTTAGTTGTCTTGCTTTGCCACCCCAGCCTCTGAAACCACTGTGATATGATGTGCCAATCTTTCCCAAGCACTTTGACAAGTTGTCACAAGAGATGCTGGAATCTGGAATTAAAACCTTTGACCATCCTTTTTTCACACACAGATTCTGCTTGACCTACTGAGTTCCCCCAGCAGTTTGTTTTTTTGCTTGTTATGTTTTATTCGGTTGAAGATGGTTCATAAATTGAATTGGCCTGCACATAAATGCACTTGTTACAATTAACATACTGAAATAAATTATTCATGCCCCAAGTATATACAAATTACTTGAACTGCAGGGTAGCTTTACATTGAACTGAAGAAATATTGCACATACGAGGAAACATAGAAACATAGAAACATGGAAAATAGGTGCAGGAGTAGGCCATTCGGCCCTTCGAGCCTGCACCGCCATTCAATATGATCATGGCTGATCATTCAACTCAGTATCCTGTACCTGCCTTCACTCCATACCCCCTGATCCCTTTAGCCACAAGGGTCACATCTAACTCCCTCTTAAATATAGCCAATGAACTGGCCTCAACTACCTTCAGTGGCAGAGAATTCCAGAGACTCACCACTCTCTGTGTGAAAAATATTTTCCTCATCTCCGTCCTAAAGGAATTCCCCCTTATCCTTAAACTGTGATCCCTTGTTCTGGACCTCCCCAACATCGGGAACATTCTTCCTGCATCTAGCCTGTCCAAACCCTTAAGAATGTTGTAAGTTTCTATAAGATCCCCCCTCAATCTTCTAAATTCTAGCGGGTACAAGCCAAGTCTATCCAGTCTTCCAGAATGACTCACGGAATTGATGCTTTCACATCAGACCAGTGCGAAAAGTTAAGAGAGCAGACTGCTCTAGCTATTGTGTTTAACACAGATTGCGGTATTTACGCTAGTCCCTTGGTGAGTGTTCCTGATAACGACATTAACCAGATGGGATGGAAGAAAGCACAAAGCCGCATTCTCCCTCCTGAGTGCTCCTTCATTAATTCATCTCCTGTTTACAAGCACCAACTTGTCCATTATCTATGTTATATTTGACATAGAAATGCATCTAATAGCGGAAACCAACTAATGGTTAAAGTGTTTAAGAAGGATTTCCAGATGCTGGAAAATCGAAGGTAGACAAAGATGCTGGAGAAACTTGGCGGGTGACGCAGCATCTATGGAGCGAAGGAAATAGGCAATGTTTCGGGCTGAAACCCAGTCTGAAGAAGGGTTTTGGCCCGAAACGTTGCCTACTTCCTTCGCTCCATAGATGCTGCCTCATCCGCTGAGTTTCTGCAGCATTTTTGTCTATCTACTAATAGTTAAACTACTTGTGTGACAGAAAAGCATTGATCAATGCATGTTGACTTTTTAAGTCCTGGTGCTTTTCCGTTTAGTTTAGTTTAGTTTAGAGATACTGCATGGGAACTGGCCCTTCGGCCTGTTCGAAATGTGAGAAGAAACTGGAGCACCCGGAGAAAACCCACGTGGTCACAGGGAGAATGTACAAACTTCATACAGCCAGCACCCATAGTCAGGATCAAACCCAGGTCTTTGCCGCTATAATGCCCCTGTCCCACTTAGGAAACCTGAACGGAAACCTCTGGAGACTTTGCACCCCACCCAAGATTTCCGTGCGGTTCCCGGAGGTTTTTGTCCTCCAGCAACCACCTTCAACTAGCATCGCAACCGGCTTTGACTAAAATATTACCGATTTTTAAAATGGAAACCACGTTCGGCCATTAGGGAGACTGACAAAAACCTCCGGGAACCGCACGGATACCTTGGGTGGAGCGCAAAGTCTCCAGAGGTTTCCGTTCAGGTTTCCTAAGTGGGATAGGGGCATAAGGCAGCAACTCTACCGCTACACCACTGTGCTGCTTATTCTTTCGAAACAAGCAGTTATGTTCTTGCAAATGCAAGATTTGCACAAAGCTCGATGATACTGCTCGGTTACAACATAGGACAAGAGTCAAGAGTCAATAGTCAAGAGTGTTTTAATGTCATATGTCCCAGATAGAACAATGAAATTCTTACTTGTTGCAGCACAACAGAATATGCAAACATAGTATGATATGATAAATGAGAGAGAAAATAAAAGCTCAGTGTGTATATATACAAATATTCACAACATACCCATATCTATATAACTAAAAGTCTCATCTTGACGACTTCCTGTCTGCGCTGTATATTGAGTTTAGAAAAATCGCTACCATATATCACTATGATTTTTGGCCATCTTACTTACAGTCCTCCTCCACTGGGGCAGCCCCGAGGATTTTTCCAATTGATTAAAAATAAAAAAGTTATGAATGTTTAAAGAATCTTGAGATCAGCTGATTGGTCCTCTTGCCTGTTAATCACCATGATGAAGGTAATGCCCCTTCCGGGGGGGGGCCAGGAGTATAAAGCCCAAATGGTATGACATTGCATTTAAATTTGGTGGCCTGCACTCTGCTTGAAATGGTATGACATTGCATTTGAATTTTGTGGCCTGCACTCTGCTTGAAATGGTATGTCATTGCATTTGAATTTGGTGGCCTGCGCTCTACTTGAAATGGTATGACATTGCATTTGAATTTGGTGGCCTGCACTCTGTTTGAAATGTTATGAAATTGCATTTGAATTTGATGGCCTGCACTCTGCTTGAAATGATTGAAATTGCATTTTAATTTGGTAGCCTGCCTGCTTGAAATGAAATTTCAAGGAATACACATGAGTGAACTGCCAGCCCACCAGTCTTGAGTCAATCAACTGCCAGCCCACCAGCCATGAGTCAATCAACTGCCAGCCCACCAGCCATGTGTCAACTGCCATCCCAATTTGGTAGCCTGCCTGCTTGAAATGAAATTTCAAGGAATACACATGAGTGAACTGCCTTGAGTCAATCAACTGCCAGCCCACCAGCCATGAGTCAATCAACTGCCAGCCCACCAGCCATGCGTCAACTGCCACCCCAATAGCCATGAGTCACTCAACTGCCAGCCCACCAGCCGTGAGTGAGTGAACTGCCAGCCCACCAGCCCTGAATGACTGAACTGCCAGTCCACTAGCCCTGCGTGAGTGAGCTGCCAGCCCACCAGCCCTGAGTGACTGAGCTGCCAGCCCACCAGGCCTGAGTGACTGAGCGGCCAGCCCAATAATCCATTCGGCCTACAATGTCCATACTAGCCCACTGGAAACCAGTCCCTTTGGCCCACAACACCCATGCTAGCGCTCGAGAATGCCCCCCCCCCCCCCATTGGCCACCAATGTTGGAATTGGTGGAGAGGTGGAATATTGCGTTGGGGGCCCAACCCTCCCATATGAACATGGGACCCAACAGGTTCCACTTAGTCTAGTATATATAAACAGTGCAACAATAATAATAATAGTCTATTGTAGTTTAGAGCCTATGTTAGGTTGTAGTGTTTATTAGAATGATTGCTGTAGGGAACATAGAACAGAACAATACTACAATGTCTGTGCTAAGCATTGTGCTAAGTGAAATTTGTCTCTTCTGCCTGCATATCTCCTCATTCCCTCCATTATCCATGTGCCTATCCAAAAGCCTCTGGATTTTATCTTCCACTAAACGTTATTCCCTTTACCCTGTATCTGTACACTGTGGACGGCTTGATTGTAATCATCTATAGACTTTTTGCTGACTCGGTAGCACGCAACTAAAAACTGTTCACTGTACCTCAGTACACATGACAATAATAGCCAAACTGATATAAACATAACAAGTGGGGTAAATTTATCTGTTAATAAACGTATTAACATTTAAAATATATAATTGCCTTTTTTTTAACGGCACATGATTTGCAGTCCAAATACAATAATGGCTATGTAAAATATCCAAAATATTATTTTAATATATAATATCAAAAGCATTAATTTTCTCAAAAAGATTATATCATCTTAGTCCTGAGCAAGAGGAAAGCATATTAATTTGAATTTCAATCGCATTGCCAGGATCCTTTGCACATAATTTGACGGAAAATATTTTCATTGACAAAATACTTCTATCCAAGTGACTGCATTCATCATAAGCTTCACACGTAGTGACAATGGGGACATTGCCAAATGGATTGTGAGGATGTGATTAAAGTTAATTACCTCCATCGAAAATAGAACATTGTTATTGATTGTTGGAGCAATGCTTGATATCTCTTTGTCACAAGTGCATTTGAAAATGTTTTTCGTACCATTAACTGAGGAATATTTTACTGCTGGTATCTGTTATCTCTTTAGAAATGAATGAACATCATTTTGCAGTTATAGACAAACAAAATGAAGAATCAATCTATTTTGTACATATGTCTGCGATTTCCACAGTTTCTGGGTTAAAATATATGCCATCATTTAATATCATAGCTGCACGTGACATTACAAAAATGGTCAAATCCACAACATAATAGCATCGATCAATAAAGCTATCAATAAAAGTAACAGACATATTGACTGAAGGATATAATGGTGCAGTCTCATTCCTAGTTTGGCTTTCATTTTGCAAAGGATTATAGTTGATAATTTGTCCAACCAAAAAATGGCTGCTGGTGTAAAAAAACTCACCAAGATTTCCCCTCTTTTGTCAAGTAACTAAAAAATCTAACAAAAATAGGAGCTAGATATCTGAAAGAGAAACAGAGATTGCTGGAGACATTCGTCGGATCAGGTCACGCAGCATCTGCGGAAAGAGATATGTTTAACGTTCTGTCGACATCCTAAAGGGCCTGTCCCACTTACGCAACCTTTACAGGCGACTGCTGGCACCCGTGATAGTTGGATGCAAGCTGGACGGTCGTGAGAGTTCTCCTATGGTCGTGAGAGGTCTCCAAAGAGTCGTAGCATCTATCTGGTCCCAGCTGAATTTTCGACATGTTGAAATTTTCGGCGACCTATCACGGGTGCCAGCAGTCGCCTGTAAAGGTCGCGTAAGTGGGATAGGCCCTTGTATTAATGCATGGCCACTTCAGTTGCATGTCATCCATCTAATGTATTTCCTCTCTCTGTTTTCACAGACTGACCTGGAGGAAAAGTCTCACATCTCTTTTGTTCATTTCCTTCTTCCAGCTATCCCCATTAACCCATCAACTAGGTTACCACTACAACTGATCTCCGAGGCTAGTCTGTCTTCACCCTATCCGTAATGTTCTTTGCTCTATTTATCTATCCTGCAACTTACATAGAAACATAGAAAATAAGTGCAGGAGGAGGCCATTTGGCCTTTCGAGCCAGCACCGCCATTCATTGTGATCATGGCTGATCGTCCCCTATCAATAACCCGTGCCTGTCTTCTCCCCATATCCCTTGACTCCACTAGCCCCTAGAGCTCTATCTAACTCTCAATTAAATCCATCCAGTGACTTGGCCTCCACTGCCCTCTGTGGCAGGGAATTCCATAAAATCACAACTCTTTGGGTGAAATGTTTTTTCTCACTTCAGCCTTAAATGACCTCCCCTTTATTCTATAGTGAACTTGCCTCTTATAGTGAACTTGCCTCTCATTCACAGTTCTGATGAAGGGTCTTCAATCTAAAAAATTAACTGTATTTCTCTTTAGATGGCCCATCTAAGCTAGTCTCATTTGCCTGCTTTTGGTCCATATTCCTCTAAACCTTTCCTATCCATGTAGGATTGGATAATCTCTCTCTGGACCATGAGCTACCAAGTGAGCAATGTTGCCCCATCAAAAGGCAGTAGTCAAATAGCACAACAAATAGCACTGGTCCACAACTACCTTCTTATGGATACAATTGGGATCCGTTATTCCCTTGGTAGAAAAGCTAAGTTGACACGCGCCCAAAAATAAACAGGTACTTTGATAAACATCACCCCCTTTGATCTGTGTTTTCACACCTTCCCCTTCCATATCTCTGGCTCCCTCTCCCCTGACTCTCTGTCTGAAGAAGGGTCTCAACCCGAAACATCACCCATTCCTTCTCTCTAGAGATGCTGCCTGTCCCGCTGAGTTACTCCAGCTTTTTGGTTCTATCTTCGGTGAAATTTGGTGTGTAATTAACCTGTGCCTCTTTCACCTGGTTCAGGAAAAGTATCAAATTTGGACTTCAATAGAGAATAGACAATAGACAATAGGCAGGAGTACGCCATTCGGCCCTTCGAGTCAGCACCGCCATTCAACATGATCATGGCTGATCATCCCCAATCAGTCCTTCGTCCACGCAGCATCTGCTCCCAGGATGAGGTGTTCCACACCAGGGCATCGGAAATGTCCTCATTCTTCAGGGAACGGGGGTTCCCCTCCCCTACCATAGACGGGCCTCTCAGCAGGGTCTCTTCAATACCCCGCAATACTGCTCTCTCTCCCCATGCCCCTACTCGGAACAAGGGCAGAGACCCCCTGGTCCTCACCTTCCACCACACAAGCCGTCACATACAACAAATAGTCCTCCGTCATTTTCACCACTTCCAATTTGACCCCACCACTCGTCACATCTTCCCATCTCCCCCCCTGTCTGCTTTCCGCAAAGACTGCTCCCTCCGTAACTCCCTGGTCAATTCTTCCCTTCCGACCTGCACCACCTCCTCCCCGGGCACTTTCCCTTGCAACCGCAAGAGATGCTACACGTGTCACTTTACCTTCCCCCTCGACGCCATTCAAGGACCCAAGCAGTCGTTGCAGGTGCAACAGAGGTTCACCTGCACCTCCTCCAACCTCATCTATTGCATCCGCTGCTCTAGATGTCAGCTGATCTACATCGGTGAGACCAACGTAGGCTTGGCGATCGCTTCGCCGAACACCTCCGCTCAGTCCGCATTAACCAACCTGATCTCCCTGTGGCTCAGCACTTCAACACCCTGTCCCATTCCGAATCTGACCTTTCTGTCCTGGGCCTCCTCCATTGCCAGAGTGAGCACCACCGGAAATTGGAGGAGCAGCGCCTCATATTCCGCTTGGGCAGTCTGCATCCCAGAGGCCTGAACATTGACTTCTCCAATTTCCGGTAGCCCTTGCTGTCTCCTCCCCTTCTCAGCTCTTCCTCTTCCCTCTGGCTTCTCCTCTTCCTTTGTTCTTCCGCCCCCCCCCCCCCCCACCCTGCATCAGTCTGAAGAAGGGTTTCGGCCCAAAACCGTTAACAATCGTATATGTTTCAATGATATACCCTCTCATCCTTCTAAACTCCAGATTGTACAAGCCCAGCTGCTCCATTCTCTCAGCATATGACAGTCCCGCCATCCCAGGAATTAACCTTGTAAACCTACGCTGCACTCCCTCAATAGCAAGAATGTCCTTCCTCAAATTAGGGGACCAAAACTGCACACAATACTCCAGGTGTGGTCTCACTAGGGTTCTGTACAAGTGCAGAAGGACCTCTTTGCTCCTATATTTGATTCCTCTTGTTATAAAGGCCAACATGCCATTCGCTTTCTTCACTGCCTGCTGTACCTGCATGCTTACTTTCATAGACTGATGAACAAGGACCCCCAGATCCCGTTGTACTTCCCCTTTTCCCAACTTGACGCTACTTAGATTGTAATCTGCCTTCCTGTTTTGCTACCAAAGTGGATAACCTCGCATTTGTCCCCATTAAACTTATTCTGCCATTCATCTGCCCACTCCCCCAACCTGTCCAAGTGCCCTGCATTCTCATAACACCCTCCTCGCAATTCACACTGCCACCCAGCTTTGTGTCATCTGCAAATTTGCTAATGTAACTGAGTCCCTTCATCCAAATCATTGATGTATATTGTAAATAGCTGCGATCCGAGCACCGAGCCATGCGGTACCCCACTAGTCACTGCCTGCCATTCTGAAAGGGACCCGTTAATCCCTACTCTTTGTTTCCTGTCTGCCAACCACTTCTCTATCCATGTCAGCACTCTACCCCCAATACCATGTGCCCTAATTTTGCCCACTAATCTCCTATGTGAGACCTTATCAAATGCTTTCTAAAAGTCCAAGTACACTACATCCACTGGCTCTCCCTTGTCCATTCTCCTAGTTACATCTTCAAAAATTTCCAGAAGATTAGTCAAGTATTATTTCCCCTTCGTAAATCCATGCTGACTCGGACTGATCCTGTTACTGCTATCCAAATGTGCCGCTATCTCATCTTTTATAATTGACTCCATCATCTTCCCCACCACCGATATCAGGCTAACTGGTCTATAATTCCCTGTTTTCTCTCTCCCGCCTTTCTTAAAAAGTGGGATAACATTAGCTACCCTCCAAACCACAGGAACAGATCCTGAGACTATAGAACATTGGAAAATTATCACCAATGCATCCACGATTTCTAGAGCCACTTCCTTAAGTACCCTGGGATGCAGACCATCAGGCCCTGGGGATTTATCAACCTTCAGTTCCGTAAGTCTATCCAACACCATTTCCTGCCTAATGTGGAGTTCCTTCAGTTCCTCTGTCACCCCAGATCCTTTGGCCACTACTATATCAGGAAGATTGTTTGTGTCCTCCTTAGTGAAGACAGATCGAAAGTACCTGTTCAACTCATCTGCCATTTCCTTGTTCCCCATAATAAATTCACCTTTTTCGGTCTTCAAGGGTCCAACTTTGGTCTTAACTAATTTTTTCCTCGTCACATACCTAAAGAAGCTTTTACTATCCTACTTTATATATTCTTGGCTAGTTTACCTTTGTACCTCATCTTTTCTCTTTATTTATTACCAATGCTGACCAAGTTTTTCTTTTACTTAAATGGTTCAATATTCAATGGTGTTTTATTTGTCACGTATGTAACTGCACAGTGAAGTTATTTTTGCATATATTACACGTGCAGGCACCGCCATGTTTTGGCACCATTTCCAGTCCAAAGTCCATTCGGCCTGCGTGCTCGATCTGCTTTGGTAGTTCCAACGTCCCTCTCCTCGCCCGGCCATCTTTGTATCCTGTGGGCGCCTCCTGCAGCCGACCTTTAAGGCACTGGAGGCATTACCCCTATTCTCCCTCCAACCGGCCCTTCATCCTCGCATCCGACATCGCCACAGATGGGGGATAATTTCATGACTGGCTATCATTAGTTGAATTGGCCTGCACTACTTAAAATTAGGCTGCATCTTGATTGGCATGGACGAGTCGGGCTAAAGGGCTGTTTCCAGGTGAGCCTATGACACCGTGACCCTATATTGAGACTCATTTACAGCACCATCTGTGGAAAGAGAAACGGAACTCAAAGGGATTCCCACCTCATCATGCACTCACCCACCAACAAACTCGATCAGATTTAGGTTTAGGTTTATTATTGTCACGTGTACCAAGCTTTTCTGAAAAGCTTTGTTTTGCAGACTATGCAATCAAATCAGGTAATACTATACATTAATGCAATCAAGTCAGACTCAAGTTCAATAGGTAGAGCAGAAGGAAGATGCTGAATATAGTCCTCGTTGTAGCGGATCAGTTTCATAGACAAGGTCCTTTGTCTGCAATGGAGGAGAGGTGAATCGAATAGTGCCCTGGTTTATGGAAGCACCATTCCGAAGGTTGATAACAGAGGAGAAGAAGCTATCATCTTTTAGATCTGCTTCAAGTGTGTGAGTCTGGTGGTGCGCGCTTTCATGCTTCTGTACCTTTTGCCCGATGAGAGCAGGGAGAAGAAGAATGACCGAGGCGGGACAGGTCTTTGATTATGTTGGCTGCTTTTCTGAAGCAGGTAGTTAGACTCAGTGATGGGGAGTCTGATCTGCGTGATGGACTAAATAGATGTCTGATATTGTCCTTAGTCCCACTGTATGCCTGACACCCTCATCACACAACTCCTACACACTGCCACTATTCGGCCATGAGACGCACTTTATCAAATGCCTTGCATGTCTCTCATTGACAGCAAGGTTGAAAGGTGTTGCCATTCAGAGGTAATTGGTGTCCACATACACAAATCGCTAAAAGTTAAAGTGCAAGATCAAAAAAAAACCACAGAGAATATGATAGTCATTGGATTTGAACACATCAATAGGGTCACCTGGTGAGATTACACTGTGCGCAGGGTTGTTGGGCCTGGTAACTTAATAAATGGGATACTTGCAATGAATGGAGAGCAACAAAGGTTCACTGAATTGATTTCTGGAATAACTAGAGTTCTCAGGATCTTCAACTGGAAACATTAACTGAGTTTACCTGAGGAAACAAGAACTCTGTGGTCAGCTACCAACAACTAGAGAGCAGTCCTGAGCTACCATCTACCTCATTGAAGATGCTCGGACTATCTTTTAATCAGACTTTTAATCAAACCTGTTCCCGATGTTGAGGGAGTCCAGAACCAGGGGCCACAGGTTAAGAATTAGGGGCAGGCCATTTAGAACTGAGATGAGGAAAAGCCTTTTTCACAGAGAGAGTTGTGAATTTGAGGAACTCTCTTCCTCAGAAGGCAGAGGAGGCCGATTCACTGGATGCATTCAAGAGAGAGTTAGATGGAGTTGTTAGGGCTAGTGGAATCAAGGGGTATGGGGAGAAGGCAGGAACAGGATACTGATTGGGGATGATCTGCCATGATCACATTGAATGGCAACGCTGGCTCGAAGGGCCGAATGGCCTACTCCTGCACCTATTGTCTATGCATCTATGTATTTAGTGGACTTTATCTAGTACTAAACGTTATCCTCCTTATTATGTATCTGCACACGGTGGATAGTTTGAGTGTAATTATGCATTATCTTTCCGTTGACTGGATAGCAGTCAACAAAAGCTTTTCACTGTACCACGTGACAATAAGCTAAACTAAATAAAACAGTCTCTCTTTCCAAAGATGGTGCTGTAAAGAATCAGGTTTAAAGATAGATATTTTTACTTTACATTATATTAAGGAGGATTGGTTTAGAACTCATCTACTGCCTCTGTCTCGCCCTTCTCTCTCTCATGTACCTGTTCTATGTTCTATGTACCAGTTACTGTATCTATGCTCTAGTTTATTTAGTTTAGTTTAGCGATACTGCACGGAAACAGGCCCTTCGGCCGCACCCACCGGCGATTCCAGGACACTAAAAACTTCCCTACACACACCAGTTGCAATTTACATTTATACCAAGCCAATTAACCTACAAACCCTCTAGGTCTTTGGAGCGTGGGAGAAAACCGAAGATCTCGGAGAAAACCCACGAGGTCACAGGGAGAACGTCCAAACACCATACAGACAGTACCGCTGTGCCACCATGCCACCCTACCCTTAGTCCTGATGCAGGGTCTCGACTGGAAACATCGACCATCCCTTTGCCTCCACAGATGCTGTTTGACCTGATAGGTTTTTCGAGCACTTTACCTTTTGCTCCAGTTCCCATCATCTGCAGTATATTGTGTCTCCACTGAGAGCTGCAAAGCGTGCTTAAGGTTGGTGAAACCTCTAAATAGAAATGCTGCATCAATACATCAGGACGAAACTCCCTTTTGGTTTTGCGGTCATAAGTTCTAGCAGCAGAATAAGGACATTCGGCCCATCAAGTCCACTCTGCCATTCTATCATAGCTGATCTATCTTTCCCTCTCTACCCTATTCTCCTGCCTTTGCCCCATAACCCCTGACACAATTAACTAACAAGAATCTGTCAATCTCAACCTTAAAAATATCCATTGACAGCTCTCACAGCCGTCTGTGGCAATGAATTCCACAGATTCACCACCCTCTGACTAAATAAAATGTTCTCAATCTCCTTCCTGCCGGTACATCCTTTTATTCTGATACTATGGCCTCTGGTCTTAGACTCTCCCACTAATGGAAACATTCTCCTCTCGTTCACATCCAGGTCAATTAGGTGTATAAGTGTCTCACTTCTAAAATTGGGTCAGAAGATGAGCAAGAGCAGGACTGTGGGACATGGGTAAGGGATCTATCCACAACAGTAGGGGAGAAACCATATTTACTTAAAAATGAAGACATCTAGAATGTCCTCGAGTGGAAAGCCTCATCTTGGTAGAAGATGTGGCAGAGATGAAGAAATTGAGAGTGAGGGATGGTGTCCTTGCATGAGGCAGGGTGGGAGGAGGTGTAGTTCTTCCTCCTACAACCATCAATCCGAAGAAGGGCCCTGACCTGAAGCATTGCCTAACATTCCCTCAGCAGAGGACAGATACATTGATATGCAGGGAATGAATGGATATCGATTATGTCTAGGCAGATAAGAGTTTGTCAATAGACAATAGGTGCAAGAGGAGGTCATTCGGCCCTTCGAGCCAGCATCGCCATTCACTGAAATCATGGCTGATCACCCAAATTCAGTACCCCATTCCTGCCTTCTCACCATATCCACTGACTCCGCTATCTTTAAGTGCTCCGTCTAACTCTCTCTTGAAAGCATCCAAATAATTGGCCTCCCTTGCCTTCTGAGGCAGAGAATTCCACAAATTCACAACTCTCTGGGTCAAAAAGTGTTTCCTCATCTCCGTTCTAAATAGCCTACTCCTTATTCTTAAACTGTGGCCATTGTTTCTCGACTCCCCCAACCTCAGGAACATGTTTCCTGCCTCTAGCGCGTCCAATCCCTTAATAATCCTATATGTTTCAATTAGATCCCCTCTCATCCTTCAAAATTCCAGAGTATACAAGCCCAGCTGCTCCATTCTATCAACATATGACAGTCCCACCATCCACGAGAATTAACCTCGTGAACCTACTCCCTCAATAGCATGAATGTCCTTCCTCAAATTTGGAGACCAAAACTGCACACAATACTCCAGATGTGGTCTCACTCGGGCCCTGTACAATTGCAGAAGGACCTCTTTGCTCCTATACTCAACTCCTCTTGTTATGAAGACCAACATGCCATTAGCTTTCTTCACTGCCTGCTGTATGTGCATGCTTACTTACAGTGGCTGATGAACAAGGACCCCCAGATCTCTTTGTACTTCCCCTTTTCCCAACTTGACACCATTCAGATAATAATCTGCATTGTTGTTTTTGCCACCAAAGTGGATGACCTCACATTTATCCACATTAAATTGCATCTGCAACTGCAACATGCTGAGTACAGAGATTGTCGGCCGAAGCGCCTGTATTGTATTGTTCAATGTTCTGTGTTCTATGCTGCCTGACTTGCTGAGTTACTCCAGCACTTTGTGTTTTGCTCACTTTTAAAATGCTCATGTATGTTTAATTCTTGATGAAATTGTTTCATCTAGTTTTGGCTGACCAACAATCGAATCTTTGAACTCTGTGTAAAATTAGATATTTCTTCCATCAAGCTTCTTTATCACTGCCGACCATATTACAATCTGAAGAAGGGTCCCAACCCGACTGTCATCTACCCATTTTCTCCAGAGATGCTGCCTGACCCACTCCAGTTCCTTGTGTCTCCACTTTACTGCTCCACCATGAAATCTCCTCAAGATGTGCCTACTTTGAAGCTCTCTCTCCAAGGAGAGCTCTGTGAGACCCTCTCTCCCTGCTCCCCCTCTGTGATCCCCGCTGCTCTCCAGTTTTATGTCCAAGTTCTGACCCGGACTCGCTACCACAGCCATGTGTGTTTCCTTAGCACTTGTCCACGCCACCATCTTGTGTCACGTGGCTTCCAGCTCTGTATCTAGTCTGTATGTGGTCACTTTGTGCCAAACCGGGATTTCAGGTACCCACACTCAATCCATACTCTGCATTCTACACTCTCTGCCTTGCACCGTTACCTGCAGACTGTCCCTCTGTCTCTCCTGCACCTCTGGGCCTTACTCACCCAGAGCAGACCTGGATGGCGGGTGTATGGAATGAGCTTCCAGAGGAGGTAATTGAGACAGGTACTATCGCAACGTTTAAGAAACATTTAGACAGGTACATGGATAGGACAGGTATAGAGGGATATGGGCTAAATGCAGGCAGGTGGGACTAGTGTAGAAGGGACATGTTGGTCAGTGTGGGCAAGTTGGGCAGAATGGCCCGTTCCCACACTGTAAGACTCTATGACTCTATGACCTGCAATGGACCTCAACTTGACTTTATTCTCCGCCAAATCCGCCCAGTCTGAAGAAGGGTCCCGACTTGAAACGTCACCTACCCCTGTGCTCCAGAAATGCTACCTGCATTGCTGAGTTACTCCAGCACTTTGTGTCTTTTTTGATAAACCAGCATCGGCAGTTCCTTGTTTCACCACATTACCGAGTTTATAATCATTGAAAGAAAACAAGAATGTCCACAGTTTGCAGCAGGGAAAGGCAATAAGGGCATTGCTATTCATTATCTTTATTTACATTGTTTATCCAATTCGTGCTGTTCCAGCTGCCGATATTCGAAGGTCAGACGATTTGTTTGTCTGCCGCTGGAGACGATGCGCACCACAGTGTTCTCACAGCTGATCTTCATTGGTGCTGCAGAGAAAGATTGGTCCTAAGTTCATCATTTCTAGGAGCAGAATTAGGCCATTTGGCCCATCAAGGCCTCCCCACCATTCAATCACGGCTGATCTATCTTTCCCTCTCAACCCCATTCTCCCGTCCTCTACCTATATTCCCATTGTTAAATGTAATTCAAAGAAAGGACGTTGAGCAGGCATGTCAAAGGAATGGAAGTGTGTACGTATTTGAAAGAATTGGACAGCAGACCAAACAATAAAAGGATGCAAATTGTTGAAGTCGCTCATCGGGTCAGGCAGTATCTCTGGAAAACATGGATAGGTGATGCTTATGGTCAATACTCAGAACGTCACCTGTCCATGTTCTCCAGAGATGCTGCCTGACCGGCTAAGAAATTCCAGCACTTTGTGTCCTTTTGCGTAAACAGAAGTTGGAAACATTAACTACAGTTCCAATAATCTAGCTCCGACAATCACATAGTGCTGAGGTGTTGCGTTAGTAATTCAAGGGTGGCATAGTGGCGCAACGTTCGAGTTGCTGCCTCTCAGCACCAGATACCCGGGTTCAATCCTGACTACGGATGCTGTCTGTACGGGGTTTGCACGTGGTCACAACCTGTCCAAGTCCTTTTGAAGACTCCATGCTTCCTCAAAGGACTCCACCGCCGTGTTAGCGCCCACCTACGATCACCCGTACACTAATTCTATTCTATACACTAGGGACAATTTACAGAACCCAATAAACCTACAAACCTGCAAGTCTTTGGAATGCGGAAGGAAACTGGAGCACCCGGAGAAAACCCATGGGGTCAATTTAGCGTGCAAAATTACATGGTATTGGTTAGTGTGCAAAATTGTACTGGGGGTAGGGCATGGACATGGATAGAGAACTGGTTGGCAGACAGGAACCAAAGAGTAGGGATTAACGTGTATTTTCCAGAATGGCAGGCAGTGACGAGTTGGGTGCCGCAAGGCTCAGTGTTGGGACCCTTGTTATTTATAGTATATACTAGACTAAGTGGGACCCATTGGGTCCCATGTTCACATGGGAGAGCTGGTCCCCCGATGCAATATTTCACCTCTCCACCAATTCCAATATTGGTGGCCAGTGGGGGGGCTTTCTGTAGCGCTGGTATGGGTTCTTGGGGTAGCAGCTCAGTCCCTCAAGCCTAATGTGCTGGCAGCTCATTCAGGGCTGGTGGGCAGGCAGTTGTCTCATGGCTATTCTTTGCAATTCAATTTCAAGCAGGGTGCAAGGCCACCAAATTTAAGTGCAGTTTCTTACCCACTTCGAGCACGGTGCAAGGCCACCAAATTCAAGTGCAGTTTCATACCACTTTCAGCAGGGTGCAAGGCCACCAAATTAAGTGAAGTTTCATACCACTTCAAGCCGGGTGCAAGGCCGTAAAATTCAAGTGCAGTTTCATTCCACTTCAAGCAGGGTGCAAGGCCACCATATTCAAATGCAGCTTCATACCATTTCACGTAGGGTGCAACGTCACCACATTCAAATGCAGTTTCATGCCATTTCATGCAGGTGCAAGGCCACCACATTCAAATGCAGTTTCATACCATTTCAAGCAGGGTGAAACTACCATAAAACCACACAAAACACCAAACACACAGTTCAGTAGACATTCAGTGTGTTCATTTGATTCACAGCTCAGACAGAGTTGTGACCGCTCCCTCCCCCATCATGCAGAGACTGAGCTACACCCACACTTCTGGGTTTTCTAACCCCTCCCCCTCCCACTAGAAAAGGTGTGGCCTTCATGGCGTGATTGACAGGAGAGAGATTCTCAACACTTTTTTAAACACAAATAACACTTTTATCTTTCATTAATGGGAGGAATCCTCTGTGCCTGCTGAGCGAAGGGGGACTGAGTAAGATGGCCAAAAATCATAGCCGTAAGTGATAGCGATTTATCTAAAATCAAGATACAGTGCAAACAGGAAGTTACCCAAAGCACCCAAACCACCATTTGCAGTAGTGCCTTTTAACTTCAACCCAAAGCACCCAAGTCACAATTTGCAGTAGTGCCTTTTAACTTCAACCCAAAGCACCCAAGCCACCTTTTGCAGTAGTGCCTTTTAAATTCCAACAAGACCTGGGTGTGCTTGTACATCAGTCACTGAAAGTAAGCATACAGGTACAGCAGGCAGGGAAGAAAGCAAATGGCATGTTGGCCTTCATAGCGAGAGGATTTTTTAGTATTGGAGCAAGGAGAGTCCTCACCCAGAGAGTTGTGAGAGTTTTCACCCAGAGAGTTGTGAATCTGTGGAATTCTCTGCCACAGAAGGCAGTGGAGACTAACTCACAGGATGTTTTCAAGAGAGAGTTAGATTTAGCTCTTAGGGCTAGCAGAATTAAGGGATATGGGGAAAAAGCAGGAATGGGGTACTAATTTTGGATGATCTGCCATGATTATATTGAATGGCGGTGCTTGCTCAAAGGGCCGAATGGCCTACTCGTTCATCTGTTTTCTCTGTTTCTATGTCACAGGGAGGAGGTGGAAACTCTGTCACTGAGTTACTCTAGTACTTTGTGTCTTCTTCCCTCTCCATCTATGAACTTTTAAAGCTTAGTTTAAAGATACAGCGGAGAGACAGGCCTTTCGGCCCATCGAGTCCACGCTGACCACCCCGCACTTTACCACTATCCTACACACACTGGGGACAATTTACAATTTTTTCAAGCCAATTAGCCTACAAACCTGCACATCTTTGGAGGGTGGGAGGAAACCGGAGCACCCAGAGAAAACCCATGCGGTCACAGGGAGCACGTAAAACTCCGTACACGCAGCACCAGTAGTCAGGATCGAACCAAGGCCACTGCGCCTGTAAGCTCTTCTGCTGCACCACCGTGCCACCCGTTTGATTTATCGAATTAACTTCTCTGACCTGATCCACTGAACGGATGGCAAATTTCCGACATTGGAAGCATCTTGCTGGGGTCCAATGTATTTCCTCCCAAAAGCTGCACAAAATCAGTTGCTCCACCACAGTTCTTAACGGGTATCTAAAAGGAAATGCACAGTGAAATCCATGAAGCTTCTCCATTTGCAATATTCCACAACAGATATCACAGAAAACAGAACAAAATAGTGCAACCAAGAGCCAAGCGCCCCAGAAGGCATTGGCAAGTCAGTCTGTTAAGTTTATTTGTCAAATACCCATACGAGATGTGCAGTGAAATGAAAAGTGGCAATGCCTGCGGAATGTGCAAAAAACTACAAAATAGAATAGAACAGAATCAGTAATTACATAGTGGTGAGAAGAAAAAAAAAACCCCAGCAATTTTAAAAAGACACAACACAAAAGTAGTTTTGGTACAGTAAGTTAGTCCCTGGTGAGATAATAGTTTACAGTCCTAATGGCCTCTGGGAAGAAACTCTCATCTTCTCTGTTTTCACAGCATAACAGTGGAGGCATTTGCCTGACCGTAGCAGCTGGAACAGTCCGTTGCTGGGGTGGAAGGGGTCCCCCATAATGTTGCTGGCTCTGGATAAGTCTGGCTTAATTTTCAGAAGGCCTTTTGATAATGAATGAATGAATGATAATCATAGAATCATAGAAAACAGGTGCAGGAGTAGGCCATTCGGCCCTTCGAGGCTGCACCGCCATTCAATATGATCATGGCTGATCATCCAACTCGGTATCCTGTACCTGCCTTCTCTCCATACCCCCTGATCCCTTTAGCCACAAGGGCCTCATCTAGCTCCCTCTTAAATATAGCCAATGAACTGGCCTCAACTACCTTCTGTGGCAGAGAATTCCACAGACTCACCACTCTCTGTGTGAAAAAAGATCTTCTCATCTCGGTCCTAAAACACTTCCCCCTTATCCTTAAACTGTGACCCCTTGTTCTGGAGTTCCCCAACATCGGGAATAATCTTCCTGCATCTAGCCTGCCCAACCCCTTAAGAATTTTGTAAGCCTCTATAAGATCCCCCCTCAATCTCCTAAATTCCAGCGAGTACAAGTCGAGTCTATCCAGTCTTTCTTCATATGGAAGTCCTGCCATCCCAGGAATCAGTCTGGTGAACCTTCTCTGTACTCCCTCTATGGCAAGAATGTCTTTCCTCAGATTAGGAGACCAAAACTGTACGCAATACTCCAGGTGTGGCCTCACCAAGACCCTGTACAACTGCAGTAGAACCTCCCTGTTCTTGTACTCAAATCCTTTTGCTATGAATGCCAACATACCATTCACTTTCTTCACAGCCTGCAGCATCTGCATGCCTGCTTTCAATGACTGGTGTACCATGACACCCAGGTCTCGTTGCATCTCCCCTTTTCCTAATCGGCCAACATTCATATAACCATATAACCATATAACAATTACAGCACGGAAACAGGCCATCTCGGCCCTTCAAGTCCGTGCCGAACAACTTTTTTCCCTTAGTCCCACCTGCCTGCACTCATACCATAACCCTCCATACCCTTCTCATCCATATGCCTATCCAATTTATTTTTAAATGATACCAACGAACCTGCCGCCACCACTTCCACTGGAAACTCATTCCACACCGCTACCACTCTCTGAGTAAAGAAGTTCCCCCTCATGTTACCCCTAAACCTCTGTCCCTTAATTCTAAAGTCATGTCCTCTTGTTTGAATCTTCCCTATTCTCAAAGGGAAAAGCTTGTCCACATTAACTCTGTCTATCCCTCTCATCATTTTAAAGACCTCTATCAAGTCACCCCTTAACCTTCTGCGCTCCAGAGAATAAAGACCTAACTTATTCAACCTATCTCTGTAACTTAGCTGTTGAAACCCAGGCAACATTCTAGGAAATCTCCTCTGTACCCTCTCTATTTTGTTGACATCCTTCCTATAATTGGGCGACCAAAATTGTACACCATACTCCAGATTTGGTCTCACCAACATCTTGTACAATTTTAACATTATATCCCAGCTTCTATACTCAATGCTCTGATTTATAAAGGCTAGCATACCAAAAGCTTTCTTTACCGCCCTATCTATATGAGATTCTACCTTCAAGGAACTATGCACGGTTATTCCCAGATCCCTCTGTTCAACTGTATTCTTCAATTCCCTACCGTTTACCATGTACGTCCTATTTTGATTTGTCCTGCCAAGGTGTAGCACCTCACATTTATCAGCATTAAACTCCATCTGCCATCTTTCAGCCCATTTTTCCAACTGGCCTAAATCACTCTGTAGACTTTGGAAATCCTCTTTATTATCCACAACACCCCCTATCTTGGTATCATCTGCATACTTACTAATCCAATTTACCACCCCTTCATCCAGATCATTGATGTACATGACAAACAACAAAGGACCCAACACAGATCCCTGAGGCACCCCACTAGTCACCTGCCTCCAACCCGACAAACAGCCATCCACCATTACCCTCTGGCTTCTCCCATTCAGCCACTGTTGAATCCATCTTGCTATTCCTGCATTTATACCCAACAGTTGAACCTTCTTAACCAACCTTCCATGAGGAACCTTGTCAAAGGCCTTACTGAAGTCCATATAGACAACATCTACTGCTTTACCCTCGTCAATTTCCCTAGTAACCTCTTCAAAAAATTCAAGAAGATTAGTCAAACATGACCTTCCAGGCATAAATCCATGTTGACTGTTCCTAATTAGACCCTCTTTATCCAGATACTTATATATATTATCTCTAAGTATCTTTTCCATTAATTTGCCCACCACTGAAGTCAAACTAACCGGTCTATAATTGCTAGGTTTACTTTTAGAACCCTTTTTAAACAACGGAACAACATGCGCAGTACGCCAATCCTCGGGGACTATTCCAGTTTCTAATGACATTTGAAATATTTCTGTCATAGCCCCGGCTATTTCTACACTAACTTCCCTCAATGTCCTAGGGAATATCCTGTCAGGACCTGGAGACTTATCCACTTTTATATTTTTCAAAAGTGCCAGTACTTCTTTTACTTTGAAACTCATAGTATCCATAGCTACTCTACTAGTTTCCCTTACCTCACATAATTAAATATCCTTCTCCTTGGTGAATACCGAAGAAAAGAAATTGTTCAATATCTCCCCCATCTCTTTTGGCTCTGCAGATAGCTGTCCACTCGGTCTCTCCAATGGACCAATTTTATCCCTTGTTATCCTTTTGCTATTAACATAGCTGTAGAAACCCTTTGGATTTACTTTCACCTTACTTGCCAAAGCAACCTCATATCTTCTTTTAGCTTTTCTAATTTCTTTCTTTAGATTCTTTTTACATTCCTTATACTCCTCAAGCACATCATTTACTTCATGCTGCCTATAATTATTGTAGATCTCCCTCTTTTTCCGAACAAGATGTCCAATTTCCCTTGAAAACCAGGGCTCTTTCCAATTTTTACTGGTTCCTTTCAACCGAACAGGAACATAAAGATTTTGTACTCTTAAAATTTCCCCTTTAAATGTCCTCCATTTCTCCTCTACATCTTTCCCATAAAACAAAATGTCCCAGTTCACTCCTTTTAAATCATCTCGCATCTCGTTAAAGTTAGCCTTTCTCCAATCAAAAATCTCAACCCTAGGCCCAGTTCTGTCCTTCTCCATAATTATATTGAAACTAATGGTATTGTGATCACTGGACCCGAAGTGCTCCCCTACGCATACCTCCACCACCTGTCCCGTCTCATTTCCTAACAGGAGGTCCAGCACTGCCCCTCCTCTAGTAGGCACCTCTATGTATTGCTGCAAAAAACTATCCTGCACACATTTTACAAACTCCAAACCATCCAGCCCATTTACAGAATGTGTTTCCCAGTCTATGTGTGGAAAGTTGAAATCTCCCACAATCACTACCTTGTGCTTACTACTAATATCTGCTATCTCTTTACATATTTGCTCTTCCAATTCTCGTTCCCCATTTGGCGGTCTATAATATACCCCTATAAGTGTTGCTACACCTTTCCCACTTCTAAATTCCACCCAAATAGCCTCCCTAGATGAGCCCTCCAATCTATCCTGCCAAAGCACTGCTGTAATATCTTCCCTGACTAGCAATGCAACACCTCCACCTCTTGCCCCTCCAATTCTATCACACCTGAAGCAACGAAATCCTGGAATATTTAGTTTCCAATCACAGCCCTCCTGCAACCATGTTTCACTGATCGCCACAACATCATACTTCCAGGTGTCTATCCAGACTCTAAGCTCATCCACCTTTCTTAGAATGCTCCTAGCATTAAAATATGCACATTTAAGAAACCCCCCATCTCTTATTCTCTGTTTATTTCCTTTTTTTTCTTTCTCCTCTTGTGTCCGAGTGCTTCCCTTTTCTGCTTCCTGCCTCCCATTCTGTCTACTAGCTTTTGCTATTTGCATCCCTCGCCCCAACCATTCTAGTTTAAAGTCTCCCCAGTGGCCTTTGCAAATTTCCCCGCCAGGATATTGGTCCCCCTCGGGTTCAAGTGCAACCCATCCTTTCTGTACAAAAAGGTCCTTTTCGGTCCTTTTCCTCAACTCTCCTCCCAAGTCCTTAAATCCTCCCTTCAGGACCTCTTCTCTTTTTTTACCTATGTCATTGGTACCTATATGTACCACGACCTCAGGCTCCTCTCCCTCTGATTTGAGGATATCTTGGACACGTTTAGACATATCCAAGACCTTGGCACCAGGGAGGCAGACCACCATCCTGGTCTCCCGACTGCGTCCACAGAATCGCCTATCCGACCCCCTAACAATAGAGTCCCCAATTACTAATTCAGATAATAATCTACCCTCCTGTTTTTGCCGCCAAAGTGGATAACCTCACATTTATCCACATTATACTGCATCTGCCATGCATTTGCCCACTCACCCAACCTACCTTGCAGCCTCCTAGCACCCTCCTCACAGCTAACACTGCCCCCCAGCTTCGTGTCATCCACAAACTTGGAGATGTTGCATTTAATTCCCTCATCCAGATTATTAATATATATTGTAAATAGCTGGGGTCCCAGCACTGAGCCTTGCGGTACCCCACTAGTCACTGCCTGTCATTCTGAAAATGACCCGTTTACTCCTACCCTTTGTGATAATTTATTGTCACATGTGACATGTCACAGTGAGATTCTTTGTCTTGCACATGCAAGGTATGCAAAGAGTCGCCACATTAAGGCGCGACAAAGTTGTAAAGTATTTAATTTAGGTGCCACACATGAGGCTACTAAACAAGATAGGTGACCATGGTATTAAAGGGAAGCTAAAAGCGAAGGCAGAAGATTGGCTAACTAGCAGAAGGCAAACAGTGGGAATAAAGGTGGCCATTTCTGCTTGGTGACCGGTGACTAATGGTGCTCCGCAGTGGTCGGTGTTGGGTCTGCTACTTTTCACGTTATATGTTAATGATCTGGATGATGGAATTGAAGACTTTGAGGCCATGTTTTGCATGATATGAAGATAGGTGGAGGGGTTGGAGTGTTGAGGAAACATGGAGTCTTCAGAAGGACTTGGACAAGTTGGGAGAATGGGCAGAGAAGTGGTAAATGTAAGGCTAAAGTGCTGAGCGTAGCAAAGTGTACGGTCATGCACTTTAGTAGGAGGAATAAAGGCAAAGACTACTTTCTAAATGGGGAGAAGATTTGGAAATTGGAGATGCAAGGCGACTTGGGAACGCTGGTGAGGAATTCCCAAAAGGTTAATTTGCAGATTGAGGCCATGGTAAGGAAAGCAAATGCAATGCTAACATCCATTTCCAGGGGACTAGAATATAAAAGCAAGGATGGAATGCTGAGGCTTTATAAGGCACTGGTGAGGCCACATTTAGAATATTGTAGTAAGCAGTTTTGGGCTCCTTATCTGAGGAAGAATTTGCTGGTATTGAAGAGGATTCAGAAGAAGATTACGAGAATGATCACAGGGATGATTGGTTAATATAAGGAGCATTTCATGGCTCTGGTCCTGCACTTACTGGATAAGAGGGGAACCTACCTGATAATGAAAGGCTTGAATAGAGTGGATATGGAAGAGTCTGGAATCAGAGGGCACAACCTCAGAATAAAAGAACGTATCTTTAGAATGGAGGAGGGGTAATTTCTTTAGCCAAAGAAGGTGGATGTGGAATTCATTGCTACAGAAGCTGTGGAGGCCAAGTCAATGGGTATTTTTAAAGCAGAATTGATATGTTCTTTATTTGTAAGGTGTCAAAAATTATGGGGAGATGGCAGCAGAATGGGGTTGAGAGGGAAAAATAGATCAGCCATGATTGAATGGCTCTATAATCAAGTTTGCTGACGACACTGTGATGGTGGGTCTGATCTCAGATAACAATGAGAAGGCCTACCGGGAGGAGGTGGCTGATCTGGCACTCTGGTGTCAGGACAACAGCCTCCTCTTGAATATCAAAAAAACACAGGAGCTGATCGTGAAGTTTAGGACGGCACATCATCCGAGGACGTACACACCATTGAAGATAAATGGGGATACTGTGGATAGGGTGAGCTGTTTTAAATACCTGGCAGTCCACACCTCTGAGGATATGACATGGACATCACACGCTGCAGCACTCGTGAGTGAGGCAAGGCAGCGCCTTTACCACCTCAGGCAATTGAGGAAATTCAGAGTGTCTCTGAGGATCCTCCAGTGCTTCTACTCAGCGGCTGTGGAAAGCGTCTTGTCCGGAAACATCACAATCTGGTTTGGGAACTGCTCTGCCCAGGACAAGAAGGCTCTGCAGAGAGTAGTGCGTTCGGCCGAGCGCACTATGGGAACTACACTTGCCCCTCCTCAGGAATTATACATCAAAAGGTGCAACTCCAGAGCCAACAAGATCATGGGAGACCCCTTCCACCCAGCAACGGACTGTTCCAGCTGCTATGGTCAGGTAAACGCCTCCATTGCCATGCTGTGAGAACGGAGAGGATGAGAGGAGTTTCTTCCCAGAGGCCATTAGGACTGTAAACTCCTATCTCACCAGGGACTAACTGTACTGGACCACTTTACTGTTGTGTGGTGTCTTTGCAAATTTGCTGTTTTTTCCCTTTTTTTTCCTCCCGCAAATATGTAACGTGAATATGTGTTTCTGTTCCATTCTGTTTGTAGTTTGTTTGTTTTTCTGCACAGTCCGCGAGCATTGTCACTTTTCATTTCACTGCACATCTCGTATGTGTATGTGACGAATAAACTTGACTTGACTTGAATAGACTCGATGGGCTGAATGGCCTAATTTTACTCCCTTATGGTCTTATAACTGATACTATGAAGTCTAACTGAAGTATGTTGGCTAATACTTACATCTTGTTGGTTCAAGAAACATGTTAGCTTCTTCAGGTGAGGCTGTCGTGAATTATGCAAGTCAAGCTTCACATTAAAGCCCACAGGATATAACTCGGAACAAGATCCAAATGTCAAATCTGTCAGAAGATTTGCGACATTTCTGCAGGGGGTTCATGTTCAATTTTCTGAACATTGATGCGTGACCCTCCTCGGGGAACAGGAAGAGAATCCTCACATCTCCATCCTCTGCCTCACAAGTGCTATCACTGTTCTTCCAGTCATGCGACACGGCTTAAACAAATGTGAAACTGCTTTTGGCTTAGCAGCGTCACGAACTGTGAAGTGTGATTCAGACTTCAACTCGGTGGCGGCACAGCGGTAGATTGGCGGCCTCCACAGCCCCAGAGACCCCGGTTCCATCCTGACTACGGGACTGTGAAACCCTTCTTTAGACTGTTTTATAACCTGTTGGCCTGGCAGAGCCTCTGCCCAGAGAGCTGGGTGCAATCCTGACCTTGGGTGCTGTCTGCATGGAATCTGCACGTTCTATCTGTGACCACGTAGGTTTCTTCCGGGTGCTCCTTTTTCCTCCCCCTTCCCAAAGACAGGCAACATTGTAAGTTAATTGCCCTGTGTAAAATTGTACTTAATGTGTAGGGAGTGGAGACGAAAATACAATAACATAAAACTTGTGTGTACGGGTGATCGATAGTCGGCGTGGACTCGGTGGGCCCTAGGGCCTGTTTCCATGTGGTATCTCTAAACTAAACTAAACTAAACTCGACTAAACCCAGGAATGATTAGCTTAACCTATGATGAGCATTTGTTGGCACTGGGCCTGTACTCGCTGGAGTTTAGAAGAATAAGTGGGGACCACATTGAAACATACAGAATAGGGAAAGGCTTGGATAGAGTGGATGTGGAGAGGATGTTTCCACTAATGGGAGAGGCCATAGCCTCGGAATTAAAGGACTTTTTTTGGCAAGGAGATGAGGAGAAAATTCTTTAGTACAGGTGTCAGAGGTTATTGGGAGAAGGCAGGCGAATGGGTTAGGAGGGAGAGATAGGTCGGCCATGATTGAATGGTCGAGTAGACTTGATGGGCCGAATGGCCTCATTCCGCTCCTATCACTTATGACGTTATGACTAAACCCCTCTTTAATTTTTTTCATGTATTTGCTCTAATCGTTAAAATACATTGAGGGGCAGGATTCATCTGATGTTGAAGAATCCAGCAGTGTCTTTATTAATTAAAAAAAAAAAATCTATATGCTAATTTCTCATATGTTAAGTAAAATGACATTTCAACCGAACTGGCGGTGCTTTGTGAATAATATTTACCGTCACATCATTGGTGTGTCCCAGAGTCACATTTGAGATTGTGATCTCCGTTGGGTAAACCATGGAAATGCTGCAGTTACTCTGCCGATGAGGAATGACCATCGTGAAGCTTCCTTCAGGATTGTTGAAAATCATGTTGCAAGCTTTGAAGATAAACCAACAAGAGCCAGAATAACATTATTGCTTCGGTTTGATGAAAGGATACAAAAATTCTCATAATATATTTCGTCAGCTTTACATTCAAAATTGATAAATGGAAGTATAATGATTTAAAGGCATCGCACGTTAAACTGTAAAAGATGTTTTAACTCAAACAGATGGTACATAACTGAAAGACTATATTTTACTTCTAAACCACATGGTTAATTTACGTACAGGCATTATTTTTTATAGCAATAAGACTTCGCCTTCAGGTGGCATTATGTAGATTTAAGCATTAGTCATTCGCAGATCAGAGATCATTATGGGCTTGAAAATAATCCTGGCTGTTTTTCAAATTCCGGCTTAATGCAGCACTGGAAGCACGCAGTCAAAGCAAGAGCCTCGACAATTAGCAGGTTGTGGGATTCATCTGTACATTAATGGTGAATTGTCACTGGCCCAGGATTTCATTTCGGAGTCACGTGAGTGACTTCGTGAAGAGCCCGCCGGCGCGCATGCTCGACATATCGTCGTACCGCGTTGCTGCGACGGCTGGCGGTGGAGCGCGCTCCTCGCCAGCCCTTCAGAAGGGGCCACGGAGGTAAGTATTCTACCTTTAGTTGGTGGTCCTTGTTGTTGGTTTTGTCTTGCAGCAAGGACATGGATGGGAGTTCCAAGGGCCGGAGGACGTCAGGACGAGTTCGCCGGTCAACAGTTCCGGGGCCTTTACCATCGGCAGTACCTGCATCGCAGGCCGGGACTCAGGCGGAGATGTGGGTAAGCCCTGTGTTTACAGGTCCAGATCCGCCAGCACACCACAGCTCGGAGGAGTTCGACGAGGAGGAGTGTGGTGTGCCGCCAGAGCAGGGGGACCCTGCCATGGCAGTCAGGTCGTCAGCGGGCTCGCTGGCGACCTCGAGCTGGGTGCGTGCGGCTGCACGGCCTGTTCCACTCCGAGAAGGGGAAGGGCAGGAGCCCAGAAGCCTAACCCTACCAGGGCTAAGGCATTGCCTGACACGGAGGAGCGGTCAGGTTCCAGGGAAAGACCCGGGGCGGCTGTGAGGTCCAGCCGGCACGCCCCGACTCTCGACGCCGGGACGGGTCGGTCGAGTCGGGTCTCGTCACGGTCGCCGAGCCCCCCATGGATGGGTGGGCGAGACCATGCGTCGGCAACGTCCACGATGTGGGCAGCCGGCAAGACTGCGCGGGCCCCAGGCAGCCATGCTTCGGCTGGTGCCGACACCTCGCCGCAAGTGCCCTTAGTGGCAGCGGCTTCAGCTCCCGCTAAACGGAGGCGGTTGAACACGCCCGCGCAGGAATCGCGCAGTTCGCCTCGGCGGCTGTTAGCGACAACTACCGGCACCGGCAGGGCCTCGACGAGGTGCGGGCCGATGACAGGAGCCCGGTTTTCTTTTCAGAGCCGGAGGACTCCGACCACCTGAGTGTTCAGGGTGAAGGGCGTATTGACCGTATGGAGCGGCTGCTGGAGCTCCTGCTTCAACGTCAACAACAGCAGGGCAGCAACAGGCACAGGGCGTCTTCACAAACATCTACTATCAGCCTGGAGCAGCAGGAAGAAGTCCTCATCCAGGCAATGAGCCGTCACAAGGCTCCATCCAATTGCAACTCCCTCAACGTGCCTGTGGTCAATACGCCGATATGGGGCAACATCAGTGCGGCTATCCGTCAACAGGAGGTAAAACTGCAGCGGATCCTGAAGCTCCTCACGGCCGGTATTACCGCCTTTGTGCGGTCGGTGGACGGGGACGAATTGAATTTGGACCAGGGAGATGCCCTGGCCCTCCTGTGCGCGACCCAGCACGAAATTAACGGGTTTCGCAAAACCAGCATCCGCCCAGCGCTCAATCCAAAGTTTGCAGGAGTGTGCAAACCACCGCCGCCGCCCCCGCCCCGTCAGCTCTTTGGGAAGGACCTCTCGAAGAGAGTCAAAGAGCTTGACGAGCAAGCCAAAACGGTGGGGATCATGCGCCCTCAGAGTGCCCCCACACCGTCAGGCTCAAAGTCTCCATACATTCGATCACGAGGGTCTGCCAGTACCTCGACGAGGACCCACCCTCAAGCTCCACAACGACAGCAACATCAGACCCAGCACCAGGGGTCTTTTTTAGGACAGGGTCGGCAGAGACCCTGGTGGAAAGCGAAGACGCAGCGCCCTCAAGCCAACCCAGCACCTCCACGTCCACACACGCGTGTCAAGGACCGCCGGTAACCACGGAGGTGAGGGGGTCTGGTTCTCTCTTTTCTCTCTGTTTAACTTCACATGTTGGTGGTCACCTTCGGTGGTTTTTTGGGTGCATGAGGTAATTTCACTGGTGACGAGTATGTGTTGCAGAATATTCAGGGGCATAAAATTGAGTTTATTAATGGCGACATTCCTCCATCCCAGCACATGCCCGCTCGAACATTTAAAATTATCTGCTGCAGAACAGGCAGCCGGCTATAAGGAATTGTTAAGTCTTGAGCAAAGGAGTGATTAAGAGAGTGGTGCATGAGCCAGTTGAATTTGTTTCGAACATATTCACCAGACCTAAGAAGGATGGAAGTTGTCGTGTCATTATTGATCTAACCCGTTTGAATACTTTTGTAACATATTCTCATTTTAAAATGGATACGATGAAACAACCAAATCATTGATTTCTCATGGTTGTTTTATGGCATGCATCGGTTTAAAAGACGCATATTATTCCGTATCCGTCCAGAAATGTGACAGAAGGTTTTAAAAATTCATCTGGATGGGGCAACTCTGGCAGTACAAGGCTTTGCCTAATGCGCTCACCACAGCCCTAGATTGTTCACTAAATTAGTGAAGCCAATTATGGCTTATTTGAGACAACGACACCATATAGTATGGCCTATTTAGATGATGTCTTAATTGTGGGCCACACCCTGGAATTGGCTGAACAGGGTGTTGCAGCTGCTGTCAATATATTTCAACAATTGGGGTTTATTGTCCATCCAGAGAAATCAAAGTTCTACCCTGCCCAGGTGATTAATTACCTAGGGTTCACGGTGAACTCTATAAGCATGAGGGTTACCATTCCAATTAACAAGATTGAGGAGGTTACCCAGGTGTGTCAAGATTTAATCCGCACCAATATACCATCGATTCGGCACTTAGCTACAATAATTGGGAAGCTGGTAGCTTTGTTTTCGGCAGCGCGATATGGACCTTTGCATTATCAGAATTTGCAAAGAGCTAAAATTGCTGCGTTAAAACAGAACGCTGGTTATTATGATCGGTCCATGCAGCTGCCGCCCGAAGCGATAAATGAGTTGCAATGGTGGGTGTGTCACATTAGCAACTCATTCAAGCCTATTAGGGAGGCTAATCCGGTGGTATATTTGCAAACTGATGCAAGCTCCAATGGTTGGGGATCCACGAATAATTGCTCTAGTTGTGGTGGCAGATGGGACACCCTTGAATCAACGATGTTGTTAACTCAAGGGATTAACTATTTGGAGTTGCTGGCAGCATTCCACGGACTTCGTGCGTATTGTTCTAAGCTTGTTGGAGCACATGTCCGTCTCCAAATAGACAACACCACAGCAGTAGCATATTTAAACCATATGGGTGGTACCAGGCCTGTTTCGTGTGACAAATTGGCAAACTCAATTTGGCTCTGGTGTGTTCAAAGAGACATTTGGATTTCAGCTACCTATTTGCCAGGTGAGCTTAATACTGTGGCGGACACCAGGTCACGCAAATTTAATGACAACATTGAATGGATGTTGCATCCTGAGATCTTTTCTAAAGTCACAGCCAAATTTGGTAAACCGGACATTGACCTCTTTGCGTCACGGTGGAACCATCAGGTACCAACCTACGTTTCATGGGAACCAGATCCTGGGGCAATAGCGCTAGATGCATTCTCGCTGGACTGGGGGAAGTGGTTTCTATGCCTTCCCCCCATTTTGCCTCATCAGTCGGGTATTGGGAAAGATTCAGGCAGATGCTGCCAAGGGCATCCTTATTATACCCGACTGGCCCACACAGCCTTGGTATCCGGTGGTCTTTGACATGCTCAACGAACCTTGGGTCCTTTTGAAGGGTTGCCCACAATTGGTTACTCACCCTGTCTCAGGGGAGCCGCATCCCTGCCATGGCTATTTAAATTTGTTGGCTTGCAGGTTCTGAACAGGCCGTTAGTCCAATACGGCCTCTCGGCTCGGACCATGGATACCACCGGGGCGTCGTATCGAGAGTCTACAAGGCGAAGATACCGCTCGCATATTAAGAAGTGGGAAGCCTACTGCAGCCGCTCTCGCATCACGTACGATGACGTGACAACAACCGACGTCCTGGAATTCCTCGCGGGGTTGCACCATGATGAACACTTAAGTTACAGTGCCATCAACAGCGCCAGAAGTGCGCTATCATTCTACCTCAGTTTGGAGGTAGGATCCAACAGGCTAGTGTCCAGACTCATGCGGGGTATATTCAATATGAATCCGCCTACACCACGCTATAATATCACCTGGGATGTCAGGGACGTATTAACCCTGCTCAGGACGTGGTCACCCATGGAAGGGCTCCAACTGGACCAACGCACCATGAAGCTGGTGATGTTACTAGCGCTGACTTCAGCTCAGAGGGTACAGACACTACACAAACTTCGTGTCGACAGAATGACGTCTACCCCCACAGAAGTAGTATTTTTCATTGACGAGCTACTAAAGCAGCATAGACCTGGGTGCACAGGGCTGCAGCTGAAGTTCCCGGCATACCCCGCAGATGCTAGGCTATGTGTAGCCTCACATATCCGCCACTATGTCAAGGTGACGGCACGCATCAGAGGAATGGAGCGATACCTGCTTGTCACTCATAAGAGACCTCATCATCGAGTGACAGTCCAGACGATATCCATGTGGCTTCCAGTCGTTTTGGGTAAGGCAGGTATCGACACTAATGTGTTCAAGTCTCTTTCCAACAGGGCTGCATCGACGTCAACGGCGAGGGTCATGGAGGTGCCCATGGACAAAATTCTCGCCACAGCAGGATGGGCTAATGAAGCTGTGTTCCAGCGTTTTTATAACAAGCCTGTTGCTGCTCCTCTACAGTTTACAGAAGCCGTGCTGAATGCAGGTCACGAACGTGGAGATGTCCCCGCATGAGGGGTTTTGATTTGTTATTAATAACTCTGCTCTTGTTTTGCAGTATGAACTATTGAGCAAGTTTGTTCCTCCCATCCATCCCTGGTAGTGGTGTGTCAGCATGGACGTGGTCCAGGGCGTGTAATCACAGAAGCTTTGAAGTCTTCACGAAGTCACTCACGTGACTCCGAAATGAAATAGTAAGATTGAACGAGAACTTACCAGTTCGAAGGTTGATCTTTATTTTATGAGGAGTCGAAGTGAGGGATTTCGTGCCCTCCTCGCCCAACCCTCAATCACCTTCATCTGGTAATCTTAGTCACTTCAATCTTACTATGCGAAGTCATTTCTTTGTTGGTTTCTGTGATTCCACGCCGCTACTTTGAAGTATGTCGAGCATGCGCTCCGGCGGGCTCTTCACGAAATCCCTCACTTCGACTCCTCATAAAATAAAGATCAACCTTCGAACTGGTAAGTTCTCGTTCAATCTTACTATTCCTCATCAGTTCAGTCAACGGGAGGCATCAGTTTTGATCCACCTGCTTTGTTCTGGTGAACTAATTCCCAAAATGTATCCGTGTGCAAAGCCATGTTTACTACCAGAATCTAATGTCCCACCCCGGTCATTCCTTCTTCTCCCTGCTCCTATTCTGAGCAAGATACAAAAGATTGAAAGCGTGCACCCACCAATCAGGAACAGCCTCTTTCCCTCTGTTGCACACAAAATGCCGGAGTAACCCAGCGACACAGGCAGCATCTCTGGAGAGAAGGAATGGCTGACGTTTTGGGTCGAGACCCTTCTTCAAACTGCCCGACTTGATCCAAAACCTGACCCATTCCTTCTCTCCAGAGATGCCGCCTCTACCGCTGAGTTACTCCAGCTTTTTATGTCTATCTTCGGTTTAAACCAGCATCTGCAGTTCCTTCCTGCACACCACTCTTTCCCTCTGCTATCAGGCTGAGAATTCTGCATCTTCCCCTTTGCTCTATCTATTGTACTTGAGTTTGACCTGATTGTACGAATATATGGTATATCTGATCTGTATTGATAGCATGCAAAACAAAGCTTTTCACAATACTTTGGTACAGATGATATTAATAAACCTAGACGTATTGATTTAGAATTATCGATCAGGATGTTAAGGCTCTGTAATGGAGCTGCCTTCACTGAAGTTTGGAGTAGTTAATAGGATGTCTCAGAACTGGACCCTAATAATATGGCAATGCCTGGACAAGTTGCCCCATTGATATATTGTTGTGTTTAAGAAGGAACTGCAGATGCTGGAAAATCGAAGGTAGACAAAAGCGCTGGAGAAACTCAGCGGGTGCAGCAGCATCTATGGAGCGAAGGAAATAGGCAACATCTCGGGCCGAAACCCTTCTTCAGACTGATGTATTATTGTTTACTGATATATTATTGTACTTGGTGCCTGTTCTATACCCCAAAAATGGGGACCACATTTCTACATTCTTCTCTCCAGTCTGTATTTGAATTATAATTATTTACATATTTTTAAATGGAAGAATGCTTTTGCAATGGGTTTTTTTAATATCACACAACATCCCAAAATGCTAATGCACTCACTTGACATTTTTAGATGAAGATAAATTTTACAAAATAGATGAGGAGAGATGTCTTTAGTCAGAGGGTGGTGAATCTGTGGAATTCTTTGCCACAGAAAGCTGTGGAGGCCAAGTCAGTGGATATTTTTAAGGCAGAGAAAGATAGATTCTTGATTAGTACGGGTGTCAGAGGTTATTGGGAGAAGGCATGAGAATGAGAGATAGATCAGCTGTGATTGAATGGCGGAGTAAACTTGATGGGCCGAATGACCTAATTCTACTCCTAACACATATGACCTTATGAGAATTTTGTCACTGTTGCAAGATAGCAGACACAGGCTGTTAAATCACACATAGAACCACAGAATGGCGACAACAAAGAATGAATTCCTATGACCAGATGAGCGACTACTGGGTCCATGTGACAGCGATCCACTCAAATGAGCAGGTTTCAAGAAGGACAGCACCCCTTACAATGCAGCACCTCCCTCAGTCCTGCACCACTATTCCAGCCTAGATTATGACCCACCATTCTGTTCAAACATTCTGACGGATAACTCAGCGAGACTGAGTAAATATTACAACCGGGACAACAACTAACGTGGAAAAACCAAGATTTGCTAAAATGCAAACATTATAAAGATATGTTACGGTTCATTTGAACATTTTCAGAATTTTCTTTAAGCATTCAAACTTTCGTATCTTTGCTGCAAAATATTATATCGCATGTTTGTAGAAACTTTGATTAATTGCATATCGGTGATCTGATTTCATAATTGAATCTGCATAATCGCCATGCATTATCAGAATCTAATGGATTTGGAATGATCAAACATTACAAGCGGGGATATTTTTAAAGCTCCAATGGTTGTCTGCACAAGTGATATTAATCAAATAATGCCTTTCAGTTGATTTATGGCATATGACTAGAATCTCGCTGCTACAATTTGTCATAGTGATGTGTCATATTTATTCAATGAAACAAAGCCATCTCTCATTTTTACATGTTTGTCTTTTTATGCGTGAAATATTCACAAAAAAAATATTATTTCTTCCCTCAAACATTTTGGGCCGCACAGTGGCGCACGGATAGAGCTGACGAACGGCGCCAGAGACCTGAGTTCAATCCTGCTGTCAGTACGGAGTTTGCATGCTCTCCCTGTGACTGTGTGGGTTTCCTTCGGGTGCTCTAGTTTTCGCCCACACTCCAACGGTGTACAGGTTTGTAGGTTAATTATCCCAAGTGTGTGCGATAGTGCCAGTGTATGGGATGATCGCTGGTTGGCACGGACTCGGTGGACCGAAGGCCCCTGTTTCCCCGCTGTATCTCTCAAGTCTGAAGTCCAACACATTTTCACACATTATAGTGTTACAAATGCAAGTTAGGTTTTGTGATCGGTAGTGCGCACTGTGATGTGGGCCATGGGTAATCCTGGAGTACAGAACTGGAGATGGCTGCTGTCTTTATATCTGGCAATAGACTTCTCTCAAGAGTCATTGACAGGTCCTATCTGAGATTTAAGTGTGTGTGTAAGGCAGGAATCGACCATGGTATTCAACTTCTTAAACCTCTATTGTCTAGTAATTGGAGGCCAACTTTTATTGGCCTTAAGGCCAATGAGCAGCTTCCTGAGCCATTTCAGAATACAGTGATTGAACTGTACGTTTAGACTTTATATTTTAGAGATACTGCACGGAAACCAGCCCTTCAACCGGCCGAGTCTGCGACAGCCAGCGATCACACGACGCACTGCGGAAAACTCACATTTTTTTTTACTTAAGCCAATTAACCTACAAACCTGTACATCACAGTGAGAATGTAAAAACTCTATAAGGACTGCACCTGTAGTCAGGATTGAACCTGTGTCTCTGGCGCAGTAAGGCAGCAACTCTACTGCTGTGCCACTGTGCTGTATTTGCAAAGTTGCTGTATTTGAGAATCTTATATAGACCAGGGACAAGAAGGGTGCATGATTAACATATTACTCCATAACACCATAAGACATAGGAGCAGAATTAGGCCATTCGGCCCATCAAGCCTGCTCCAACATTCGATCATGGCTGGTCTATTTTTCCCTCTCAACCCCATTCTCCTGCCTTCTCCCCATAACCTTTTCATGCCCTTACAAATCAAGAACCTATCGATCTCTGCTTTAAAATATCCTCCAGACAAGTCACCCAGCATTCCAATTGTCGTGTTGTAAAAAGTCAGATGAGCTAAAGATGGAATTTACCTTTGAATAAATTGAAAGGTACAGCATGAAAACAGGCCATTAGGCCCATCAAGCCCAGGCTGACCATCAATCACCCAAACACATTGTTCTATGTCATCCAACTTTTGATTCCACACAAGAGGCAATTTACAGAGGCCAAACAACCTACAAACCTGCACTTCTTTAGGATGTGGGAGGAAACCAGAGCACTCAGAGGAAACCCACCCAGTCACAGGGAGAACGTGCAAACTCTACACAGACAGCACCCAAGATCAGGGTCAAACTCGGGTCTCTGATGCTGTGAGGCAGCGGCTCCACCAGCGACACCACCGTGTCATCCGAAAACTGAATTGACCAAGGTATTCAACCTCTTAAACTTTTATTGTCTAGTCATTGGAGACCAGTCATTGGTAATAACATTTAACTCCTCCTTTCCCACTCTTCCCCCCACCACACACATGCACAGTTGCTGTTAAACAGTATTTAGATCTAAGATTGCATGGTACAGGCAGTCATTAAGGTGGTTTACAGCTGAGAAGAGCAGCTCAGCTTATCATGAGGAGCCTTCCGGCGACGCCACGATGGCGCCCAAGCCAGGCGGCTCTTCGTGTCCGGGCCACAGAGGTGGATCTGCACGCATTCACTGCAATCGCTCTCGGTTGTCATCATGTATTGTCTTTCCGCTGACTGGTTAGCGCGCGACAAAAGCTTTTCAAATTTAGGAGACAACTTTGAATTTAACTTTGCGCAATGCTAGAGTTGCTGCCCTACAGTGTTCACAGCGCTTGCAGCGCCAGAGACAAGGGTTCGATCATGATTACGGGTGCTTGTCTGTACAGAGTTTGTACGCGAGGGTTTTCTCAGAGATCTATGGTTTCCTCCCACACTCCAAAAACGTACAGGTTTGTAGGTTAATTGGCTTGGTATAAATGTAATAGTCTTTAGTGTGTGTAGGTTAGTGTTAATGTGCGGGGATCGCTGTCCAGCACGGACTCGGTGGGCTGAAGGGCCTGTTTCCGCACTGTATCTCTAAACTAAACTAAACTCTTCAAAGACACCATGGTGGTATACTACGACCCAACAAAAAAAATCAAAACAGAATAAAAATCATGCATGCATAGGCCTTGGACGTAATTCTTTGTTATACTTACGGAAAGGATTGATCCAGTGCCTGATTGTTAAGGAAAATCCATTTCCAGCCGTTTGGATTTGAAAAAGGATCATTGCAACATTTTGTTTAGACCTGATTGCTGTGTTCAAGTTGCTGCCTTCGCACAAATCGACATAGCGTTCCGAGATGGGAAGAGCATGATCCATGGGGCTTGGGAACACATCCCCCTTCAATAACCACCCATCAAAGACCTAGGCATCAACACAATGTGATTTAGAAGCGCAGAGGAAGAACGTTTCTATCCTTAGGGCTCTTAGTCACCCCGTCACTGTTGTAATGCAGGAAATATCAGGAAGAAAATATCAGAAATAAAGTAATAAGATTGGGCAAAATTAATTTTAAAACTCAGATACTGTATTCTGCACCTTGGTAGTTTTCTCTGTGCTATGTACGACATGGTTGTTTTCATGTTTTATCCAATTTAAATGCAAACAAAAGCTCTTCACCGTATCTTTGTTTAGTTTAGTTTCGTTTATTATTCCCACATAAAGTTATAGAATAATACAGCACAGGCTTGTATTCACTGGAGTTCAGAAGGATGAGGGAGAATCTTATAGAAACATATAAAATCATAAAAGGACTGGACAAGCTAGATGCAGGAAAAATGTTCCCAATGTTGGGCGAGTCCAGAACCAGGGGCCACAGTCTTAGAATAAAGGGGTGGTCATTTAAGACTGATGTGAGAAAAAACTTTTTCACCCAGAGAGTTGTGAATTTATGGAATTCCCTGCCTCAGAAGGCAGCGGAGGCCAAGTCACTGGATGGATTTAATAGAGAGTTAGATAGAGCTCTAGGGGCTAGTGGAGTCAAGGGATATGGGGAGAAGGCAGGCACGGGTTATTGATAGGGGACGATCAGCCATGATGACAATGAATGGCGGTGCTGGCTCAAAGGGCCGAATGGCCTCGTCCTGCACCTATATTCTACATTTCAATGTTTCTATGGAAACTGGCCCTTTGGCCCAACTTGCTCACACCAACCAACATGTCCCGTCTACACTAGTCCCATCTGCCTACGTTTGTCCCACATCCCTCTAAACCTGTCCTATCCATGTACCTGTCCAAATGTTTCTTAAATGTTGTGATGGTACCCAACTCAACTACCTCCTCTGGCAGCTTGTTCCATACCCTTTGTGTGGAAAACGTTACCCCTCAGGTTCCTACTAACTCTTGAGGGTATGTCCTCTGGGCAAGAGACTCTACATCTACCCAATCTATTCCTCTCATGACGTTGTACACCTCTATAAGACCAGCCCTCGTCGTCCTGCACTCCAAGGAACAGAGTACCAGCCTCCTCAGTCTCTCTCTACAGCTCAGGTCCTTGAATCCTGGCAACATCCTCGTAAATCTTCTCTGCACCCTTTTCAACTAATAGGAAGAGGCAAAATTAATTAAAATATTAAAGATACTGTATTCTGCACCCTGGATTTTCTTTTCCTTGCTCTGACAGTTCTGTAAGGCATAATTCGACATGTATAGTATTATCTGATTTAATTGCAAACAAAAGCTTTTCACTGTATCTTGGTTTAGTTTAGTTTAGTTCATTATTGTCACCTGTACCGAGATATAGTGATTGGGTTTTATTTGCTTGCTATCCAGTCAAGAAAAAGACTGAAGATGGACACAAAAAGCTGGAGTAACTCAGCGGGACAGGCGGCATCTCTGGAGAGAAGGAATGGGTGACGTTTCGGGTCGAGGCCCTTCTTCAGACCCATACATGAATGCAATCAAGCCGTCAACAGAACAAAGACGAAGTAAAAGATAGTGCCCAAGACAACAATAAAGCATAATACAAACACGGGATATTTAAATTAAATGTTTAAATTTAAAGCAAGCACAACCAGTTAGCAGCATGCGATGAGGAATAACTACTTCACTTTTGTTTCCGATATGTGGAACAGGCTTAATTTAATTTTTAATATTTGCTGTTTACAAGTGCATTCAGAAACAGCAAATACTGTAATGCAAAGCTCATGATGCATGAATTCATCTACCTGATATATTCGTAATATCTATTGCAAGAGTGTCTATGTTACTCTATAGGTTTTACAGTTTTTGTTGTTTCTGATAATCACCACTTTCCCCATTCCTAGTCCATCACTCTCTTTTTCTCATAGATTGTTGGAGAAAAGGCAATGTAGAGAGAGAGAGTGCTAGGGAGAGTGAGAGAGCAAGAGAGCAAGAGAGAGAGAGTGAGAGAGAGAGGGAGGGAGAGAGAGGGTGAGCGAGAGAGAGAGAGAGAGAGAGGGAGAGAGAGAGAGGGAGAGAGAGGGAGAGAGAAGGAGAGAGGAGAGAGAGGGAGCGAGCAAGAGCAAGAGTGAGTAAGAGATAGAGAGCGAGAATGAGAGAGAGAGGGAGAGAGGGAGAGGGAGAGAGGGAGAGAGAGGGAGGGAGAGAGTGAGAGAGAGAGGGAGAGAGAGGGAGAGAGAGGGAAGGAGAGGGAAGGAGAGGGAGAGAGAGGGAGAGAGAGGGAGAGAGCGAGAGCAAGAGAGTGAGCAAGAGAGAGTGAGAGTGGGAGAGTAAGAGTGAGAAAGAGAGGGTGAGAGCGAGAGAGAGAGAGAGCAAAAGAGGGAGCGAGAGCAAGATAGAGAGAGTGAGAGAGAGTGAGAGACAGAGCAAGAGATAGGGAGCGAGAGAGAGGTGCTTAAATCAATCTTTGCTGCATTTTTTGTCTGTCACCCTCATTCAGTATCTCTTTTCTTCAAATCACTGTACTTCCATTTGTCTTCCCCTGTTTATCTTTCAACAGCACCTTTCAGACCCGCAATTTCCAGTGACAAAAGAGGGAAGGGTAATACATGCATGCGAACACCATCACTTTCAGTTTTCTCCCCATGTCAGTTACACCAGCCTGATGTGGACAAATATAACCAAACCATTATTACTGCTTTGTCAGAATCTTGCTCCTGCCAGCTTGACTGCTGATAAAAGTTCCCAATGGTATAAATAAAATAGTAAGGCATTAATAAAGGCAGGATAGACACAAAAAGCTGGAGTAACTCAACGGGACACGCAACACCTCTGGAGAGAAGGAATGGGTGACTTTTTCGGGGTGGCAACCCTTCTTCAGACTGGTTAGGGATAAGGGAAACGAGAGATATAGACGGTGATGTGGAGAGATAAAGAACAATGAATGAAAGATATGCAAAAAAGTAACAATGGTAAAGGAAACAGGCCATTGTTAGCTGTTTGTAGGGTGAAAGTGAGAAGCTAGTGCGACTTGGGTGGGGGAGGGATAGAGAGAGAGGGAATGCCGGGGCTACCTGAAGTGAGAGAAAACAATATTCATACCACTGGGCTGTAAGCTGCCCAAGTGAAATATGAGATGCTGTTCCTCTAATATGTGTTTATCCGCACTCTGACAATGAGGGAGACCTAGGACAGAAAGGTCTGTGTAGGAATGGGAAGGAGAATTAAAGTGTGCAGCAACCGGGAGCTCAGGTTGGTTCAGGCGAGCCGAGCGAAGGTGTTCCACAAAATGATCGCCCAGTCTGCGTTTGGTCTCGTCGATGTACAAGAGTCCACATCTTGAACAACGGATACAGTCGATGAGGTTGACATAAGAAAAACAGTGTTGGATTCTAAAGGTGAAACGCATGTACTCTCTTCAGCGCCCACAAATTAGTACAAAGCCTCTGATAAAACAGGCCCTTCGGCACAACTTGCCCACACCGGCCAACATGTCCCCTCTACACTAGTCCGTTTGGCCCACATCCCTCTAAACCTGTCCTATCCATGTACCTGTCTAAATGTTTCTCAAACTTTGCAAACTCCCCCAGCAGCTTGTTTCACACACCCACCACTCTTAATGTGAAAAAGTTATCCCTCAGACTCCTCTTAAACCTTAAACCTCTGCCCTCTGGTTCTTGATTCCCAGACTCTGGGCAAAAGATTCCTCCACTCTGGGCTTCTCTGCATGCTTTTCAGCTAATAGGAAGAGGCAAAATTAATTTTATAAACTCAAGATACAGTATTCTGCACCCTGGAATTTTTCTCTTTGATCTGACAGCTGTGTAAGGCATGATTCTACTCCTGTATAGTATTATCTGATTTAATAACAAACGAAAGCTTTTCACTATCTTAGTTTAGTTTAGTTAATTATTGTCACGTGTACCAAGATACAGTGATTGGGTTTTATTTGCATGCTATCCAGTCAAGCAAAACACTACACATGAATATAATCAAACTGTCCACAGTACAAAGTAAAAGGTAGTGGCCATGACGACAATAAACCATTCTAACACAAACACTAGATATTTGAATTAAGCAGATATACATCAAGCACAACCAGTCAGCAGCATGTGAAAGATGAATAACACATTTGTTTCTAACATGTGGTATTAATAAAATAGTAAGACATTAATAAGAAAAGCAGGGGGTTACACAAAAAGCTGGAGAAACTCAGCGGGTGCAGCAGCATCTAGGGAGCGAAGGAGATAGGCGACGTTTCGGGTCGAGACCCTTCTTCAGACTGGTCAGGGATCAGGGAAACGAGAGATGTAAACAGTGATATGGAGAGATAAAGCAAGAACAATGAGTGAAAGATATGCAAAAAAGTATTGGTGATAAGGAAAGCAGGCCATTGTAAGCTGTTTCTGGTGTGAAAATGAGAAGCTGGTGCGACTTGGGGGGGGGTGGGGGGTGGGGGAGATGGAGAAAGAATGTCAGGGCCCGAGGGCTGAGGGAGAGGTGGGGGGGGGGGAAAGGGAGCAGTCTGGGTTAACAGAATTGAGAAAATTCAATGTTTAAGCCCAGAGGATGCAGACTCCCCAAGCGGAATATGAGATGTTGTTCCTCAAGCTTGCGGTGTTGTTCACTCTGGCCATGGAGGAGGCCCAGGACCGAGAGGTCGGATACGGAGTGGGAGGGGGAGTTGAAGTGCTGAGCAACAGGGAGGTCGGGTTGGTTATTGCGGACCGAGCGGAGGTGTTCGGCGAAACGATCGCCCAGCCTCCGCTTGGTCTCACCGATGTAGATTAGCTGGCATCTGGAGCAACGGATGCAGTAGACGAGGTTGGAGGAGGTGCAGGTGAACCTCTGTCGGACTTGGAATGACTGCTTGGGTCCCTGAAAGGAGTGGATGGGGGAGGTGAAGGGACAAGTGTAGCATCTCTTGCGGTTGCAAGGGAAAGTGCCCGGGGAAGGAGTGGAGCGGGAGGGAAGGGAAGAATTGACGACGGAGTTGCGGAGGGAGCGGTCTTTGCGGAAGGCAGACAGGGGGGGAGATGGGAAGATGTGGCGAGTGGAGGGGTCACGTTGGAGGTGGCGAAACTGGCGGAGGACTATCTGTTGTATGCGCTGGCTGGTGGGGTGAAAGGTGAGGACCAGGGGGACTCGGCCCTTGTTAAGAAAAGCAGGTTTGGATTCCAAAGCCCCTGTCCCACTTGCACGAGTTACTCACAAATTCTCCCGAGTTTTCCCCTTGATTCAAACTCGGGGAATGTCCGTAGCGAGTCCGGAGGAGGGCGTAGGAGTCCATAGATATTTCATAGCGACTCGTAATGCGAACCGTAGGTACTCAGGGCATCAGGTAAGTCGGGACATTTTTAAACCCACCCACAACTTCAAGCTCGACTTTCCCACAGCGACCAACATGTCCCATTGACTCTAGTCCCACCTGCCTGTGTTTGGCCCATAATTTTTATTTTATCTTACTTTGATTTTTCGTGGATCAAGAATTTGAAAGAAAATTAAATATAGGGGTGGAGAATTTCTATAATAATGGGAAATAGTAAACAATTACCTGGAGGCAACTCTAACGATGGAATATTGTGGGATTGTCATTTGAATCGGAAAGAAAATTAGACAAAGAGCTTCAACTGCTGAGGTGAGAATAGAATTATCAAACATAAAAGATGGTGGCACGGTGGCGTAGCGGTAGAGCTACTGCCTTACAGCGCCAGAGACCCTGGTTCGATAATGACCACGGGTGCTGTCTGTACAGAGTTTGTACATTCTCCCTATGACATGCGTGGGTTTTCTCCGAGATCTTTGGTTTCCTTCCACACTCCAAAGACATACAAGTTTGCAGGTTAATTGGCTTGGTATGAATGTAAAATTGTCCCTAACATGTGCAGGGTAGTGTTAATGCACAGGGATCGCTGGTCAGTGCGGATTCAGTGGGCCGAAGTGCCTGTTTCCGCACTGTATCTCTAAACTAGTCTAATTAAGTTAATCTTTCTTCGATAAGGAGTCAAGTCATACATATTTGATTCTTGATTAGTAATGCCCCTGTCCCACTTAGGAAACCTGAACGGAAACCTCTGGAGACTTTGCGCCCCGCCCATGGTTTCCGTGTGGTTCCCGGAGGTTCCCGGAGGTTTTTGTCAGTCTCCCTAATGGTCGAAAGTGGTTTCCGCTTCTTCTATGTTCTGGCGATTATTTCAAAAAATTCAAAATCGTCCGCGACTAAAAATAGGTTGCCGTTTTAAAAATCGGTCATTTTTTAGTCGAAGCCGGTTGCGACGCTAGTTGAAGGTGGTTGCTGGAGGTTGCAGGTAGTGGAAGGTAAGACCTCCCTGGTGGAATAAAACTGGGTGAAAAAAAGGTCTTTTAGGCTTCGACGAAAAAATTACCGATTTTTAATATGGCAACCCTATTTTTAGTCACGGCCGATTTTGAATTTTTTGAAATAAACGCCGGAACATAGAAGAAGCGGAAACCACTTTCGACCATTAGGGAGACTGACAAAAAACCTCCGGGAACCACACGGAAACATTGGGTGGGGCGCAAAGTCTCCAGAGGTTTCCGTTCAGATTTCCTGAGTGGGACGGGGCATTAGGGTGTCAGGGGTTGTGGGGCGGAGGCAGGAGAATGGGGTTGAGAGGGAAAGATAGATTGGTCATGATTGAATGGTGGAGTGGACTTGACGGGCCGAATGGCCTAATTCTGCTCCTAGAACCTATGAACTTAGGCAATGGTAGCCATTAAAAATTATATATCTCACTTAGTAAGCTGATTTGCACATACCTTAAGGAAGTCTCCAGCCTGACAGTCTATGTTGACATGATTGTACTCCAAGGAGATAACCTCATCGGGATTGACCATGAAGAAGACGGAACAATGGAGCTGTGGTCCATCTGCCCTGAATGAGAACTGTCCTTCGACCATCAACATGTCCACACATTCTGTGGACAGAAGGAAGCAGTTTAGTTTAGACATACAGTGTGGAAACAGGCCTTTTGGCACACTGAATCCATGACGATCATAGATCACGAGTAGCTCCTACATTCCCTCCCTCCTTCCCCACTGCCCCATAGTCATTCTACTAGTTCCCATGTTCACATCCCTGTATCCCTCTTTATCACCTCTTCTCCAGCCATCAATGGACCATTATGGGCTCCACCCTTTTATCTGAAGAAGGGGTCTATACCCAGAAATGTAACCCATCCTTTTTCTCCAGAGACGCTGCCCGACCCATTGAATTACTCCAACACTCTGTGTCTCTTTTTGTAATCTGTAGTCAGTTCCTCGTTCCTATATTCTTAGCCGAGTTGTTATCTGCTCCCAGATTAAGCATGGTTTGGGGATCGCCGGAGTCGATTTGTGGATCACAGCTTTGGATTCTGTGCTAGTTTAGTAAATCTGCACAGACAGCTAGGTTTGAGCTAAGCAGGGATGGATGGACAGGATAGGGTTCATGGATAGGACAGGTTTAGAGTGATATGGGTCAAAGGCAGGCAGGTGGGACTAGCCTGGATGGGACATGTTGGCCGGTGTGGGCATGTTGGGCTGAAGAGCCTGTTTCCATGCTATATCACTCAATGACTATTACCATAGGTTTATGGTAAACAATGGTATGGTATGGTGTACAATTTTGGTCGCCATATTATAGGAAGGATGTCAACAAAATAGAGAGAGTACAGAGGAGATTTACTAGAATGTTGCTTGGGTTCCAGCTACTAAGTTACAGAGAAAGGTTGTACAAGTTAGATCTTTATTCTTTGGAGCGCAGAAGGTTAAGGGGGGACTTGATTGAGGTCTTTAAAATGATGAAAGGGATAGACAGAGTTGACGTGGATAAGCTTTTCCCATTGAGGGTAGGAAAGATTCAAACAAGAGGGCATGACATGAGAATTAAGGGAGAGAAGTTTAGGGGTAACATGAGGGGGAACTTCTTTACTCAGAGAGTGGTGGCTGTGTGGAATGATCTTCCTGCAGAAGTGGTGGAGGCAGGATCGATTTTAACATTTAAAAGTAAAGTGGATAGGTATATGGACGGGAAGGGAATGGAGGGGTATGGTCTGAGTGCAGGTAGATGGGACTAGGGGAACATAAATGGTTGGCACGGACTGGAAGGGCCGAGAAGGCCTGTTTCCGTGCTGTAATTGTTATATGGTTATATGGTAAAGGGGAAAAGATTTAATAGAAACCCGAGGAGAAACATTTTCAAACAAAGGGTGGTGGGTGTATGGTGGGTGACTGTTGTTGAGGCAGGGACTATCCCAGCATTTAAGAAACAATTAGACAGGTACATGGATTGGACAGGTTTGGAGGGATATGGACCAAATGCAGGCAGGTGGGACCAGTGCAGCTGGGATGTGCTGGCTGGTATGGGCAAGTTGGGCCGAAGGGCCTGTTTCCACGCTGTATGACCCTCTATGACAGAATGTGTGAATCCAGTTACACTAGTTCTGCCACCAATCGTTAACAACTAAGGAGGCACAAGATATTGCAGATGTCGGAGCCTTGATCCGAATACAAAGTGCTGGAGGAACTCAGCGCGTCAGGCAGCATCTGCGGAGGCAATGGGCGACAACGTTTCAGACTTCCAGCCAAATGCACAATCTGCTGCAGTGGCTCCAGGCGGGTCTGGCAGCATCTCTGGAGAACATGGATAGATGACGTTTCGGGTCGGGACTCTTTAGACTAATTGTGGGGCGGGGGGGGGGGGGGGGGGGGGGGGGGAGGGGGAGGGGAGGGAGTGGGAAAGAAAGCTGGAAGAAAGGAAGTGCAGGAATAGGTCAATACAGTCGGGGGTCGGGTGGTCGGGAGGATTCGAAGGCAGATGGTTGGATAAAGGCCAGAGCTGAAAATACACAAGGTGGGAGACAAAAGGATTGAAGAGTTGCGAATTGTGAAGCTAGAGGAAGGAATGTAGGTGGAAGGGGAGGAATGGATCCAGGTTGGAAACATGGAATGGTGGGTGTGGGGGTGTGGGGTTTACCTAAAATTGGAGAATTCAGTGTTCAGACCATTAGGTTATACATGGAATATAAGCAGAATGTTTCTACTAGTACAGCTGCCATTCCCAAACATCAAGGACACACTCACCCAACCCCACGGTACTTACTCAGACGTTGTCTGTTAATGTTCCCTTGAGGAAACTCTTGTTTCATCTCCGAACTTAGAAGCCCTAACGGGTCATCATTGATGTCATTTTGCTTTAAAATATTGGACATGGTGTTAAATATCAAACATTTGAGAAATCCTTAAAAAGACTAGCTATTCATTATGAACTGGGGTAAAAGCATTAATAGAGTCATAGAATGATACAGCGTGGAAACGGACCCTGCGGCCCAACTTGCCCATGCCAACCAAGATGCCCCATCTGCACTCGTCCCACCTGCCTGCGTTTGGCCCATACCTTCTTCAGCGACAGTTTCTTCCCAGTTGTTATCAGACAACTGAACCATCCTACCAATAACTACAAAGCAGTCCTGAGCTACTATCTACCTCACTGGAGACCCTGAGACCCTCTTTAATCTGACTTTATGGCCTACTCCTGCACCTATCGTCTATGGTCTATTGTCTATTGTTTACTTGCTTTCTCTTGCACTGAACATAGTGGGCTCCATTTTTCCTGGGTCATCGGTGCCGGCTCTGATTTGTTTTGTACCTTTTCATAATCTCCGGTTTCCCTCTCCCCTGACTCTCAGTCTGAAGAAGGGTCTCGACCCGAAACGTCACCTATTCCTTCTCTCCAGAGACGTTGCCTGACCCGCTGAGTTACTCCAGCACTTTGTGCCTGTCCACAAACAAAACAAAGCCGGCAGGGGAAACTAAGTCATGGGTTCAGTTGGAGAGCCTGTTAAAGTTATAATAACCATATAACCATATAACATATAATGATCGATTCATCAGCTGCCGATGGAAAATCTCTGCAATTGGATCCTCGACTTCCTCATTCACAGACCACAGTCTGTCCATATTGGTGGAAATGTGTCATCCTCGAATAACAATCTGCACTGGAGCATCTCAAGGCTGCGAGCTAAGCCCCCTGCTGTACTCACTCTATACTCATGACTGCGTAGCCGGACATAGTGCGAACTCCATCATCAAGTTCGCCGACGACACCACTGTTGTGGGACGTATTACTGATGGGAACGAGTCAGAGTTTAGAAGTGAGATCGACCGATTGACCAAATGGTGCCAGCACAATAACCTGGCTCTCAACACCAGCAAAACCAAGGAACTGATTGTGGACTTCGGAAGGGTAAGAAGGGGAACCACAGTCCTGTTTATAGAATAGAATAGAATAGTTTCTTTATTGTCATTGTAACATGAACCATGTACAACGAAATTTAAAAATGTCAGCCAGTCAGTGCACCATTCAAAACCATAAAAGCTAACGATACATGCAAGGTAAAATATTTAAAAAGATGATAAACAACTAAAATAAATATGAAATATAAAAACAGCACGCATAAACACCCAACCCTACATCCTTCTGTCAATTTCACAGTGTACCAACCACAGTCCCTTAGTCCCCGCGTTCCTTGGCGGCTACATTTAATGCCTTTATAGCAGTGGGGTAAAAACTGTTTTTAAGTCTGTTTGTCCTTGTCCTTGCAGAACTGTACCGTCTGCCTGACGGCAACAGTTCAAACAGGGAGTGTCCGGGGTGGGAAATGTCCTTTATAATATTCTAGGATTTTTTGATGCGGGTTGATGATGGAAAGGGTCAAGAACTTCAAATTCCTGGGCATGCATATTTCCGAAGATCTCTCCTGGTCCCAGAACACTGATGCAATCATAAAGAAAGCACATCAGTGCCTCTACTTCCTGAGAAGATTATGGAGAGTCGCTATGTCAAGGAGGACTCTCTCTAACTTCTACAGGTGCACAGTAGAGAGCATGCTGACCGGTTGCATCATGGCTGGGTTCAGCAACTTGCGCGTCCAGGAGCTGAAAAGACTGCAAAAAGTTGTAAACACTGCCCAGTCCATCATTGGCTCTGACCTCCCTACCATCGAGGGGATCTATCGCTGTCGCTGCCTCAAAAAGGCTGCCAGCATCGTCAAGGACCCACACCACCCTGGCCACTCACTCATCTCTCCGCTGCCATCGGGTAGAAGGTACAGGAGCCTGAAATCTGCAATATCCAGGTTCAGGAACAGCTGCTTCCCCACAGCCATCGGACTATTAAACACAACTTCAAACAAACTCTGAACTATATCAACCTATTGCACTTTATCTTACTTATTTATATAAATTCTATGGTATATGGACACACTGATCTGTTCTGTATTTCTACCTACAATATCCTGTTGTGCTGAAGCAAAGCAAAAATTTCATTGTCCTATCTGGGACACATGACAATAAACTCTCGTGACTTGACTTGTCTTGAATAAATGCTGTAAATCAGTTTGCGGATTGAAAAATAAGAGAAAACAGCCGTCGACATATCGTAACAGGTTGAAAAATGCAACCACGGAAATAAAACAAGGACTAACAAAGACATATGTGTGTCGGGATGAGCAGATGAATGGACGTGGGAGCCGGTGTGAAGGCGCTGACTGATGGAGGTCTCACCTCGATGTATCTGCCTTGTCCCTGGAGAACCCTCATCCACAGCAGCGCGATAAGCAGCGGAACCTTCAAAGCAGGAGGCATCTTTCTTTCTGTCTCCGTGTGTCAGCGGCTCGCAGTCAGTCCGGAGTGGTGGAGAAACATGATTGAAGCCTCCCCGCTTTTATACCGCGCTGGACGCTGTCTACCAAGTGTGTCGTGGGTAGATATGCTGCGATCCTATCTCTCTCCCCCTCCCCTCTCCCCTCCCCTCCTAGGTTAGCTGAAACTGACGGTAACACAACACACACTCGCATTGTTATTAACACTGAAACGCCGGCTCAGATAGATATTAATTCGAGATGCTTTTGACACTCGAAGCCATAAAACATTGTGACCAGTCTGAAGAAGGGTCTCGACTCGGAACCCGGTCACCCATTCCTTCTCTCCTGAGATGCCGCCTGTCCCGCTGAGTTACTCCAGCATTTTGTGTCTGCACTTTGTCCTGAAAACCGTCCTCGTTAAAACAGACAAGCCTCTTAAGGGGGGGAAACTGACACAAGTGCCTGAGTAACTCAGCGGGTCAGGCAGCATCTGTCGAAGGCATGGATAAGCTACGCTTCGAGTCGGGATCCTCCCGAAACGTCACATATACATGTTCTCCAAAGATTAGCAATGTTACAAAATTTTGAGATTTAAAAAATCAAGTCTGCAGTTTATCCCATCAGATAAAGCATAAAAATAAGTTTAATTTGACACCTAATTTACTTTCATATCTTCAGTATTAAAAAAGTTGAGGGCTATTTTCATACTCGGAAATTAGCAACTTGCTTCCTATTGCTTTTCTATTGACTTAACACAAAAGTTGTGATCAAGGACAGTCAAAAGCCCATAACTTCCTTAAAAATTAAGAGAACTGAAAGAAATTTTCAGTTATTATAGATTGAAGTATTCTGAAACAAATATGAAACAATCTTACTTGGATGACCTGAAATTAAAGCATATAATTAGTTAGTTACCCAATTGTAGCCAATTACAACATTTAATTACTAGATCTAAACATCTATCCATTTCTTAAGAAACAAATTTAAAAAAATGTAAAGCCTAAGTGTCCAATTAACTGTCACACAATAATTCACAATATAACATGATTTTTAAATCTAATTGTCATTAATTTACAGGTCAAATTGAAGGAATTCAGTGTTTAATGCCTGTAAATTAATGGGCATTTTAAACAGCTTGCGAGTGGGATTTTCTGGAACGCGATGTATTGGAACGTTGCGGTTGCGGTGAATTTAAACCCAATATCGGCAGGAAAAATTCTGCTGGTTCGTATGGGGACTAAATCACCGTTTCGCAACATGAAATATTGATTAAAGTCCCCTAAAAAAGCAAGTTTATATGTAAAAATAAACAGCTTTCACTTACCTGTCCCCTACGTAAAATCCGTCCCCGTTGTCGGCATTCACGGCATTAGGAGCTAATTTTTATTTTACTGCAGTGATGAAGTAGTCGGGCTTTCTGTTAAAAAAAAATTGACTTACCAGCAGTCGGAACGCATCTCCAGAAATAGATCGCACTCCGACAACAGAAAGCTCCAGATGGCAAGGGGAAAACCGCATTTTAACCCCGCCCCCCCCCCCCCCCCGAAAGGCGCCAAAGTAGCGCACACAGCCAGCGGCAGAACTGCAGCACCGCTAAAGGTAAGTTTTGTAACATACCTATAAAGATGCTGCCTACCCGTCGATTACTCCAGGACTTTGTGTTCCGCAAATATGTAAATATGTCCTTGGACATTTGGCCCTGGAGAACATGGATAGGTGACGTTTCGGGTGGGGATCCTTCTTTAGTCCCTCAAGGATACTCAATACTCTCAAATTTTCCATCCTGGTAAAAAAAGATTCTGGCTGTCTACTCTATCTGTGCCTCTCATAATTTAACATACTTTAATCATGCCTCCCCACAAACTCCCGCATTCCAGAGAAAACAATCAAAATATGTCCAACCTCTCCCAAAAGTTAATACTCCCTAATCCAGGCATCATTCTGGTAATGTTGATTAATGCAGGCGCTGCCCATATGGAGTTTGCACATTCTCCCTGTGACCGCGTGGGTTTTCTCCGGGTGCCCCGGTTTCCTTCTACACTCCAAAGACGTGCAGGTTTGTAGGTTAATTGGCTACTGTAAATTGTTCCTAATGTATACAACAGAACTAGTATATTGGTGATCACCGGTCGGCGTGGACCCGGTGGGCCGAAGGGTCTGTTTCAAATTAGGACCCTTGCACCCTTCTCTGGCTGCAAGGGACCTACATTTGTCTTCACTAATCTTTTCCTTTTTTCATATCTAAAGATGCTTTTAGTCAGTTTTTATATCCCCTGCAAGCTTTCTTTCATGCTGCCCCCCCCCCCCCCCCCCCCGCCCTTAATTAACCCCTTTGTCCTCCTCTGTTGAATTCTAACTTTCTCCCAGACCTCCGGTTTCCTGCTTTCTCTGGCCAATTTATATGCCTCTTCCTAAGATTTAACACTATCCTAGATTTTCCTCGTTAGCCACGGTTGAGCCGCCTTCCCCGTTTTATTTTTTCGCCAGACAGGGATGAACAATTTCTGGAGTTCATCCATGCGGTCTTTAAATCTTTGCCATTGCATCTCCCCCGTCAACCCTTTAAGTATAATTTGCCAGTCTATCCTAGCCAATTCCCATCTCAAACCTTCAAAGTATTTTTTCTTTAAGTCCAGGACCTTAGTCTGTGAATTAACCGTGTCACTTTCCATCCTAATGCAGAATTCACCATGTTATGAGCACTGTTGCCCAAGGGGCTATGCACAAGAAGATCGCTAACTAATAGCTAGGGAGTGGGGGGGATACACGCAGGCAGAGTTTAGTTTAGTTCAGTTTTGTTTGTTGTCACATGTACCAATGTACGATGAACAAGCCTTGGTTGTGTGCCGACCAGTCTGCGGAAAGTCTATACACTATTATAATCGAGCCAGGCACGGTGTACAGACACACGATAAAGGGACGAAAATTCAGTGCAAGCGACAGATCTGAGAGGAAATTAGGAAGAGCATCGTTAAAGTAAGGAATGCTGCTGTTGGAGTAGAGGTTTAAATAGTTGGTGCGATTGTAATGCGTGATTGCAGATCGGAGATAGATTCAACATGGCATTGTGTTCAGCATGGACATGGTGGGCCAGTGGGCCTGGAGTTCCTGTGCTGCATTGCTCCATGTTCCACGTTCTATGTGAAATGTTGGTGGGTGTGTTTTGCCGAGCGATCATTTTGGTTGAAATTCGATCATCAGAATTGAACAGCATGTTAATATTCCAAGGGGAATCTGAAATATTTCCATGAATTTAAATATGTCATGCATATAGTCTTATAAAGTCAGCTCTGTGCCAATGAATCCCTCCTCACTGGTATCAAAGTATTCCTTACCAGACATGGCCCCATCTCTTCGCACACCTCTTTATACTGGCTATTTCCCCATTTCGCTTTCAGTCCAGATGAAGGTTTTCAACCCAAAACATTGACTGTCAATTTCCCTCCACAGATGCTGCCTGACCTGTTGAGTTTTTCCAGCAGCTCTCCTTTTGTTGCTGGATTTATAAGGTATATTTAACTTTGCAAAACATTCTCATTTATCAGTAGTTTTTTCCAGGAGCGTCGTGCAGGTCGTGCATTGTTGCAACATGTGACTAGCAATAAAATGGAACTTGTTGCACTCTTTCTTTCCAGCTGAGAAGGTGACAAATTTGCATTTGGATTTACAATAGCTGCCGCTTTCCTCCTAGCCCTTCCATTAATTATTCTACATTTGTTATCATATCATTTATTATACTATTCTACAACACTTTATACTTTGGAGAAACAGCGCGGAAACAGGCCCTTTAGCCTACCAAGTCCACGCCGACCAGCGATCACCCCGTACACTAGCACAAGCCTACACACTAGGGACAATTTACAATTTTGTATAGAAGCCAATTAATCTACAAACCCGTACGTCTTTTGGAGTGTGGGAGAAAACCAGAGCACCCGGAGAAAACTCTTGCTGTCACAGGGAGAATGTATAAACTCTGTAGAGACGGCACCTGTAGTCAGGATTGACCCTAGGTCTCTGGTGCTGTAAAGCAGTAGCTGCCCACTTTTGGTTTAAAGAATGGCACACGCACATGGTGTCTGTAAAGGTTTTAATGAGCAAGACTTCCAGAGTAGAATTATCAAACATAAAAGATGGTGGCACGGTGGCATAGCGGTAGAGCTACTGCATTACAGCGCCAGAGATCCAGGTTCGATCCTGACTGCGGGTGCTGTCTGTACGGAGTTTGTACGTTCTCCCCGTGTCCTGCGTGTGATTTCTCCGGGATCTTCTGTGTCCTCCCACACGCCAATGACATACATGTGTGTAGGTTAATTGGCTTGGAATTTCAAAAAAATTAAATTGTCGCTAGTGTGTGTAGGATAGTGTTAGTGTACAGGGATTGCTGGTCGGTGCGGACTCGGTGGGCCGAAGGGCCTGTTTCCCACACTGTGTCTCCAAGCTAAACTAAACTCTACTGAGTTGTTTGAGTGAAACTTAGTCAGAACCTGCTTCTGATGATTACGACACTTTCAACAGCTGTTGCAGACATTTTCTCTGCTGAGAAAAGCATGTATCCACCAGAGAGGTACTATAAAGCCATTGGGATGAATTGGACAATGTAATGCAATGAAATTCCTGCTATGCCCACATTGTCTGATTTGAATTGAATAATCTATTTACTATGCATTGAAAGATATTTTCTATTTGTCCGTGTACTTAGTTCAAATCTCTTGAAAGAAAATAAAAGTCACATTTTAAGAATAAGGGGGCGGCCATTTGGGACAGAGATGAGGAAAAACGTTTTCACCCAGAGAGTTGTGAATCTGTGTAATTCTCTGCCACAGAATGCAGTGGAGGCCAATTCACTGGATGTTTTAAAGAGAGAGCTAGATATAGCTCTTTGGGCTAACAAAATCAAGGGATATGGGGAAAAAGCAGGAACAGGGTACTGATTTTGGATGATCAACCATGATCATGGTAGGGCTGAATGGGCTACTCCTGCATCTAAGTTTCTATGTTTCTAAAATTATTCTAATCTTGGTTTGAATGATATATTGTGCGTCAGTAAAGTTGCCTAGCTTTCTGCTTGAATTTCATATTCCCAGATTAATATCTAGTTTAATTTAGATTAGTTCAGAGATGGAGCACGGAAACAAGCCCTCCGGCTCACCAAGTCCGCGCCGACCAGCGATCCCTGTACTAAGATTAGAATAATTTTAGAAACATAGAAACTTAGATGCAGGCGTAGGCCATTCGGCCCTACGAGCACTTTCCTACACACGAGGGATAATTTGCAATTTCTACCGAAGCCAATTAAACTACAAACCTGCACATCTTTGGAGTGTTGGAGGAAACCGCAGCACCTGAGGAAAACCCATGCAGTCACGGGGAGAACGTACAAACTCCGTACAGACAGCGCCCCTAGTTAGGAGCGAACATAGCACCGTTATGCCCCTGTCCCACTTAGGAAACCTGAACTGAAACATTTGGAGACTTTGCACCCCACCCAAGGTTACCGTGCGGTTCCCGGAGGTTTTGTCCTACCAAGTCAATCACCTTCAACTAGCATCGCAACCGGCTTCGACTAAAAAATTACCGATTTTTAACACGGAAACCACTTTAGGGTCATCATATAGAACCCACATTAGGGAGACTAACAAAAACCTCCGGGAACCGCACGGAAACCTTGGGTGGGGCGCAAAGTCTCCAGAGGTTTCCGTTCAGGTTTCCTAAGTGGGACAGGGGAATAAGGCAGCAACTCTACCGCTGCACCACTGTGCAACCGCAATATTGTGATATTTTAAATTTGTCCTTTAGTCGCCTCCCAATACTAATTGTGACATGAATGAGCATGGTGATTCATGACTATTATCATTGAAAGTTGCTATTCCTAGAGGGTGAATCAGCCCATTTATTTAAATATGACATTCTTTATTGTTGGCCCATACGAGTTAAAGACATGCAGGTATAATTATTTGGTGTTTTTGTTTGCTTGGAAATGACCGTTAAAATGGCACACTGAGTAGTAACTATGCTTTTCTCAGTTATGTCATAGATCAATTGAAACCAACGCATGGATATAAGTGGACTCCAATGCCTCAGAAGTGGATATTATCCATCGTCAATGCTACCTATAAATACCTGATGGGTGTTTTGATGACTAAGGAAATAACATTATTATTCCTGCACGCATTTAACATTCATGTTGACGTACTAGATTGAATCATAAAATTAATTGGTTTGCATTAGATGTCATTTAGCTAGAACAATTTTACTAATTGTTTAAATTATGCTTTGGGTTAAATATACTATTGTTACTTAACTGTAATGCCATTTCCTTGTTTCCAGGCATAGCTGTGGGTAGCATAGAAAACAAAGCCAATTTGAGTGCATATCCACTCGATAGTAAAATGTACTTTTTGCTTATGACTCAAATGTTTGGCCATATTCTCCAGGGATGCTGCCTGACCCACTAAGTTACTCCAGCGTTTTGTGCCTATTTATGGCAGTTCTTAAAATTATATTGGTTATAAAATATTTTTTAATTCAGCAATTACTGAGGGTGGCACATTGGTTGAGTTGTTGCCTTACAGCGCCAGAGAACCAGGTTTCTACAGGTGATTGGCTGTACAGAATGTGTACGTTCTCCCCGTGGCCTGCATGGGTTTTCTCCGAGATCTCTGTTTTCATTCAACACCCTAGGGACTTACAGTTTTTATTGGTTAATTGGCTTGGTATAATTATAAATTGTCCCTATTGTGCAGGATAGTGCAGGATAGTGTGTGGGGATCGCTGGGCAGCGAGGACTCAGTGGGACAAATGGCCCTTCTCCATGCTCTATCTCGAACCTAAACTACCGCGGGTTGTCAATATTGGGTGTTTTTACCAACTCTTACTGGTCCGATAAAGCTGCAGTATTAAGTGATTTACAGTGGGGACAATTAAACAATAGACAATAGGCAATAGATGCAGGAGTAGGCCATTGGCCCTTTGAGCCAGCACCGCCATTTAATGTAATCATGGCTGATCATCCCCAATTAGTACACCGTTCCTGCGTTCTCCACATATCCCCTGACTCCGCTATCTTTAAGAGTCCTATCAGAATCAGAATGCCTTTTATTGTCACTATACACATGTACAATGAGATTAAAAGCTGCTCCTACTCAATGCAAAACAAAACAAAAAGGGGGGGGGGGGATAAGGTGCACAGTTTCTGCAGCGCTATATACATATCTATAAAAAGACAATGGATAAATAGAATGGATAAATAGGATTCCTATATCCAGTATGGGTTATTGCACATATTGGAAATTACAGTTACAGTACAAATTACAGTAGGTGGATAGATGACAGTCCGGGGGTTAGGCTGTGAAGTCAGTGCATGTGTGAGTTCAGGGAGATAATGGATTTTGGAAAGAAACTGTTCTTGAGTCTATTTGTCCTTGTGCTGATGCTAACCAGCTCTCTTTTGAAAGTATCCAGAGAAGCTGCCTCCACCGCCCTCTGTGACAGAGAATTCCACAGACTCACCACTCTCTGTGAAAAAGTGTTTCCTCGTCTCCGTTCTAAATGGCTTACTCCTTATTCTTAAACTGTGGCCCCTGGTTCTGGACTCCCCCTACATCGGGAACATGTTTCCTGCCTCTAGCGTGTCCAAACCCTTAATAATCTTATATGTTTCAATAAGAAATCCTCTCATCCTTCTAAATTCAAGAGGGTACAAGCCCAGGCACTCCATTCTCTCAGCATATGACAATCCCGCCATCCCGGGAATTAACCTTGTAAACCTACACTACACTCCCTCAATAGCAAGAATGTCTTTCCTCAAATTAGGAGACCAAAACTGCACATAATATTCCAGGTGTGGTTTCACTAGGGTTGTGTAGGGTCTCAGTATAGGCTCCTAATGCTAACGGTAGGTTCCTGGGAAATCCGGTAAACTCGTGACGCTTTTGCATCCCTGCACAAAAATGTCCACGATTAAAAAAATATTTGTGATAATTTATTTTTTAACTTTGTACTCGAACGACCCGCTACGAGACATCCACGAACTCCTACGGACCCGCTACGGACATTCTCTGAGTTTGAATCAGTGGAAAACTTGGGAGAACTCTTGAATTGCCTCGTGCAGTGGAACGGGCCCTTTAAGGTCTCACAATGATCAACTTTATGGACATCAATCATGGACTGGGCTATAACCTACATGAGGCAAGGCAGTACAATTTGTAAGAAGATTGTGAGGGTTTAGGTCTTGGTTTGATCCGATATGATTAAGGTCATTTTACTTTATGGAAGGGTTTATTCCCAGGATATTTATCTGACAGGGAACAATGCAACTGATATCATGGTTGAAGAGTTTGCTGGAGTGGCAAAGGTTCATGCATCTGTAATTTTGAGATAAGGAATGGAACAATGGAACGCCAGGATGTAAAGCCTTAACATTTGTCAACAAGATAGAAATAGATCTATTGTGACGAAGAATCCATCCATGAGAAGCTGAAGCCTTTCTCAATGATATTGTAGAGAGGGACAGAGTTAGAAAGAAAGATTTTAGAACAGAATTAAAAATTAGAAATAATTTGTTTGTGAGGAATAATATAAAGACGCGGCACTGCAGATGCTGTTTTCCAAAAATGACATTACGTGCTGGAGTAACTCAGCGGTATTCCTGGTGAACATGGATAGGTGAGGTAATGGGCTCTTCTTTAGACTGATTGTGGGGGGGGGAAGAAAGCGGGAAGAGAGGAGCGGGCAAGTCGAAGCCTGGCAGGTGAAGAGGGTTTTGATAGGCAGATGGTTGGACAAAGGCCCGAGAAGAGAAGGCAGAAGGTGTGCAACAAAAGGATCGAAGAGTTGTGAGCTGTGAAGCTAGAGGAAGGAATGTAGGCGGAAGGGGAGACATTGGTGCGAGTCCACAGGGAATAAAGGGGGGGGGGGAGGGGGGGGGGGGGGAGAGAGAGAGGTGGTGGAAGAAGGGGGAGGGCGGAATGTGGTTCCCTAATATTGGGAAATTTGATGCTCATACCATTGGGTTGTGATGTTTATTTATATAAATATTTACTCCTACGTAAAGTCACAAAACGCCAGAGTAACACAGCGGTTCAGGCAGCATCTCTGGAAGACATGGATAGATGATGTTTTAGGTCGGGACCCTTCTTCAGACTAATTGTAGTAGGGGTAAGAAAGCTTGGAAAAGTGGTGGGGGCTGGATAAAACCTGGCCAGTGATATGTGAAAAGACACAAAATGCTGGAGTAACTCAACGAGTCAGGTAGCATCCCTGAAGTACATGGATAGGTGATGTTTCTAGTCCGGTCCCTTCAGACCAATCAGTGACATTCTAGGTGAGGATCCTTAGACAGTAAGCAATAGGTGCAGGAGTAGGCCATTTGGCCCTTCGAGCCAGCACCACCATTGAATGTGATCATTGCTGATCATCCCCAATCAGTACCCCGTTCCTGCCTTCTCCTCATATCCCCTGACTCCGCTATGTTTAAGAGCCCTATCTAGCCCTTGCTTAAGAGCCCTTCTTCAGAGAAAATGCCTATGCCCACTCCTCAACAAATTCCGGGCCTGCCATGATATAGAGCTCTTCTCCCATCCCATAAACATGTGGTATGTGGATAGAAGGCTGTGGAGGCCAAGCCAATTGATATTTTTAAGCCAGAGATAGATAGATTCTTGATTAGCAATGGTGTCAGGGGTTATATGGAGAAGGCAGGAGAAATGTGGTTGAGAGGGAAAGATAGATCAGCCATGATTGAATGGCGGAGTAGATATGATGGGCTGAATGGCCTAATTCTGCTCCTAACACTTATGAACTTATGTTTGCGTGTAGAGAGGTTTGATTGGCAGATGAGTGGACAAAGGCCAGAGATGAAAAGAAGACGAAAGGGGGTCTGATAAAGAGAGAGGAGTGAATTGTGAAGCTAGAGGAAAGGATATGGGTGGAAGTGGACAGGGGGTAGGGGAAGGGATAGTGGGAGAAATTAGTTTGCATTCCAGTGAAGAGTGGAGGGAAGTGGGAATGGGAATTGAGAGCGTTGTTACTTAAAGCTGGAGAATTTAATATTCATTCTGTTGAGTTGTCGGCTACCCAGGTGGAATAAGAGGTGTTTTACCTCTACTCTGCATGTGGCCCCACGCTGGCATTGGTGAAGGCCCAAAACAAAATGGTCAGTATGAGAATGGGAAGAGGAGTTAAAATGGTTAACAACCAAGAGATCGAGCAGGCCTATTACTGTTAGACAAAACATTCGATCGCCGATGTAAAGGAGGACGCATCGGGAAGACCGAACATTACTACACAATAACATTGTGCACTGCGAGTCTCTTCTTCTTCTCTTGTGTGGTATGCACAGCCTAAAGTTGTTGGACAACTTATTCTATTTGATCTTCCGTTTGTGCACGTCGAGTTGATTGCATTAGTCGAAACAGGGCGGACCACGTGAAGGTTGCAATCTTCCACCCCTGTGTGAGTCTCAATCCAGTAGAAATAAAAGGAAACCTTACAAACTATATTCTAATGTCAAGATTCAAATAGTGTTATTGCATGTGATGCTCAATGCTTAGGCCAGCTTGTACTATCCTTCCATAAATATTGGCTTAATCTGCGAATTTAACTTCATTAAGGGGCTGTCCCATTTGGGCGACCTAATCCGCAAGTTCTGGCGAGTTTGCCCTCGACTCATACTCGCAGCATCATCGACACAAGGTCGTAGGAGGTCTTTGCAACTCTCCTTCATGCTCGACAGTAGTCCCCGTGTACTCGAGGCCTCAGCTAGGTTGCGGCGTATTTTTCGAACATGTTGAAAAATGCCCGCGAGTAAAAAAAGGTTGCCGTGGGAAAATTCGATACCTGTTTTACTCGTAGATTTAGTCGTAATAGGTCGAAGTAGGTCACTACATGTTAATCGTAGGTAATCGAGGGTAGTCGAAGGTAGTCGAATGTAGTCGTAGACAGTCAAAGGGAGGTCGAAGGAGATCAAAAGAGGTCGTCTTCAATCTCCACTATTTGGTGTCCAATTTTCCCAAAGTTAGTCGTAGCTAGTCGAAGCTAGTCTTCTACATAGTCGAAGGAGGTCTTCAACATGACATTTTTTCAAACTCTCCTAAACTCTTCTAAACTCACCAACTAGGTTGCCCAAGTGGGACAGACCCTAAACTCTAAAATCTGGAATTTTTTGTCTTAGCACAGAAGATGGAAAGCTAGTTCAGCTTAAATTTTAATCATTTAATGTCAATGTAGACCGAGTCAGGACTGGTTCTACATCCTACATACACAGGATCAATTTTCATTGTTGACCAAGATAGGAAGTATCTTCCTTTGACCTCAGCATCTATGAATGGCGGAGCAGATACAAGGGGCAAAATAGCCTATTCCCGGGTCTGTGACATTTCTTGTGCAAATAAACTGAAAATTGCATTACAATCCGCTGACTCATTCTGACCACTGCAATATATTTCAAAGCATGTCCGATCATGCAACATGGCTACAGAGTAGAGAGATAGTGATGTAGATGGAACTGAACAAGGGCATGTTCATTGACAGCGTAGAGATGTAATGCTGAAGCTCAATAAGACGCAGGTCAGGCTGCATTTGGAGTACTGTGAGCAGATTTGGGCCTCATATCTGAATAAAGGATCTGCTGGTTCTGGAGAAGGTCCAGAGGAGGTTTACAAGAAAGATACTGGGAATGAGTGGGTTAGCATAAGAGGAGCATTTGACAGCACTGGGTCTCTACTCGCTGGAGTTTAGAAGGTTGAGGGGGGGACCTCATTGAAACTTGGAGAATAATAAAAGACATAGAGTGAGTGGATGTTTCCAATGGTGGGAGATTCTAGGACCAGAGGTCACTGCCTCAGAATTAAAGGGCGTTCTTTCAGAAAGGAGGTGAGGAGGAACTTCTCTAATCAGAGGGTGTGGAACTCATTGCCACAGTGGGCCGTGGAGGCCAAGTCAGTGGATATTTTAAAGACAGAGATAGACAAATTCTTGATTAGAACACGAGTCAAGGGTTCTGGGGAGAAGGCAGGAAAATGGGATTATGAGGCAGAGATCAGGCATGATTGAATTTCAAGCTGGATTCAATAGACAATAGGTGCAGGAGTAGGCCATTTGGCCCTTCAAGCCAGCACCCCTATTCACTGTGATCACGGCTGATTATCCACAATCAGTACCCCGTTTCTGCCTTCTCCCCATGTCCCTTGACTTTGCTATCTTTAAGAGCTCTATCTAACTCTCTTGAAAGCCTCCAGAGAATTGGCCTCCACTGCCTTCTGAGGCAGAGAATTCCACAGATTCACTATTCTCTGTGGAAAAAAAGTTTTTCCTCATCTCCGTTCTAAATGGCTTATCCCTTATTCTTTAAGCTGTGGCATCTGGTTCTGGACTCTCCCAACATCGGGGACATGTTTCCTGCCTCTAGCGTGTCCAAACTTATATGTTTCAATAAGATCCCCTCTCATCCTTGTAAATTCCAGAGTATACAAGCCCAGATGCTGCATTCTATAATCATATGACAGTCCCGCCATCCCGGGAATTTACCCTTGTGAACCTACGCTGCACTCCCTCAATAGCAAGAATGTCCTTCCTCAAATTTGGAGACCAACACTGCACACTCGATGGCCCAATTCTACTCCTATAACTTGTGAACTTGTGACAACATACTGTGGGAAATAATATTTTACAAAGCATTTGTACATCCTGTGAACATTTTATTGCATTCCAAACAAATTACATACGCTTACTTACAAAATACACACATAGAAGTTACAGCGATTCGCAATAGGCAAATTGACAAGCAGGTTTGATCATTTTTAGCACGGTCTTCTCTAAGATGCCCGGTTAGTATATATATATATATATATATATATATATATTGAGTTCTATTTGGCTTTTTCCTTTTTTCTCAGTGTCTCCTGAAAGAATTCATTACAGGCAACAGTTAGAGCAGCAACTAAAATAACAAATTCATTGAAGTCCACCTCGTTGTCTCTGTTGGAGTCGAGATCTTTCATGATGTTGTCCACTAGTGATGGGTCCTTCTGGGCCTGAAAAGAAAAAAAAAGAGGAAGTTGATGAGATATTTAGTTTAATGTTACATTATTAAAACACCACTGAATTAGGATGTTGCCAGGACTTGAGGACCGAGGTACATTGCAAAACTTTGTTTCGCTGCTGTCTAATCATATCAGATCATACTATACATAAATATAATCTAGCTCCTCTGTTCCAACTCGTGCCATATACATACCACCCTTTGTGTAAAAAAGTTGCCCCTCAGGTTCCTATTAAATCTTTCCTCCCTCACCTTAAACCTATGTTCTCTTCTGATTCCCCTACTTAGTTTAGAGATACAGCGCGGAAACAGGCCCTTTGGTCCCACCAGGTCCGCACATTAACACTATCCTATACCCACTAGGGACAATGTTTATTTATATTTACCAAGCCAATTAACCTACAAACCTGTACGTCTTTGGAATGTGGGGGGAAACCGAAGATCTCGGAGAAAACCTACGCAGGTCACGGGGCGAACGTACAAACTCCGTACAGACAGCACCCGTAGTCAGGATCGAAACCGGGTCTCCGGCGCTTTATTCGCTGTAAGGCAGCAACTCTAGCGCTGTGCCACTCTGGGTAAAAGACTCTGTGCATCTACCCAATCTACTACCCTCATGATTTTGTTATAGGGTGAGGTTGAGCAGGCTGGGACTTTGTTCCTTGGAGCGCAGGAGGATGAGGGGTGAACTCATAGAGGTGTGTAAAACCCGCTGAGAAATTCGAATTATGTGCAGGTATATTTCTTCCAGCTGCTGGCATTTCTCTAAACTTTACTTTAGACTTGATAGATAAAGATAATTTTGTTGATAATAAACTGTGAATGGTTTACTAGTTACAGTTTACTAATGGGGTGAATACATTTGCTAGTTTAAACTTTTGTCTTCTGGGTCCTCCCTAATGCCTGGAATGGAACATGACCAGGAAGAAAGTTGGTGTTGGTATTGATATTAGTTTATCATTATTGTGCATACCAACTTACAGTGAGAAGATTCTGTTTGCATGCTACCCAGCCAAATAAAATCATACTACATAAGTGTACAGTCAAGCCTTACGCAGATGCTACAGGTAGTGTAAAGAGAAAATTACTAGTGTAGAATATAGTTTATAGCTTTGTAGTTTTGACAATTTCTTCCCAGCCATGCTTTCACCAACTAGAGAGTGGTCCTAACCTACCATCAACCTCATTGGAGACCCTCAGACTATCTTTAATTGAACTTTACTGGACTATATTTTGCACTAAATGTTATTCATTTTATCTTGTATCTGCCCACTGTGGACAGCTTGATCATGTATAGTCTTCCCACTGACTGGACAGCACACTCCAAAAAAGCTTTTCACTGTCCCCCTGTACATGCGACAACTAAACTAAACTAAACTAAACTTGCACACAATTACAGAGAACAAAATCCTATGTTCTCAATGAACAAGGTTGGAAGTTTTGGATTACATCCTGGATTATGGGAGGACCTTTCAGTAGCTTGAGAACAATGGGGGGAAAAGGTGTTCCTGAATCTGGTGATATGTGGTTTCCATCTCTTGTACCTCCTGTCTAATGGGAGAGGGGAGAAGTGCGAATGCATGGGGTGAAAAAAGGTTCTTGGTCACGTCGGCTGCTTTGCTGATGCAATGTGGTGTGGATGGAGTCGATGGTGGGGAGGGCAATCCGTGTGATGGACTGAGCTGCAGCCACAACTCTTGAACAGAACTGTTCCCAAACCAAGCTGTGATACAACCCAATAATACACTGTCGACAGTACATCTGTAGAAGTTGGTAAGAGTTGTTTGAGTCATGTCGAATTTCCTTATTTTAATGAGGAAGTAGAGGCGTTGGCGTGGTTTTATGGCCCAGTGACCATGTGGATGGTCCAGGACAGTTTGTTGGTGATATTTACGCCTAGGAACTTGAAGATTTCAACCATTTCCACTTCGGTACCCTTGACGCTGATTGGGGCATGCACGCCACCTTGCTTCCTAAAGTCAATAACTTAGTCATTGTAACTAAATTGTGACTAAGTCAATAACTAAGTCATTAGTCACTAAAATAGTCAATAACTAGCTCATTGGCCATTCTGACATTGAGGGAGAGTTTTTTTTTGTCATGACATCATATTACAAAGCACTCAATTTCCTTTCTGTACTCTGTAAGTTGATGAGATTTACTTGGATCCCTCAGTACTATTTTCCCACACTTTGCTACCTCGATGAATGATTTGAAATATATTCCACCAGCCAGAATTGACTAGCAACTTGCAAAACATTTTTCAGATTATTTATACAAGGAACAAAAGAAATAGAGGCGGGAGAACAGCATTGGCCCATTGCATCTGCTTCACCATTCAATAGCAACTAGGTCAACCTTGGAGATAGATCATCCCACTGACTTAGATAGACATCATCTGCACATCATCCAATGTCAAGTCCTTTAAGAATGTTGCACATTTTATACAAGTACATTTGATGGATGCACCCTTAATATCATGGAGCTACAGACAGAGAGAGAACTTGTCACACTGGGACGTGAAGAAAGATCAATTAATTCTTGAGGGGACGGATATTGAACAGCCCCACCCTTTGGCTCTGCTCAGAATGGCAGCACATCATTGAGAACGAGTCAGTTATGTCAACTAATCAAACTACAATTTGGGCGGCGCGGTGGCGCAGCGGTAGAGTTGCTGTCTTACGGCGCCAGAGACTTGGGTTCGATCCTGACTGCGGGTGCTGTCTGTACGGAGTTCATACATTCTCCCCGTGACCTGGATAGGTTTTCTCCGGGTGCTCCGGTTTCCTCCCACACTCCGAAGACGCTCAGGATTGTAGGTTAATTGGCGTGGTATAAATGTAAATTCCCCCGAGTGTGTGTAGGATAGTGTTAATGTGTGGGGACCGGTGGTCCATATGGACTTGGTGGGCCGAAGGGCCTGTTTCCATGCTGTATCTCTGAACTAAACTAAACTAAACCTAACAACAACATCCCCCACAATCTGAGATACAGTAATCTCCGGGCTTTATGGCAACCTGAATGTCCAACCACTCCAACGGTGTATATTAAGGAATGCAACAAAATCTCAGGGCACATGCTTTTATACACGTTAATTTGTTTTTTGCAATGATTGCATTTCAGAATTTTATTCCCAGTGAAATTACCTTTTTTTTTTAAAGAACATATAGAACTGAAACCAGACCCTCCTTCACCTAAGATAGACACAAAAAGCTGGAGTAACTCAGCGGGTCAGATAGCATCTCTGGAGAAAAGGAATAGGTGACGTTTTAGGTCGAGACCCTTCTTCAGACTGCGAGTCAGGGGAGAGGGAAACTAGAGGCATGAAAAGGTGCATAGAAAACGTGGTTGTAGAGCTGGAAAGCAGGAGGAATCACAGAGGGGATGAAGCAAGAGAGGGTGTTGCAGAACTCTTCACCTGTTCAAATATTGACGACATTAAACCCTTCTGTTGGAATAGTAGAATATAGCCATTCACACAGGTGGAGATGGAGACGGAGACGGAGACGGAGAGGAAGACGGAGACGGAGACGGGGATGGAGCTGGGGATGGAGCCGGGGATGGAGCCTATATCTGCCATGAAAAACCAATGGAAATATGCAGATTCTAAGGATAAAAATTGCTATAAATGTGTAATATACTGGGTAGCATATAAATAAAGGAATTGGCAGGTTATTGTTTATGTTTGACCCTCTAGTGCAACACCACGTCACAGTTTCTCTTTTTTGCTCATATTGACTCATCTGGTGAAGTTATTCATTTAAAGTAGTTACATTAGGCTACTCTTTATACCTAATCGCACACCACTTACCTGTGGACTGTCAGTAGGGTTAGAGATGAGGGCAGATTTTATAACGAGTCTCTGCTTCCTACATGGATATTGTGTTGCTGCATGTAATTATGGTAAGTGTGAGCAGTAATATATGTCTGTTGGTAAATTAACATATTTTAGTTTAGTTGTTAGAGATACAGAGTGGAAACAGGCCATTCGGCCCATCGACCACGATCCCCGTACACTGGTACACTTGGGACAATTTACAATTTTTATCAAAGCCCATTAACCTACAAGCCTGTATGTCTTTGGAGTGTGGGATAAAACCGGAGCGCCTGTGGAAAAAACCCACATCGTCACGGGGAGAATGTACAAACTCCATGCAGACGGCACCCGTAGTTAGGATCAAACCCTGGACACTGGCAGCAACTCTATTGCCGACCATGGTGCCACTGGCTTTTGTATTTGAGTTCATTTGTTTGGGAACTCTAATTTTGTAAAGCATTGGAAAACATTTTTAAAATTTCTCCAACCCCCTGATTTGCCATTAACGCTCATTTTCAGATGGGAGCGGACTTTGCATAAGCCCTCTGGGCTTCCCTTCCCTCCCAGCACTGTATGGTATTATAAATTGATCATTTGTCCTCTTTTAAAACATGGTGCAAATAAAAAAATTAAAAATAAAATAAACGTTACAGAAATTAACATCTGCTTGGAAATCAGAACACCAATTAGCTTTCAATTGTAGCCACATTGGTTCACATGCTTGATTAATGGTGTTTTATCATTAATGTTTTATTATTATTAATGTTTAGTGTTTTCTGAGTCATTCTAAGTAACTGTCACTGTATGTCATGTTGTTACTTGCGGGCGGAGCACCAAGGCAAATTCCTTGTATGTGAATACTTGGACAATAAACTTACTTAATTACTTACTTCTTTCACAGGCGAAATTTTGGGGGTGAAAGCGGCTTGAGAGGGTAGTACCTTGAAATCTGTGTCACTGAGTCACTGAGCACAGAAACAAACCCTTCCTCCCTCTGAGTCTGCATTGATCATCAAGCACTCATTCACACCAATCCTATGCTAAACCCATGTTATCCTCTCTATATGCTCTCCATATATATATTCTCAATATTCCCATCAACTCTCCCCATATCCTACCACTTACCCACGCACTGGCAGCAACTTACAGTGGGCAATTAATCTAGAAACATAGAAACATAGTAAATAGGTGCAGGAGTAGGACATTCGGCCCTTCGAACCAGCACCGCCATTCATTGCGATCATGGCTGATCGTCCCCTATCAATAACCCGTGTCTGCCTTCTCCCCATATCCCTTGATTCCACTAGCCCCTAGAGCTCTATCTAACTCTCTTTTAAATCCATCCAGTGACTTGGCCTCCACTGCCCTCTGTGGCAGGGAACTCCATAAATTCACAACTCTCTGGGTGAAAAAGTTTTTTCTCACCTCAGTCTTAAATGACCTCCCTCCCCTTTATTCTAAGACTGTGGCCCCTGGTTCTGGACTCGCCCAACATTGGGAACTTTTTCCCTGCACCTAGCTTGTCCAGTCCTTTTATAATTGTATATGTTTCTATAAGATCCCCCCGTCATCCTTCTAAACTCCAGTGAATACAAGCCTAGTCTTTTCAATCTTTCCTCATATGACAGTCCCGCCATCCCAGGGATCAATCTCGTGAACCTACGCTGCACTGCCTCAATCGCAAGGATGTCCTTCCTCAAATTAGGAGACCAAAACTGTACACAATACTCCAGATGTGGTCTTACCAGAGCCCTATACAACTGCAGCAGAACCTCTTTACTCCTATACTGAAATCACACCAACACAAAATTCTTTGATCTGTGCAAGGAAAGGATGAGACGGAGTTTCTTCCCACTGGCCATCAGGACTGTAAAGTCTTATCTCACCAGGGACTAATTTACTGTTGTGTTGTGTCCTTTTTCAATTTTTTTTCTAAAATGTCAATACTGGTTCTGTTCTATTCTGTACTGTTGTTTTTGCACAGTCCGCAGGCATTGCCACTTTCATTCCACTGCACATCTTGTACGTGTATGTGCCAAATAAAGTTGACTTGAGTTGAAAGGGGAAAATCCGTGCGGCCACAGGGAGAATGAGTAGGCCCCATCCAAATAAATGCAGAGGTCACGATTGAACCTGGGTCGCTGGAGCTGGGAGGCAGCCGCTCGACTAACTTCATTATCCTGTTGCCGCCCTGCAAAGCTACACACACCCTGCAGTACACTGTGGCACAGCTGGTAGAGCCACAGAGCCAGAGACCCGGCTTCAATCACACATTCTCCCTGTAACTGTGGGGGATTCCTCCGGGTGCTAACTTTTCCTCCCACGTGCCAAAGACGTGCAAGTCAAGTCAAGTCATTTTTATTCGTCACATACACATACGGGATGTGCAGTGAAATGAAAAGTGGCAGTGCCTGCGGACTTTGTGCAAAAAACAACCAAACAAACATAGAAACATAGAAACATAGAAATTAGGTGCAGGAATAGGCCATTCGGCCCTTCGAGCCTGCACCGCCATTCAATATGATCATGGCTGATCATCCAACTCAGTATCCCGTACCTGCCTTCTCTCCATACCCTCTGATCCCCTTAGCCACAAGGGCCACATCTAACTCCCTCTTAAATATATCCAATGAACTGGCCTCAACTACCCTCTGTGGCAGAGAATTCCAGAGACCCACCACTCTCTGTGTGAAAAAATTCCTTCTCATCTCGGTCCTAAAGGATTTCCCCCTTATCCTTAAGCTGTGACCCCTTGTCCTAGACGGCCCCAACATCGGGAACAATCTTCCTGCATCTAGCCTGTCCAACCCCTTAAGAATCTTGTAAGTTTCTATAAGATCCCCTCTCAATCTCCTAAATTCTAGAGAGTATAAACCGAGTCTATGCAGTCTTTGTTCATAAGACAGTCCTGACATCCCAGGAATCAGTCTGGTGAACCTTCGCTGCACTCCCTCTATGGCAATAATGTCCTTCCTCAGATTTGGAGACCAGAACTGTATGCAATACTCCAGGTGTGGCCTCACCAAGACCCTATACAACTGAAGTAGAACCTGCCTGCTCCTATACTCAAATCCTTTTGCTATGAAACAACCAACAAACTACAAACAGAATCACATGTTCTTTTTCATATTAAATATTGTGGGCGGTATTGTGGTACAGTAAGTTAGTAGGTTGAAGGTTGTAGGTTTCTAGGTTGAAGGTAGACACAAAAAGCTGGAGTAACCAACGGGTCAGACAGCATCTCTGGAGAGAAGGACTAGGTGCCGTTTTGGGTCGAGACGATCCTTCAGTCCGAGGCTTTTGTGTCTATCTTGGTTTAAACTGGCATCTGCAGTTCCTTTTTAGGTTAATTGGTCTCAGTACAATATGTTGGGAGTGAATGAGAAAGTAGGATAATGTATAACGAGCTCGAACAGATGATTCACGGTCAGTGCGGAATTGGCGGGCCGAAGGGACTGTTTCCATGCTGTATCTCTAAAATAAACTTGCCCGTGAAAGGTATACGTAATCAGCACTGGGGTAACTGTTTAAATATGGAAAATGTGGTTTTTTTTTTGGTCGTAATCATTTATTAAAGCAACCCCCATTAATCTCCAGTCTTCATCTGCTATCAAGCTCAGGTTTATTGATGTCACTATTTGGGACATTAGATACTTTATGACCTAGAAAATTGAATATATTCTGCCAAAAGTACTTTCTGTTCTTTTAATCTATATATTTGCACAAAGATAATAATTAACTGAGTAATAGCGGAAAGTCATCGGGTTGTGGAGTGATACAGTGTGGAAACAGGCCCTTCAGCCCAACTAGCCCACGCCGACCAACATGTCCCAGCTACACTAGTCTCAAGTGCCCGCATTTAGAAACATAGAAAATAGGTGCAGGAGTAGGCCATTCAGCCCTTCGAGCCAGCACCGCCAATCAATGTGATCATGGGTGATCATCCCCAATCAATACCCCGTTCCTGCCTGCTCCCCATATCCCTTGACTCAGCTATCTTTAAGAGCCCTATCTAGCTCTCTCTTGAAAGTATCCAGAGAACCTGCCTCCACCGCCCTCTGAGGCAGAGAATTCCACAGACTCACAACTCTCTGTGTGAAAAAGAGAGTATACTGGTTACGCATGTTGTAAGTGATAGGAGCAGAATTATGCCATTTGGCCCATCAGGTCTACTCTGCTATTTAATCATGACTGATCTATCTCTCCCTTCTAAACCCATTCTCGTGCCTTCTCCCCATAACCCCTGACCCCCAATCAAGAATCTATCTATCTCTGCCTTAAAGATATCCATTGACTTGATCTCCACAGCCTTCTGTGGCGAAGAATTGCACAGATTCACCACCCTCTAACTAAATACATTTCTCCTCATCTCCTTCCAAAGGAACTTTAAGAACTTTATCAGCTCCTGCTTCTGAATGGTTCTGATGAAGGATCCTCAACTTAAAATATTAACTTTGCTTCTCTTTCCGTAAAGATTGCATGACATTGCTGAGGGTTTAAAGCAATGTTTGTTTTTGTTTCGGATTCCAGCATCACCAATTAAAAAAAAATATTTTGAAGATTAGTTAGTTTCTATTTCTCTGGTTTGAAAGGCATGTGAATCAGCCAATTTTCCATATCTAGAACCTATTTATACAGCTATTAGTTACATTTCTGTTGGCGTTAGCTCAATTTTCAGACATATTGGCCTTCATTTTCGGCACATTGGCCATTGTCAGTCAGAGTATCGAGTATATAAGTTGGAAGGTCATGTTGCAGATGTATAAGATGTTGGTGAGGCCACATTTAGAGTATTGTGTTCAGTTCTGGCATAGGATAGATGTTGTCAAGCTTGAAAGGGTGCAGAGAAGATTTACGAGGATGTTGCCAGGGTCTGAGCTATGGGGAGAGGTTGAGCAGGCTAGGACTTTATTTTTTGGAGTGCAGGGGGATGAGGGGAGATCTTATAGAAGTGTACAAAATCCTGAGAGGAATTGAACAGGTAAACGTCAGGTGAGTCTTTTACTAAGAGCAGGGGAATCAGGAACCAGAGGACGTTAGTTTAAGGTGAGGAGGGGCAAAGACAATGGAAACCTGAGAGGTAACTTTTTTACACAAAGGATGGTGGGTTTATGGAACAAGCTGCCAGAGGGAGTAGTTGGGGCAAGCACTATTACTATGTTTAAGAAACATTTAGATAGGTACATGGATAGAACAGGTATGGAGAGATATGGGCCAAATTCTTGGGATGGCAGGACATTCATATGAAAACTGGAAGGGCCGAGAGGGCCTGTTTCCGTGCTGCATTGTTATATGGAAAGACTGGATAGACTCGGCTTATACTCGCTAGAATTTAGAAAATTGAGGGGGGATCTTATAGAGACTTACAAAATTCTTAAGGGGTTGGACAGGCTAGATGCAGGAACATTGTTCCCGATGTTGGGGAAGTCCAGAACAAGGGGTCACAGTTTAAGGATAAGGGGGAAGTCTTTTAGGACCGAGTTGAGAAAATAATTTTTCACACAGAGAGTGGTGAGTCTGTGGAATTCTCTGCCACAGAAGGTAGTTGAGGCCAGTTCATTGGCTATATTTAAGAGGGAGTTAGATGTGGCCCTTGTGGCTAAAGGGATCAGGGGGTATGGAGAGAAGGCAGGTACAGGATACTGAGTAGGATGATCAGCCATGATCATATTGAATGGCGGTGCAGGCTCGAAGAGCCGAATGGCCAACTCCTGCATCTATTTTCTATGTTTCTATGTTTCTTAATGCGGGCACTTGAGTCTAGTGTAGCTGGGACATGTTGGTCGGCGTGGGCTAGTTGGGCTGAAGGGCCTGTTTCCGCACTGTATGACTCCACAACCCGATGATTAACATATATAAGGCTAAAGTTGGAAGTTTGGAAGAACCCATGGGGCGATATCTTTCTCTCCGGTTATGCATTCACCAGAAGATTTTGGCAATCGCCTGGTACGATGAAACCTGGACAACAGGCGAGTCTGATTCACCCTGATAAGCAGCAGAACAATCAACTCATGCTTTACCTTTAGTTGCAAAGCTTAAAGCTTTCCTTTTCTTTTACATGTAACAGTATCATACCAATACCAAATGTACAACGTTGTAACTGAAGATAAATCCAAGGTAGGAAACAGGAAGGAATGGCAGATGCTGGTTTACACCAAAGATAGACACAAAGTGCTGGAGTAACTCAGCGGGACAGGCAGCATCTCTGGAGAGGAATGGATGACACTTCAGATCTGAACCCTTCTTCTAATGAGAACTAAATATAAGAAAAACCTTTTGGGGAACTAATAAATAGTTCATTTTATTAGACGAGTTATAAATGCACTGATTTAACCGGATCAATTAAAACATTATTACAAGGAGGTACAACCACAATCTATAAAAATCATTTGGCCAGGTAGTATTACAGAGAAATGTGAGGTGTTGCATTTTGGAGAGTCTAACATGGGTAGGACCTACACAGTGAATGGTAGGCCTCTGGGTGGTGCTGTAGAGCAGAGGGATCTAGGAGTGCAGGTGCTTTGTTCCTTGAAGGTTGAGTCGCAGGTGCATCGGGTGGTCAAAAAGGCTTTTGACACATTGGCCTTCATCAGCAAGAGTATGGAGTATTAAAGTTTAAGAGGTCATGTTGCAGGTGTATAAGACGTGGGTGAGGCCGCATTTAGAGCATTGTGTTCAGTTCTGGGCACCATGTTATAGGAAAGATGTTCTCAAGTTGGTAAGGGTACAGAGAAGATTTATGAGGCTGTTGCCAGGGCGTGAGGGTCTGAGCTATAGAGAGTGGTTGAATAGGCTGGGACTCCTTGGAGCACAGGAGGATGAGGAGTGATCTTACAGAGGTGTATAAAATCATGAGAGAAAACCGGAGCACCCAAAAGAAACCGATGCGGTCATATGGTAAATTCCAGCACGTTCCATTCTGCAGTGTGGCTCAGGTAAGCATAGTGTGGGCAGCATGTTAGATCGAGGACGATATAGCCTATTGTAACCTGCCCTCGGACGCTACATTGTAAAAACTGTAGTAATTTAGTTTAGTTTAGAGATACAGCACGGAAACAGGCCCTTCGGCCCACTGAGTCCGCGTCAACCAGCGATCCCCATACACTACCACTATCCGACACACTAAGTGACAATTTACAATCTTTACCGACGCCTTTGGGTCTTTGGAGTGTGGGAGGAAACCGGAGAAAACCCACACGGTCACGGGGAGAAGGTACAAACTCTGTACAGACAGCACTGGTAGTCAGTGTCAAATCCGGGTCTCTGGCGCTGTAAGGCAGCAACTCTACCGCAGCGCCACCCTGGTAGAACACAATTAGCAGTATTATCAATTATCGGGGTTCAATTATGCAAAAGTAATAATTTCCTTTTTCATTGTGAGCAACATCTGCCTTGATATAAAATTCTAATGAAGGTCCTATTTACATAGGTTATGGCAAAAACAATCTTCCTGCATCCCAATCTTTCTGCATTCCAGGTCCGACAGAGGTTCACCTGCACCTCCTACAACCTCATCTACTGCATCCGCTGCTCTAGATGCCAGCTGATCTACATCGGTGAGACCAAGCGTAGGCTTGGCGATCGTTTCGCCGAACACCTCCGTTTGGTCCGCAATAACCAACCTGACCTCCCGGTGGCTCAGCACTTCAACTGCCCCTCCCATTCCGTATCCGATCTCTCTGTCCTGGGCCTCCTACGAGGCCAGTGTGAGCAACACCGGAAATTGGAGGAACAGCACCTCATATTCCACTTGGGGAGTCTGCATCCTCTTGGCATGAACATTGAATTCTCTCAATTCTGTTAACCCTTGCTGTCTCCTCCCCTTCCTACCTCTCCCCCAGCCCTTTGGCTCCTCCTCCTCCTTTTTCTTTTCTTCCCCCATCAGTCTGAAGAAGGGTTTCGGGCCAAAACGTTGCCCATCTCCTTTGCTCCATAGATGCTGCTGCACCCGCTGAGTTTCTCCAGCATTTTGTGTACCCCCTTTCCTGCATCATTGTTAAGTTTCGATTTAGGTTTAGGTGTGTTATTGGCATTGACAAAGGGAATTCTGCTTATCTGCTCTTTTTTGAAATAGTTTTGGGGTTCTTGGAATTCCATCTTTGAAAGAAGATGAGAGTTTGGTTTAGCATCTAAAGTTTAGGTTTAATTTACATCTATTATTGTCATGTGTACTGAGGTACAGTGAAAAGCCTCGTTTTGCAATCAAATCAGACAATGCTCAATAAATATAGACAATCGTGCCAAACTCAATTACAAGAGATGGAGTGAAGGGAAAGATGCAGAATAGAGTTCTCGGCATTGCGGCTCAATGTCCATAATGAGGTGGAGGAGAATGGGCTCTATGGAAGGACCATTCAGAAGCCTGATATCAGATGGGATGAAGGTGTTCCTGAGTCTGGTGGTGCACGCTTTCAAGCTTCTGTCCACTATTAGTGGTGCGTGTTTTCAAGTTTCTGTATCTTCTGCTCGATAGCAGTGGGAAGAGGGGATGACTGGGGTGGGACAAGTCTTTAATTATGTTGGCTGCCGATTTCAAAATTGCGACTGGCAGATTTTGTTCGACAAGGTTGTGTTAGAATGCCTATTCCTTTTCCTACTTTCCTGACCCCAATAATATTGCTTCTGTTGATAACTGACTTTTAACAACCAAACAATTGCAAGTAGCCCTGAAGTCAGAGCAACAATATCACACCTTTTATTTCTATTAGAAACATAGACATAGAAACATAGAAAATAGGTGCAGGAGTAGGCCATTCGGCCCTTCGAGCCTGCACAGCCATTCAATATGATCATGGCTGATCATCCAACTCAGTATCCCGTACCTGCCTTCTCTCCATACCCCCTGATCCCTTTAGCCACAAGGGCCACATCTAACTCACTCTTAAATATAGCCAATGAACTGGCCTCAACTACTTTCTGTGGCAGAGAATTCCACAGACTCACCACTCTCTGTGTGAAAAAGAAAATTCTCATTTTGGTCCTAAAAGACTTCCCCCTTATCCTTAAACTGTGACCCCTTGTTCTGGACCTCCCCAACATCGGGAACAATCTTCTTGCATCTAGCCTGTCCAACCCCTTGAGAATTTTGTAAGTTTCTATAAGATCCCCCCTCAATCTTCTAAATTCCAGCGAGTGCAAGCCAAGTCTATCCGGTCTTTCTTCATATGTAAGTCCTGCCATCCCAGGAATCAGTCTGATGAACCTTCTCTGTACTCCCTCTATGGCATGAATGTCTTTCCTCAGATTAGGAGATGAAAACTGTACGCAATACTCCAGGCGTGGTCTCACCAAGTACAACTGCAGTAGAACCTCCCTGCTGCTATACTCAAATCCTTTTTCTATGAATGCTAACATACCATTTGCTTTCTTCACTGCCTGCTGCACCTGCATGCCTACTTTCAATGACTGGTGTACCATGACACCCAGGTCTCGTTCCATCTCCCCTTTTCTTAATCGGCCACCATTCAGATAATAGTCTACTTTCCTATTCTTGCCACCAACGTGGATAACCTCACATTTATCCACATTATACTGCATCTGCCATGCATTCCATCCTACTCCCATTACCCCTGCTACTTCTCCAAAAAAAATGTCAATAATGAGCTTCATAGTGACTACATTAATAATGTAGACAATCCACAACAATCTCAGTGCTGTCCCCAGCGGTAGATTAGATGATGCCTTGTTTAACTGTCTGCAGGTTTGAGCAATGTGGAGGATAACATCCCATCACACATTTATTTTTAGCAAATAGCATAAATAACTGCCTCGGAAGGCAGTGGAGGCCAATTCTCTGGATGCTTTCACGGGAGAGTTAGATAGAGCTGTTAAAGATAGCAGAGTCAAGGGATAAGGGGGGAAGGCAGGAACAGGGTACTGATTATGGATGATCAGCAACGATCACAGTGAATGGGGGTGTTGGCTCGAATGGCCTACTCCTGCACCTATTGTCTATTGTCATAAGATATTGTTCTGGATTCTCTATGCTCTTAAGTTCTAGGAATAGTGGGATTTGGAATGATGGACAGATGCTTGGAACAGGTTGCGATGTATAGTGACAAACCTTGAAGTTTTGTTTAAGAAGGAACTGCAGATGCTGGTCAATCGAAGGTAGACAAAAATGCTGGAGAAACCAAGCGGGTGAGGCAGCATCTATGGAGCGAAGGAAATAGGTGACGTTTCGGGTCGAGACCCTTCTTCGTTCCGTAGATGCTGCCTCACCCGCTGAGCTTCTCCGGCATTTTTGTCAACCTTGACGTTTTGGTCAGAGCAAGGGATAAGGTGTGTGGTTTGAGTAACGGGGTTCCTGGTAGCCTGTATTATTTTAATGCAACAATCTGGGCGGCCATGGTGGTGCAGCGGTAGAGTTGCTGCTTTACGGAGTTTGTACTTCTCACCATGACCTGCGTGGGTTTTCGGCAAGATCTTCGATTTCCTCCCACACTGCAAAGACGTACAGGTTTGCAGGTTAATTGGCTTGGTAAATGTAAAAATTGGCCCTAGTGGGTGTAGGATAGTGTTAATGTGTGGGGATCGTTGGTCGGCGCGGACTGGTCCTAAGGTCCTGTTTCCGTGCTTTATCTCTAACTTTATCTCTAAACTAATCTATGCTCCCCCCGAATATCAGAGCAGTTCACTGATGTAGTCCACTGAACTGGAGCAAACGACACATGTTTAGTTTAGAGAGACAGCGCGGAAACAGGCCCTTCAACCTCCGTGTCCACGCCGACCAACGGTCCCCGCACACTAACACCATCCTACACACACTAGGGCCAATTTTTTTACATTAACCAAGCCAATTAATCTAAATACCGGAGAAAACCCATGCAGGTCACGGGGAGAACGTACAAACTCCGTACAGACAGCACCTGTGGTCAGGATCGTACCTGGGTCTCTGGCGCTGTGAGGCAGCAACTCCATTGCTGTGCCAGGGTGACGCCCCTGTTTAAACTACAGGACCTGGGTAGAGCAAAAATTCATGTACACGTTTTTATGGGAATGGTCGAAACTTTTAGAACCTTGATTTAATTAAGATCTATTACAACTTTGCGATGTATGCAATATTATTGCAAAAGGTGTGTTTTTTAATTTAATTTGGACAGGGGAAATGTTGGTTTGTGTTTATAACATTCTGTTTATAACAGAATTTCATAAAATGCCTTTCTATATCATTATAAAATGTTTGCATTCATTGAAAACAGCATCCACTATGAATATTTTTTTAGAAATGGCTTCTTAGAGATCAGACATAACACCTTAGGCATAAGTGATATATCTCTAAAACATGTATTTATATATGTTATAAATTATATCTCTGTAAAATGCTCTTAGATTTGATGCTGTATTTGATATATCGCTAGAGTATATATATATATATACGCACACACACATATCACACCTTTATATGTTTGTACGCGCACTTCCGTGTGTGTATATATACCCATACACACCATCTTAGGAGTCCTTTAATTAGTAATATTTACTATCAACGTCACTGACTGGGACCCGGCATGGAGGGGCCACCGAGAACAAAGAAAGGCCCAACCTGGGGGGGCCACCGAGAGAACAAAGAGGGACTATTGGGAACGACATTGAACACTTTTTATCCTTGCCAGTGCCCTATACGTAGTGACTCTGTGCATACTTTGTGCATGGAATGCTAAACAACGAATTTCACTGTGACATGTTGGAATTTATTAAAAAATGTATATATGTGGCATTCTCGTGTCGCAGAAAGTACTCATCACAGGCGAGAGATAAAGGAGATTACTGGGGCTTGTGCTGCAATAGATTTTACCGTGCCTGACTCAGGAGTACTTGATGCTTACACAGGGGGGGTTTGTAATGGAAAATGCTTCATCCCCCGGTATTGACATCCACCTTCAACTTTAAGATCAAATAGCAGTCCAAATAACAAATGTCAATCATTTCTTCTATATTCTTAATAATCTTCTAAATCTCTGTTGGAATCCATCCTTACATTTAGTTTAGTTTGGAGATACAGTGTGCAAACAGTCCCTTCAGCACTCCCCGCATGTTAACATTATCCTATACACATTAGGGACAATTTTACATTGATACCAAGCCAATTAACCTACAAACCTGTACATCTTTGGAAATTGGGAGGAAACCAAATATTTTGGAGAAAACCCACGAGGTCACAGGAATAACGTACAAATTCCATACAGACAGCACCCATAGTTGGGATCGAACCCGGCTTTAAGCGCAGGTCTACCGCTGCGCTACCATGCCACACCATTGTGCACCACTGCATGGAGATGGAGATAACATTCTTAATTCAGGGGTTATGGGGAGAAGGCAGGAGAATGGGGTTAGGAGGAGGAGATAGATCAGTCTTGATTGAATAGCGGAGTAGACTTAATGGGTTGAATTCTGTTCCTATCACTTATGACCTTAGGACTGTAATACAATCGTAGAACCATGGACCATTTTTTGATATGGTAAGAGGTTATTGCACCTATGCTATCAAAAAGAGAGCTATCCACCTCCCAGCACTTGACCCACAACCCTCTTTGAAGAAGAGGTCTGAAGAAGGGTCTTGACCAGAAACGTCGCCTATCTCCTTCGCTCCTTAGATGCTGCTGCACCCTCTGAGTTTCTCCAGCTTTTTGTGTAACCCACCCTCTTTCAGGCAACCAATGTTTAACCATAGAAGCAAATGGCCATTTAAGACTAGATTACCTGTTATATTTAAACTTTCTCCCATTTGCAACAAAGTCACTTCATTAACATTTTTCGGTAGGGAAGAGGCTGCTAACTTGTGTCAGGACAAATCATTATCCACTACAGTTGAAAATTGCATTGAATTGTTCAATAGTTTGCATCTCAGGGACATATCATTTTCCCCAACAGATTCATACCAGACATTATGCATCATTTTGAGTTTTCGCTCATTGCACTCTTTCATCAAATGCTTCTATTTCTTTCCATAATTGTATTCACCTGGATTTTCTTAAATTAATTTATACAATCATACAACGTCTCTGGCTGTCTGTCCCGCTGAGTTACTACAGCTTTTTTGTGTCTATCTTTGGTTTAAACTAGCAACTGCAGTTCCTTCCCATAATTATATAATCACACAACGTAGTAGCAAATTTAACTTAGAAAAGATTTACAATTTTGGTCAAAAGATACAAGAAGGATTGAAGAAAAAACTTTTGCACAAAGAGTAGTCAGAATTTGCAAATGCACTGTTGGAGCCGGTTGCGATGCTAGTTGAAGGTGGTTGCCGGAGGTTGCAGGTAGTGGAAGGACGACCTTTTTTTCAACCAGTTTTATTTCACCTTACCTTCCACTACCTGCAACCCCCGGCAACCACCTTCAACTACCATCCCAACCGGCTTCGACTAAAAAAATTAACGATTTTTAAAACGGCAACCTATTTTTAGTCTTGTCTGGTTTTGAATATTTTGAAATAATCGCGGGAACATAGAAGAAGAGGAAACCGCTTTCGACCATTAGGGAGACGGACAAAAACCTCCGGGAACCGCACGGAAACCTTGGGTGGGGCGCAGAGTCTCCAGAGGTTTCCGTTCAGGTTTCCTAAGTGGGACAGGGGCATAAGTGGGACACGGGGCATTAGAAAAGTTGAATGAAAGCATTAAATGCTAGAAACACTCAGCAAGTCAGGCAGCGTCTGTGGACAGAGAAACGGAGTTAACGTTCCGGGTGGAAACCCCACAGTGAGAACAGAAGGGAAGAGGCCCAAAGCTGTGTGGTCTTCAATCTGCATTTCCCCCCACACATCCGCCAGGTTGCAGGCTGCACTTACCGCCAGGAAGTGCTGAAGTTCGTGGTGCAGAAGATCCTTGAGTTCGCCCTTGTTGAGTTTGTACATGTCTCCCTCTTTGCCCGAGTAGTTGTGGAAGACGTGGATCAGCGTGTCCATTGCACCTTCCAACTGGGACGGCATGGTTTCACAGATCTGAGGAGCAAGCCAAAGCACAGAGCTAAGCACTCACTCTCACTCTCACTCTCACTCACTCTCACTCACTCTCACTCTCTCTCTACCCGCTCTCAAACAAAAATGATTTAGGCGTAAAATGATACAGCTAAGTGCTATTTACACACAAGCTGGTTACCACGAAAGGTAGGGTACACAAAAAGCTGGAGAAACTCAGCGGGTGCAGCAGCATCTAAGGAGCGAAGGAGATAGGCGACGTTTCGGGTCGAGAAGAAGGGTCTCGACCCGAAACGTCGCCTATCTCCTTCGCTTCTTAGATGCTGCTGCACCCGCTGAGTTTCTCCATCTTTTTGTGTAACCCTCGATTCTCCAGCATCTGCAGTTCCTTCTTTTGCCACGAAAGGTATCCCGTTATCTCCGGGTCAAATCCAACGTTGGCCACAGAATATCACCCACAGCTCCACAATATACACAAATCAGCAGTAACATCAAACGGGAAAATATACACTATCACTCAATCAGTAACTTCCTCATCGCCCCCCCCCCCCCAAAAAAAACCTTAAATACAGTAAACAAGATGAGAACAGATGAACAAACCAGTAGACTAAACAAGGGCGTAATTACCTTAGGTAGGAAGGACAAGAAGAATCAAGCTGGTGAGAAGCAATGGACTTGGCTGGTAATTCTCGGCAGAATTTATAGCTGAAATATCATTTGAAACACACCTATCTGATCAGCCAATAATAATATTTCGTTTTAAGAGTTCGGCCGGTGGGATGCAGAAACAAGAACAACAGCACTCCCAGGGCACTGAATTAAGTGCTCGCTCATTCACCCGTGAGGGTCACTGACAATTGTTTCCTGTCTCTTGTGCAGCCCAAGTGAATCTGTACTCCAGCAGAATCGTGGCCCTCCTTTGTAGAAAAGGAATCTTATAAAGTTACCCGTGCAACTAATATGGAAAACCGACCCCCATTTTCGTTATTACCAATAGTTTATCTTTTCGGGATAATCCGTCATCAAATGATTCCTACGTTAAGAATCCACTACTTTTATCCCCAGCCCTAATGCGATGGCATCATCAGCGTTTGTTATTGTTCCGCTTGGCTCCTTGCACCAGCTGTCTTAATCCCCTTGTTGGGTATTCTTTTTCCTTCCTTTCTGTCCCGCTCTGGGACACGGATATACGTTCAGAGATATCGTGTATTCCAAAATAGCCTGTTAATTAGGCACTGCCCCCATTTCCTCTCCGAAGCTCTCCCAGGCACAACTTGGCGTGTGTGGGCAATGCAGAATCTTGCTGTTCTAGAGCACCTCCAGCATACCCAAAAGTCCGAGGGAGCTTCATGGGTGAAGGGTATTAGTTGGACCATAAAAAAAGGTGGAAGATTAAACTGTTAAAGAGAGGCTTAAAATAGAATTTATAGATTTAGAGTCATTAGACAATAGAGTAGGCCATTCGGCCCTTCGAGCCAGCACTGCCATTCAATGTGATCATGGCTGATCATCCCCAATCAGTACCCCGATCCTGCCTTCTCCCCATATCCCCTGAGCGCTATTTTTAAGAGCCCTATCTAGCTCTCTCTTGAAAGCATCCAGAGAACCTGTCTCCACCGCCCTCTGAGGCAGAGAATTTCACAAACTCACCACTCACCTGTGAGAAAAAGTGTTTCCTCATCTCCATTCTAAATGGCTTATTCCTTATTCTTAAACTGTGGCCCCTGGTTCTGGCCTCCCCCAACATCAGGAACATGTTTTCTGCCATTAGCATGTCCAAGCCCTTAACAATCTTATATGTTTCAATGAGATCCCCTCTCATCCTAAACTCCAGCGTGTACAAGCCCAGCTGCTCCATTCTCTCAGCGTATGACAGTCCCGCCATCCCGGGAATTAACCTTGTAAACCTACGCTGCACTCCCTCAATAGCAAGAATGTTCTTCCTCAAATTAGGGGACCAAAACTGCACACAATACTCCAGGTGTGGTCTTACTAGGACTCTGTTCAAATGCAGGACCTCTTTGCTCCTATATTCGATTCCTCTTGTTATAAAGGCCAACATACCATTCGCTTTCTTCACTGCCTGCTGTACCTGCATGCTTACTTTCATAGACAAATGTACAAGGACCCCCAGATCCCATTGTACTTCCCCTTTTCCTAAATTGACGCAATTTAGATAGTAATCAGCCTTCCTGTTTTTGCTACCAACCTGTCCAAGTCACCCTGCATTCCCATAGCATCCTCCTCACAGTTAACACTGCCACCCAGCTTTGTGTCATCTGCAAATTTGCTAATGTTACTTTGAATGCCTTCATCCAAATCATTTTACTTCAGTCACGTGAGTGACTACGTGAAGAAGCCCGCCAGCCGGCATGCGCATCAAATATGTCTAACGCATGGCGCACGACTGGCTGGGAGGTGCGTCGCTCCTCCAGCGGTAAGTTTAAAAAAGCCTACAGGTAAGTTCTAAAACTTATTCTGAGGTCGTTTTTGTTCGGTAAAATCTTGATTACAGAGTTTCAAGTTCGAACTAAGCATGGAGAAATCCAGGGCGAAGTCCAGACGGGCCACGGGGAAACCAGCTACGGAAGACCGCGGGAGTGCGGTTAGCCGGTGGCCAGCGGTTTCGCCATCCGAGTCGCTAACAGTGCGGTCAGCGACTTCAGACTTGGTGCCTGTCAAAAGCTCCTTGGCAATCCTGAAAGTGGGGAAAGACAAGAAAAAGTCAGACTGGCCTGTTTACTCAGACGAGTCAGGACAGGAGGATTCGTCTCCTACAATGGATAGCGTCTTTGGGCGTTTATGCCGGATGGAGCACCTTATGGAAAGGATGCTCCATCATGATATGCTCTAGGGAATGGAATTATATCAGCGCAGGTCTCCTCGGGGGCCCGCGGCAGCGCCTGGTTCAGGACTGCATAATGTCTCCCTCTCTGAGGAGGGGAGCGTATGGGGTGAGTTCTGGACTGACTAAAAATTTGGAGGTAGGCATACCACAATGCATGAGGTGCGTGAAGCACAAGAATTACCTGCCATAGCGTCAAAGTTTGAGATACCCTCGCAAATAGGGGAGCCGGTGCTAGAGGAACTAGCAGCGAGCATTAATTACCTCACATCACACCAGCTGCAGGAACAGGTAATGGTGGAGACATCTGCAAAGTACCACACACCTGGAAATCATGCTTCACTGGACGTGCCGGCTGTGAACAACTCTATCTGGGGGTATATTGGAGGGGGCATTAAAGCCCAGGAGATGAAGCTCCAAAGAATCCTGAAATTGCTGGCTTCAGGCATTACGGCGTTTGCCAGGTCTGTGGACAGGGGTTCCTTGTCAGATGTCCAGCGGAATGCCCTGGCACATTTTGAAAAGGGGGGGATCTTATAGAAACGTACAAAATTCTTAAGGGGTTGGACAAGTTAGATGCAGGAAGATTGTTCCCGATGTTGGGGGAGTCCAGAACAAGGGGTCACAATCTAAGGATAAGGGGCAATTCCTTTAGGACCGAGATGAGGATAACATTCTTTACACAGAGAGTGGTGAGTCTCTGGAATTCTCTGCCACAGAAGGTCGTTGAGGCCAGTTCATTGGCTATATTCAAGAGGGAGTTGGATGTGGCTCTTGTGGCTAAAGGGATCAGGGGGTATGGAGAGAAGGCAGGTACGGGATACTGAGTTGGATGATCAGCCATGATCATATTGAATGGCGGTGCAGGCTCGAAGGCCGAATGGCCTACTCCTGCACCTATTTTTCTATGTTTCTATGTTTCTATGAAATAAACTGTTTTCGGAAGAACACCATCCGAACGCCATTTCGGAAGAACCCCAAATTTGTGGGATTGTGCAGGGCCAGCAATGTTCAGCCGCCGAATCTTCTGTTCGGAGAAGATCTGCCGAAACAGGTCAAGGACCTGGACAAAGAAGCGAAAGCTGTTGGGCTCATGAAGGCTCCACTGACAAGCAAAGCTTCACCATTCCGGTGGCAGCACCCCTACGCTTTCATCAGCAGTAAGCGGTTCACTGAAGCTGGTGGCAGCTCGAAGGCCGAATTCTCTGGGCAGGTGTCTTTTTTAGGCCAAGGCCCAGGCCAGCCCTCGTGGAAGATGCACAATCCGCGCACTCCAGCAACCCTACCCCCCAAACCTCGGGAGCAGAAATAGAAACCATAAAACCACCAGTAACCATGGAGGTAGGTGCGTCTGGTTCTTCCCGGAACATGGGGTGTGTGGACCGGTCACAGGTTGGTGGGAGATAACACTTGTTTCTGTATGAATGGCATTGGATAACATCAGATCCGCTTATACTGCACAGTATACAAGGTTTCCAAATCAAATTCCTTCTCAATTCATTGCCACCCACACAGCATACACCAAACCGGATATTTATTCGTTCACAACAGGAAGGTTTGGATGTCCAAGCTGAAATTCAAATGTTATATGCAAAAGGGGTAATTGAGAAGTCAAGTCATGAACTTCACCAATTTGATTCTAATATATTTACAAGACAAACGAAAGATGGAGGGTGCCGAATCATCCTTGATTTGACTCAACTTAACTCTTTTGTGCAGTATAGACATTTTAAAATGGAAAACTTTGTTACTGCCAAATTACTGATTTCCAATGGACGTTTTATGGCATGCATTGATCTCAAAGATGCATATTATTTGGTACCCATTCACAGGGATCACTGGAGATATTTGAAGTTTAGCTGGATGGCACCTGTGGCAGTTTAAAGCGTTGCCTAATGGGTTAACTTAAGCCCCCAGATTATTTGCCAAATTATTGAAACCAGTGCTTGGGCTACTTAGAGCTCAAATCATATTGTTATGGCATACATGGACAATATCCTAATCACAGGAAAACTCTGAAATTAGCTAAATTAGCTGTTTCAGCCACTAAACTAATGTTTTAGAGATTGGGGTTTCTCATCCATCCAGTTAATTCCAAGTTGGTACCATCTAGAGTTAATGATTATTTTGGATTTACCATTAACTCTATTAACATGTCTGTGACTCTGCCCTGGGCAAGAGATTAGAATTAATGGAAGCCTGTAACAACCTTGTTGTTATGGAGCAACCATCTATTCGACAAGTAACCAGTGTAATTGGCAAATTAGTGGCTGCTTTTCCAGATGCACAGTTTGAGCCTTTGCATTATCAGAATTTACAATGTGCAAAGGAGCAAGCACTCAAATACCATGTAGGTCATTTTAGCAGACCTATGTGATTACCAGCTGAAGCTATTTCTGAGTTACAATGGTGGACGACTAATATTCGGCATTGCTCCAGTAACATTTTGGTCAGCAAACCTTCAGTTATATTACAAACTGATGCAAGTGTTCAAGGATGGGAAGCTACTAATACCATCTCCAGTTGCGGTGGCAGATGGGATGTGCATGAGCCATCAATTCTTCAGTTACATGGTGTTAACTACTTAGAGATGCTGGGAGCATTCTATGGGTTGAAAGCTTATTGTGGGAACTTCCGGTGGCGCTATGGAGTAGGCAGACTCGCGCCATTTAGCTCCGAAAATCCGGAAACAAAAACGGGGGAAAAATTGGGACTTACCTGCTCAACAACGTTACCGGCTGCTTTCAATAAGCCTGTGACATCATCAGGCCTGCGACGACCGACGGTATGTCTACACAACATACCCCCACCCCCCCCCCCAAACAGAGAATATTGATCAGGCCTAAAGAAGTAGGCCCGACTGAAGCCTCGGCCTCAGGTTTAACAGGGTGCCAAGAAGAAATCTCAAGGAAGAAAAAGACAGATGTGGAAGAATTAGGAAGTTTCCTCGTTCTGGAAATCTCAAAAATAATGGCAGAATTAAAAAAACTCAAACATGACTTTACAGATGAGTTGAAAACTTAAAAAAAAGAAATTAAAGAAGAAATTAAGAAAGATATTGTGCTATCGTAAAGGAAAAACTGGATGCCTGGAAGCTGACCATGGAAGAAAATCTAAATCAAAAGATTGAAGAGGTAAATGTTAAACTGAAACTAATGGATTCCGTATTTAATTCGAAGCTGGACCCCATCTCGCAGGCACTAGAACAACAACATAAATCTGTAATCGAATTAGAGGAAATCGCTGAAACGAGCTCTGAAACTACAAGCAAGCTTGTCTCCGAGAACCAGCGTTTATCGGATTTATTGCATAAAATAACCGAAAAATGCATTGACTTGGAGGGACGACAGAGACGCCAGAATCTAAGAATTATTGGCGTCCGGGAAGGAAGAGAGGTGAACCGTGACCCCCGTGAATTTGCTGCAGATCTACTGAAGAAAGTTTTAAATCTGGATCAAGCACCTTTACTTGCTCGGGCACATAGAGCACTGAGACGCCGTCCAGGGGCGGACGCCCCTCCAAGACAACTGATAGTGAAGGTGCAATATGACCATGTCTTGGATGACACGATGAAGAAAATCATTCGCAGCAGATATCTTGAATTTGAAGGAGACAAGATCAGCATATTTCGAGATTACCCAGCGGGTGTTGTCAAGAAAAGAGCATTGTTTACAGACGCAAGAAGAATACTTAAGAATATAAAGAACCTGAGATATGGATTGATGTATCCTGCAACATTGAGAATCACCTACGACAAGAAAGGATACTTCTTCACCAACCACACAGAGGCCTTTAAATTTGCAAAGAACATTGAGGACACTGAGAATATTGAAATTACCGAGGGCGAGAGCGAAAAAGTGGACAATGAGGATTAATACTTAACATTAAATATATATGTGATGATATTGGATTCGGTACTTTACTGTGAAGAAACTGAACTTTAAATTACTATACTCAAGGACAGTTATGAATTTAGAATGAAATTGATCATTGTTACATAATATTTTATATTATAGTACTAATTATTACTAATCATAATTATTAATTATCATCAATTATAGTTAACTGGATTAATTCAGAATTAGTTAAAAGGATGAACCATAAGTTGGTTAAAATAGGAAATTGTTTAACATTATTTACTCGAGAAGAAGGAGAGATATAGAATTAGCAGTTATATCGTTGGATGCTGAAAAAGCATTCGACCAGGTGGAATGGTCATATTTATTTAATATAATGGAAAAATATCAACTGGGGGACGGATTTTGTAAATGGGTAAGAATATTATATTCTAACCCTACTGCAAGAATTTTAACCAATCAAATATTATCACCTGAATTTAATCTCTTTAGGGGATGCAGACAGGGATGTCCGTTATCCCCTTTATTATTTGCCTTGGTGATAGAACCTCTGGCTGAAAGAATCAGATCAGAACCCGAAATATATGGGTATAATACTGACATAACAAATAATAAGATATCTTTATATGCAGATGATATTCTGATTTATATTACTAAGCCGGAACGTAGTATTCCAAAGCTATTCAATGTTATAAATGAATTTAGTGTATTTTCAGGATATAGGATTAATTGGAGTAAAAGTGACATAATGCCTATAACTGGTATAAATGTAAATATATTACAAAAATACCCATTAAAAATAGTTACAGATAAATTTAAATATTTAGGAATTAATGTGTCTAAATCCTATAAATTATTAATTAAAGCTAATTATTATCAATTATTAGAGAAACTTAAAAAAAACATTTTATATTGGAAAACACTTCCTATATCTATGATCGGTAGAATTAATGCTATAAAGATGATTTTTTTACCACAATTGTTATATTTATTTCAGGCAATTCCTTTTTTTCTTCCAAAAAGTTTTCTAAAAAAAATTGATACCATAGTTAATAATTTTGTCTGGGATTACAAAAGCCATAGAATAGGTAAAAAACACTTATGTAAGTCGAAGATAAATGGAGGGCTGGCACTTCCAAATTTTTTATATTACTATTGGGCAGTCCAGATTAAGAATATGAATTTTTGGTGGGTAAATATGGATGTTGAACCAATGTGGCTAAAAATGGAAAAGGAAGACTGTTTACCCTTCACTATAGAGTCGATTATTTTCGCACCAAAGGAAGTACAAAAAAAGACTTATAGGGACAACATTATCATTCATAATATTAGGCGTATTTGGAAACAGATAGTTAAGACCCTACATCTGGATAATCTTTCTTTTAGGTTATCAATTAGGAATAATCCACTGTTTAAACCCTCAATCTTAGATGCGGGGTTTAGACTGTGGGAGGATTTAGGAATTAAAAGAATAGAACACCTTTATAGAAATGGAAAATTATTATTATTTGAAGAGTTACAAGATATTTTTGGATTACCTTCACAACATCATTTTAGGTATTTACAAATTAGAGATTTTATTAAATGTAACACATACGACTATAAAAATAAAGGACCAGGCTTATTAGATGAAGTGTTTAATTTACATCCAAATACGGATAAGCTTATAGCTTATATCTACAATATTATTTTAGATAAAGAGAACCCAACAACTGAAACATATCGTCAAGCATGGGAAAATGAAATTGGATTACCTATAACGAAAGAAACTTGGGAAGAAAGCTTACAAAGAATACATTGGTGTTCTTTGAATGCCAGACATACATTGATACAATTTAAAGTTATATATAGATTACACTACTCGAAAACCAAATTAAAAAGTATTTTTCCTAACCTTTCCTCTATTTGTGATAAATGTAAGAATTTTGAAGCAAATTTAATACATAGTTTTGTAACATGTCCACGGTTGAATTTTTATTGGATTGAAATTTTTAAAGTTATTTCGGAAGTCCTTAAGGTTAAACTTGACCCAGACCCAAAATTAATAATATTTGGAATCCCGGAGCCAAATTTGGTACTCACAATTAATCAAAGAAATTTTTTTGATTATTGTTTAATAATTGGGAAAAAAATGATACTTAAATTTTGGAAGGGAACATTATCCCCAACAATTAAAATGTGGAAAGCAGAGATGTTGGAGACGTTGAATTTGGAAAGAATTAGATTTGTCCTTTTGGACAAGTATAATTCTTTTGAATTGATATGGTCTCCATATATACAGTATTTAGAGAAGTAGCTATTCTTGGAATCACGGCTTCGACGGGCACCCTATGGATCCGATGCGAATAACTTACCTATAATTGATAATATTGTGTATTTATTAGAGATATTTCTGAATGAAATAGTATCTCGTACAATGTCTTTAGTTTTTGTTTATATATATATATATATATATATGTAATATTATTGTTTTTCAAATTATCTTTTTAATTTTTAATTGATATATGTGCGAAAAAAAAAATTTTTTTATTCCCTTTTATTTTTCCTTTTTTCTTTATTCTTTTATATATCTTTTTCTTTATTTCCATAAAAATAGAAGATATTATGTATTGATATGCTATTTGTAGTAATACTGAATTAAGGTGTTAGTTTATAAAGTAAGCTATATATTGTAAACTATTTACTTCAAATAAAAAAAAATATTACAAGAAAATAGGAAATGGAGGTTTAATCCTTGATATTTGATACTATTTAGACTAATCATGGACTAATTATTTTGTCATATGCAACTAATATTTTACTTTGAGATTATCAACTATTCCATTCTTGGAATATAACCATAATTTCCCCCCACCCCCTGTATAATGTTTCTCTTTATTGAACTTGAAGTGTTTCCTTTAAGGAACGTATGGAGCTAGTAACATTTTTGTTTTACCAAAAGCTACGGAAGTCCTTAGATGCCTAGCCACATTAGGGTGGCAGTCACTAACAGCACTAATTATAGATGTAGTTTTTTTTCTTTCTTTCACACTTTACTAATATAATAATCTATTATCTTTTCTATTTTCAATATATTCGTTATTTTGAATGGAATTATAATTATTATTTAAGGAGATATGACCGAGAAGAAAACTTACAAGATCTAAAATTCACCTATCTGAGGTCTGGGTGTGAGGTATGGTTTAACGTGCTGAATCATCTGCTCCATTATAGACCACCCTAATCATAAGATGCAAGACATAAAAGGGAAAACTGGGGGTGAAGGAATTACATTCTGCAGTTGGAATGTTAAGGGAATTAATGAACCCATTACAAGAGGCAAAGTATGAGCTCACCTAAAATTGCTTAAAACAGACATAATTTTCCTCCAAGAGATTCACCTTAAAAAGGAAGTGCAATATAGATTGAAAACAAAATGGATCGCTCAAATGTATCATTCCTCATTCACACATAAATCTAGAGGGGTTGCAATTTTAATCCGTAAAGGTATACCTTTCAAACATATATCAACTATAGAAGATACTGATGGTAGATATATCATAGTAGAAGGCGAATTATACTAAAAAAAGTGACCAAATTTTGATAGTCCACTGTTTTTCAAGAGAATACTTAATATCATTCCAGAATGCACACAAAATAATTAAATAATTGGTGGCGACTTAAATTGTACACTAGATCCATATTTAGATAGATCATCCTCAAAGAAAATCAAAATCTATGTCAAGTGAAGTTTTATATATACTCATATATAAATAATACCAATATTAAGGATGTTTGGAGAATTGAAAACCCATCCAGACGAGAATATTCATTTTACTCACCTGTGCATAAAACATATTCAAGGATAGACTATTTCTTAGTAGACTCTAAACTAATTCCATTTACTTATAAGTCACAATATCATAACATTATAATTTTGGATCATGCTCCATTAATGTTTATGATTAAACTAAACGGAATGGACAAGAAACAGACACAATGGAGACTTAATCCTCAATTCTTAAAGGAACAGGTATGTTGTGAATATCTTGTAAAACAGATTAATATGTTTTTCGAGCTCAATGACCAGCCTGAAATCCCTGCTTCCCTTCTCTGGGAAACATTTAAAGCAGTTATACGAGGGGCATTAATTTATTCTCAGGCATTTCTTAATAAAGAGAATAGAGCTAAACAACAGAGATTGGAAATGGAAATAAGGCAATTAGACATAGAAAATGCAGGAGCACCTTCAATGGCAAAACATAACAAAATTGCAGCACTGAAATATAAGTTAAATCAAATATACTCTGACCAAGTAATAAAACTTTATCAACACACAAAACAATTTAATTTTGAATTCGGTGATAAACCACAAAAACTATTAGCACGCCAGCTTCGTAAATTGGACGGGGAAAAAACGATTCATAAGATTAGATCAAATAAGGGAGAAATACTAACACTCCCCAAAGATATTAATGACAGATTTTTACAATACTATAAAAATCTTTATTCAACTAAAGTGGCAGAACAATCAACAGGAATGGAAGCATTTTTACAGAAATGTAACCTTAAAGGCTTAGATTTGCAAGAGCAAGAATTATTAGGAGCTGAAATAACGACAAAAGATATCGAAGAGTCAATTAGATCTTTAAAAAATGGAAATGCCGCGGGCCCTGATGGCCTAAGCTCTGAATTTTATTAAAAAATTTATGATCTGATCTCTCCACGCTTACAAAAACTGTATAAACACGTTTATACTCAATAGCAACTCCCGGAAATTTTAAACGAAACTACAATAATACTTATACCTAAAACTGATAAGGATCTGGAAGACCCGGCCTCATATAGAGCAATAGCTCTATTAAATACTAATCAGAAAATATTAACGAAAATCCTCTCTTATAGCAGAAGTGGTGGAGGCAGGATCGATTTTAACATTTGAAAGTAAAGTGGATAGGTATATGTACGGGAAGGGAATGGAGGGGTATGGTCTGAGTGCAGGTAGATGGGACTAGGGGAAAATAAATGGTCGGCACGGACTGGAAGGGTCGAGAAGGCCTGTTTCTATGCTGTAATTGTTATATGGTTATATTTGTTATATGGTTATAGATTGAGTTTAGTGATTAACAAATTAATACACCCTGACCAAACAGGCTTTATCCCAAAACGTCACTCATTTTACAATCTGGGACGATTATTTAATATTATATACTCAAATAGAATTGCTAACGCAGATCTAGCAATTATTTCGCTCGATGCTGATAAAGCCTTTGATCAAGTAGAATGGTCATATTTATTTTCAGTGATGGAAAAATTTAAACTGGGAGAGAAATACTGTACATGGGTTAAACTTTTATACTCTAACCCAACAGCTAGAATACTAACAAACCAAATGTTATCAACTAAATTTAATCTCTCTAGAGGTTGTAGACAAGGATGCTCGCTATATCCATTATTATTTGCTTTAGCAATTGAACCACTCACAGAAAATGTCAGATCTAATCCAGAAATACATGGGTATAATACTAAAGATACAATGAATAAAATTTCTCTATATGCAGATGATGTATTAATGTATATTACAAAGCCAGAAATTAGTATTTGAAATGTATTAAATCTAATAACTCAATTCGGTCAGTTTTCAGGATATAGAATTAATTGGAATAAAAGCGAAATCATGCCAATAACGGAAATCAATTTACTACAACAATCACCTTTTAAAATAGTTGAGGAAAAATTTAAACATCTAGATATTTATGTAACTAAGGTGTATACTTCTTTATTTAAATCAAATTTCCCACCTTTACTGAATAAACTAAATAAGAATATTCAATACTGGAAAACACTTCCTATTTCAATGTTCGGTAGAATTAATGCTAGAAAAATGATCTTTCTGCCGCAATTATTGTACGTATTTCAGTCAATCCCGATATATATTCCAAAATCTTTTTTTTTTAAAGTAGACTCTACTGTTACAAGTTTCATCTGGGATTACAAGAATCATAGAATAAATAAAAAACATTTATGTAAATCAAACATTAATGGAGGCTTAGCTCTACCAAATTTTCTGTTTTATTTTTGGGCAGTCCATATTAAAAATATGATTTTTTGGCTGGAAGAAATGGATCAACAACCAGACTGGTTAAGGATGGAAAAGGAGGACTGTTTACCTTTTGAAATAGGTTTGATTGTATTTGCACCGAAAAAATTGCACAAAAAAACCTATAGGGAAAACCCTATAATTATTTCTAGTGGTACACGAATCTGGAAACAACTAAAAAGGGCCTTAAAATTGGATAATATACCACTATTGTAAACAACCCCTTATTTAAACCTTCCATGCTGGATAAAGGTTTTACACAATGGAAAAACCATGGAATCAAAAAGATGGAACACCTTTATAAGAAAGGCACTTTTCTTTTATTTCAGGAATTACAACAGATTTACGGATTACATTCAAATCATTTTTTCAGATATCTACAACTCAGAGATTATGTTAAATCACATACACAAGATTATAGGAATAAGGAACCAGAAATCTTTGATGAATGTTTCAATAAGCATCCTAATACAGAAAAACTAACAACTTATATTTATAATACCCCTTTAGATAGCGAGATACCATCGATGGAAGCATATAGACATACATGGGAAAATGAAATAAACCAACCCATAACGAAAGATATATGGGACAAAAGTTTACAATATATACACCAATGCTCGATAAATACCGGACATGTTTTAATACAATTTAAAGTATTACATAGATTACATTACTCAAAAGTTAAATTGAATAGAATCTACCCACAGATCTCCTCTATCTGTGATAAATGTCAGCATCCAGAGGCTAATTTAACACATACTTTTGCAAATTGTATAAAAATTAAGAATTTCTGGACTGAGATTTTTAGATTAACTTCTGAAATTATTAATATTAAATTGGATCTGGACTCAAAATTAATAATACTTAGAACAAAACAAAGTCTAATACTTAAAACAAGTCAAATAAATTTCCTAGATTACAGTATAATAATTGGGAAGAAATTAATATAAAAATTTTGGAAAGGCCCTATATCCCCCACAATTAAAATGTGGATTACGGAAATGTCGGAGACCCTACACTTGGAAAGAATCAGATTTGCCCTAATGGACAAACAAGAAGTCTTCGTTAGAATATGATCTTCTTTCATTGATTACTTAAAAGGGTAGACCGGTTCGGCAGGGAACCCTAACTGAAACTTGGACTCAGGATTAGATGAAAAGTTATATTCTATATTCCTTGATCTTATCTCCAATGACGTATTAATGGTAAATTATTCCATTCTTTATGATTTCTTTTTGACTTATATTTTATTTTTCTCTCTGTTTCACTCTCTTAATTTTTTTTTATTAGAGACAAAATGATTCATTTGATAATATTAATAATGTATGATTGTTGCACACGAAATATTACTATCATAATATGTGTTTGCTAATGTACTGCTTACCTACTCTAATAAAAAAATATATATTAAAAAAAAAGAAAGCTTATTGTGGGAATATGCATCATCTGCATGTTCGACTACAGGTTGACAACACTACAGCGGTGGCATATATTAATCACAAGGGTAGAATCAAGTCAGTATCCTGCGATAAATTTGCAAACCTCATTAGCCACTGGTATATTGCAAGAAGCATTTGGATTTCAGCTACCTACTTGCCGGCTAGGTTTAATATGGTGGCAGACACCAGGTCACGAAAATGTAATACCAGCACAGAATGGATGTTGGATCATAAAGTATTTAACGACATTGTTGCTTTATTTATTCATTGATTTATTTGCATCCAGGCTCAATCACCAATTACCAAAGTATGTTGCGTGGGAGCCAGACCCAGGGGCAGTGGCGATAGATGCATTCTCGCTAAACTGGGGAGGAATGTTCTGCTATGCATTCCCTCCATTTTGCCTCATCAGTCGGTGCTTGCAAAAAATCCAGCAAGACTCCGCTTCAGGCATTTTGGTAGTGCCTGACTGGCCTACACAGCCATGGTTCCCACTGATATTGGGAATAATTACAGAGCCTTTTATGGCCATTCCCAAACGCAGAAATCTGCTGGTTCACACCGTGACTGGGGAGGGCCATCCGCTGCATGATAGAATCAATTTGTTGATTTTCAGATTCTGAGAAGACCTTTCCTGGGGCTTGGACTGTCAGATCGAACTGTGGACATGATCACTGCGACTTGGAGGGATAGCACCAAGAAGCAGTACATCTCCTATATCAAGAGATGGGAAGTGTTCTGTTTGCAGTCCACCATAACGTATGACACGGCATGTATAACTGATGTCTTGGAATTTCTCCCTAAACAATTCTTTGACGAGAGATGGAGTTATAGTGCCATTAATTGTATCAGAAGTGCCATATCGTCATACTTGTTGCTGGGATCGGGACACCACTCTGTAGGGTCTCACACGCTGATATCCAGATTTATGAAGGGTATGTTCAACACTAATCCCACCAGGCACAGGTATTTGGAGATATGGGATGTTAACATTGTTCTGATACTGCTTCGCCAGTGGGCTCCAGCTACATCCCTGTCCTTGGTCAAACTCACTTATAAAGTGGTTATGCTCATGGCGCTGGTTTCAGAGCAACGGGTCCAGTCGTTGCATAAATTGCGACTGGACAGAATGGTTACATCTGCCAGTAATATAACATTTTATGTTTATGACTTAATCAAACAGAGCAGACCAGGGCCGTCAGGTCTCAAACTAGAGTTTATGGCATACCCCATGGACCTTCGGTTGTGTGTGCTCACACATCTACAACACTATTTGAAGGCCACAAACAGCCTTAGAGGCACTGAACTAGCAATGTTTGTTAGTTATAAAAAAACACACAAGAAGGTATCAGTGCAGACCATCTCCAGGTGGTTAAGACACGTTTTGGCTTGCGCAGGAATGCACACTGATGTTTTTAAATCTCACTCCTCCAGGGCTGCAACAACATCAGCAGCGATGGTTATGGAGGTTCCGCTGGACCACATCCTAGCGGCGGCAGGATGGTCAAACGAGCGAACATTCCAAACTTTTTATAACAAATCCATTGCCAGGCCGGGGTTGTTTGCCAACTCAATTTTAAGTTCTGTATTATAGTTTACTCCCGGATATGAGGGGTCACTATGATTTTTATATCATTTGTTTATTAAAAAGCATCAGCATGTTTTAAAGCTATGTCATGTCTGAATGCATTGTTATTTTTCACTCATCTTGGTCAACTGATGCAGTGTGTTGCATGGACTCATGTTCATGGCATGAAATCACAGAGCTTTGAAATCTTAATGTACTCGCCCACGTGAGACACCGAAGTAAAATAGGAAGATTAAATGAGAACTTACCAGTTTGAAGTTTGATCTTTATTTCATGAGGAGTTACGATGAGGGATTACGTGCCCTCCGCTCCAAACCCTCTTCTCATAGAGGTCATGGTAGTTCTAGTTTCTCAAATCTTCCTATATTCAGTTCAACAACTGTTATCTGTGATTTCACACCGCTGCTTTGAAGGTTGACGTGCATGCGGGCTGGCAGGCTTCTTCATGTAATCCCTCATCATAATCCTCATAAAATAAAGATCAAACTTCAAACTGGTAAGTTCTCGTTTAATCTTCTTATTGATGTATATTGTAAATAGCTGCGGTCCCAGCACCGAGCCTTGCGGTACCCCACTAGTCACTGCCTGCCATTCTGAAAGGGACCCGTTAATCCCTACTCTTTGTTTCCTGTCTGCCAACCACTTCTCTATCCATGTCAGCACTCTACCCCCAATACCATGTGCCCTAATTTTGCCCACTAATCTCCTATGTGGGACCTTATCAAATGCTTCTGAAAGTCCAGGTACACTACATCCACTGGCTCTCCCTTGTCCATTTTCCTAGTTATATCTTCAAAAAATTCCCGAAGATTAGTCAAGCATGATTTCCCCTCCGTAAACCCATGCTGACTCGGACCTATCATGTTACTCCTATCCAAATGTTCGGCTATCCCATCTTTTATAATTGACCCCAGCATCTTCCCCACCACCGATATCAGGCTAACTGGTCTATAATTCCCTGTTTTCTCATTCTTGCCTTTCTTAAAAAGTGGGATAACATTAGCTACCCTCCAATCCACAGGAACTGATTCTGAGTCTATAGAACATTGGAAAATTATCACCATGCATTCATGATTTCTAGAACCACTTCCTTAAGTACCCTGGGATGCAGACCATCAGGCCCTGGGGATTTATCAGCCTTCAGTCCCATCAGTCTATCCAACACCATTTCCTGCCTAATGTGGATTTCCTTCGGTTCCTCTGTCACCCCAGATCCTCTGGCACTACTATATCAGGAAGATTGTTTGTGCCTAAGGAGGACAAAAAGAAAACAGATGCAAAGTACCTGTTCAACTGCCATTTCCTTGTTCCCCATAATAAATTCACCTTTTTCGATCTTCAAGGGTACAACTTTGGTCTTAACTAATTTTTTCCTCTTCACATACCTAAAGAAGCTTTTACTACCGTGCATTATATTCTTGGCTAGCTTACCTTCGTACCTCATCTTTTCTTCCCGTATTGTCTTTTTGGTTATCTTCTGTTGTTCTTTAAACATTACCCAATCTTGTTTCCCGCTCATCTTTGCTATGTTGCACTTCTTCGCTTTAATTTTTATAGTCCTTGACGTCCTTTGTCAGCCATGGCCGTCGCTTTCTCCCCTTGGAATCTTTCTTCCTCCTAGGAATGAACTGATCCTACACCTTCTGTATTATTCCTAGAAATTAGTCATAGATTAATACTGTGTGGATTAATGCAGTATAAGTATAAATTGTCCCGAGTGTGTGTAGAAAGACACTGTTAATGGGCAGGGACCTCTGGTCAGTGTGGACTCGGTGGCGCAGCAGTAGAGTTGCTGCCTTACAGCGCTTGCACCGAGTCCACACGGACCAGAGATCTCCGCACATTAACAGTATCTTTCTACACACACTAGGCACAATTTATACTTATACCAAGCCAATTAAACCCCTACAAATCTGTACGTCCTTGGAGTGTAGGTGTGGGAGGAAACTGAAGATCTCAGAGAAAACCCACGTGATCACAGGGAGAACGTTGACCAAGGATGAGTGAAAATAAATAATGCATTCAGACATGACATAGATTTAAACATGCTGAAACTATAAAACAGAATCTAAAATGGAATCGGCAAATACCTCCGGTCTGGCAACGGGTTTATTATAAAACCTTTGGAAAGTTAGTTCATTTGACAATCCTGCAGCCGCTAGGATGTGGTCAAGAGGAACGTCCATTACCCTCGCTGCTGACATTGATGCAGCCCTGGTGGAGTGAGATTTAAACATGTCAGTGTCCACTCCTGAACGTAGTTAATTCGGAGCCTCTGAGGCTCTTGGTGACCTTGATGTATTGTTGTAAATGTGTAACTACACACAACCGAAGGTCCATGGGGTATGCCATGAAAACTAATTTCAGCGCTGACGCCCTGGGTCTGCTCTGCTTGTTATATTATTTACAGATGAAACCATCCTGTCCAGTCGCAGCTTATGCAACGCTGGTACACATTGCGCTGAAACCAGCGCCATGAGCATGATCACTTTGTAAGTGAGTTTGGGCAAAGACAGGGATGTAGCTGGAGCCCACTGGCGAAGCAGCGTGAGCACCACGCTCACATCTCATATCTCCGAGTACCTGGGCCTGGTGGGATTAGCGTTCATTCAAAATACCCTTCATGAACCTGGATATCAAAGGGTGAGACCCAACAGAGTGGTGTCCTGATCCAAGCAATAAGTACGATGATAAGGCACTCCTGGCACTATTTATGGCACTATAACTCACTCTCATCAAAATATAGTGTTGAGAGGAATTCCAACACATCCGTTATGTGTGCCGTGTCATACGATATGTTCGACTGTAAACAGAACACCTCCCATTTATTGATATGAGAGATGTACTGTTTCTTGGTACTATCCCTCCAGGCTGCAGTGATCATGTCCGCTGTATGATATGATAGTCCGAGCCCCAGGAACGGTCTCCTCAGAATCTGCAAACCAATAAATTAATTTGGTCATGTAGTGGATGGTTCTCGCCAGTCCCAGGGTGAACCAGCAGATTTCTGCATTTGGGGATAGCCATAAAAGGCTGTGTTATCATTCCCAGAATGAGTGGGAACCATGGCTGTGTACTACCAAAATGCCTGAGGTGGAGTCTTGCTGGATCTTAAGCAAGCACCGACTGATGAGGCAAAATGGGGGGAATGCAATCAAAAACATTTCACCCCAGTGTAGCGAGGATGCATCTACCACCACTGCCCCTGGGTCTGGTTCCCATGAAACATTTTGGTAACTGGTGATGATCCTAAGTTCAATTTTGAGTGCCATAGCAAAGGGACTGAATACTTATGTAAATGTGATATTTCAGTTAGTTCTTTTTAATTACTTTGCAAAAATTTCTAAACACCTGTTTTCACTTTTTTATTTTGGGGTATTGTGCGTAGATTAATGATAAAAACAAAAGAATTTACTTCAGTTTAAAATAAGGCTGTAAAAATATAACAGATGTTTGGAGGATCGCTAAACCGGCTGGAAGGGAATGCTCGTTTTATTCAATGTTACACAAAACCTATTCACGTATTGACTATTTTTTAGTGGACACAAAATTAATTCCCTACACAATTAACCCAAAATATCATAACAGCATCATTTCTGACCACTCCCTGTTAACTTTTGTAAAAAAAAACTTGAAGGAATGCCTAATAGAAAATTGTTTTGGAGGTTTAACCCCCAAATTCTAAATGATCCACAAGGTGGTATATATTTTAAACAACAGATGGAACTTTTTTTTGAGACCAACGACACCCCAGATATTTCACCCGCTTTACTATGGGAATCTTTTAAAGCATTTATCAGAGGATCTGTAATTTCATATCAAGCTTTTCAAAATAAAAAGAATAAGAATTAACAGTTAGAAGAACGAATTAGACAATTGGATCTAGATAACGCTAAAGAGCCAACTATAGATAAACATAATAAAATAACAATATTGAAATTTAAATTAAATAAAATATTATCAGCAAAAGTTATAAGATTATTTCAAATTACAAAACAGACATTTTTTTAAATTCGGTGATAAATCACATAAACGTTTGGCACGTCAACTGAAAAAACGCGAAAAAGATCATACGATTTTAAAGATTAAATCAGACAAAGGTGAATTGTTAACACTACCTAATGATATTAATAAAAGATTTGCTCAATTTTATCAAAATGTATATACATCTAAAACGTCATCAGATAGTACTAAAGTTATGGATAACTGTAATCTCCCAAAACTTAACCTGATCGAACAAGAGGAATTAGGAGCACAGATCTCAATTAAGGAAATAGAAGAAACAATAAACTCACTAAAGAATGGAAAAACAGCAGGACCAGATGGATTTAGTAATGAATTTTATAAAAGATTTTATGAGATAATTTCACCACGTTTACATAAAATGTATACATATGCTTTTAAAGAACAAACATTACCAGAAACATTAGCGGAATCAACGATTACACTTATACCTAAAAAAGATAAAGATTTAGAAGACCCTGGTTCATACAGAGCCATTGCACAGATCAAAAAATACTAGCGAAAACATTAGCTGGAATATTAAGTAAATATGTTAGTAAATTAATAAATGCGGATCAAATGGGGTTTATACCCAAGAGATACTCATGCAATAATGTGAGACATCTGTTTAATATAAAGCATTCATATAAAACTAAAGAACAAAACTTATCCATTTTTTCATTGGACGCAGAAAAAGCATTTGATCAAGTGAAATGGGACTACCTCGTTAAAGTATTTCAAAAATTTCAATTGGGAGAGAATTTTATCTCATGGGTAAAACTATTATATGACAGGCCCACTGCTAGAATATTAACTAATAACATGTTGTCCCAGAAATTTCAATTATCCAGGGATGCTCACTATCACCTCTGCTATTTGCTCTTGTAATAGAACCTCTTGCTGAAAGCATTAGTACACATCCGAATATCCATGGTTATAATACAATATACTCAAATAACAAAATATCATTATACGCAGATGATGTACTACTGTACATCCCAAAATCACAAATCAGTATACCAAATATATTGAATCTAATAGAGGAATTTGGATCCTTTTCAGGATGTAGAATAAATTGGTATAAAAGTGAAATTATGACGATAAAACCTCAAGACTCACACACCTGATAAAATTCCATTTTAAAATTGCTACAGAAAAATTTTAATATTCGGGAATCGAAATTACCGGAAAATATAAATCTTTATTTAATAATAATATCTTTTATTGTGATTACACATAAGTGCAACGAGATTTGGTTTGCAACTTCGAGATTTCGGTTTGCAACCCACGAGAACAAAGTTTGTAAAAACGAACATTTGACCAGTAACATCAACACAGACTAAAGTGCGAGGCCGGGGGAGACAGTCCATGGGGGTGGGGGGAGGGGGGGGGGGGGGGGTACTCAGCAGGGCCGGTTCAGAGCCGCTATAGCTCTGGGAATGAAGCTGTTCCTGAGTCTGGTAGTGCGGGCGTAGAAGGCCTTGTAACGTCTGCCGGAAGGGAGTAGTTCGAACAGTCCATTACAAGGGTGAGAGGAGTTTTTATGTATGCTGACACCTTCCTGAGGCACCGTGTGTGGTAGATGCCCTCCAAGGCTGGTAGCTGTGTCCCAATAATCTGTGGACAACGCGCTGAAGAGCTCTCCTCTCCTCCTCCATGCAGCTGAGATACCACACAGCGATGCCATATGTTAGTATGCTCTCTGTGGTGCAGCGGTAGAAGGTCATCAGCAGTTGTTGGGGCAGACAATGCAGACTATGCATTTAATGCAAACTAACCATATAACAACCATATAACAATTACAGCACGGAAACAGGCCATCTCGGCCCTTCAAGTCCGTGCCGAACATCTTTTTTCCCTTAGTCCCACCTGCCTGCACTCATACCATAACCCTCCATACCCTTCTCATCCATATGCCTATCCAATTTATTTTTAAATGATACCAATGAACCTGCCGCCACCACTTCCACTGGAAGCTCATTCCACACCGCTACCACTCTCTGAGTAAAGAAGTTCCCCCTCATGTTACCCCTAAACTTCTGTCCCTTAATTCTAACTATATGCTACTTAATAAATTAAACGCCCTGATTAAATGGGCCGAATAAATACTATAAAAATGATCTTTCTACCACAAATTTTATATCTATTCCAATCAATACCAATATACTTACCTAAAAAGATTTTAAAAAACTGGATTCTGATATCACAAATTTTATATGGGACTATAAATCCCATAGAATTCAAAGAAGGCATTTGTGTATACCTAAAGAATTTGGTGGATTAACACTCCCTAATTTTTTGTGTTATTATTGAGCAGCAAATGTCAAAAATGTGATTCACCTGTTGGACAACTCTGCCCAACGGGTGGATTGGATAATAATGGCGAGAGAGGATTGCTCCCCTTTTAATATAGGAGCGATCCTTCTCTCACCAATAAAACTGAATAATACAACATACAGTAAAAATCCAATTATTCATGTACTATTAGAATTTGGAAACAAATAAAATTAACCCTTAATCCGTCATTTAAACCATCCACTATTGATAAATCATTTACACATTGGGAAAGAATAGGAATTAAAATGTTTGGAGACATGTATGAAAATGGATTTTCTTTAATCATTCCAACAACTACAACTTAAATACAATCTGAGAAGTAATCAATATTTTAAATATTTTCAAATCCGTGATTATTTGAAAAAACATACACAAGAATATCAAAATTTGTCTCCAGACCTATTAGACGAAGCAATAAATATAAAAGCAGACTCAACTAATTTAATATCATACTTGTATAATATCCTCCTAAATATAGAAATACCATCATCCGATAGAATTAGAAGAGATTGGGAACAAGAACTAGCTATAAAAATCTAACTATAAAAATCTAGAGAAAGAGAGTTGGGATAAACACTTGCTATATGTTCACAAATGCTCGATCAATGTAAGACATATTCTAATCCAATTCAAAACCTTACACAGACTGTATTATTCAAAAACTAAAATAAGTAATTTTTTTCCAAATGTCTGCCCCCATCTGTGATAAATGTCTATCCCAAGAAGAAACAATAGCACATTCCTTTGTTTTTTGCATACAAATCCAAAAATTTTGGAATGAAATCTTTGAAATTTTTACAAAATTATTTAAAATAAAACTGAAACCGAACGCAGAATTGATTTTTTTTTTTTTTTTAGGGAAAATGAACTAGGTAAAACAATTGAACCTGATAACTGGGATGAAAGTTTACGATATATACATAATTGTTCATTAAATTCTAGACATTCCCTGATACAATTCAAAGTTCTACATAGATTGCATTTTTCAAAATCCAAATTACATAGAATGTTTCCTAATGTATCCCCTATATGTGACAAATGCCAATACCCAGAAGCTAATTTAACACATTCTTTTACAACTTGTATAAAAATTACTAATTTTTGGTTGGAAATATTTAAGATAATCTTGAATGTTGTAAATAAGAATCTAACTCCAGATCCAAAATTAATAATATTGCGAATATTAGAAAAGGATCAATCAATCACGACAACACAAAGAACTTTTATTGATTATAGTTTAATAATTGGTAAAAAATTAATTTTATAATTTTGGAAAGGTCCCACATCCCCCTCAGTCAAATTGTGGATTTCAGGAATGGCGGAGACTTTACACTTGGAAAGAATAAGACTTGCACTTCTGGGCAAGTTAGACCAATTTAATGGGATTTGGTCCCCATTCCTTGAATATCTTAAGGGGTCAATGTGACTCGGTTCGAGGGCCTGACCGAGACCTGAACGAAGGAATGGACGAAGAATAATATATTAATGATCACGGATATATTACTTCATAAATACTGTTTGTATAATACACCACTGTTATTTTATTATTTATCACATTTTCCTACTTTTCACTAAAAAAAATCATAATAAAATCTTTAGAAGTATAAATATGAAATGATGGTAACTTTAAACAAATACTGGAATGTTTGTAATGAAAATTTTATTCCTACTATCCATCTCTTTCTTAAGAATGTTGTTTTAATATGTATCTATACTTCTAATAAAAAATACTTATCAAAAAAAGAATTGATTATTTTTGGAACAATGGAAGCCAGCTTTGAGCTTCCTTAATTATGGCTTAATAATGGCAAAAGAAAAACGCTCCCACACCAACGATAAAAATGTAGATTTCAAATATGTCCAAAATGTTACACCTCGAAGGCATGAGATTCTTCCTAGCAGGCAAATCAGACCATTTCCAAAAGATTTGGTCTCCATTTATCGACTTATTACAAGCATAGGGGGCAACATAACTTTGAAAATAAATGGTTTCAGGACCTGATGAGGGGTGTGTAAAGATACAAAGTAGGTACATCCCTTTTATCTTATTTTACTTTTTTATATCTTCTGTTTTCTATTTTTCTCTTTCTTTACCTTTGGTTTTCTTTTTTATTCTTTCTCGTGTTTTACGCTTCTACGGGTTTTTCCTGATCACTCTTTCAAGCACTTACTATCTTATCTAACTCTCTCTATTCTTCTTCTTCTTAAAGTTTATAACAAGAAGTGGTACATTAAATATATTATGTTAATTTTGGCTTATATCACTGTAATGCACATTACTTCTAATAAATAAAATTACAAAAAATAAAATTAAAAAATAAGGCTGTAACGTGACAAAATGTGGAAGAAGTGAAGGGGTCTGAATACTTCCTGAATGCACTGTGCAAAAAGCTGGAGTAACTCAGCGGGACAGGCAGTATATCTGAGGAGAAGGAATGGGTGACATTTCGGGGAGAATGGAGAGAAGGCAGGACAATGGAATAGGGTTGAGAGGGAATGATAAATCAGTCATGATTGAATGGTGGAGTGGACTCAATGAGACAAATGGCCTAATCCTGCTCCTACAATTTATGAACTAATGAACGTATGCATTTATGTTTGTTCATCCCTGTCAATCCTTTTACACTGGGATGCTGTAACATAGTGTTTTTACTAAACCACATGAGTAATCTACAGACACAAAGCGCTAGAATAACTCAGCCAGTCAGACAGCATCTCTTGAGAACGTGGATAGATGACGTTTCAGATTGGGTTGCTCCTTCGGATTCTTGAAGAAGGGTCCCGATTGAAAACATCACCTGTCCAATTTCTCCTGAAATGCTGCCTGACCTGTGGAGTTACTCCAGCACTTTGTGTCTTTTTGTGCAAACCAAGATCTGCAGTTCCTTGTTTCGACCTTAGCAATCTAGGGGTTAAGGGTTTGGGGTTATGTCCTAATACAGATCAGTTTAACCCAAGAAACGTTAATTCTATATGGAAAGAAAGGTTGATATGGGTTGATACTTAGAGCATTATTGCAATGTGTTTTAATTCATAAACATCATGTTGATATTTCTGGTAAGGCCAACAATTAATTGCCTTCCTTGATTGCCCTAGTGAAGGTGTTGATGCAGTTTGGTAGGGAGTTTGACCCAATGATGATGAAGAAGAGGGATATATTTCCATGTCAAAGACAAAGGACTTGGAGGTTCTGGCATAGTTGTCTAAACTGGATTTGTCTTGCTTTCTTGAAGCCAGGATATATTTGGGCAACCTCCTTTATTGTTGTGAAGACTGCACTTGTGCGATCATTAACACCTCGTCTGGTGGTGCAAGCCTTCTGAGGAGATGACAATCCTAGGAATTGACCAACATGGGTCATCTACTTGGCATCTTTGACAAGTGGAGGGCGGATTGAAAACGAGATGGAAAAGGCCGAGTTTACTGACTACACATCTTTGATCTGTTGCTTATAAGATCACAGCCAACATTGTCCTGTATTGCCCAGAGTTTAGAGGAATGGGAAGCATAAAAAATATTCCAGCCTTCAATGGAAAATGCAAATAAAACATTCAGAAATATTTCTGCATGTACACTGGAAATTCAATTTTCCTGTATTATCAAACCGTTTTATATGATATTTCTATCAGACTTTAAGAATTGCGACCAAGATCAGAACATCTTGCCCTTCATGTTTACTCATGCACATGATCCATATCCCTCCATTCCATGCACATCCATGTGTTTATCTAAAAGTCTTCCTTCAATACTACTATCGTATATCTGCTTCCACCACTACCTCTGGCACCACGTTCTAGGCAGCCACCTCTCTCTGTGTAAAAACCTGCCTTGCCTGTGTAAAAACCTCCCTATTTAAACTTTTCCCATCTTACTTCAAAGCTATGCCCTTTCATCTTTGAAAAAGATTCTAACTGCCTCCACATATCTCTGTCTCTCTTAATTTTATAAACTTCCATCAGCTCTTCTCATTGATGCTCCAGTGAAAACAATTCAAACTGATAGCCTCCAATCCAGGAAGCATCCAGGTAAATCTTTTCTGCACCCTCTCAAAAGTCTTCATATCCTTCATATAATGGGGTAATCAGAACAGCACACAATACTCCAGGAGCAGCCTAAAGGGCCTGTCCCACTTTTAATAGACAATAGACAATAGACAATAGGTTCAGGAGTAGACCATTCGGCCTTTCGAGCCAGCATCGCCATTCAATACGATCATGGCTGATCATCCCCAATCAATAACCCGTTCCTGCCTTCTTCCCATATCCCCTGACTCCGCTATCTTTAAGAGCCCTCTCTAGCTCTCTCATGAAAGTATCCAGAGAACCGGCTTCCACCACCCTCTGAGAGGCAGAAAATTCCACAGACTCACAACTCTGTGCGAAAAAGTGTTTCCTCGTCTCCGTTCTAAATGGCCTGTATGGTCATGAGAGGTCTCCTCTGGTCGCCGCTGATTTTTCAACATGTTGAAAATTTTGGCGACCTATGACGGGTGCGTAAGGTTGCGTAAGTGGGACAGAACCTTAAGCAAGATTTTATCAAACTGTAACATGACTTCCTGACTCTTAAACTCAATGCCCTGACCAATGAAGACAAATGCACCATTTGCCTTCTCTACCTAGAAACATAGAAACATAGAAAAATAGGTGCAGGAGTAGGCCATTCGGCCCTTCGAGCCTGCACCGCCATTCAATATGATCAAGGCTGATCATCCAACTCAGTATCCCGTACCTGCCTTCTCTCCATACCCCCTGATCCCTTTAGCCACAAGAGCCACATCTAACTCCCTCTTGAATATAGCCAATGAACTGGCCTCAACAACCTTCTGTGGCAGAGAATTCCAGTGACTCACCACTCTCAGTGTAAAGAATGTTTTCCTCATCTCGGTTCTTAAGGAATTCCCCCTTATCCTTAGACTGTGACCCCTTGTTCTGGACTCCCCCAACATCGGGAACAATCTTCCTGCATCTAACTTGTCCAACCCCTTAAGAATTTTGTAAGTTTCTATAAGATCCCCCCTCAATCTTCTAAATTCCAGTGAGTACAAGCCGAGTCTATCCAGTCTTTCTTCATATGAAAGTCCCGACATCCCAGGAATCAGTCTGGTAAACGTTCTCTGAACTCCTTCTATGGCAAGAATGTCTTTCCTCAGATTTGGAGACCAAAACTGTATGCAATACTCCAGGGGTGGTCACCAAAACCCTGTACAACTGCAGTAGAACCTCCCTGCTCCTATACTCAAATCCATTCGCTATGAATGCTAACATACCATTTGCTTTCTTCACTGCCTGCTGCACCTGCATGCCTACTTTCAATGACTGGTGTACCATGACACCCAGGTCTCGTTGCATCTCCCCTTTTCCTAATCTGCCACCATTAAGATAATAGTCTACCCTCATGTTTTTGCCACCAAAATGGATAACCTCACATTTATCCACATTATACTGCATCTGCCATGCATCTGCCCATTCACTCAGCCTATCCAAATCACCCTGCAGCCTCCTAGCATCCTCCTCACACCTCTCTAACTACTTTCAAGGAGCTATGGGGGTGGAAGATTGCAACCTTCACGTGGTCCGCCCTGTTTCGACGAATGCAATCATCCCGGCGTGCACAATCAAATAAGATAAAATAGAACAAATTGTCCTACAACTTTAGGCTGTGCACGCCATACGCGAGAAGAAGAAGAAGAAGGGAGCTATGGATTTGAACCACAAAATGCTTCTGTACATGTTTAGTGTAGTTTAGTTTAGTTTAGAGATACAGCAGGGAAAAAGGCCCTTTGGCCCACTGAGTCCATGCGACCAATGATCCCCACACACTAGCACTATACCACACACAAAGCACAATTTACAATTTTTATGTAAGCCAATTACAAACCTGTACGTCTTTGGAATGTGGGCGAAGTTGGAGCTCCCAGAGAAAACCCACGTGTTCACGGGCAAAAAACGTACAAACTCCGTACCGACAACACCCATAGTCAGAATTGAACCCGGGTCTCTGGCACTCTAAGGGCTCGAAGGGCGGAAAGGTCTACTCCTGCACCTATTGTCTATTGCCTATTGTCTATTGTAAGGCAGTAACTCTACTGCTGCGCCACCGTGCTGCCCCATGCTGTTAAGGATATTTCCATTAACTGGACACTTTTACCTTATATTTGACATCCCAAAGTACGACACGTCACACTTGTCCGAATTAAACTCCATCTACCATCTACCATTTCTCCACCCATATCTGTGATTGAACTGTGGGGAAGTCACCCAATTTCCAGGACTCAAAGGCTTTTGCAATAAAAATCAATGTAGCGTTTGCCCTGCTTATTGCTCACTTGCAGACGTGATTTCTGTACCCAGATGACTTTGAACTGCACCATTTCCCAAGCTGGTATCATTTTAAGAATACTTCACTCGTTTTGTTTGTTTTGTGCACTAACATGGACAAGCTCACATTTTTCCACGTTCTATTCCATCTGCCATGTTCTTTCACACTCATAGGACAGTACAGCCCAGGAACAGGTTCTTCGGCCCATAAAGCGGGTGTCGAACACGCTGCCTAGTTAAACTGAAGGTAGACACATAGTGCTGGAGTAACTCAACGGGACAGGCAGCATCTCTGGAGAGAAGGAATGAGTGACATTTCAGGTCGAGACCGAACGAGAGATATGAACGATAATGTAGAGAACAATGAATGAAGGATATGCAAAAAAGTAACGATGTTAAAGGAACCAGGCCATTGGTAGCTGCTTGAAAACGAGAAGCTGATGTGACTTGGGTGGGGGTGGGATAGAGAGAGAGGGAAAGCCGGGGCTACTTGAAGTTAGATAAATCGATCTCCTCTGGCAGTACGTGATCCATATCCCTCCATTCCCGGCATATTCATGTACCTATCTAAAAGTCCCCTAAAGGTGGTTATCATTTCTGCCTCCACCACATCTCCTTTCAATTTTCCCCCTCTGACTTGACCCATCCCTTGCCTTTGACATGTCCATTGTGGGGTAAAGGTTCTGACTGTCTGTGCTATCTACGCCTCTTGTAGACAATAGACAATAGACAATAGGTGCAGGAGTAGGCCATTCGGCCCTTCGAGCCAGCACCACCATTCAATGTGAGCATGGCTGATCATCCCCAATCAGTACCCCGTTCCTGCCTTCTCCCCATATCCCCTGGCTCCACTATTTTTAAGAGCCCTATCTAGCTCTCTCTTGAAAGCATCCAGAGAACCTGCCTCCACCGCCCTCTGAGGCAGAGAATTCCACAGACTCACCACTCTCTGTATGAAAAAGTGTTTGCTCGTCTCCGTTCTAAATGGCTTACTCCTTATCCTTAAACTGTGGCCCCTGGTTCTGGACTCCCCCCAACATTGGGAACATGTTTCCTGCCTTTAGCATGTCCAAACCCTTAACAATCTTTATATGTTTCAATGAGATCCCCTCTCATCCTTCTAAACTCCAGAGTGTACGAGCTCAGCTGCTCCATTCTCTCAGCATATGACAGTCCCGCCATCCCGGGAATTAACCTTGTAAACCTACGCTGCACTCCCTCAATAGCAAGCATGTCCTTCCTCAAATTAGGGGACCAAAACTGCACACAATTCTCCAGGTGTGGTCTCACTAGGGCTCTGTACAACTGCAGAAGGACCTCTTTGCTCCTATATTCGATTCCTTTTGTTATAAAGGCCAACATGCCATTCGCTTTCTTCACTGCCTGCTGTACCTGCATGCTTACTTTCATAGACAGATGTACAAGGACCCCCAGATCCCGTTGTACTTCCCCTTTTCGATATTCTCTTATCAAGTCCCCCCACAATCTCTGATGTTTCAGAGAAAACGATCCAAGTTTGTCAACCCTCTCTTTATATCCAATACTCTTAAATCCAGTATTGTAGTAAACATCTTCTGCACCTTCTCCAATGACCTATAACGGGGCACACAACAAATGCAACCTCACCACATTTATATAAAGCTACAACCCACAGTCTGAAATGTCTGAAGAAGAGTTCTGACCCGAAACAACACCTATTCCTTTCCTCCAGAGATGCTGCCTGACCCGCTGAGCATTTTATGTCTATCCCTGTGTTTTATACTCAAAGCCATGACCAATGAAGGCTAGCGCACCATAAGCTTTCATTACCACTCTGCCTACTTGTGTTGCCATTTTCATAGAGCTATGGGCCTGCACCCCAATCCCTCTGAACATCAATGCTGTTAAGGATCTTCAATGTCCCAAAGGGCAACACTTCACATTTGCTTAGATTAAACTCGCTCTGTCATTTCCCCACCCATATTTGTAACTTTTCTATATCCAGCTGTTTCCTTTGACAGCCTTCTTCACTCTATGCAACTCCACCAACTGTTGTGTCTACTGCAAACTTACGATCCAAACCGTCGACATTTATGTCTGACTTGTTTCTATATATCACAAACAACTGAGGTTCCAGCACAGTTCCCCGAGGAACTCCACTATTCATAGAAAAATAGGTGTAGGAGGAAGCCATTCGGCCTTCGAGCCAGCACCGCCATTCATTGCGATCATGGCTGATCGTCCCAAATCAATAACCCGTGCCTGCCTGCTCCCCATATCCCTTGATTCCACTAGCCCCTAGAGTGCTATCTAACTCTCTCTTAAATCCATCCAGTGATTTGGCCTCCACTGCCTCTGTGGCAGGGAATTGCACAAATTCACAACTCTCTGGGTGAAAACGTTTTTTCTGACCTCAGTCTTAAATGGCCTCCCCTTTATTCTAAGACTGTGGCCCCTAGTTCTGGACTCGCCCAACATTGGGAACATTTTTCCTGCAACTAGCTTGTCCAGTCCTTTTATAATTTTATATGCTTCTATAAGATCCCCCCTTGTCCTTCTAAACTCCAGTGAATACAAGCCTAGTCTTTTCAATCTTTCCTCACATGACAGTCCCGCCATCCCAGGGATCAATCTAGTGAACCTACGCTGCACTGCCTCAATCACAAGGATGCCCTTCCTCAAATTATGAGACCAAAACTGTACGCAATTTCCAATTAGAGAACACCCTTCCACCACAACTCTTCGTTTTCTATGAGTAAGACAATTCTACCCCAACCTACCATGTCACGGTGGATCCCATGCATCTTAATCTTCTGGATTAGCCTACCATGAGGGACTTCATCAAATGCCTCACCTAAATCCAAATAGACAACATCCACTACTCTACCTTTATCAATCTGCTCAATCTATCAATCTCCTAAAAAATCTCAGTCAATTTAGTAAACCATGATCTGCTGTAGAGAAACCCAGGCTAACTGTTCTAAATTGTCCCATTTTCTTCTGTGCCAGTTAATCATATCCTGAAGAACCCTCTGAGGTGGTTTCCTTACCACTGACCTATCCTCACCAGCCTATATGTTCCTGCACTATCTCTACTTCCCTCTTAGACAAATTAACAACATTGGATACTGTCTGGTCTTCTGAAATCTTGTCTCTGGCTGAAGATCTTTGTCAAGACACCTGCTATATCCTATCTTGCCTCTTTTATTAACCTGGGATAGATCCTACCAGACTCTGGTGATTTGTCCATCCTCATGCCCTTCAAGAAACCCAACACCTTCTCCCCCTTAATCTCAAGCTGCCCTAGCATACTACTATTTCCCACACGGATCTCATTATCCTCCATATCAAAGTACCCATGTAGTAGGTGGACAAAAATGCTGGAGAAACTCAGCGGGTGAGGCAGCATCCATAGAGCGAAAGAAATAGGCAACGTTTCAGTCTGAAGAAGGGTTTCGACCCGAAAGGTGACTGAAGAAAGGTTTCGACCCAAAACGTCGCCTATTTCCTTCGCTCCATAGATGCTGCCTCACCCGCTGAGTTTCTCCAGCATTTTTCTCTACCTTCAATTTTCCAGCATCTGCAGTTCCTTCTTAAACATCTTACCCATTTAGACCTAGCATACATCCTCTGACTCCAAGCATAACTGTCCTCCTTTATCCTCGAGTGACTCAATTAGCTTTTGCTCCTGCATGATTCTACTGCACAGATCAGACATGCAATCTTTGACTAGGAGGATATGTTTGAAAGATAATACTGCGTAAAGAAGATATTTCTACGAACTTATAGATACTTTGCTCAGTTCAAAATATAGTCATTTATGCTGTCAGAGCTCCCTCTGGTGCTAAAGAATGGGATTTTATACGACAATTGAATGCAACAAACATGCTGAAGAAGGGTTTCGGCCCGAAACGTTGACCATCTCCTTCGCTCCTTAGATGCTGCTGCACCCGCTGAGTTTCTCCAGCCTTTTGTGTACCCTCCATGCTCAAGAGTTATGGGCCTACCCACTTAGGTGATTTTTTAGGCGACTACAGGCAACTAGGCTGTCGCCACTTGCTTGCCAGGATGTCGCATGTATGGTCGTGAGTCGTCTCCTCAGTGGCGCAAAGAGTCATAGCGTCTTTCTGGTTGCCGCTAGATTTTCAACATGTTCAAAAATTTTCAAAGGCAGTCGGCGACAGTGGGTTTGACACCAATGACTTCTCCTGACGTAGATGCTGTTGTAGTTATCGCTAGGTTAACGTAGGTTGTCGCCAGGTGACGTAAGTTGTCACCGGTGCTGACTTCGTGTTTTTTTGGTTATTAAAGTAAAGGCAAAGGCAAAGGACATTTATTATCACATACACCAATTGGTGTAGTGAAATTTGACTTGCCAAATTGCCAAGTAAATGATTCTATTTCAAATTTTATGTCGGGGGGGGGGGGGGGGGGGGACAAACCCTTCATAATCTAATCCAAGTTTTTCCAGCAGAAGGGACTTTTAGAACCATTTATGTGTTTCTACTGATTGTACATCTATTTTGTAATAACAGGGTACACACTCCGTCTGAAGTAGGGTCTCGACCCGAAACGTCACCCATTCCTTCTCGCCAGAGATGCTGCCTGTCCCGCTGAGTTACTCCAGCATTTTGTGTCTAAGTTCGATTTAAACCATCATCTTCAGTTCTTTCCAACACGGTAATGTAGTTAAATCTAGTTGCCTTTCAATGTACCCCCATACATTGGTAGTGTAGTTGGGTTAAGTTGTCAAAGATACTGTAGGTTGTCAAAGACTCACCTGGAAAGTTGGGCACAACATTTGTAGATGGAATTAATCCCAACGAGTGTGATGCATTTGGGAAAGTCAAATAGAGGTAGGGCATAGAAACATAGCAACATCGAAAATAGGTGCAGTAGTAGGCCATTCGGCCCTTCGAGCCTGCACCGCCATTTAATATGATCATGGCTGATCATCCAACTTAGTATCCTGTATCTGCCTTCTCTCCATACCCCCTGATCCCATTAGCCACAAGGGCCACATCTAACTCCCTCTTAAATATAGCCAACGAACTGGCCTCAACTACCTTCTGTGGCAGAGAATTCCACAGATTCACCACTCTCTGTGTGAAAACTGATTTTCTCATCTCGGTCCTAAAAGACTTCCCCCTTATCCTTAGACTGTGACCCCTTGTCCTGGATTTCTCCAACATCGGGAACAATCTTCCTGCATCTAGCCTGTCCAACCTCTTAAGAATTTTGTAAGTCTCTATAAGATCACCCCTCAATCTTCTAAATTCCACCGAGTACAAGCCTAGTCTATCCAGTCTTTCTTCATATGAAAGTCCTGCCATCCCAGGAATCAGTCTGGTGAACCTTCTCTGTACTCTCTCTATGGCAAGAATGTCTTTCCTCAGATTAGGTGACCAAACTGTACGCAATACTCCAGGTGTGGCCTCACCAAGACCTTATACAACTGCAGTAGAACCTCCCTGCTCTTGTACTCAAATCCTTTTGCTATGAATGCTGACATACCTTTGCATTCTTCACAGCCTGCTGCACCTGCATGCCTACTTTCAATGACTGGTGTACCATGACACCCAGGTCTCATTGCGTCCCCCCTTTTAATAATAGGTCACCATTCAAATAATAGTCTACTTTCCTGTTTTTGCCACCAAAGTGGATAACCTCACATTTATCCACATTATACTGCATCTGCCATGCATTTGCCCACTCACCCAGCCTATCCAAGTCACCTTGCAGCCTCCTAGCATCCTCGTCACAGCTAACACTGCCCCCCAGCTTCATGTCATCCGCAAACTTCGAGATGTTGCATTTAATTCCCTCGTCCAAATCATTAATATATATTGTAAATAGCTGGGGTCCCAGCACTGAGCCTTGCGGCACCCCACTAGTCACTGCCTGCCATCCTGAAAAGGACCCGTTCACTCCTACTCTTTGCTTCCTGTCTGCCAGCCAGTTCTCTATCCACATCAATACTGAACCGCCAATACCGTGTGCTTTAAGTTTGTATACTAATCTCTTGTGTGGGACCTTGTCGAAAGCCTTCTGAAAGTCCAGATATAACACATCCACTGCTTCTCCCTTATCCACTCTACTAGTAACATCCTCAAAAAATTCAATTAAATAGGTCAGACATGATTTACCTTTTATAAATCCATGCTGATTCTGTCCAATGATTTCACCACTTTCCAAATGCGCTGCTCTCCCATTTTTAATAACTGACTCTAGCAGTTTCCCCACTACCGATGTTAGACTAACTGGTCTGTAACTCCCCGTTTTCTCTCTCCCTCCTTTTTTAAAAAGTGGGGTTACATCAGCTACCCTCCAATCCTCAGGAACTACTCTAGAATCTAAAGTAGGTACAGTAGGGCAAGTAGAAATATTGATGAACAGGGGAGGTATTACTGACTTTGTTTGTCATGCCCAAATCCATGAATGGATTAGAAATAAACATAAAGGAGGATTCCAACACGAAACATCACCTATTCATATCCATAACCCCCAGAGGTGCTGCCTGACCCGCTGAGTTACTCCAGCTTTTTATGTTCTATGCAAGTTTCCAGCATCTGTGTCTCCTTTTCCCCCGATAAGAAATTTCCTCCCACTCAAAAATCCGTACTTGGGAATTCTTTGAACTGAACTGTATATAAGCAGCAATGGAAGGTAGACAAAAGTGCTGGAGAAACTCAGCAGGTGAGGCAGCATCTATGGAGCAAAGGAATTGGCGACGTTTCGGGTCTGAAGAAGGGTCTCGACCCAAAACATCACCTATTCCTTCGCTCCATAGATGCTGCCTCACCCGCTGAGTTTCTCCAGCATTTCTGTCTACGATTTTTCCAGCATCTGCAGTTCTTTCTTAAACATAAGCAGCAATGGAAGCACTTTGAAAGAAACTTAAGTAAATACTTTTCTTGCTAGATAGAACTTTGCTTTCAATCCAGTTCTGTAGGCAATGAAGTGACTGATGAGGCCTCAGATGGACCAAAATATGTTCAAAACGTCAGGCATGTGAGAAGTTTGGAGTCTGTTTAAACTGGGCTGCTGTGTGATCCCCATGTGACCAGTGGGTGGCAGCAGTGGGTTGCTGCTTGACTAGTCCAGCAACCTGGATCAGTCCCAACTTCTGGTGTAGACTTTAGGGGATTGTCACCTTGATTCTGGGGGTTTCCTCCAGGTGCTCCCGTTTCTTCCCACCAACCCAATATTATACCAGTTTGAATTGTTCAAAGTGCTGGAGTGACTCAGTGGGCCAGGCAGTATCTCTGGAGAACATGGATAAATGGTGTTTCGGGTCGGGACCCTTCTTCAGACTGGACATGGATAGGTGACGCTTTGGGTTGGGACCCTTCTTCAGACAGTTTAATTTTCCCATTATAGACTTAAACTGCCATTGTGCCAAGGCCTTAGATGGTGTGGAATTTGTTGAATATGTTCAGGAAAGTTTTTAATTACTTTTGGACAGAGCTGGTCCACAAGTTGTAATTGTAGATTGGGGCAAGGTGATTTTTGACAGTATTAGACTGGAACTTGTAAAAGTTGATTCATGTGGGTTGTTTGCGGGCAAAGTGGAAGGCTTTTAAAAATGAGATTGCAAGAGTTCAAGGTCTGCTTTTCCCTGTTAGAATGAAGTGCAAGGCTGGCAGAATTAGAGAGCTCTAGATAAAAAGAGATATTGAGGTACTGCTCAGAAAATAAAGGAGTCAGAGGTCAGGTACAAGCAGCTGGGATCAAGTGAATCTTCAGATGAGTATAAGGGATGTAGGAACATATGCAAGAAGAAACTCTGAAAGACAAAAAGAGGGCATGACATAGCTTTAGCATAGAAGGTTAGCATAGAAGGTTACACAAAAAGCTGGAGAAACTCAGCGGGTGCAGCAGCATCTAAGGAGCGAAGGAGATAGGCGACGTTTCGGGTCGAGACCCTTCTTCAGACTGGTGAGACCCTGCACCCGCTGAGTTTCTCCAGCTTTTTGTGTAACCCTCGATTCTCCAGCATCTGCAGTTCCTTCTTTAACACAACAGCTTAGCATAGAAGGTTGTTAGCTGCAACCTTACCTCCATTGGCGAACTGTACATTGCAAGGGCCAGGAAGCGAGCGGGTAAGATAATCTATTCTCCCTCTCATCCTGGCCACAAACTTTTTGAAGCACTTCCCAATGGACTCCGCGACTCCGAACCGTCAGAGCCGCCACAGTCAGACATAAAAACAACTATTTTCCATGAGCAGTAGCTCTACCCAATAACCAAAAGTCTGTAGCCTCCTTTGGCTCCGGTATTCTATTTCACTCACATGTTTAAACTATAATGCTTTATTCTTAATGTTTTATTGTTTTACGTTTTATTCTTAATTTTTTACTGTATGTCGTGTTGTTACTTGCGATCGGAGCACCAAGGCAAATTCCTTGTATGTGTACATACTTGGCCAATAAACCTATTCATTCATTAAGCTATCACTACGAATGACGCTAAACTGCATTTCGTTGTACCTATACTTGTATTTGTGCAATGACATTAAACTTGAATTGAATTGAATTGAATTGAAGAATAAGGAGAATCCAAAGAGTTGTTAGGAATATATTAAGGAAAACAAAGTATCTAGGCAGAACCTAAGACTGTCAGAGGTCGAAGTGGACACCTATGTGTGGAGCCATGAGAAGGAGTTTGCAATTGGGAATGTTAATGGGGATATCTTGGGGATGGTGCTGATGTCTTCAAACTTATTAAGGTATTTTAATATTGGTGCGATCCTTCTTTCACCAATGACGGTGAATAATACAAACTACAACAAAAACCCAATTATACATAGTACAATCAGAATTTGGACACAAATAAAATGCAATTTAAAATTAAGAAACTTATCTCTCCTATCTCCTATTGCTAAAAAAACCCCTCTGTTTTAACCCTCAATTATAGACAAAGCATTTATACAATGGGAAAGAGCAGGAATTAAAACTTTGGGAGATTTGTATGAGGCTGGAAAACTATTATCATTTATACAATTACAACTAAAATATAATCTGGGTAACAAACAGTATTTTAAATAGTTCCAAATATGTGATTATCTGAAAAAACATGCACAAGAATTTCACAAAATGCCATTAGACTTACTAGATGAAGTAATGAATACAAAGGCGGAATCAGCAAATTTAATTTCATATATATATATAATGTTATACTAAATGCAGTAATACCAATAACGGAAGGTATCAGATATGAGTGGGAAAACGAACTAAGCATAAATATTTCCAATGAAAGGTGGAAAGAGTACTTATTAAATGTGCACAAATGCTCAATTAACGTGAGACACACTTTAATACAATTTAAAATTTTACACAGATTATACTACTCAAAAACTAAATTAAATAAATTTTTCCCTAACGTTTCACCAATTTGTGATAAATGCCAGTGTCAAGAAGCTACTTTAGCGCACTCATTCATCTTCTGTACAAAAATTCAACGGTTTTGGATTGAAATCGTTGAAATTTTCACAAAACTGTTTAAAATAAAAATGACACCAAAGCCAGAATGGATTATTTTCGGAATGACAGAAGGTAGATCGGAATTAAATGTGTGTCAAAAGAATCTATTTGATTACGGCTTAATAATAGGAAAAAAGCTAATCTTAAAATTCTGGAAAAATGTTCCTATACCAACATTAAATATGTGGATTTCAACTATGTTTGAAACACTACATCTGGAAGATATGAGACTCCGCCTGGCAGGAAAATCAGGATGCTTATATCAGACGTGGTCTGCATTTACAGAATTGCTACAAAGATAGGGTGCAAGAGTACCTCGGGCCTTGGTAGGGGGGGATGAAAAACTATCGAGTTCGTGATATATATAATATAGTAACTGGCTTTTTTTTTCCTTTACTCTATCTTTGTCTTTCTTTTCTTTTCTAGGGTGTATCTCTTAACCCCATTTCTCTAATTCTTTGACCAATGGTTTCTTCTCCCCTTTGGCACGCTCTTTCACTTTCACAACTCTTTTCACCTACTTCACTCTCTTTCTTTCTATTCTTTTTCTATCAAAGCTATAAAATTATGGGGTACAATGATTGTAACAATGTATATGTGATGTACATTGATGTATTTGCCTCTAATAAATAAAAATATTTTTAAAAAAAACAAAAAACATATTAAGGTATGGGATCAGGTTTTAGCAAGAATCTAAAGAACCGGTTGGATAGGTTGGGGGAGTGGATGGATGCATGGCAGATGAAGTTTAATGCGGATAAATGTGAGGTCATCCACTTTGGTAGCAAAAACAGGAAGGCAGATTACTATCTAAATGGCGTCAAGTTGGGAAAAGGGGAAGTACAACGGGATCTGGGGGTCCTTGTACATCAGTCTATGAAAGTAAGCATGCAGGTACAGCAGGCATGTTGGCCTTTATAACAAGAGGAATAGAATATAAGAGCAAAGAGGTCCTTCTGCCGTTGTACAGAGCCCTAGTGAGACCACACCTGGAGTATTGTGTGCAACTTTGGTCCCCTAATTTGAGGAAGGACATTCTTGCTATTGAGGGAGTGCAGCGTACGTTTACATGGTTAATTCCCGGGATGGCGGGACGGTCATATGCTGAGAGAATGGAGCAGCTGGGCTTGTACACTTTGGAGTTTAGAAGGATGAGAGGGAATCTCATTGAAACATATGAGATTGTTAAGGGCTTGGACACACTAGAGGCAGGAAACATGTTCCCGATGTTGGGGGAGTCCAGAATCAGGGGCCACAGTTTAAGAATAAGGAGTAAGCCATTTAGAACGGAGATGAGGAAACACTTTTTCTCACAGAGTGGTGAGTCTGTGGAATTCTCTGCCTCAGAGGGCAGTGGAGGCAGGTTCTCTGGATGCTTTTAAGAGAGATCTAGATAGGGCTCTTAAAAATAGCAGAGTCAGGGGATATGGGGAGAAGGCAGGAACGGGGACCTGATTGGGGATGATCAGCCATGATTACATTGAATGGCGGTCCTGGCTCGAAGGGCTAAATGGCCTACTCCTGCACCTATTGTCTATTGTCTATTGTCTATAAGACATTTGCAGGAGCCCTGCTTGAGATACATGCGTCATTAGTCGCGGGGTGAGGTGCCATAAGATGGGTGTGTGGCTTACATTGTGCCTTACAGTGATAGAGTTGCTGTCTGACAGCAGTAGAGACCCGGGTTCGATCCTGACCATGGGCGCTGTCTGTATGAAGTTTGCACGTTCTCCCTGTGACCAATGGGTTTTCTCCAGTGCTCCGGTTTCCTCCCACATTCCAAAGATGTGCAGGTTTGTGGTTGATTGGCTTCTGTAAATTGTCATTAGTGTGTAGGGTAGTGCTAGTGTACGATTGCTAGGGTTTGTTAGGATTGCTAGTGCTAGGGGCAATTGCTGGTTGGCATGGACTCGATGGACCGAAGGGTCTGTTTCCACGCTGAATCTCGAAAGTAAAGTCTATACTCCAGCGAGTACAGGTTCCAGAGCCATCAAACCTTGATAAGGTTTTGCATGCTAGAATGCTTTGAAAGTAAACTTTATTTCATGGATAAAGTTGCTATATGACAAGCCGCTGCCAGAATACTGACTAATCAAATATGTTCACCTAAATTTCAGCTATCCAGGGGCAATAGACAGGGGTGTGCACTATCACCCCTGTTATTTGCCCTTGCGATTGAACCTTCAGCAGAAAGTATGAGTACATCCGAATATTCATGGCTATAACACTAAATATTCTAATAATAAAATATAATTTTATGCAGGTGATATAGTACCATATATCACCAATTCCCAAGTTACCATTCCAAACATACTAAATCTTATAGAGGAATTCGGTTCCTTTTCAGGATATAGAATAAACTGGAACAAAAGTGAAATTATGTCAATAAAGCCTCTAGATCCGACACACCTTCTAAAATTCCCTATTAGAATTGCTACGGAAAAATTTAAATATCTTGGAGTTCATGTAACTAAAAAATATACTTCTCTATTTCAAGCAAACCTTTCACCATTAATTACCAACTAAATGCCCTTATTCAATTTTGGAAAACTCTTCCGATTTCCCTTATAGGTAGAATAAATGCCATAAAGATGATCTTCCTTCCACAAATCCTGTACCTATTTAAATCAATATTGATTTATCTCCCTAAAATTAAAAAAAAACTAGATGCTCTGATCACAACTTTATTTGGGATTATAAAGCACACAGAATCCATAAACGACATCTATGTAAACCCAAATAAATTGGTGGATTGGCTTTCCCCAATTTTTTGTATTATTACTGGGCAACGAATATTAAAAACGTAAATCTATTGGATGGACAACACACGTCAACAGGTAAAATGGTTATTAATGGAGAGAGAAGATTGTTCGCCTTTTAATATAGGCGCAATTCTTCGCTCTCCAATTAATTTGAATAAAACAATATATGAGAAAAATCCGATTATCCATAGTACCCTACGAATCTGGAAACAGGTGAAGTCAACCGTTAAACTGAGAAATTTATCTCTTCTCTCACCAATTGCCAATAATCCCTCGTTCAAGCCATCTATTTTAGACAAGACGTTCACACACTGGGAACGATTAGGAATTTAACAACTGAGAGATCTTTATGAGACGGGAACTCTTCTCTCATTTCAAGAATTAGTCAGTCAAAGTCAAGTCAAAAGTCAAAAGAGTTTATTGTCATGTGTCCCTGACAGGACAATGAAAATCTTTCTTTGCATAGCACAACAGAACATAGAAGGCATTGACTAGAATTATATACGTACATCTGAAAGGTAGCCAATACTTTAGATATCTTCAAATACAAGACTATCTGAAATCATATACCCAAGAATATCAATATATGGTTCCAGACATACTAGACGAATGTATGAATAGAAACTCGGATTCAAACGAGTTAATATCGTACCTTTATAATACCCTTTTAAATATACAAACCCCATCGTCGGAAGTAATTAGGCGAGCTTGGGAAGATGAACTTGGCCTAACAATTTTAAAAGACAGATGGGAGGAAAGTCTTCTATATATACACAACTCTTCTTTTAACGTTAGGCATTCGCTAATACAATTTAAAATACTGCACAGACTTTATTATTCAAAGTCTAAACTGAATAATATCTTCCCAAATTTTTCTCCTATTTGTGATAAATGTCTCCTTCAGGAAGCAACTATAACCCATTATTTTGCCTCGTGTATAAAGTTACATAATTTCTGGAGGGGAATTTTGAAATGTTTTCTAAAATACTTAAAATAAAATTGGACCCCGACACTGAACTGATCACTTTTATACACGTTTTATTCTTTTACAATTGCTTCTAAATTTTTTTTAAAAGGCATTCTATTCTATTCTATCACTTATGTCATGTCTTTTGACTTCTCCATTGATTTTAACATGGTCCGGCCTGCACTGCTAGAGAGCAAACTGAGTGATAGAAGCAGAATTAGGCCATTCGGCCCATCAAGTGTACTCCACCATTCAATCATGGCTGATCCATCTCTCCCTCCTTACAAAATTCTCCTACCTTCTCACCATAGCTGGGACACCCATATGAATCAAGAATCTATCTATCTCTACCTTAAAAATATCCATTGACGGCCTCCACAGCCTTCTGCAGCAATGAATTCCACAGATTCGCCACCCTCTGACTATAGAAATGTGTTGCCTCATCTTCCTAAAGGAACATCCTTTAATTCTGAGGCTATGACCTCTGGTCCTATACTCCCACTAGTGGAGGCATCCTCTCCACATCCACTCTATCCAAGCCTTGCACTATTGTCAGAGTAGAAATAGGAGGATATTGCAGATGAATACGTGGCTTGAAAAATGGTGCAAGGGGGAGGGATTCAAATTTTTAGGGCACTGGAACCATTTCTGGGGGAGGTGGGACCAGTACAAACAGGACGGTCTGCACCTGGGCTGGAATGGAACCAATGTCCTTGGGGGAGTGTTTGCTAGTGCTGTCGGGGAGGATTTAAACTAATGTGGCAGGGGGATGGGTACAAGAGCAGAGAGACAGGTGGGTGTAAAACGAGGGTGGAAGCAATAGGGAGCAAGGTGAAAAGTAAAAGTGGCAGGCAGACAAAACCAGGGCAAAAATCAAAAAGGGCCACTTCTCATCAAAATTGTATAAGGGGTAAGAGCTTTGTAAAAACAAGCCTGAAGGCCTTGTGTCTCAATGCAAGGAGTATTCGTAATAAGGTGGATGAGTTGAACGTGCAGATAGCTATTAATGAGTATGATATAGTTGGGATCACGGAGACATGGCTCCAGGGTGACCAAGGCTGGGAGCTGAACATCCAGGGGTATTCAATATTCAGGAGGGATGGAGAGAAAGGAAAAGGAGGTGGGGTAGCGTTGCTGGTTAGAGAGGAGATTAACGCAATGGAAAGGAAGGACATTAGCTTGGAGCATGTGGAATCGGTATGGGTAGAGCTGCGAAACACTAAGGGGCAGAAAACGCTAGTGGGAGTTGTGTACAGGCCACCTAACAGTAGTAGTGAATTTGGGGATGGTATAAAACAGGAAATTAGAAATGCGTGCGACAAAGGCAAAACAGTTATAATGGGTGACTTCAATCTACATATAGATTGGGTGAATCAAATTGGCAGGGGCGCTGAGGAAGAGGAGTTTTTGGAAAGTATGAGGGATAGTTATCTAAATCAACATGTAGAGGAACCAATGAGAGAGCAGGCTATTTTAGACTGGGTATTGAGTAATGAGGAAGGGTTAGTTAGCAGTCTTATTGTGCGTGCCCCTTGGGCAAGAGTGACCATAATATGGTCGAGTTCTTCATTGGGATGGAGAGTGACATTGTTAATTCAGAAACAATGGTTCTGAACTTAAGGAAAGGTAACTTTGAGGGTATGAGACGTGAATTGGCCAAGATTGACTGGCAATCAATTCTAAAAGGGTTGACGGTGGATATGCAATGGAAGACATTTAAAGACTGCATGGATGAACTACAAAAATTGTTCATCCCAATTTGGCAAAAGAATAGATCAGGGAAGGTAGTGCATCCGTGGATAACAAGGGAAATCAGGGATAGTATCAAAGCAAAGGATGATGCGTACAAAGTAGCCAGAAAAAGCAGCATACCAGAGGACTGGGAGAAATTCAGAGACCAGCAGAGAAGGACAAAGGGCTTGATTAGGAAAGGAAAAATAGATTATGAAAGAAAACTGGCAGGGAACATAAAAACTGACTGCAAAAGTTTTTATAGATATGTGAAGAGAAAGAGATTAGTTAAAACAAATGTAGGTCCCTTGCAGTCAGAAACAGGTGAGTTGATCATGGGGAACAAGGATATGGCGGACCAATTGAATAACTACTTTGGTTCCGTCTTCACTAAGGAAGACATAAATAATCTGCCGGAAATAGCAGGGGACCGCAGGTCAAAGGAGTACTTGAGTGAAATCCAGGTTAGTCGGGAAGTGGTGTTGGGTAAATTGAATGGATTAAAGGCCGATAAATCCCCAGGGCCAGATAGGCTGCATCCCAGAGTACTTAAGGAAGTAGCTCCGGAAATAGTGGATGCATTAGTGATAATCTTTCAAAACTCTTTAGATTCTGGAGTAGTTCCTGAGGATTGGCGGGTAGCAAACGTAACCCCTCTTTTTAAGAAGGGGGGGAGAGAGAAAACGGGGAATTACAGACCAGTTAGTCTAACATCGGTAGTGGGGAAACTGCTAGAGTCAGTTATTAAAGATGGGATAGCAGCACATTTGGAAAGTGGTGAAATCATTGGACAAAGTCAGCATGGATTTACGAAAGGTAAATCATGTCTGACGAATCTTGTGGAAATTTTCGAGGATGTAACTAGTAGCGTGGATGGGGGAGAACCAGTGGATGTGCTGTATCTGGACTTCCAGAAGGCTTTCGACAAGGTCCCACATAAGCGATTAGTATATAAACTTAAAGCATATGGCATTGGGGGTTCAGTATTGATGTGGATAGAGAACTGGCTGGCAAACAGGAAGCAAAGAGTAGGAGTTAACGAGTCGTTTTCACAATGGCAGGCAGTGACTAGTGGGGTACCGCAAGGCTCAGTGCTGGGACCCCAGCTATTTACAATATACATAAATGATCTGGATGAGGGAATTGAAGGCAATATCTCCAAGTTTGCGGATGACACTAAGCTGGGGGGCAGTGTTAGCTGTGAGGAGGATGCTAGGAGAATGCAAGGTGACTTGGATAGGCTGGGTGAGTGGGCAAATGTTTGGCAGATGCAGTATAATGTGGATAAATGTGAGGTTATCCACTTTGGTGGCAAAAATAGGAAAACCGACTACTATCTAAATGGTGGCCGATTAGGAAATGGGTAGATGCAGCGCGACCTGGGTGTCATGGTACACCAGTCATTGAAAGTAGGCATGCAGGTACAGCAGGCAGTGAAGAAAGCCAATGGTATGTTAGCTTTCATAGCAAAAGGATTTGAGTATAGGAGCAGGGAGGTTCTACTTCAGTTGTATAGGGTCTTGGTGAGGCCACACCTGGAGTATTGCGTACAGTTCTGGTCTCCAAATCTGAGGAAGGACATTATTACTATTGAGGGAGTGCAGCGAAGGTTCACCAGACTGATTCCTGGGATGTCAGGACTGTCTTATGAACAAAGACTGCATAGACTCGGTTTATACTCTCTAGAATTTAGGAGATTGAGAGGGGATCTTATAGAAACTTACAAGATTCTTAAGGGGTTGGACAGGCTAGATGCAGGAAGATTGTTCCCGATGTTGGGGAGGTCCAGGACAAGGGGTCACAGCTTAAGGATAAGGGGGAAATCCTTTAGGACCGAGATGAGAAGGAATTTTTTCACACAGAGAGTGGTGGGTCTCTGGAACTCTCTGCCACAGAGAGTAGTTGAGGCCAGTTCATTGGCTATATTTAAGAGGGAGTTAGATGTGGCCCTTGTGGCTAAGGGGATCAGAGGGTATGGAGAGAAGGCAGGTACGGGATACTGAGTTGGATGATCAGCCATGATCATATTGAATGGCGGTGCAGGCTCGAAGGGCAGAATGGCCTACTCCTGCACCTAATTTCTATGTTTCTATGTTTCTATTCTATATGTTTCAATGAGGTCCCCCCTCACACTAGAAGAGTGCAGGCTGAGTGTCGTCAAACGCTCATCATATGGTAACCTGCCCCTTGGAGTGATCTCATAGAGGTATGTAAAATCATGAGGGGGATAGGTAGGGTATGTAGGTAGGGTAAATGCACACAATCTTTTTCCCAAGGTTGGTGAATCAAGAACCAGAAGACATAGGTTTAGGGTGAGAGAGGAAAGATTTAATCGGATCCTGGGAGCCTAATGTTTGGTATCTACTATATATGGAACAAGCTGCCAGAAGAATTGACAGGACAATAACAACATTTAAAAGCCATTTGGACAAGCTCAAGACTAGGAAATGGTTAGACAAAAGCGGACAAATGGGAATAGCTTGCACGGGATGGACTAATCGGGCTGAAGGGCCTGTTTCCGTACTAGACAACAATGATTCTTCAGTTGGCTTTGTTTGAAAAGATGCAGTGTTGATTGCTATTAAAGTAGAGATGAAAAGCAAATTGATGTGTAAACATGTCAACACTACAAAGTCATAGAGTCATAGAGTCTTACAGTGTGGAAACAGACCCCTTGGCCCACTTACCCACACTGACCAACATGACCCGCCTACACTTGCCCCACCTGCCCGCGTTTGACCCATATCCCTCCAAACCTGTCCTATCCATGTACCTGTCCAAATGTTTCCTAAACGTTACCATTGTACCTGACTCAACCACCTGACTGGCAGCTCAACTACCTCCTACATCACCTCGTTCCATACACCCACCACTTTCTGTGTGAAAAAGTTACCCCTCGTGTTCCTATTAAATCTTTCCCCCCTCACCTTAAACCAATGTCCTCTGGTTCTCGATTCCCCTAGCTGGGATTTTTTTTTAAACTGGCTTGATGTGACTTTAATATTTTTAAAAAAACGCTCTTCTCCTTCTCTGGTTCCCACCCCCGACTTGAGAAAAGCACCTTGTTGCTGTTTACACTGTAGAAACACAACTCAACACCAGACGGCGCATCTTGCAACGTGAGAGAGACATTGTCCTCTCCCTCAATAGACACGCATTGGATTGGCAATGCAAAGGTGACAGAACTTAACCCGCATTCACTTTCAGAAGAAGGGTCTCGACCCGAAACGTCGCCTATCTCCTTCGCTCCTTAGTTTCTCCAGCTTTTTGTGTAACCCTTAACTTTATAGAGTATTGGGCTTTTTTCAACTCTGTGTGTTTTGCCTAACGGGAGCATAGATCTCCGTGTAACCGATTATGGGGAGAGCAGGAATAAACAGTGACAACTAGTTTGCAAGCTAGGAGACTTGACAAAAAAAAAAGAATTCCGAGTTCAGTTCAGTTCATTTGCAGAAATTTGGTTGGCTTCCCGCTCGGCTTCAATCTGGCCACTTTCTATTTAGTTACGTGACAATGCATGTGCTGTTAACGTGTTCGGAGCAAGGAGAGGAAGCCTGGGATCCAACAGCTTGTTGCTGTGAGAGCAGCGAATCGTTTTTTTGGTGTTATTTTAGACTTCGGTGAAACTGACCAGTAAAGGTTGGACTTCGGTGAAACTGACCCGACTGCGGTTGTTTGTAACAGGTGGCCCCGCAGAGGTTGAGGCAGGATCTTACGGGAAAAGTACTTGCATGTGTTGTGCATGGACTGTCCCCGGCAATTGGGTTTTTTAAAAAATCAAAATAAACTATATTCAGTTTTTAAAAAAAATATGTACAAAACAAGAACTGTGCACAATTTTCCAATATTCTCCACTGCTAAACATACATTCGTCAGTGTTAATTTGGTATTTTCCCCCCCAAAAACATGATTATACTAGTGAGCATTGAGGCTCTGCGTTCGAGTTACACTTGCGTTGGACAGTTGGACAGTCAACATTTACTGTGTTCCCCACCCCGTGTGATCTTTGGGGTTTTCGACTCCTTTCAGGACCAATCGGAGCTTTGGGGCGTCTTCCAGAGGAGGAGACTCTGGCACAGTGCACTGGGTACATACATACACAGCGCTATAAAAGCCAGAGGAACGCCAGCGAGCCTCCGCTTCTAGCTCCAACTCCAAGTCCAACTGTCAGGAAGACAGTTCAGCTCGAGTGCAGAAGGAGCGAGACAAATAACCAGCCACCGTTTGATGTGTCAAAAACAACTCCTCCAAAACTCCTCCACGTCCCATTTTGAGGACCTTGCAGGGTTGACCCAGTGTAGGTTCTGGGGTAAATAAGAGGATTGTGCCCGAGGGGGGACGCTGCAGAAAGAAGCCAGCCATGATGTCTTCCATAGATGCCACTCGGGTCTTTGACCCGTACGTGCGGGTGATACAAGATGCCAACTTCACCCAGCTGATCTGGGACAAGTCCTTGCTGCAGCCCATGTGGGATTACCTGCGCCGCCACCACCAGGACACCATCCGCTCGCCTCTCTTCCCCGTCATCATCTCCGTCTCCACCTACTTCATGGTGTGCACCTTCTACATGACCCTGGACTTGCTGGCGCCCAAATGCCCGGCCATCAACAGGTACAAGATCCACCCGGAGCAGCATGTAGCGTGGGCGGACATCCTCAAGACCCTGTGGCACACGGGCTACAACCACATCATCTTCGTCTTCCCGGCCGCCGTGTGCCAGTGGTACTATCGCCCCCCCATCCCACTGCAAGACGAGGCGCCGCTTCTCTCCGAGTTCCTGGCCGGCATCCTCGGCTGCACCATCCTCTTCGACTTCCAATACTACTTCTGGCACATGATGCACCACAAGGTGAGGTGGCTCTACACCACTTTCCACGCCATCCACCACGAGTACTACGCCCCTTTCTCCTGGTCCACCCAGTATCTGTCCGCCTGGGAGCTGATCAGCCTGGGCTTCTGGACGACCATCGACCCGCTCATCCTGCAGTGCCACCACCTGACCGGCTTCACCTTCATGGTCTTGAACGTGTGGATTTCGGTGGACGATCACAGCGGCTACGACTTCCCCTGGGCGCTGCACAACATCGTCCCGTTCGGGCTGTGGGGAGGCACCGTCAAACACGACGCCCACCATCAAAAACCCAATTGCCACTTCGCACCTTTCTTCTCCCACTGGGACTGGCTGTGCGGCACCTGCTGTGACACCAAGCGCTCGCCCGCCGTGCAGGAAATGGAGGAGAAGAAGCGGGGCAAGAAGAAGAGACACGCCTAGGAACAAACAAACAAACAAACAAACAGACAGAGAAAGGAGAAACAAAAACTCACCAGAACTGTACATTTCCTACGTGAAATGAACCCAGATTGGAGAGGACAGATAGACTGTCAGTGCATTGGTTAAAAAAAAACTCTTGGCCGCAGGAATAGTCTGCCGTTCACTTTCACAATATTTATTTGGCATATTTTAAAACGAACGTGATATTTTGAAGTATGCTACACTAAAACGTGTAATCTTTATTGTATTTACCGTTATATATGAGGTTAATATGTTGACCCATGGGGTTTGGAAATGTCTCGGGGCGCGGTGTTGGTGGGAGTAACTCAGCGAGTCAGGCAGTGTCCAGGGAGGGAATAGACAGGCGACTTCTTCTGACTTATTGTAGGAAGTTGGGAAGAGAGGGGGTTGGGGGGGGGGGGGGGGGGACCTGGAAAAGGGGTGGGGGCAGGACAAAGCCTGGCAAGCGATGGGTGGAAACCAAGAACAGCAGATGCTGGATTATACCAAAGATAGACAAAGTGCTGGAGTAACTCAGCATCTCTGGTGGAAAAGGTAGTCTGAAGAAGGGTCCAGACCCGGAACGTTACCCTGTCAATATCCTCCAGAGATGCTGCCTGACCCCGTGAGTTACTCCAGCTCTTAGCTTAAAAGTGATAGGTGTATATAGGTTGAAGGAGCGGGTGGGTTGGTTGGCAGATTGATAGACAAAGGCTAGAGATGAAACAAGACAAAATGGGCTTCAGATTGGGAGAGGAGAGGAGTGAAGTGTGGTCAGAGGGATATAGGAGGAAAGGGGGTGGGGTGGTGTTTGGGGAACAGTTCATCTTGTCTTCTTGTGAATGTATCAGAAATCTTGCCTGCATTGGAATGTATTACATGTATGTTGGAAAGAATGCTCTGTGGAATTATTTGCAAAACCTGTGCTGAAAAATATTTAAGAGAATAATATGTGTGTATTTAATAGGAGATGTGGAATACAAAAATAAACATGTAAAGCTTGCTGGAACTCCTGGTTGCTAACAATTTCAACTCCCCTTCCCATTCCCATACTGACCTTTCAGTCCTGGACCTCCTCGTGGTATGAACAATGAATTCTACAAATTTTACGTACATTTTACACAAACCTTATGGAATGCTGGCCTTCATAACAAGAGGATTTCAGTATAGGAATAGAGAGGTTCTGCATTTGTATAGGGCTCTGGTAAGACCACATCTGGAGTATTGTGTACAGTTTTGGTCTCCTAATTTGCGGAAGGACATCCTTGTGATTGAGGCAGTGCAGCGTAGGTTCACGAGATTGATCCCTGGGATGGCGGGACTGTCATATGAGGAAAGATTGAAAAGACTAGGCTTGTATTCACTGGAGTTTAGAAGGATGAGGGGAATCTTATAGAAACATATAAAATTATAAAAGGACTGGACAAGCTAGATGCAGGAAGAAAATTCCCAATGTTGGGCGAGTCCAGAACCAGGGGCCACAGTCATAGAATAAAGGGAGGCCATTAAAGACTGAGGTGAGAAAAAATGTTTTCACCCAGAGAGTTGTGAATTTATGGAATTTATGCAACAGAGGGCAGTGGAGGCCAAATCACTGGATGGATTTAAGAGAGAGTTAGATAGAGCTCTAGGGGCCAGTGGAATCAATGGATATGGGGAGAAGGCAGGCACGGGTTATTGATTGGGGACGATCAGCCATGATCACAATGAATGGCGGTGCTGGCTTGAAGGGCCGAATGGCATCTTCCACTTATTTTCTATGTTTCTAAACCCACCCCATTCTTTACCGCCCTTTTCTGACTCCCATACAAATACATTCTCTCACTATCCCCCCCCTCCCCGTTACCCACCCCCACTCCCTTTGGCTCGACATTTCATTGCTTTTTCAAAATTCTCACCAACATACTTTTGTCCCGTCCTTTTATATCTTTTTTGTCATTTTCTTTGTTTCCGTTTCATCCTCGTTGGCCTTTGTCCTCTCCATCCCCTGTATCCAACTTTCACTTGCCAGGCTTTAACCCGCTCACATCTCCTTTACAACCTTCTCCCCCAACCCCCAACCACAATCAATCTGAAGAAGCGTCCCGGCCCGAAACATCGCCCGTCCGTGACCTTCAGAGATGCAGCCCGACCTGCTGAGTTGCCCCAGTGTTCTCCAACTGTGTAAATATGACCTTGCAAAATGATGAATGTCTTCGAATGCAAATAAAATGACCACTTTGCATACGTTTCTGAGTCTGGTTCACTTGTGACGGCACGGTGGTGCATCGGTAGAGCTGGTCCGTCACAGCACCAATCCAGACTACATGTGCTGTCTGTATGGAGTATGTATGCTCTTCCCGTGACCGTATAGGTTTGCAGTGACGGTATGAGTTTGCTCCAAAGACATATAGGTTTGTAGGTTAACTGGCTTCGGTAAAGATTGTAAATTGTCCCAAGTGTGCAGGATAGGGCTAGTGTACAAGGTGGTGCCTGTCGCTGGTCGGCGTGGGCTCGCTGGGCGAAGGGTCTGTTTCCGAACTGCATCTCTAAACTAGGCTAAACTAGTTGTCAGAAAGAAACACCATGTGGATAGAAGGTGCATAGTGCAAAAATGAAATGGCAGCTGAATTTATCAACTATATTCAGCCCTCCTCTTCCTGGATTTGATAGCAAGTTATAGAGAAGCTCTGTGTGTATTCAGCATGATGTGTCGCTGTTATATTGCCTGGAAACTAAACTGCAGGTCAGTATTTGTGCTAAAGAGAGTTAGCTGCATTGGTGTCACACGCACGCACCACCCCCACTCTAACTACCCCCTTGATATTATATCCAGAACAAGGGGTCACAGTTCCAGAACAAGGGGTCACAGTCTAAGGATAAGGGGGAATTCCTTTAGGACCGAAATGAGGAAAACATTCTTTACACAGAGAGTGGTGAGTCTCTGGAATTCTCTGCCACAGAAGGTAGTTGAGGCCAGTTCATTGGCTATATTTAAGAGGGCGTTAGATGTGGCACTTGTGGCTAAAGGGATCAGGGGGTATGGAGAGAAGGCAGGTACGGGATACTGAGTTGGATGATCAGCCATGATCACATTGAATGGCGGTGCAGGCTCGAAGGGCCGAATGGCCTACTCCTGCACCTATTTTCTATGTTTCTATGTTTCTATCCCCTGGTTCTGGACTCCCCCAACATCGGGAACATGTTTCCTAACTCTAGTGTGTCCAAGCCCTTAACAATCTTATATGTTTCAATGTGATTCCCTCTCATCCTTCTAAACCAGAGTGTACAAGCCCAGTTGCTCAATTCTCTCAGCATACGACAGTCCCGCCATCCCGGGAATTAACCTTGTAAGCCTACGCTGCACTCCCTCAATAGCAAGAATGCCCTTCCTCAAATTAGGGGACCAAAACTGCACACAATACTCCAGGTGTGGTCTCACTAGGGCTCTGTACAACTGTGAAAGGACCTCTTTGCTCCTATATTTGATTCCTCTTGTTATAAAGGCCAACATGCCATTCACTTTCTTCACTTTCTGCAGTACCTGCATGCTTACTTTCATAGACTGATGTAGACATAGACATAGACATAGAAAATACGTGCAGGAGGAGGCTATTCGGCCCTTCGAGCCAGCACCGCCATTCATTGTGATCATGGCTGATCGTCCCCTATCAATAACCCGTGCCTGCCTTCTCCCCATATCCTTTGACTCCACTAGTCCCTAGAGCTCTATCTAACTCTCTCTTAAATTCATCCAGTGACTTGGCCTCCACTGCCCTCTGTGGCAGGATATTCCATAAATTCACAACTCTCTGGGTGAAAAAGTATTTTCTCACCTCAGTCTCAAATGACCTCCCCATTATTCTAAGACTGTGGCCCCTGGTTCTGTACAAGGATCCCCGGATCCCGTTGTACTTCCCCTTTTCCCAACTTGACGCCATTTAGATAGTAATCTGCTTTCCTGTTTTTGCTACCAAAGTGGATAACCTCACATTTATCCACATTAAACTTCATCTGCCATGCATCTGCCCACTCCCCCAACCTGTCCAAGTCACCCTGCATTCTCATAGCATCATCCTCATAGTTCACACTGCCACCCAGCTTTGTGTCATCTGCAAATTTGCTAATGTTACTTTGAATCCCTTCATCCAAATCATTGATGTATATTGTAAATAGCTGTGGTCCCAGCACCGAGCCTTGCGGTACCCCACTAATCACAGCCTGCCATTCTGAAAGGGACCCGTTAATCCCTACCCTTTGTTTCCTGTCTGCCAATCACTTCTCTATCAATGTCAGCACTCTACCCCCAATACCATGTGCCCTAACCTTGCCCACCAATCTCCTATGTGGGACCCTATCAAATGCTTTCTGAAAGTCCAGGTACACTACATCCACTGTCTGTCCCTTGTTTCCTAGTTACATCTTCAAAAAATTCCAGAAGATTAGTCAAGCATAATTTCCCCTTCGTAAATCCATGCTGACTCAGACCGATCCTGTTACTGCCATCTAAATGTACGGCTGTCTCATCTTTTATAATTGACTCCAGCATCTTCCCCACGACCGATGTCAGGCTAACTGGTCTATAATTCCCCGTTTTCTCTCTCCCGCCTTTCTTAAAAAGTGGGATAACATTAGCTACCCTCCAATCCACTGGAACTGATCCTGAGTCTATAGAACATTGAAAAATTATCACCAATGCATCCATGATTTATAGAGCCACTTCCTTCAGTACCCTGGGATGCAGACCATAAGGCCCTGGGGATTTATCAGCCTTCAGTCCCATCAGTCCATCCAACACCATTTCCTGCCTAATGTGGATTTCCTTCAGTTCCTCTCTCACCCCAGATCCTCTGGCCACTACTATATCAGGAAGATTGTTTGTGTCCTCCTTAGTGAAGACAGATCTAAAGTACCTGTTCAACTCATCTGCCATTTCCTTGTTCCCCATAATAAATTCACCTTTTTCGGTCTTCAAGGGTCCAACTTTGGACTTGACTAATTTTTCCTCATCAGATACCTAAAGAAGCTTTTACTATCCAGCTTTATATTCTTGGCTAGCTTACCTTCGTACCTCATCTTTTCTCCCCGTATTGTCTTTTTGGTTATCTTCTGGTGTTCTTTAAACGTTAACCAATCCTCTTGCTTCCCGCTCATCTTTGCTACGTTGTACTTCTTCGATTTAATGTTTATACTGTCCCTGACATCCCCTGTCAGCCATGGTCGTCCCTTTCTCCCCTTGGAATCTTTCTTCCTCCTAGGAATGAACTGATCCTGCACCTTCTGTATTATTCCTAGAAACACCTGCCATTTTTGTTCCACTGTCATCCCTGCTAGTGTATCTTTCCAGTCAACTTTGGCCAGCTCCTCCCTCATGGCCCCATAGTTCCCTTTATTCAACTGCAACACTGACACCTCTGATCTATTCTTCTCCATCTCCAATTGTAGATTAAACCTGACCATGTTATGGTCACTGCCTCCTAATGGCTCATTAACCTCAAGGTCCTTTATCAAATCCGGTTCATTACATAACATTAAATCCAGAATTGCCATCTCCCTGCTAGGCTCCAATACAAGCTGTTCTAAGAATCCATCACAAAGGCACTCTACAAAGTCCCTTTCTTGCGGTCCAGTACCAACCTGATTTTCCCAGTCTACCTGCATGTTGAAATCTCCCATAACAACCACAGCATTACTTTTCTAACATGCCAAATTTTAACTCCTGATTCAACTTGCACCCTATGTCCAGGCTACTGTTTGGGGGCCTGTAGATTAGTCCCATTAGGGTATTTTTACCCTTGCAATTCCTTAGTTCTATCCATACTGACTCCACATCTCCTGTTTCAATGTCACCCCTTGCAAGGTACTGAATTTCATTCCTCACCAACAGGGCAACCCCACCCCTCTTGACCACCTGTCTGTCCTTTCGATAGGAGGTATACCCTTGAATATTCAATTCCCAGCCCTGGCCCTCTTGCAGCCATGTCTCAGTAGTTCCCTCAACATCATACTTGCCAGTTTCTAACTGAGCCTCAAGCTCGTCCACTTTATTCCTTATACTTTGCACATTCATATACAGTACTTTGACCTCCGTATTCACTTCCCCCCTCACAATTGGCCCTGACCTTACTCTGTTGTCCATTCTCAAGCTTTCCTTCCCATTAAATTGAGAATCTTAAGTAATTTTTCCTGTAGCCACTTCCCCTTCAACTCCATCTTTCTACTCCCTATTTGGCAATCCCTCCCCCCCCACTATTTAGTTTAAACCCACACGTGTAGCCCTAGCAAACCTGCCTGCCAGAATGTCAGTCCCACTCCAGTTAAGGAGTAACCCGTCCCTTTTGTACAGGTCACCCCTACCCCAGAAGAGATCCCAGTGGTCTATAAATCTAAATCCTTGCTCCCTGCACCAGCCCCTCAGCCACACATTCAGATCCCCTATCTCCCTGTTCCTGTCCTCACTAGCACGTGGTACTGGAAGCAATCCAGAGATAATCACCCTAGAAGTCCGACATTTCAGTCTTCTTCCCAACTCTCTGAAGTCATGTTGGAGAACCACTTTCCTCTTCTTCCCGATGTCGTTTGTGCCTACGTGCACAACTATTGCCAGCTGTTCACCATCTCTCTCTCTCGAGGATGTTCCGAATTCAGCTCGTGACATCCTGAACCCTGGCACCAGGGAGGCAACAGACCTTCCTCGCGTCTTGTCTGCCGCCACAGAATCCCCTGTCCACTCCTCGAACAATGGAGTCACCCACTACTAAGGCTCTGCCCGACGTCAGTCTCGCCGGTCGAGTCCCATCTCCAGGATTGGATCCGCCGATGTGTCCGCCACTCGGACTGGAAACCTTGTCTCCCCGGACAGTTCCCAAGAGGGCGTACCTGTTTTCATTAGGCACAGCCACCTGGGTCTTCTGCACTCCACGATTTCCACCCTTTCTCTCTGTTGGTTCTTCCCATAACGTCGGTGTGACAACCTCACTATAGGTCTTGTCCAGGTAACTCATATTTTCCCGGATGGCCCTGAGGTCATCCAGCAGCTTCTCCAGTGCCCCAACGGTCCTTTAGGAGCTGAAACTGGTTGCACTTGCCACAGTTGTAGCAGCCAGAGGCACCATCTGTGTCCCTGGGCTCCCACATTCTGCAAACCTCACACTGTTTCATCTGCCCCGACATGTGTTCACCATGCTCCGTCCTCTCGAGCCTTGTCTCCACAGCCTCCTCGCCGAAGACTCTCGAGCCAAAGACTCACACTTTAGTCACAAGGCACCTCCCTCACTGCAGCTCCCTAAGAGCTGTCTTGCTTATATTGCCTGATAAATGGTCAGATTACTATCTAAATTGCGTCATGTTGGGAAAAGTGGACGTACAACGGGATCTGGGTGTCATGGTACATCAGTCTATGAAAGTAAGCATGCAGGTACAGCAGGCAGTGAAGAAAGCGAATGGCATGTTGGCCTTTATACCAAGAGGAATCAAATACAGGAGCAAAGTACAGTTGTACAGAGCCCTAGTGAGACCACACCTGTAGTATTGTGTGCAGTTTTGGTCCCCTAATTTGAGGAAGGACATTCTTGCTATTGAGGGAGTGCAGCGTAGGTTTACAAGGTTAATTCCCGGGATGGCGGGACTGTCATATGCTGAACAAATGGAGCAGCTGGGGTTGTACACTCTGGAGTTTAGAAGGATGAGAGGAGATCTCATTGAAACATATAAGATTGTTAAGGGCTTGGACGCGCTAGAGGCAGGAAACCTGTTCCCGATGTTGGGGGAGTCCAGAACCAGGGGCCACAGTTTAAGAATAAGGAGTAAGCCATTTAGAACGGAGACGAGGAAACACTTTTTCTCACAGAGATTGTGGAATTTCTCGCAGAATCTGTGGAATTCTCTGCCTCACAGGGCGGTGGAGGCAGGTTCTCTGGATGCTTTCAAGAGAGAGCTAGATAGGGCTCTTAAAAATAGCGGAGTCAGAGGATATGGGGAGAAGGCAGGAACGGGATACTGATTGGGATGATCAGCCATGATCACATTGAATGGTGGTGCTGGCTTGAAGGGCCAAATGGCCTACTCCTACACCTATTGTCGATTGTCTATAGTCTATTTTCTAATTTACCAGTTTACAAAGTTTACTAATTTACCAGTTTACAAACCAAATTCCTCCGTTTTAAACTGTTTTCCCCACTTCAAACTCTCCTCCCATTCGGGCTAGAGCCAATCAGTGCTTTTTTCTGCTTCTCTTTGTTGCTGTTTCTTCAAAATCCACGGGAGCTCTGAGTTCAAGAAAACTTGATGCAAACCATTGCTTTAAACTCGATTCTTTATTCTGACAGCACTGGATAATTCTTTAAACTTAATTCCAACAAAGAGCTGGAAGCTCCAGGACAGGTCCAAAGAGCCAGTAAATTTGGTACAAACTTAATGCATTATATAGGTATTAGACAATTATGGTACTGAAGGTGTGGCAAACTAGTCACCAATCATCTGAGTTCTTCTAGTGATTTACAACAGCAGTCACATGATCCCCCCTTCTCTGGCCTCATTTTACAACCTTCGTCTGTCTATGGTTTAACTTTGCTTAGAATTATTTTATTTCAACAAAGCAAAACCCCAGTAGGCTCAATTGTGAAAGACCACTCCTCAAAATATAAGATACACACATATAATACAATGATCACACAAGTCATACAAACAAACACATTTTTCATACCAAGAATCAAGATATTTCTATAAATCTAAACAAGGTCTAATGTTTAGAATCCTACTTAGACACAATACATTCCATAAATGGTTTCACTACAATTTTACACAGTTTAAAATACAATTACCTATGTATTAAAACATTAATTATATGAGTTTGCCGAATAATAATAATAATAATAATATCTTTATTACGGACTCAAGGTCCAGACAAGGGGCAACATTACATTAAAAATGCATTGCATATCAAATATCATAAATATATATAAATTCAAGGTAAATCACATTAAAAAAATCATAATTTATATATTTTAAAAACCCACTATACTTAAGTTAAAAATCCCGAGTAAAAGATGATCAATGTCGTACAACGAGACAACGATACCAGTGTCTCCACAGCTGGGATTCGTAGCGTGTAGTGCTAACCCTTACGTTTGTCAAGGCCACAATAAGCACATTTTTAGAGTCATTTATCCTGCAAATGAATTTATACATGTAGTGTCTTAGGATAGCTTCTAAAGTACTGACTCTTGCAGCCACAAATATATTACTCCTCAATCCTTATGTGCTTTATTGATGTTTCCAAAGCCTTTGACCGTGTTAATCACAGAAAGCTGTTTGGTAAAATGAGTCAAAGAGGGGTGCCTAAATACATTGTTAGAATTCTGGCCTACTGGTATGCCCACCAGACTATGCAAATAAAATGGGGCAATAGGGTCTCAGCCCCATTTGGGGTTAGCAATGGTGTTAGACAAGCGGGAATTTTGTCCCAAGTCCTTTTTAATCTATATTTTGATGATCTGTGTAAACAATTGAAAGCAGGATCGATTTTAACATTTAAAAGTAAAGTGGATAGGTATATGGACGGGAAGGGAATGGAGGGGTATGGTCTGAGTGCAGGTAGATGGGACTGGGGGAAAATAAATGGTCGGCACGGACTGGAAGGGCCGAGAGGGCCTGTTTCCGTGCTGTAATTGTTATATGATTATATGGTTATACCTTGGATTAGTGAGCTTCTTGTGCTCAAACACAGGCCCCTGTCTGGGTCTACCTGCCATAGCCCATGCTTTGGTGGCTTCACGGGCTTCAGTATGATACTCAGCTACATACTTATTCCAGCCAGGTCTGATGTTATGTGTCTTATTTTTATGCTTGCAGTAGGGCTTACTGCCTACATATAAGGCGCTTACTATATCATTATACATGGAGCACATATCTCTCCTATGCTTCATATCATTACAATTAACATTACTACATGTTATTGCATCTTTAGGTAGATGAATATTGCTTAAGGATTTATCTGTATGGGCATAATAGGCTATGATGTCTTCCTTTGTAAGCGTTGACTAGTCCAGTTTTTCTGTTTTAAAGCTATTTCTATCTCTGGATATCACAGGTTTATTGTCAACATTTCTTGTCATAGCAATAAAGGGTCTTTAGTAACTTGTCAGTTTCTTTGTTGAACTAAATTAAGGCTCATGTTGCAATCAAAAGCGCTTGAACAATGGGTTGTGAAGAAATCAACATTTATTGCCATAGCAACAGGTATATGATCAGTCATTGCTGCCCCGTACAGAATGCTCATATACCCCAATGAGACATGTGCATCAGCTGTACTAATACAGTGGTCCATCCATGATGTGGTGTGCCAGGCCTCACTAATATAAGTATAGCTATCTGTAGGTAAAAGCACTTTGCTTGACAATATTAAATTATTATCTAGACAGAACTGAGCCATATGATTGGCAAATAATGAGTTCCTATCTGAGATATCTGCATTCATATCCCCAATGACATATACACTACAATAATTACACAGCTTCTATGTTAAATTCAAAACCCACACACACCTCCCAACTCTAAGCATACATGGGTCGTAAATCTGTCAACAATTGATAAATTATAATTGCTTCTTACCAAGCTCGAGTCTAGTTTCATTCTGAATTACCTCCCCCTACGATATCTAGAGGAAAGGAATGTAAGGCCTCTTTAAGACCCTCACTAATAGCATTCCACATAGCAAATGGAAGATTATTAAAACAGTTACTTTCTCAGTTTTCTATAAACATAAGAATTCACCTTCATACAAGGGTCACACAACCGTCATGTGTGCCTTATCTCTTATCTCAACATAAGTACATTTAAACAGCACAAACCACATCACAGACTATTATCTAGCCTCACTGTCAAAGACCCAACACAAACAACCATAAACACTCTTTATGACACACTGGAGCTCAAAGATGTGTCACAAAGAAAGAACAAATGGTGCCTATGTCTTGGGAAGAGACCCCATTAACAACCTATACTCTAAACACCAAACTAAGCCAAATACAACTTCTGACAGCGATATAGCTGCTTCAAAGCAAACCAAGCTATGCCTATTCAGATCAACATTTCCATGTTATGATAAGCCATCTGTCCTCCTGTGTGTGTTCTTTGCACTTTATTTCTTTGTGGGGACATGTATTTCTGAAAACCCCAAGTCCTTCTCTTGCAACTTAATATAAGTTCCTCACACGAAAGTTATTATCTGAGCAATTCTATTATATAATATTTCCTCACGCCCCTTACCGTGGGAGGGGGGAGGGTGCTAGGCCACCAAATTCAATTGCAGTTTCTTACCACTTCAAGCAGGGTGCAAGGCCACCAAATTCAAGTGCAGTTTCATACCATTTCAAGCAGGATGCAAGGCCATCAAATTCAGGTGCACTTTCCTTCCACTTCAAGCAGGGTGAAAGGCCACCAAATTCAAGTGCAGTTTCCGACCACTTCAAGCAGAGTGCAAGGCCACCGAATTCAAGTGCAGTTTCATACCACTTCAAGCAGGGTGCAAGACCACCAAATTCTTTTTTAATTTATTTTTTATTTTTTATTTTATATTTATATTTTTATTAGAAGCAGTGTACAAAAGTCTAAACCGCGGCATATGACATTGTACATTTGTTGTACAGCTTCTATTTTAATTTTAGCAAAGATGAAATAGAAAAAGAGAGGAAGAGAAAGAAAGAAAGGAAGTGGAAGAGTCAGTGAATGTATAAGAATAGAACCCCTAAACTACCAAATGAGTGTAGTCAAAGAGTGTAAGTAAAAACTTAAAGAAATAAAAAGACAAAAATGGAATAAATAAAAAAAATAAAAGTGTTGATATACCTGCTTCATTTCTCTCCCCACCCATCACCCAGTCCATAAATCGGTTTAATTCCAAAGTTGTGCTGCACCATACTATCCTTGTAATGAATCAATGAAAGGAATTCATATCTTTGAAAATTCCTCTGATTTTCCTGCTAAGACAAGTCTCATATCTCCAAGATGTAGCATCTCAGACATGTTTGTAATCCACATTTTAAGAGTAGGGGCAGATGTGTTTTTCCAAAATTTAAGTATACATTTTTTCGCCATTATCAGGCCATAATTAAGGAAACATCTTTGAAATAAGGCCACCAAATTCAGCTGCAGTTTCCTACCACTTCAAGCAGGGTGCAAGGCCACCAAATTCAAGTGCAGTATCATACCAATTTAAGCATGGTGCAAGGCCACCACACTCAAACGCAGTTTCATACCATTGCAGGCAGGGTGCAAGGCCACCAAATTCAAATACAGTTTCATACCATTCCAAGCAGGGTGAAACCACCATAAAACCACCATAAAACCACACAAAACACCACACTCGCAGTTCAGTAGACATTCAGTGTGTTCAGTCGATTCACAGCTCAGACAGAGTCGTGACCTCTCCTTCCCCGATCATGCAGAGACTGAGACATACCCACACTTCTGGGTTTTATAGCCCCTCCCCCTTCCTGCACCTAATGTCTATTGTCTATTGAATTAGACTGGCAAAATAACTCAGTTGAACAGATGTGGCCTTCATGGCGTGATTGACAGGAGAGAGATTCTCAACATTTTTTAAACACTAACATTTTTATTTTTCATTGTTGGGAAGAATCCTCTGCACGTGATGAGCGGATGGGGACTGAGTAAGATGACCAAAAATCACAGCCATAACTGGTAGCGATTTATCTAAAATCAATATACAGTGCAAACAGGAAGTTGTCAAGATTAGACTACCAATTATTTGCAGTGCTTTTACTTCAACCCAAACCCCCACCAACCATGTGCAGTGCTTTTACTTCAACCCAAACCCCCAGCAACCTTGTGTAATGCTTTTACTTCAACCCAAACCCCCACCAATCATGTGCAGTGCTTTTACTTCAACCCAATACCCCACCAATCATGTGCAGTGCTTTTACTTCGACCTAAACCCCCACCAACCATTTGAAGTGCTTTTACTTCGACCCAAACCCCCACCAACCATTTGCAGTGCTTTTACTTCGAACCAAACCCCACCAACCATTTGCAGTGCTTTTACTTCAACCCAACCCCCACCAACCATTTGCAGTACTTTTACTTTAAACCAACCACATTTTCATTTTCAAACCACATTAAGGGCACTCAAGGTCAGTAAAACCACACTGACAGTTTAGTAGACATGTGTTCAGTGTTATTCTCAGCTCAGACTGAGAGATGTGACCCTCTCACTTCCCCATTCTTGCAGAGACTGACTGAGGCACAACGCTTCTGTGTATTATAGTCCCTCCCCCCTCCCACCAGCAGGGGCAGCAGAGAGAATCTCAACATTTTTAAAACATTAATAACTCTTTTATTTTTAATTGATGGGAAAAATCCTCTTGCCCTGCGCAGCGGAGGTGGACTCTGAGTAAGATGGCCAAACCTCAGCCATATGTGGCAGCGTCTTTTCTAAAATCATGAAACAGAAGAACAGGAAGTGGTCAAGATCAGACTTTTAGTTATATAGATATTTGGTTGTCTTGCACCCTGCTTGAAATGGCATGAAATTACACATGACTCTATCTATCTATCTATCTATCTATCTATCTATCTATCTATCTATCTATCTATCTATCTATCTATCTATCTATCTATCTATCTATCTATCTATCTATCTATCTATCTATCTATCTATCTATCTATCTATCTATCTATCTATCTATCTATCTATCTATCTATCTATCTATCTTTAAAACTGTGTGTGTGTGTGTGTGTGTGTGTGTGTGTGTGTGTGTGTGTGTGTGTGTGTGTGTGTATATGTGTGTGTGTGTGTGTATATGTGTGTGTGTGTGTGTGCGTGTGTGTGTGTGTGTGTGTGTGTGTGTGTGTGTGTGTGTGTGTATGTCACATTCCATTTGATTCCATGGTCCACCAAAACCAGATGCTCAAACTCCGTGATTTTTTCCATTTTGCTAGACATTACACTTTTACATTCACTAATGCACTCCTCATTGTCTACATTTAGACATTTTTAGGTACATAATTTTTTAATAAAATCCAAACCCCCCAATATTTCAAAATGTTAAAAAAAATCAAAATGCTCCCACCCATAAATGTTGGTGAACATTCCATTGTGTGATGTCACAATGCCCAATGCACACAGATGTCCAATTGGAATGGATCTCATTTACATCTGCCTTTGCTCCAGCCCCAGCCCCGCCCTCCTCCGTCCGATGTCACAGCACCTTCCATTTTGTGATGTCACAATGCCATCCCTCACAGATGTCCAATTGGAATGGACCTAATTTACATATGCCTTTGCTCCATCCCCAGCCCCCCCCCCCCCCCCACAGCCTGTGTCGAAGCACGTGATCACATGTGGGGAATAGATGGACTACCCCTACCCCTCCCCCTCCCACTCTACCGCCCCACTCTTACCCCTATCTCCCCCCACTCCTCTCCCCCTCCCTCCACACTCTTCCCCCTCCCACTCCTTCCCCATCTCCCTCCTCCCATCCCCTCCCTCCCCATCCCTCCCCTCCCTCCCCCTCCCCCCACACCTCTCTCCCCTTCCCCATTCCTCTCTCCTCCCCATCCCTCTCTCCTCCCCCTCTCCATCTCCCTCTCCTCACCCCTCCCTCTCCTCCCCTCCATCTCCCTCCCCACCCCTATCTCTCCCCCACCCCTCGCTCTCCCCCCTCCCTTCCCTCTCCCTCCCCACTCTTCCCCCCTCCCCTACCACTCTCTCCCTCCCTCCACTCTTCCCCCTCCCTCCACACTGTTCCCCCTCACTCCCCACCCCCCTCTCCTCCTCCCCTTCCCCCTTTCCATCTCCATCTCTCCTAACTCCTCTCCCTCCTCCCCCCCACCCCCTCTTCACCCCATCTCCCCTCCACCCCCTTCCCCTCTCTCTTGCACCATTCCCTGCTACCCCTCTCCCCCTCATTCCCCACTCTTCCCTTCTCCCTCCCCCTCACCACCTCTCTCCCTCCCCTTTCTCTCCCTCCCCCTCCTCTTTTCCCTCCTCTCTCTCCTGCTCCACTATCACCCTCCTATCTCTCCCCCTCCACTCTCTCCACCTCTCCCCTCCCCCTCTCCCTTTCCTCCCCTCTTCTCCCCACCCCTCCTCTCACCTTCCCCTCTTCCCCTCTCCTCTCCCCTTCCCCCACCCTCCCCCCTCTACCACCCCCATTCCCCCTACCCCTGTCTCCTCCTTTACCCTCCCCTCCCCATTCTCATCCCCCCCTCTCTCCCTTCCCCCTCCCCTCTCCTCCCCCTCACCGCTCTCTCCCCATCTTCCCCTCCCCACTCCCCATCTCCCTCTCCCCTCCTCCCCACCCTCCCCCCATCACCCACCCATCCTCTCCTCCTCCCCCTCTCCCTCTCTCTTGCCCTTCTGTCTCTGCCCCTCTTTCTCTCTGTCTGCCCTCACTCTCTAACCCCCACCCCCACCCCCCCCCCCTCTAGATGCGCCTGCAAGTTAGGGGTTATTCGTCAGTGGATAGGGCGGTTATGGGGTAAAAGGAGCAAATTAATAATATTAATATAATATCAAGGGGGGTAATTAGCATGTGTGCAGGGTGGGTTAGTGTGTGTGATGCCACATGCTGCCCCCCCCCCCCCCCTGCAACCGCACGTTGGGGGAGGGAACAGACCAGACGGGTCTGCACTTGGTAACTAAAAGATTCCCATAATTGTGTAGGTGATATGTCTGGTGAAAGGTCAATTTGCTGTTTTAAATATATACTTCCTTGCAGGTCTTTTAAAATTTGAGGATTGTACCTCAAAAACGGTTTGTCCTTAGTCATTCCTTCCCTTTTTAGAAAAAAAGTTATTGGGGAGTGATCTGAAATAGTATTTGTGTGGTATTTTGGTTTAGAATTGTGGGGTATTAGTTTTGTATCCACCAGGAAATAATCTATATATGAATATGTCTTGTGTACCATTGAATAGAACAAATAATCCCTGCCGGTCGGATTTGCAATCCTCCAGACATCTGCTATGTTTGTGTTTTTTATATATGTGTTTAGAAGTTTGCTAGTTTTGGATTTCGTAATACCACTCTGTTTTTGATTGGATTTATCTAAGTAAGGGTCTAAAACACAGTTAAAGTCTCCACCGATTATGACATTCTGGTAGTTATATTCTGCAATTATATTCAAGATTTTATTGAAAAAATGCGGGTTGTCAAAGTTGGGCGCATATTTGTTTACTAAGGTAATTGGGGTAGCATGGATCTCCCCGGTAACTATCAAATATCTCCCATCCTTATCTGTTAAGGTAGTTTTGGGTTTAAATGGAATGCCTTTGTGAATAATAATAGACGTTCCTCTAGATTTCGACGTGTATGACGAGTGAAAAGTTTGTCCTATCCAGTTCGCCCTCAATCTAGCTTGATCTTGAAGTTTAAGATGCGTTTCTTGTAAGAAAGCAATGTCTGTGTTGTATGCTTTCAGCTGAGCTAGAATCTTACCCCTTTGAATGCGTTTGTTAACACCCCTAACGTTCCAACTACAAAATGAGATTCCTCCCAGTTTATTTTGGTTATCATCTTGCATTTTGAATAGATTTACCTGTGTGTCTTGCGGTGCATCTGTACCTCAGGTCTTTAGATATAGGGGGATCATTTACCCTACAAAGTTCAATTAGTAGATTCCCTTTGCGATTGTCGTTGAATAAAAAAAACACACATGTGACTAAATGTGGTAATAATTTAAAAAAACGAGTACAAGTGAAAATACAGTGTCCGAGCTTGTCGGCACTGTAACAAGTGACCCTCCTGTAGAAAGCATTTTTTCGACTTCCGTTGTCGATATAAAACAAACAAATAGCTCCTCTCCCTCGATTAATCATAACATACTGGAGCGGGACCGGTTTCAAAATCAGATGTATAGTACCGATTTACAGTATATATATCCATTTTCCTCAATATTTCTAGATATAACCATCATTTTTATCTACTAAGTGTTAAGCGTATATTTTAACCTCAGAAATCATCAACAGTTGGTTGAAGGGGTTAACCTATTTCTGGCTCCTGGAACTAATCCAGGAGCCTGCCCCTGCCCATCACGCCCCAGTTATAAATCTACTTGAGAATTATTAAGTTAAATTATAAATGTTAATTTGTATATCACCCTTTCTACATTTCTGATTAGCATTCATCACTATTTCTATGTTAATATTCTATGTTAATATTGTTAAAAATGTTCATTTTATACCATTTAGGTTATTCATTAGATCTCATATACAACAGTAATTGCTAAGCCCACGGTCTGTTGTTGAGCTCTTCATTTCGGTGGTTATCTTTTTCCCGCTTCCCTTGGAACAGAGTATGTCATTGAGTTAGCATTCCGCCGATAAGACGTCTAGACAAAGTTCCTTCTTCTGGCAGCCCACCACCATTCTGGGTGCAATAGTAAAGAGAGAGAGTATCCATAATGTCCAACCTTTCTAGCTAGTCCTTCTGTTCCACAATGGTTAGAGCATATTTGTATGATTTGAATGATTTTTGCTGTTCCTTATAGGATATATGCATTCTAGCTGGATAGTAAACACCATATCTAACCTCCTTATGTCCTTGGAGAGCCTGCTTTGCCTTAGAGAACTGATTTCACTTTTGCATAATTTCATAGGGATAGGGATAGTCCCTGAAAATGTTAAAAGTTGTTACACCAAACTTCAGAGGCACTCCATATTTGATATTCCTCATAACCTCTTCCACATCAGAAATGTCCCTGAATTTCACAATAATCTGTCGTGTACGTTCTGAGGCATCCTGTGATTTGTGTTTAAATCAAGGAACCCGGTGTGCCACTTCAATTTTTGGTAGGTTAGGGAGCAGACCCGTCTATACCAAATATTTTAAACTTAATAGAGGACTTCGGACCATTCTCAGGATATAGAATAAATTGGAATAAAAGTGAAATCATGTCAATAAAACCAAAAGACTCTACACATCTTTTACAGTTTCCTTTCAAAATAGCTATGGAAAATTTAAATATTTGGGTATCGAAATTACTAGAAGATATCAAGATATGTTTGACGCAAATTATAACCCTCAAGAAACTATATAACTTGATTAAATTTTGGAAAACGCTTCCGATGTCCTTAATAGGCCGAATAAATGCCATAAAAATGATTTTTCGACCACAAATCTTATACCTGTTCCAATCTATTCCAATATACTTACCCAAAAAGTTTTTGAAAAAACTGGACTTAGATATCACAAATATTATTTGGGATTATAAATCCCACAGAATACAAAGGGCTCATCTGAATAAACCCAAAGTAGTAGGGGGATTAGCACTCCCCAACTGTATGTATTACTACTGGTCTGTAAATATTAGAAACATGATCCAATTGCTGGATAACTCTCCCCAGCAACCGGATTGGACTATTATGGAGAAAGGACTCCTTACAATATTGGAGCAATCCTTCTTTCACCAATGACGATGAATAATACAAATTACAACAAAAATACAATTATACACAGTACAATTAGAATTTGGAAACAAATAAAACACAATTTAAAATGAAGAAATTTATCTCTCTTATCTCCTATCGGTAAAAACCCTTCGTTTAAACCTTCAGCTATAGATAAAGCATTTATACAGTGGGAAAGAGCTGGAATTAAAATCTTCGGAGATTTGTATGAAATGAGAAAACTATTATCGTTTAAACAATTACAACTGAAACACAATTTGTGAATCAATCAGTATTTTAAATATTTCCAAATCTGTGACGAAATCTGAAAAAATACGCACAGGACTATCACAATATGCCTCCAGACTTATAGGAAGAAGTAATGAATACAAAGACAGAATCAGCAAACCTAATATCATATATATATTATATTATTCTAAACGCAGAAATACCAACAACAGAAGGTATCAGGGGAGACTGGGAAAAAGTATAAAAATTCCCAAAGAAAGGTGGGAAGAATATTTATTAAATATGCATAAATGTTCAATTAATGTAAGACACACCTTAATACAGTTTAAAATCTTACACAGATAATACTACTCAAAAACTAAAATAAGTAAACTTTTTCCCAACGTCTCACCTATATGTGATAAATGTCAATGTCAAGAAGCTAAAATAGCGCACTCATTGTCTTTTGTACAAAAATTCAAAAATTTTGGACTGAAATTTTTGAAATCTTCACAAAAGTATTTAAAATAAAACTGACTCCAAAAGCAGATTGGATTATCTTTGGAACATCCGAAGATAGCCCTGAATTAAATGTGTTTCAAAAGACTCTATTTGAATACGGATTAATAACTGGAAAAAAGCTATCTTAAAATTCTGGAAAAATACTCCTATACCAACAGTTAATATGTGGATTTCAGCTATGTTCGAAACACTACATTTGGAAGATATGAGACTCCGACTGGCAGGAAAATCAGACTGTTCTAATAAGACATGGTCTGCATTTATAAATCTGCTACAAGGATAAGGTGCAAGAATACGGGTGTCGTGTCTTGCTAAAGTGGGAAGAAAAACTGTTGAGCTGGTAGATTCCTTTTGCGAGATGTTTATAATAACCATAAAACCATATAACCATATAACAATTACAGCACGGAAACAGGCCTTCTCGGCCCTTCCAGTCCGTGCCGACCATTTATTTTCCCCTAGTTCCATCTACCTGCACTCAGACCATATCCCTCCATTCCCTTCCCGTCCATATACCTGTCCACTTTACTTTTAAATGTTCAACTCGATCCTGCCTCCACCACTTCTGCAGGAAGATCATTCCACACAGCCACCACTCTCTGAGTAAAGAAGTTCCCCCTCATGTTACACCTAAATTTCTGTCCCTTAATTCTCATGTTATGCCCTCTTATTTGAATCTTCCCGACCCTCAATAGGAAAAGCTTATCCACGTCAACTCTGTCTATCCCTTTCATCATTTTAAAGACCTCAATCAAGTCCCCCCTTAACCTTCTGCGCTCAAAAGAAAAAAGACCTAACTTGTTCAACCTTTCTCTGTAACTTAGTTGCTGGAACTCAGGCAACATTCTAGTAAATCTCCTCTGTACTCTCTCTATTTTGTTGACATCCTTCCTATAATTAGGCGACCAAAATTGTACACCATACTCCAGAATTGGTCTTACCAATGCCTTGTACAATTTTAACATTACTTCCCTACTCCTATATTCAATGCTCTGATTTATAAAGGCCAGCACACCAAAAGCTTTCTTTACCACCCTATCTACATGCGATTCCACCTTCACGGAACTATGCACAGTTATTCCTAATCCCTCTGTTTCACAGCATTCCTCAATTCCCTCCCATTTACCATGTACGTCCTATTTTTATTTGTACTGCCAAGATGTAGCACCTCACACTTATCAGCATTAAACTCCATCTGCCATCTTTCAGCCCACTCTTCCAAATGGCCCAAATCTCTCTGTAGACTTTGAAAATCTACTTCATTATCCACAGCACCACCTATCTTACTATCATCTGCATACGTACTTTTCCAATTTTCCACCCCATCATCTAGATCATTGATGTACATGACAAACAACAGTTGACCCAACACAGATCCCTGAGGCACCCCACTGGTCACCGGCTTCCAACCTGACAAACAGCCATCCACCATTACTCTCTGGCATCTCCCATTCAGCCACTGTTGAATCCATCTTGCTACTCCGCCATTAACACCCAAAGATTCAACCTTCTTAACCAACCTTCCATGGGGAACCTTGTCAAAGGCCTTACTGAAATCCATATAGACAACATCCTCTGCTTTACCCTCATCAATTTCCCTAGTAACCTCTTCAAAAAATTCAAGAAGGTTTGTCAAACATGACCTTCCAGGCACAAATCCATGTTGACTGTTCTTGATCAGACCCTGTTTATCCAGATGCTTATATATATTATCTCTAAGTATCCTTTCCATTAATTTGCCCACCACTGATATCAAACTAACAGGTCTATAATTGCTAGGTTTATTCTTTGAACCCTTTTTAAACAATGGAACAACATGCGCAGTACGCCAATCCTCTGGCACTATTCCCGTTTCTAATGGCATTTGAAATATTTCTGTCATAGCCCCTACTATTTCTACACTAACTTCCCTCAATTTCCTAGGGAATATCCTGTCAGGACATGGAGACTTCTCCACTTTTATATTTTTCAAAAGTGTCAGTATTTCCTCCTCTTTGAATCTCATAGTTTCCATAGCTACTCTACTTTTTTCCCTTAGCTCACAAAGTTCAATATCCTTCTCCTTGGTGAATACCGAAAAAAAGAAATTGTTCAATATCTCCCCCATCTCTTTTGGCTCTGCAGATAGCTGTCCATTGTGGCTCTCTGATGGTCCAATTTTATCCCTCGTTATCCTTTTGCTATTAATATAGCTGTAGAAACCCTTTGGATTTACTTTCACTTTTCTTGCCAAAGCAACCTCATATCTTCTTTTAGCTTTTCTTATTTCTTTCTTAAGATTCTTTTTACATTCTTTATACTCATCTAGCACCTCATTTACTCCATGCCTCCTATAATAATTGTAGATATCTCTCTTTTTTTGAACCAAGTGTCCAATTTCCATGGCTCTTCCGATTTTTACTATTTCCTTTCAACCGAACAGGGACATAAAGATTCTTTACTCTTACAATTTCCCCTTTAAATGTCCTCCATTTCTCTTCTACATCCTTCCCATAAAACAAAATGACCCAATTCACTCCTTTTAAATCATTACGCATTCCCTCAAAGTTAGCTTTTCTCCAATCAAAAATCTCAACCCTAGGTTCAGTTCTGACTCTCCGTAATTATATTGAAACTAATGGTATTGTGATCACTGGTCCCGAAGTGCTCACCAACGCATACCTCCGTCACCTGACCTGCCTCATTCCTAACAGGAGGTCCAGCACTGCTCCTTCTCTGGTTGATACCTCTATATATTGCTGCAAAAAACTATCCTGCACACATTTAACAAACTCCAAACCATCCAGCCCATTTACAGAATGTGTTTCCCAGTCTATTTTTGGAAAATTGAAATCTCCCACAATCACTACCTTGTGCTTACTACTAATATCTGCTTTCTCCTTACATATTAGCTCTTCCAATTCTCGCTCCCCATTTGGCGGTCTATAATACACCCCTAAAAGTGTTGCTACACCGTTCCCACTTCTCAGTTCCACCCAAATAGCCTCCCTAGACGAGCCCTCTAATCTATCCTGCCAAAGCATTGCTGTAATATCTTCTCTGACAAACAATGCAACCCCTCCACCTCTGGTCCCTCCAATTCTATCACACCTGAAGCAACGAAATCCTGGAATATTTAGTTTCCAATCACAACCCTCCCGCAACCATCTTTTCACTGCTTTTTCCTTCTCTGTATACTGTTTTTTATTTTTTCCTTCTCTTTCATTCCATTTTTTTTCTCTTCTTCAGTGTCTATCTCTTAATCTCCTTTCTCTAACTCTTCGCCCAAGGGTTCCCTTTCCCTCTGCTACGTTTTTTCACTTTCACAACTCTTTTTCACTCTTCTACTTTCTCTGTTGATATTTCTTTCTCTTTTCTTTCTTTTCTAAAGCCTTAAAAAATTAAGGGATACAATGATTGTAATACTATATATGGGATGTACACTGATGTAACTTTTTATGTACACGTTTTTTAATAAAATCCTTCCCCCCCCTCCCAAAATTTCAAAATGTTAAAAAAATCAAACAGCTCTCACCCTAGAATGTTGGTGAATGTTCCATTATGTGATGTCACAATGCCCAATGCTCACAGATGTCCAATCGGAAAGGAACTGATTTACATATGCCTTTGCACCACTCTTCCACCACTCCCCCTACCCCTCTCCCCCTCCCTCCCCACTCTTCCACTTCTCTCGCCCTTCCCCCACCACTCTCCCTCCCTACCCCTCTCCCTCCCCCTCCCCTCTCTCTCCCCCTCCCTTCCCCCTCCCTCCCCTCTCCCCCACTGCTTTCCCCTACCACTCTCCCGCTCCCTCCCCACTCTTGCACTTCTCTCCCCCCTTCCTCCACCCCACCTCTCTCCCTCCCCACCCCCTCTATCCCCCTCCATCCCTCTTCCACCACTCCCCCCCCTCCCCCTCCCTCTCTCCCACTTTCACCACTCCCCCTAGAACTCTCCCCCTCCCTCCCCACTCTTCCACCTAACTCCTCATCACTCCACACTCTTCCCCCTCTCTCCCCTTCCCCTCCTTCTCTCCCCTTCCCCCAGCTCTCTCTCTCCCCCACCCCTCCCCACCCCTCTCCCACCCCTCCCTGAACCCTCTCTCACCCCATCTCCTCCTCCCCTTCCCCCTCTCTCTCCCCTCTCCATCTTCCTCTCTCCTCACCCCTCTCCCTCCTCCCACCTCTTCTCTCTCCCCTTTCCCACCCCTCTTCATCCCCATCTCCCCCCCCACCCCCTACCTCTCTCTCTTGCACCACTCCCTTTTCTTATCCTCTCCCCTTCACTCCCCACTCTTCCCCTCTCCCTCCCCTTCACCCACCTCTCTCCCTCCCCCTCCCCCACCCTCTCTCTCCCCCCTCCCTTCCCCCTACCCCTCTCTCCCCTTCCCCTCATCCCCTCTCTCCACCTCTGTCCCGCCGCTCTAACACACAGCACACTGATGCAATTATAAAGAAGGCCCATCAACTCCTCTACTTCCTGAGAAGATCATGGAGATTTGGTATGATAGAGGGTATTCTCTTAAACTTCTACAGGTGTACAGTGGAGAACATATTGACTGGTTGCATCATGGCCTGGTTCGGCAACTTGAGTTCCCAGTAGTGAAGATGACTGCAAAAAGTTGTGAACATAGCCCAGTCCATCAACGGCTCAGACCTCCCCACCATCAAAGCGATTTACCAGAATTGCTGTCTCATCAGATACCCACACCATCCTGGCCTCACACTCATTACACTCCTGCCATCGGGAAGAAGGTACAGGAGTCTGAAAACTGTAACGTCCAGGTTTAGGAACAGCTTCGTCCCTACAGCCATTCGGCTATTAAACACTACAACCTCAAATTAGCTCTGAACTACATACACTATTATTTTGTGTGTGTTTATATATATATATATATATATATATATATATATATATATATATATATATATATATATATATATATATATACATATATATTATACATATCTGTATTACTAAAAGTAAGATCTTGACCACTTCCTGTTTTTCTGAAAAAAAGCTGCCACTAACGTCTGTGATTTTAGGTCATCTTACTCATAGTCTCCCTCCGCTGCGCAGGACTAGAGGATTTTTCCCATCGATTAAAAATAAAAGAGTTACTAATGTTTTAAAAATGTTGACATTCTCTCTGTTGCCCTTGCTGGTGGGAGGGGGGTGGGAATATAAAACCCGGAAGTGTTGTGCCTCACTCAGTCTCGGAGGAAGCGAGAGGATCACGTCTCTTTGAACTGGGAATAACACTGAACACATGTCTACTCAACTGTGAATGCCCTTAATGTGGTTTGAAAATGAAAATGTGGTTGCTCTGAAATGCTGCACTGTAAATGGTTGTTGGTGGTGTTAACTGCTTTGAAGTGCTGCACTGTAAATGGCTGTTGGTGGCCGTAACAAGTAAACATAGGTACATAAGTAAACATAGTAATAAGTAATAAGGTAATAAGTACACTGTAAACAATAAAATTAACAAGTAAAAATAGTTCACTGTGTGTATATATATATATATATATATATATATATATATATATACACACACACCCGTATATCAGGTTCATAAGGTTCATTTATTGTCACATTCACCAATTGGTGCAGTGAAATTCAAGTTGCCATTGCAGCACATTAATAAGAATACAACATAATATTATAAAGAAATTTAACATAAAACATAAAAACATCCCACCACAATGATTCCCACTGTCAGGGAAGGCACAAAGTCCAGTCCCCATCCCCTTGTCCACCCATAGTCGCGCCTACTGAGGCCTCCGCAGTCGCCGCTATGGGGCCCGATGTTTCAGGCCCTCTCAGGTGATGGTGCTGCGGCGTTGGGAGAACCCTCTCAGCGGCTTGGGATGCCTAGAATGGCCGCATCCTTACCGGAGACCGCAGCTTCCGAACCCAACAGGCCATGCTGGACAGAGCTCCACCACTGGCGATCCTGGAGAGAGATCCCGGGCTCCGCGATGTTTAAGGTCAGCGCCGCCACCCGCAGTTTGCCTCACCACAGTCTCGCAGCTCCGCGATGTTCATCGGCGGGCTCAGCATAACGGTGCTCCAACGCGGGAACCCGGGCAAGGCATCGCCCGCTCCGCTCCGCGATAGCCCCTCAGCTCTGTGCCGCCACCTAAGCCGTGGTTCTGGCCAGTCCCCTCAGGAAAAGCCGCTCCAGACCCGATGGTAGGCCGTGAGGACGGGTCGCAGTTGCTGCTCGGAGGAAAGCTGCCTCTCCGACTAGGTAGGGACTAAGAAATATAGTCCCCCCCCCCCCACCCCACCCACCCACCCAACCCCCACACATAAAAAGAATAGACTTCCAAAAAACACTTTTTAATGTACTAAAATTTTTTTAAAAAGGAGTGAAAGGATGGATAGGCCTTCTTTATAATTGTATCAGTGTGTTGGGTCCAGGATAGATCTTCGGAAATATGCACGCCCAGGAATCTGAAGTTTTGACTCTCTCCACCATTGTCCCGTCGATATAGACAGGATCATGGGCCGGGCGTGTGTAATGTGTGTACCACTTACAAAACGTTTTTGCATTGTGCAAACTCTGTGCCAACCACTTTGAATGTATCGTGGAATCCATGAAAAGGAGCTTCGATTTATTTTGCAAATCAATTTGAAGTTTTTGGCAGTGTGCACTATGCAAAACCTTTATGTAAGTGGCATACCTGTGAAATGCATGACACACAGGGCCCACGATCCTGTCCTCTTCCTGGGTTCTACAATAAGTTCTGAAGAAGTTGTGTGTGTATTCAGCATGACGTGTAGCTGTTATATTGCCCGGAAGCTAAACTGCAGGTCTATATCTGTGCTCAAGAGAGTTACCTGCAACGATAACCTTTTCAGCTATAATGACCTGGGCATCATGTCAATCCCTAAATGTCACACCTTTCATGCTTTGATAACATCCACAGAACATTTAGTACTTTCAATCAGACGTCTAAAGACAGTTTGCTTCATACACACCACACCTGACAGGTATTCCTCTCTGTAGATGCCACTGGCAATGGCGTTTCGTTAAGGAGAGAGGCTGGAGTTTTTCTATATAAGCTGAAAACCTATACAGATCTAAGGTGCATTCCTAGGTATTTGCACTTTCATTATTCCCGTTCAGCCAACTCTTGGGTCTAGGACCGGAATAGCCTCAGAATTAAAGGACGTTCCTGTCGGAAGGAGATGAGGAAGAATTTCTTTAGTCAGAGGGTGGTGAATCTGTGGAATTAATTGCTACAGAAGGCTGTGGAGGCCATCAATTGATATTTTTAAGCTTGAGATAGATAGATTCTTGATTAGTATGAGTGTCAGAGGTTATGAGGAGAAGGCAGGAGAATGGGGTAAGGAGGGAGAGATAGATCAGCCATGATTGAATGGTACAGTAGACTTTATGGGCTGAATGGCCTAATTCTACTCCTATCACTTATGATCTTATGTTGCAAATATTCCATTCTTTATTGAACAGTCTATTCTGGTTGATCTACAAGCACCTAGAGTCTCCCATAACCCGATCCATTTAGAAATATAGTGTGGAAACTGGCCCTTCGGTCCCCCACGTTGGCACCGACCAGACGTCACCCATATACTAGCACTAACCTACACACGCGGGGCAATTTACAGAAGCCAATTTACCCCATGCAGGTCATTGGGAGGATGTACAAACTCCGTACAGACAGCACCCGTGGTCAGGATTGAACCCAGGTCTCTGGCGCTGTAAGGTAGCAACTCTAACCATTGTCCCAACTCAACTCAATTGAGACCACTATATTAAGTTGACCATGTCGAGATAAGAACACATGAAAAAGAGTTGGAACACTGTGCAGACTCCTAGGCCAACTGCGAGCGGTGCGAGGGGGGAAGTGAATACGGAGGTCAAAGTGCTGTTTATGAATGCGCGGAGTATAAGGAATAAAGTGGACAAGCCTGAGGCTCAGTTAGAAACTGGCAAGTATGATGTTGTGGGAATTACTGAGACATGGCTGCAAGAGGGCCAGGGCTGGGAAATGAATATTCAAGGGTATACCTCCTATCGAAAAGACAGACAGGTGGGCCGAGGGGGTGGGGTTGCCCTGTAGGTGAGGAATGAAATTCAGTCCCTTGCAAGGGGTGACATTGAAACAGGAGATGTGGAGTCAGTATGGATAGAACTAAGGAATTGTAAGGGTAAAAATTTACGAAAGGTAAATCATGTCTGACAAATCTGATAGAATTTTTCGAGGATGTAACTAGTAGAGTAGATAAGGGAGAACCAGTGGATGTGTTATATCTAGACTTTCAGAAGGCTCTCGACAAAGTCCCGCATAAGAGATTAGCACACAAACTTAAAGCACACGGTATTGGGGGTTCAGTATTGATGTGGATAGAGAACTGGCTAGCAGACAGGAAGCAAAGGTAGGAGTAAACAGGTCCTTTTCAGAATGGCAGGCAGTGACTAGTGGGGTACCGCAAGGCTCAGTGCTGGGACCCCAGCTATTTACAATATATATTAATGATTTGGACGAGGGAATTCAATGCAACATCTCCAAATTTGCAGATGACACCAAGCTGGGGGGTATAGTTAGGTGTGAGGAGGATGCTTGGAGGCTGCACAGTACAATGGAGACCCAAAAGTGGAGAAGTGTTTCCGCAGCTTACGGATTACCATATCTGACGTGAGGGATGTCAGCAAATCCACCTCGAACCAGTTTGTGTATGAGTCGACCAGGACGAGGTAGTGGTTGCCACGCCACTCGAAGTTGTCGGCAGCCAGCGAGGACCAGGCCAAGGCAGGAGCAGGTTGTTGCAGCAGGGGCTGTCGCTGCTGGTGTGGTGCAAGACCGTTGCATGTGGAGCAGGCAGAAACGCGGTCCCGGATATACTTGGCCATTCCAGGCCAGTAGAACTGGCACTGAGCGTGGGCGAGTGTTGCATCGACCCCGGGGTGTCCGCTATGGGCTGCGCGATAGTAGAAATCAAACAGGGAGGACGGGACCACAACTTTATGTCCCTTGACGATAACGCCATTCTGTAGCACCAGTTCGTCGTGGACCAGGAAGAAAGGCTGTGTTTCAGTCGGCGCACTGGAGTGCTTCGTTGGCCACCCTGATTTAATCACCAAGGCAAGCCGCTGCAAAACTGGATCGGTAGCGGTGTGCTCGGCCAAAAGCTGTAACTGCTTGGTGGGAATAAAGTCAACACCCAGTACTAGCAAGTCTTCTGTTTCGTAGGGGTGGCAGGCACAGGAGGTCCACGGGACACGGGATAGGGTGTCCGCAATGTGCATCTCGGTGCCCTTCTTATAGACGATATTGAAGTCGAAACGCTGGAGCTGCAGCATCATGCACTGCAGCCTGGCAGGGGCAGCACGAATCGGTTTGTTCAGAATTGTGACCAGTGGCTGGTGGTCGGTTTCGACCACGAATTTGCTGCCAAACAGGAAGTCTCTGAACTTGGAGCAGGCGAACACCACCGTGAGCAGCTCCTTCTCAATCTGAGCATACCACTGCTCGGTGTCCGTCATGGTGCGGGAGGCATAGGAGAGAGGATGTAACGATCCATCGACAGACTGAAGGCAGGCCGCGGCCAGACCGAACTTAGAAGCGTCACAGGTGACGGTGATGGGGCGGCTCACGTCGAAGAACCTCAATGTCGGTGTGTTAATCAGTCTGGACTTGAGACAGTCGAAAGCCAACTGGTGCTGTGGGAGCCAGGCCCAGGCGATATCCTTTGTTGTCAGCTGCCGCAGGGGTGCACTCAGCTCACTGAGCTTTGGTATAAACTTCCCAAGGTAATTCGCCATGCGCAGGAAGCGTTGCAGACCTGGCATGTTGGTGGGGGCTACCATCTCGGAGATGGCAGCCGCCTTCAAAGGGTCGGGTTTTAGTCCATTAGAGGTGAAAACATGTCCAATATACGTAACTTCTGAGACACGAAATCGGCACTTCTTGGGATTCAGTTTCAGGTTGGCCTTTCACTCCCGATCCAGGACGCGGCGGAGGTTCAGGTCGTGCTCAGCAATGTCCTTCCCATAGACCAGGATATCATCCACGATGATGGCACATGGCAGGTCTGAGAATATCTGCTCCATCGTTCGCTGGAACACCTCGCTAGCGGAATTGATGCCGAATGGCATTCGCAGAAACTTGAATCTGCCAAACGGTGAGGAGAAGGTCGTCAGGTCAGAAGACGCTTTGTCCAATGGAATCTGCCAAAACGAGATCTTAGCGTCTAGGACCGAAAAGACGGTGGCCTGCCCGACCTGAGCTGTCGCATCCTCAACGGACCACATGGGGTAGTGGGGTCTCTTGATGGCAAGTTTTAAGTCCTTCGGGTTGATGCACACACGTATTTCATTCTTGTCTTTCTTGTCTTTAGCGTGGCAACCATGGTGGAGACCCAATCGGTGGGCTTGCTAACTGCTTCTAGCACCCCCATTTCGACCATGTTGTTGAGCACCGCCTCGACCTTGTCTTTCATGGCGTGAGGCACCATGTATCATGTGTTTTGCAGGTATGCCACTTACAAAAAGGTTTTGCATTATGCAAACTCTAACTGCCAACCACTTTGAAATTATTTGCTAAATTAATTGCAGCTCCTTTTCCTGGATTCCACAATAAGTTCTGAAGAAGTTCTGTGCGTATTCAGCATGACGTGCAGCTGTTATATTACCCGGAAACTAAACTGCAGAGAGTTAGCTGCATCGAGAACCTTTCATCTATGATGACCTGGGCTTCATGTCAATCCATAAATGTTACGTCTTTCATGCGGGTTCCTAGATATCATCCACACACATTATACTTTCAACCAAATATTTAAAGACATTTTGCTTTGTACACATCTCACCTGACAGGTATTTCTCTCTGTAGATGTCACCGGCAGTGTTGTTTAGTTAAGGAGAGTGACTGGAAGTTTGTTCTTGAAGCTGAACATCTGTACAGGTGTAATGTGCATTCCTAGGTAGTTGAGGATATTTGCACTTTCACCACTGGCATTCAGACAACTTCTACATTCTTGTGTTTCCACTCTTGTGTTGAAGTTGCAAACCTTCCATTCTTTATTGAACATTCTGGTCTGTTCATCTACAGTCCCTCATAACCCCATTTCTGAATCAAATGACTCAGGTTTAGCTTAAAGATACAGTGTGGAAACATGCCTTTCGGCCCCCCGAGCCCATGCCCACCAATGATCACCCATACACTAGTTCTATCCTACACACTAGGGCAATTCACAGATACCAGTTAACCTACAAACCTGCACGCCTTTGGAACGTGGGAGTAAACGGGAAAACCCTCACGGTCACAATGAGAATGTGCTAACTCTGTACGGACAGCACCTGAGGTCAGGATCAAACCCAGGTCTCTGACGGTGTGAGGCAGCAACTCTATCGCTGTGCCACTGTGCCTCTTTCCCAGTACAGTCTGGGATTGTCAGAGTGCCAAGGGCTTGGACAGGATTGAATCTGTCAAATGTGCTCAGGAACATTTCCTTTGGCAATATGTAGAGGGTGCCACAATGGAGAGGGCAAAGCTTGACCTACGCTTAGGGAATTGGGAAGGGCAAGTGATAAAAGTGTCAGTGGAAGAGCCTTTTGGGACCAGTGACCACAGTTTAGTTTAGAGGTACAGAGCGGAACCAGTGATACATTAGTAGCTCTTCTTACATAAGAGATTCTGTTTGCTACAAATGTTAGAAAACGCTTGTTCTCATTGTTAAAGTATTTAAGCACTGTGGTACTATCAGTCTAGAAGATAGATTTCTCCAGCTGAAGCTGCAGTTCCATTTGCAGCATTATGTCAACTTTAACAGCTAAGACAGTGGCAGTAAGTTCCGTTCTGGGTATTGTCATTTGCTTCAATGGTGCCACTCTGGCCTTTCCCATTAAGAATGCAACATGTATTTCTTTGTTATTATTTTCCAGTCTTAGATATGAAACAGTACCGTAGCCACTTTCACTTGCATCTGAAAAGTGATGCAGCTGTGCATATCTGCTTCGACCAAAGTTTGTAGGCTTCATGCACTGGTCCACTTTGAATTCTGAGATCTTGTTGAAATCTGCTAACCATCGCTGAGAGGAAGTTTGTGTTATACTCTCATGCCATCCAGGTTTTTCCTTCCAAAGATTCTGCAAAATCAACTTGGCTGGCAGCGAGAAATCCCAAAGGGTCGTAAATAGAACCAATCACGGATAGGATACCCCTTCTAGTACATGGTCGCTCTTTGAATCAAGATTCTGAACTGGGACAAATCTGTTTTGACACACCAGTGCCCTTTCCATTGGCAGATTGTCTTTGTCCAAATTCAACTCCCTGGCCTCCTTGGCTCTGTCACCTAGTGGAATGGTTTCCAATATAACACAGCTGTTGCTGATCCACTTAGATAGCATGAATCCTCCTTTATTGCAGAGGGAAGTCGGATGTTTTACCAGTTGAATTGCTTCTTCTTCCGTAGACATGGATTTTATCTATTGTCTATTGTCTGTTGCCTATTGTCTATTGTCTATTGTCTATTTAAGCAATTATCCACATAGAAATTATTCTTTACTGTGCTTGTCACCTCTTCTGGAAAGTGAGCTTTATTGTCCTCGGCGATCTTCCATAATGCGAAGTTTGCACAACTTGGTGATGACACTGCTCCAAAGAGATGTACCTTCATCCGATATTCAACAAGATCTTGTTCTACATCCCCCTCAGCCCACCAGAGTAATCTCAAATAGTCAATATGCTTTTCTGATACTTTGACTTGATGAAACATTGCTTTAATATCAGCCATCAAAGCAACCAGTTCTTGTTTGAATTTAATAAGAACTCCAATGAGTGAGTTGGTAAGGCCCGGACCCTGCAGCAGTTGACAGTTAAGTGATGTTCCTTTGAAGACTGCAGCACAGTCAAAGACCACCCTCAAGGTCCCTTTGTTTGAGTGATACACCCCATGGTGTGGAATATACCAAATAATAATATTAATAATAATAACTTTATTACGGACTCAAGGTCCAGACAAGGGGCAACATTACATTAAAAATGCATTGCATATCAAATATCATAAATATATATAAAATCAAGGTAAATCACATTAAAAAAACATCATAATTTATATATTTAAAAAAACCCACAATACTTAAGTTAAAAATCCAGAGTAAAAGATGATCAATGTCGTACAACGAGACAACGATACCAGTGTCTCCACAGCTGGGATTCGTAGCGTTTAGTGCTAACCCTTATGTTTGTCAAGGCCACAATAAGCACATTTTTAGAGTCATTTATCCTGCAAATGAATTTATACATGTGGTGTCTTAGGATAGCGTCTAAAGTACTGACTCCTGCAGCCACAAACATATTACTGGCACTACACCATCTTGGTTGCCTCCGTCACTTCGATTCAACTGGTCTGTTGGTACCATTTCAGCATAATCATTGTCAATCATGTCCTTTAGGAAAGATGTATATCCATCATGAAATTTCGTATTCTTGCCAAATTTGCGTTTCAGATTCTGGGTGCGTTGCTCAGTAATGCGACGATTATTCGGCAGACTAATACTTTTTTGTTTGAAAGGTAAGTCTAGACAATAATGTCCTTCTATCATCCTTACTGAGTGATTCATAATATCCAAGAACTTTAACTCTTCTCTGGACATCTCTTCTGATTCAGCTACTGGTCATTGAAGTCATGATTGTATTGCTTGATCAATAGCTCTTCTAATTTAACAGTAGATATTCGATTGACAGCAGCAGCAGGCTGGTTATACTGATTCCTTCTCAAGGAGCCATAGATAACCCATCCGAGTAGGGTTCTCACAGCGAATGGTCCGTCCCATTGACTGCTGACAACATCTTTAGCTTCCAATACCTTCAAAGCATTCCTTCCAATAAGTCGGTCAAAATCAATAGGAAACTTGATATCCTTCAAGTAAGGCTATTGTTTCAAGTCTTCTTGGTTGGGTATATTTAGATGAGAAACTAGCATGGTCTCATGTGTGAACACATCAGATAGTTGTATAAAATTGTCTTCATCCAGACTAGATATTCCCATACCTGTAATATGATGACTATCGCAGCATTTCTATTCATTCTCAAGGAGGACTCTCTCTAACTTCTACAGGTGCACAGTAGAGAGCTTGCTGACCGGTTGCATCATGGCTTGGTTCGGCAACTTGAGCGCCCTGGAGAGGAAAAGACTACAAAAAGTAGTAAGCACTGCCCAGTCCATCATCGGCTCTGACCTTCCTTCCATCGAGGGGATTTACTGCAGTCGCTGCCTCAAAAAGGCTGGCAGTATCATCAAAGACCCACACCATCCTGGCCACACACTCATCTCCTTCCTACCTTCAGGTAGAAGGTACAGGAGCCTGAAGGCTGCAACGACCAGGTTCAGGAATAGCTACTTCCCCACAGCCATCAGGCTATTAAACCTGGCTCCGACAAAACTATGAACATTAATAACCCATAATCTGTTACTTGCACTTTATCAGTTTATTTATTCATGTGTGTATATATTTATATAACGGTATATGGACACACTGGTCTGTTTTTGTAGTCAATGCCTACTATGTTCTGTTGTGCTGAAGCAAACCAAGAATTTCATTGTCCTATCAGGGACCATGACAATGAACTCACTTGAACATTCATGGTACGCAATAGAATCTTCTCAAGGAGCCAAGAAGTCAATGAACTATCATTTTCCAAGATGACGACGCTGGCTTAACAGCTGCGGCCCGCCTGCAGTCCGTCTGTTATTTTTTATTTTTTGTCCTGTTTTTAGCTGCTATTGTTTTATTAGATTGTGTGTGTATATGGGTGGGGATGAGAAACATGTCTGGATCTCTTCCTTCGGGGGGGGTGCGACTTTTTTTGTCGTATTCCCCGTCTTTGTCTCCGCCGAGGCCTAATGGCGGAGCTGGCGGCCTCGGGCCTCGGGGCTGTTCCAGCAGCAGCAGCGGCGACCCGACTCGGTCCCGGAACGGTGGCGGCGGATCAATGTTGATAATTCAGAAATAAGTATTATGAGATTTGTAATCACATTGTAATGGAATCCACTATATTGTAAATATGCTAATTGGACTCCTAGGTCCCCAAAACATGGGGTTGGTTAGGCACCAAAATTACTTGTCTATGATGAATGATAAGTAGTAATGGCCATTTTCATAGCTTGGCGGCCATTTTGGGCCGCAATCTTGGATTTCACAATTATGTACTCACTTTACTATAATTTAAATATGCTAATTAAATTCATAGACCCCCCCCCCCCAAACATGGGGTGAGGCACCAAAATTATTCGTCTATGTTGAATAATGAATGAATAATGGGTATTTTAAGGATTTGGTGGCCATCTTCCTGTGTTGTGAATTTTATGGGAAAGGTCAAGTCAAGTACGGTCAAAAAAACGTTGAGAAACCTTTTGCAGCAATTTTTTTAGGGTAAGGTGGTTTTTTGTCATATATGCAGCCGCCTATATTACAAGCCCAAAAGTTGTTTGTATCCGTCTAGGTCCTTGTTGCTGAAATGAGGTTTTGTGCCCATCCACACACTAGTTCTGATTCATGCCAGATATTCTCTGGCTGTAGATTTGATTGAGCTGTTGTTCCCAGCTTAGCAGCTCCTTCTTGGACTAAGGAACTCTCCTTCTGAGATTCTGATATTCTGATATTCTCGAGCAGCATCTTGTACCTTGACTGCCCAGTATCTCCTTCTTTGCCTTAGCAGCTGCCAACTTCGTCCAGCCGTTCTTTCTCCTCCCTCAACTGCCTTTGTCGTTCCTCAGCCTCTCTCTTCAGCTGTTCTTCTTGTTCCTCAATCTCATATTTTATCTCCAAGGCGGCAGCTTCTAGCGAGAGAGTAGCTAGTTCAGCTTCGGCTTCCATTTGAGCAGAGACCCTTGTACTTGAACTGGCTACAGAACCAGATTTATGTCTTGATCTTCATGTTAAGATATTTGAAATATTATCTTGAGGTGTAATTTCTTCTTCCACTTTGACACCTTGTTGCAATAGACAATAGACAATAGCTGCAGGAGGAGGCCTTTCGGCCCTTCGAGCCATCACCGCCATTCAATGTGATCATGGCTGATCATTCCCAATCAGTACCTCGCTCCTGCCTTCTCCCTATATCCCCTGACTCCGTTGTCTTTAAGAGCCCTATCTAGTTCTCTCTTGAAAGTATCCAGCGAACCGGCCTCCACCGCTCTCTGAGGCAGAGGATTCCACAGACTCACAACTCCCTGTGTGAAAAAGTGTTTCTTCATCTCCGTTCTAAATGGCTTACCCCTTATTCTTAAACTGTGGCTGCTGGTTCTGGACTCCCCCAACATCGGGAACATGTTTCCTGCCTCTAGCATGTCCAAACCCTTAATAAGCTTATATGTTTCAATAAGATCCCCTCTCATCCTTCTAAATTCCAGAGTATACAAGCCCAGCCGCTCCATTCTCTCAGCATATGACAGTCCCGCCATCCCGGGAATTAACCTTGTAAACCTACGCTGCACTCCCTCAAGAGCAAGAATGTCCCTCCTCAAATTAGGGGACCAAAACTGCACACAATACTCCAGGTGTGGTCTCACTAGGTTCCTGTACAACAGCAGAAGGACCTCTTTGCTCCTATACTCAACTCCTCGTGTTATGAAGGCCAACATGCCATTTGCTTTCTTAGCACTTCACTTGCATGGCACTTCCGACTGTAGGGTGCATAAGTTGTTCGATTTCATGTAACCACTTCTTCACATACTCGACAAAACCATCGAAAAACTCCACTCATTCTAGGGACCACTGGGTGTGCCTTTTTGAGTTCTTCCTCAGGCAGTTGCAAACTCCGCAATTAGTTGTGCTTTTCTCCTACCTCGTAGCCGAGGCTGAATAATTGCTTTAGATTTGCATTCTCATCTGATTCCACTAGTTTCTACTGGGTTTCAATTTTCTTGACCATCTGCTTCCGTAACTTGTTTCTTTCCGTCTGGCACCTTTCCAGGTAGGCTGCACCTCCCGTTTCAGTGTACCTGGTTTCACCCTTCCCACGTCTTCTCTCTTCTGGCTCCACGGCTCCCTCTTGTGGCGCCTCTTCGTACTCACCTGTCTATGGCTCCATGAGTTGGTGTACCTTTGGCTGACAGCCAGATTGTTATACGTTTAAAAAAATGGCCTGTTCCACTCCATCAAAACAATCATTATTTCAAAGGTTTTCTTGGCCAGAATCTTGTAAACCAGAGATCGGCAACCTGCGGCCCCCGGGCCAAATGCGGCCCGTAACCCGAAATCATCCGGCCCGCAGCCGTATTTTGTTTCCCGTAGTCTGCCGGCCGGCAGACATCCTTCATCTCCGGTACCTCCTGGGCCCGAGGCGCCCAGGCGCGGTGGCACAAGGACGCAAGGAGGCCTGCACTGGTGGCCACAATTGCGGAGCCGCCAAGTGTCCAAGTATGGCCGAGCGCCGAGCTCTGGCTGTACTGCAACCTGCGCAAAGCCGCCGGCACGGCCGCGCACCTTCTGTGTCTGGGCTTCACTGTCGGGATCGGGGTTGTCAATAGGCCGGGAATGAGTTAGCGTGAATATTCGAGCCTCCGCCTTCAGGACAGAGCCATTGTTTGTAGGTGCGTCGTGTTCGTGAACGCCCGAAACTAAGGGCCAGTGTTCCGGGTGGCGTCCTCGAGGGGGCGGGATCCATGTGAACACGTGATTTGATGCCTGCCAACCGGGGCGGGATCCATGTGAACACGTGATAGATGTGGCCCGCCATCCGCTCACAGACATGCGTCCCGGCCCCTATGCAGAACAAGGTTGACCTGCCCCCTGTTGTGAACATCACCAGCTGAGCTTGTCTTTTCATAGAAGTCCAAAACATCCAAGGCCGTTCGCTCAATGCTAGCTGGCTAATCATCAAACTACTGTAAATAAGCTTCCTTAGCTGTTTTTAATATTTCTGCAGGCTGTCCCTTTAATGTAATAATGTTTTGACATAATGGCGTGTTTACGTAAGACATATTGACGTATGCTTCCAGGTTTAAATTCAAAACAATCTGTACCTGTTCTTCAAAACAATCCTCAGGAATCCAAACGGTATCGGCTAATCGGCTAAGGGGGTCGGAGGGAAGCTAGCAAACAAAAGATAAGGGGTGCTCTGGCCGACCACTCAATTGGGCCATCGGACCAGAGAATATAAACCTACCTGTGTGTAAAAATAAACCTGAAAACAAAACCACATAAACAATAAAGCTAGTCCCATTCCTCCCCAAGCAAAATAAGTTAATACAGAATGAAGAGTTACATAAAGAACACTATGCAACCAAAACAAACTGAACCAAACACCAGAATGCTGCCAGCAGTTTGAGGGAGTCGAGAGAGACAGAGAGAGGCTGCCAGTCACATGGTCTTTTAAGCTGAGGCTCTGTCATCAGGCTCACGTGATGCAGCTTTGGCCAGGAGACCAATCAGGTACCGGCGCAGCCAAGCAGGAGAAGGTACTGATGGGATTCAGAGAAACAGGTTAGTACACAATTAACACCAGCAGAGGGAGCGCATAACACCCCCACCCTAAGTTACTGAATATGTTTCCGAAAACAAAATAAAGACCACCACCAAATTTCAGAAACTATTTTAGTAACTGTGATATCACTGTGTGCCGGTCGCCGGGTCTGCCCTCCTGCTCGGTTCCGTCCCTCGGTTTCTGGGTGGGAGATGGGTCCTATAGCGGCACCTAGTGGGGGCCTTGTTAATATCGAACCCTCACGATTGGCTGGTGCGGTCACATGAGCGCGGGAGCTTTTTTGCGGGGTTTTTTCTGTAACCGTTCATTTTAGCGCCGCGGGAATAGAAGAAGCATCGTTAAAATTTGGCTGTCTATCTCGACTCGGATGACTACTTTATTTTCGTTTGAAAATAAAAAATGTTGTACACCCTAACGTCTCGACTCGCCAAACCCTCAAAAAAGCATTTGCACCTCAACACACTGCCTCTCCCAAAACAACTTAGGCAGGAATTTGCTAAAGTTGATGTGTTTTGCATGCAAAGAAGTGGGATGCACGCCTTGATGGTGAGAGTTCAAGGTGTGCAGGTTCCAGTCAGCATGAAGGGCAAGGCAGCTGGGAGTAAAGGAAGCCTGGATGATGAGAGAAACTGAGACACTGGTCAGGAAAAAGGAGACATGGGCCAGGTATAGGCAGCTGTGAGCGAGTGTATCCCTGGAGGAGCACGATTAAGATGGAAATCAGAAGGGCAAAAAGGGGACAAGAGATAGATCTAGTTCAATGGTGCAATTGGAGATTCATTGAGACTTGATTAGTACGGGTGTCAGGGTTACGGGGAGAAGGCAAGAGAATGGGGTTGAGAGGGAAAGATAGATCAGCCATGATTGAATGGCAGAGTAGACTTGATGGGCCAAATGGCCTAATTCTGCTCCTGCAACCTCCTGAATTTATGAACTTGTGAACCAGAGCTGTCTCTCAATGCCACATTATTGTCACATGTATAGTGAAATTCTCTTTTTGCAGCCAATTCAATAAAATCGCACCACACATAAGCACAGTCACACCCAAGTACAAGAGTGCAAGAATGGTACTGAGGCAGTACAGTGCGGCACGGTGGCGCAACGGTAGGGTAGCTGCCTTGCAGCGCCAGAGACCTGGGTTCAATCCTGACTACGGAAGGGGGCTGTTTGTATGGAGTTTGTATGTTCTCCCTATGACCGCTGGGGTTTTCTCCAGGTGCTCTGGTTTCCTCCCACATTCTAAATACAGTACATGCGGGTTTGTAGGTTAATTGGCTTCTATGAATTGTCCCTTTTGTGTCGGATAGAACTAGAGTACAGGCGACCGCTGCTTGGCGAGGACTTAGCGGGTCGAAGGTCCTGTTTCTACATTGTATCTCTAAACTTAAAGGTACACAAGAGTCGCCAGGTTGCTAGTGCCATCTTGTAACCTTCAAGGGCATTCATAGAATCATAGAATCATAGAAAATAGGTGCAGGAGTAGGCCATTCGGCCCTTCGAGCCTGCACCGTCATTCAATATGATCATGGCTGATCATCCAACTCAGTATCCTGTACCTGCCTTCTCCCCATACCCCCTGATCCCTTTAACCACAAGGGATGTTGGCATTCATAGCAAAAGAATTCGAGTACAAGAGCAGGGAGGTTCTACTGCAGTTGTACAGGGTCTTGGTGAGGCCACACCTGGAGTATTGCATACAGTTTTGGTCTCCTAATCTGAGGAAAGACATTCTTGCCATTGAGGGAGTACAGAGAAGGTTCACCAGACTGATTCCTGGGATGGCAGGACTTCAATATGAAGAAAGACTGGATAGACTCGGCTTGTACTCGCTGGAATTTATGAGATTGAGGGGGGATCTTATAGAGGCTTACAAAATTCTTAAGGCGTTGGACAGGCTAGATGCAGGAAGATTGTTCCCGATGTTGGGGAACTCCAGAACAAGGGGTCACAGTTTAAGGATAAGGGGGAAGTCTTTTAGGACCGAGATGAGAAGATCTTTTTTCACACAGAGAGTGGTGAGTCTGTGGAATTCTCTGCCACAGAAGGTAGTTGAGGCCAGTTCATTGGCTATATTTAAGATGGAGCTAGATGTGGCCCTTGTGGCTAAAGGGATCAGGGGGTATGGAGAGAAGGCAGGTACAGGATACTAAGTTGGATGATCAGCCATGATCATATTGAATGGCGGTGCAGGCTCGAAGGGCCGAATGGCCTACTCCTGCACCTATTTTCTATGATTCTATGATACTATGAGCTACCCTCCAATCCTCAGGACCTACACCAGAATCTAAAGAGTTTTGAAAAATTATCACTAATTCACTCCGGGACTTAGTAAAGTTGCTTTATAAAATATTTTTCACTGCTATCTTCTCAGCTGCTCAAATGAAATTGATCTGGTCCTCCCGCTATAGAGTGTGTAGGAAGGAAGTGCAGATGCTGGTTTACACTGAAGATAAAAACAAAACTGGAGTAACTCAACGGATCAGGCAGCATCTATGGAGAGAAGAATAAGTAAAGTTTCTCAGGTCGCAACGTGAGACGTCACCAATTCCTTTTCTCCAGCGATGCTGCCTGACCCGCTGAGTTACTCCAGTTTTTTTAGTCTATCTTCGGTTCCCATCGCTATAGAGTTAAGTGGTGTGATGCATGGAGACAGTTTTAAGAACTGCCAGTCTCCGTGCAAGAACACATACAGAGCAGCCAAACAGTTAGTAAGAATAGTCTTCACATCCTCAACAAAACATCTTTTGTGGAGGCAGTTATTTAAGCAAGATTGCAAACCATTATCAATATTCACACATATCTGCGCTTGGCAGATAAGTAAAGTCTCCGTTCAATTTCAAATTGTTTTTAACCCATGGGTTTCGGCAAGCAAAGAGGCTGGAGAGGGAACTTGTGACCATGTGGTGCAGAAAGTCCGTGGTGTTTCTCTGCCCTTTGTCCCTCCCAACTATCCACCCCTCGTCACAATCCTCCCCCTGCAACCCCACTTCCCCCACAACTCTTCTTAGGCCCCCTTCGGTCATGGCTGACAATGGGTGTCTCCAGGGTGCTATTCCCTATATGGAGGACGCCTGTGCGTGACTTTGTTTCACGTGGGGAGACTGGTGCACAGACAGCCACCCCACAGTCCTTAACAGATCTGGGTCAGGATCCAGTGGCCTGGAGTCCAAGATGACCGGAGACCCTTTTCTGCTGCTGCCTTGATCCGCCTTCCCAGCCGTTGTGATGCTCCACTAAGGTCCGCCATCATCCTCCGCCTGTTCCACCGTTGAGGCCCTGGTTGGATTGCTCTTTGTCAGAGACCTCCCCCTCGACCTTAGCGGGATGGGTGACCCTACCAGGAACATAGCTCCAGACAGCATCACTCTCAGCATCTCAGGTCCACACAAACTTCTCCACTACGACAAGGTGACAATCCCCACAACTACCACCATAAATATATGCCTCCTGAACCGACCTGCATGACCCTAATCCTACCTCAGCAATAGAACACTAAGGGCCACCTGTAGGAACTAGGATTCCTTGGAGCGCAGGAGGATGATCTTCGAGAGGTGTATAAAATCATGAAAGGAATAGATGTGGTCTATTAGCACAGTCTTTTAGTTTAGTGCAGTTTAGAGATACAGCGTGGAAACAGGCCCTTTGGCCCACCAAGACCGCACCAACCAGTGATTCACATTAACGCTACCTTACGCATACTAGGGACAATTTACATTTATACCAATCCAATTAACCCACAAACCAGTACTCCAAACCTTTGGAGTGTGGGAAAAAACCAAAGTTCTCGGAGAAAACCCATGCGGTCACGGGGTGAACGTACAAACTCCGTACGGACAGCACCCATAGTCAGGATCGAACCCGGGTCTCTGGCGCTATAAGTGCTGTAAGGTGGCAAATTTACCGCTGCGCCACCATGCCTCCCTACGTTTGCCCAGAGTAGTTTGTTAAACATTGCGATTGTACCTGCTTCAATTACCTCCTCTGTCAGCTCGTTCCATACACCCACCACCCTTTGGGCAAAAAAGTTACCCCTCAGGTTCCCTTTAAATCTTCAGTCTGAAGAAGGGTCCCAACCCGAATCATCACCTATTCCTTTTCTCCAGAGATGCTGCCTGTCCCGTTGAGTTACTCCAGCATTCTGTGTTTGCCAATTAGCATTCCCAGTCAAAAACATTATTCTGAATTTTTTTTAATTAATCGTAAATTTCCAAACCAAATTAACTGATACTAGTCTTCTCCCGAAGATTCCCTTGAAATTGTCATTACGGGAAATTTTGAAAATGGAGAAAATCAACAAATTTGTTCCTGAAAAACAAAATTCCTATTTAAAAATTCTTCCGATGGACAAATGCTGGGGGGAAGGGTCAACTAAATATACAAAAGGAATTTTAAATGTGAATTCCTGACATTTGACAAAAGCATTATTAATTTTAAGAAGCAACCCTCATGAAAGAGCACTTTAAACTTTCAACACATTGGAAAGATTTCAAAGTTAAATTTGTGCAAGAATGTTGGCTGAATGTTGTGTTAGCTGGTGCTGTGTAAAAACTGCAGAGAGGATTACATGCTGATATGCAAACAGTGGTTACATTGATAGATTCCAAAATCAATCTGGATGGGATTGAGTTGGGTTGTGACCCAGAACTAACTCAGGAAATCTCTGACAATAGAGATGGAGAAACAGCTCTGCGGTTAGTGACCCAAAAATCAAACTTGTTTTGGACTAAGACAGTGATGAACTAGGTTGACAGCACTTGCAGAAGGTCACTGAGTTCCGCAAGAATTCCATTACCGAGAAGTGTCCGTAATCCGAGTTCGCTGTAAGTAAGGGTGGCATGGCGGCGCAGCGCTAGAGTTGCTGCCTTACAGCAAGCACCAGGGTCATAATGGTAGAATTAAGCCATTCGGTCCATCAAGTCCTTTCTGCCATTCAATCATGGTTGATTTATCTCTCCCTCCTAACCCCATTCATTTGCCTTTTCCCCATAACCTCTGACACCTGTACTAACCAAGAATCTATCTCTGCCTTAAAAATATCAATTGACTTGGCCTCGTCAGCCTTCTGTGGCAAAGAATTCCACAGATTCACCACCCTCTGACTAAATAAATGTCTCCTCATCTCCTCCCTAAAAGAACACCCTTTAATTCTAGACTCTCCCACTAATAGAAACATACTCCCCACATCCACTCTATCCAAACCTTTCACGATTCTGTATGTTTCAGTGAAGTCCCCCCTCATTCTTCTAAAATCCAGCGAGTACAGGCCCAGTGTACCGCTCATCATAGTTTAACCTATTCATTCCTGGGATCATTCTTGTAAACCTCCTCTGGACCCTCTCCAGAGCCAGCACATCTTTCCTCAAATATGGTGATCAAAAGGGACCCGGATTCGATCCTGACTACGGGTGCTGTTTGTCCGGAATTTGTACGTTCTCCCCGTGACCTTCATGTTTTTTCCTCAGGTGATCAGTTTTCCTCCCACATTCCAAAGACATAAAGGTTTGTAACCAAATTGGCTTCAGTAAAACTGTAAATTGTCCCTAGTGTGTACAGGAGAGTGTTAATGTGCGAAGATTGCTGGTCGGCACGGACACGGTGGGCTGATGGGCCTGTTTCCGTGCTGTATCTCGAAAGTAATCTAAAGATATGTCCAATTTCTATAGTAACCCATATGTATCACACAACATTCCGTGCGGCGCCACTAGGGGCGCCACACTGACGGCAGCCTCTGCCTACAGCCTGTTTGGCCTTTCAATATTTTTTTAAAATTTTCGTTAGTTTAAGGATTTTGGGGGAAACTTTAACTTTTATATGTGGGGGAGGGGGGCAGGGTAAGGGGGAGACTTTTTCCCATCCGCTTCCTGGCGGGGACGTGACTATTCTACGAGTCATGTCCTCGCACCCCCCCTCCTCGCGGCCTACCACCTGGATCGGCGCGGCCTTTCCAGCCGGGGATCGGGAACCGGAGCTACAACAGCAGCGGCGCAGCGCTGAATTCACCGCGGACCGGGCGATGCCTACCTGGATCGCTTTTTGGAGCTCCGGAGCGTTGGGCCGCTGCTCCAACATCGTGGAGCTGCGGTTTGGGAAGCTTCCATTGCGTGTGGCGCTGACCGTCATCGCAGAGTCCTGGGGCCCTTTGCCGAGGGCCGCCAACGCTGCATCTCCGCCCGCCGCGGCCAGCGGACTTTGGGAGCGGTGGATTCCGGTATGAGGTGGCAGACTCTGATGTCTAGGCCGTTGAGGATGTCCCCCAGCCCCGACGTCGGACTTACATCACTCTGGCGTACGGGCCTGAACATCGGGCCGCCCGTAGCGGCGACTGCGGAGGGCTCAGGGAGGCCCCGACCACGGGTGAACATTGGGGAACATTAGAGGAAGAGACTGACTTTGGTGCCTTCCCTCACAGTGGGAAACTTTGATTCTGCTGTTTGGGGATGTTTTATGATGAACTCTATCATGAGTTGTGTTTTTATTGTATGGCTGTATGGTAATCACATTTCACTGTGCCAACTGGCACGTGTGACAAATAAATGTATCTTGTATCTTGTACCTACATTCACTTGCTGAAATTATCTTCAGTGATGCTGCCTGACCTGCTGAGTAAAGGGGCTGTCCCATTTCGGCGACCTAATCTGCGAGTTCTGGCGAGTTTGCCCTCGACTCATACTCATAGCATGGTCAACGCCAGGTTGTAGGAGGTCTTTGTAGTCCCCGTGTACTCGAGGCCTCAACCAGGTCTCTACGTATTTTTCAACATGTTGAAAAATGCCCGCGAGTAAAAAAAGGTTGCCATGGATAAAATCGATACTTTTTTTACTCGTAGGTTTAGTCGTAGTAGGTCGTAGCAGGTCGGCATGTTAGTCGTAGGTAATCGAGGGTAGTCGGAGTTAGTCTTCATCATAGTCGATAGGAGGTCGAAGGAGATCGAAGGAGGTCGTCTTCACTCCCCACTATTCGGTGTCCAATTTTCCCAAAGTTAGTCGTAGCTAGTCGAAACTAGTCTTCAACATAGTCGAAGGAGGTCTTCTACATAGACGAAGGAGGTCTTCAACATGACATTTTTTCAAACTCTCCTACTCTTCTAAACTCGCCAATTAGGTCGCCCAAGTGGGACAGCCTTTTTATTCCAACACTTTGTGTCTATCACCAGCTAGTTTTAACGCATATTCAATTGGTGTTTGTAGATTTGGGGTAATGGGGCGAAGGCAGGAGAATGGGTTTGTGAGGGAAAGATAGTTCAGCCATGATTGAATGGCGGAGTAGACTTGATAGGCCAAATGGCCTCATTCTGCTCATAGAATTAATAACCTATGAACCTATTAGAATAGAAGCTTATTGATTATGTTGGTGCATGCTGTGACCGAGCTCATCGGGGGTGAGATTTCACCTTGGATTGGGATTTGGACCTCTCAGGTTCTTCAGACCAGCCTTAGTAAATGCCCCTGGTGTATAGACATGTACAAAAGTGGGATAGCATAGAACTAGCATAAATATTGATCGATGGTCAGCATGGACTTGGTGGGCTGAAGACCATTCACAAGCTATTTTCCACCAATTAAGCAATCAAATGAAAGGACACTTTAAAGACAACCTAGGGATGTAGAATGAAGCATGTGAGATGTTGGAGATAGGGATGTTTATCCTCGTCAATAATAATCTTCAGCTGCTGAAAAGGGGGAATGGAAGGAAGCTTTTTGTAAAAGGAACCCCGCTTTTTGAAAAGCTTTGTACGGGCCTGGTGTATAATATTTTTGACACTATCATAGGCCTTTCTTACGTATGCTGTCACAACGCATTGTAGTCTCTAAACAACACTTCAGTAATTTTCCTTGCCGTCCATTTGAGAATAATAGTGTTTTAAGCCAATAACTCGACACTAGCGCTGGCAATAAATAAAAAGCACAGGTTTCCAGCCCATATCTCATTGGCCACGCTCGGCTGCACATTGGTGTCAATCTGGTGGACTCTTCCATCTTCCTCTCGTCGTGGGGGTGGGGGATTGGGAGGGACCTCACAAGTGGAATAGCCTAGGGTCTCTCTTCATCTAAATCCGGCCCTGGTACATGGCATTCCCATATGTTTTCCATCCTTCCCCGTGGATTGTTACCTTGTCGTGGTGGAGAAGCTTGTGTGGAGGGCGGTGGAGGCCGGTTCGCTGGATGCTTTCAAGAGAGAACTAGATAGGGCTCTTAAAGATAGCGGAGTCAGGGGATATGGGGAGAAGGCAGGAACGGGGTACTGATTGGGGATGATCAGCCATAATCACATTGAATGGCGGTGCTGGCTCAAAGGGCCGAATGGCCTACACCTGCACCTATTGTCTATTGTCTATTGTGTGGTCCTGAGATCCTAAGAACGATGCCGTCTGGAGCTATGCTCCTGGTAGGGCCACCAATGGCGGTAAGGTCAAGGGGGAGTTCCCTGACAAAGAGCAATCCAACCAAGACCTCAACGGTGGAACAGGCAGAGGATGATGGCTGACTTCAGAGGAGCATCGCAACGGCTGGGAAGGCGGATGAAGGCTACAGCAGAAAAGGGTCTCCGGTCATCTTGGACTCCATGCCACTGGATCCTGACCCAGATCTGCCAAGGATCGTGTGTTGGCTGTCTGTGCACCAGTCTCCCCACGTTAAACAAAGTCACGCACAGGCATCCTCAAGAGGACAGTCATACTCGTTTCGTGTGACCGCCGATGATGATGATCATTCCCATCTTGCCACTAAGTGGACTTCACCCTTACATTTGACTTCCCGAGGCTCACACTTGCTTCGATTAAACTCCATCTGTTTGTGGTCACAAATGTCCTACAGGGGAGAACAATTGTCATCCAGACACATCCCGTGTGGTTGTCTTTCGGATCCAGGGCAATGATGGATGGACAATAAATTCTGGCCTTCCCAGCTTCAGAATAACAAGTAACAATATAGAGGAGCATAAAATCTTGGGGGAATAGATGGGGTAAATCCACAGTCTTTTACCCATAGTAGGGGAATGAAGAATCAAGAACCAGAGAGGACATAGGATTAAGGTAAGAAGGGGTAGATTTAATAGGAAACTGAGAGGTAACTTTTCACTCAGACGGTGGTGGGTGTATGGAATGAGCTGCCAGATAAGGAAGTTGTAGCAGTTACAATAACAATATTTAAAGGACACTTGGATGGATACGCGGGTAGGAAAGGTTTCGAGGGATAAGGGTCATGTGGGTAAATGGAACAAGCTTTGGTAGGGCAGCTTGGTCGGCATGGATGAGTTGGGCCGAAGGGCCTGTTTCCATGCTGTATGACTATGACACATCACTAGAAACTACAGGTCTCCTTGTAACCTGTGGCATTCTAGAGAAAACTATCCACTCTAGCCAGGCCTTTCACTATTCGGTAAGTTAGTATGAGGTCCTCCTCATCCATCTAAACTCAGTTTCAGTGAGGTTCCCCCCTCATCCTTCTAAATGTCATCTAGATGTCACTTATCCACGTTCTCCAGAGATGCTGCTTGAATTGCTGAGTCACTGCAGCACTTTGTGTCCTTTTGTGTAAGTCAGCATCTACAGTTCCTCGTTGCTAAAGGAGATTTGCTTCTTTTCGTTTGGCCTGATGCAAGGATTTCCTAAGAAAGGCTGGAGAGGGAAAACAGGGAATTATAAACCAGTTAGCCTGACATCGGTGGTGGGGAAGATGCTGGAGTCAATCATAAAAGATGAAATAGCGGCATGTTTGGATAGCAGTAACAGGATCGGTCCGAGTCAGCATGGATTTACGCAGGGGAAATCATGCTTGACTAATCTTCTGATATTTTTTGAGTATGTAACTAGGAAAATGGACAAGGGAGAGTCAGTGGATGTTGTGTACCTGGACCTTCAGAAAGCCTTTGATAAGGTCCCACATAGGAGATTAGTGGGCAAAATTAGGGCACATGGTAGTGGGGGTAGAGTGTTGACGGATAGAAAATTGGTTGGGAGATAGGAAACAAAGAGTAGGGAATAATGGATCCCTTTCAGAATGGCAGGCAGTGACTAGTGGGGTACCGCAAGGCTTGGTGCTGGGACCGCAGCTAGTTACAATATATATTAATGATTTAGGTGAAGGCAGATGCATGGCAGATGCAGTTTAATGGGGATAAATGTGAGGTTATCCACTTTGGTAACAAAAACAGGAAGGAAGATTATTATCTAAATGGTGTCAAGTTGGGAAAAGGGGAAGTACAACGGGATCTGGGGGTCGCTGTTCATCATTCAATTAAAGTAAGCATGCAGGTACAGCAGGCAGTGAAGAAAACAAATGGTATGTTGGCCTTCATAACAAGAAGAGTTGAGTATAGGAGCAAATAGGTCCTTCTGCAGTTGTACATGGCCCTAGTGAGACCACACCTGGAGTATTGTGTGCAGTTTTGATCTCTAAATTTGAGGAAGGACATTCTTGCTATTGAGAGAGTGCAGCACATGTTCACAAGGTTAATTCCCAGAATGGCGGGACTGTCATATGCTGAGAGAATGGAGCGGCTGGGCTTGTATACTCTGGAATTTAGAAGGGTGAGAGGGTATCTTATTGAAACATATAAGATTATTAAGGATTTGGACATTCTAGAGGCAGGAAACATGTTCCCGATGTCGGGGGAGTCCAGAATCAGGGACCACAGTTAAAGAATAAGGGCTAAGCCATTTAGAACGGAGAGGAGGAAACACTTTTTCACACAGAGAGTTGTGAGTCTGTGGAATTCTCTTCCTCAGAGGGCGGTGAAGGTCGGTTCTCTGGATACTTTCAAGAGAGAGCTAGATAGGGCTCTTAAAGATATCGGAGTCAGGGGATATGGGGAGAAGGCAGGAACGGGGTACTGATTGTGGATGATCAGCCATGATCACATTGACTGGCTGTGCTGGCTTGAAGGGCCGAATGGCCTACTCCTGCACCTATGGTCTATTGTCTATTGATTGTACTCTGAAGTTCAGCAGATTGAACTCCGCCTTATCACATATTGTGATGATTGCTTCTGCCAGTGTGGTTGTGATTTTATTTCCCAATCACACTGTTATTTTCAGACGAGTAATGCAGTCTGTCGTTTTGGCCTCTTTGAAGATACAGAGAATATGGTCGAGAGTCCACATGATTACTCAAACGACAATTAATAGTCCTGTACTTTTTATTTTATTTTCATTGTAGCAAAAAAAGAAGTCTCAATTCCCAGGAGATGCAAATCTACTTCGGGAAAGAACCAATTCACTGTTGTCTGAAGAAGGGTCTCGACCCGAAACGTCGCCTATCTCCTTCGCTCCTTAGATGCTGCTGCACCCGCTGAGTTTCTCCAGCTTTTTGTGTAACCCTCACTGTTAGTACAAGTTCATGGATGTTCAGAGAGAATACCAGTTTGAATAGTTTTACCTGCAAGGCTTCAGGCTAGATTAATGTTTGCCTATTGTAGATACAAGTTGCTGGAATCTTGAGCAAGTCACAAAGTGCCGGATGAACTCAGCAGGTCAGACAGCAGCTGTGGAAGGAATGGACAGATGACGTTTCAGGTCAGGATCCTTCTTCAGAATGACCGGAGTAGGGAAGAGTACGCTGGAAAAGGGAGGTGAGGGCAGGACAAGTTTTAGAAGCAAGCAACTGTAGATGGTGGTCAACCAAAGAAGACACAAAGCGCTGGAGTAACTCAGCGGGTCAGACAGCATCTCTGGAGAAGATGGATAGGTGACGTTTCAGGTCAGGACCTTTCTCCAGACTGAAGTTTCCGGTGGGTACAGGTGAGTTGGGTGGAATAAGTGACAAAGCCTGGAGGTGAAAATGAGACAAAATGAGATCAGGAGAGAAGAGGAGGAGTGAAACATAAAGCCGGAGTGAGGGAGTGCCTGTTATAAATTGGCTCCTACCTCAACCACTTGAAAACGAGTTACATATGTGTCCACATTTTACTGATGAGCAGATACACATCTCAATACCCTCGGAAAAACAAATATTACTCAAGCTATTGATTATGAGTATAGACGTTGGGAAGTCAAGTTGCAGTTTTAGTTATGTAAGAAATTGGTTAGGCTGCATTTAGAGTATTGTGAAGGGCTTGTTTCCACACTGCATCACTCTATGACTCTATGACTCTATACCTCAAGCTGCACAATGCCGAACATTGTATCGTGTTTGAGATTATTATTATTAATCTGATTTATTGTAGGAGAAAGGAAAATGTGGCTTTCAAATACTGTCTGATGGCAGCCCTTTTTGGATTATGAATTTCATGATTAATGAGTTGTCAGCAGGCTACTCATGACTAAAAATCACGGAAGTTCCCTTACTGTTTAAACCAATTGGTGTTGTTTGGCTGAGATATTTTAAATTGTCAGCCAGCTTTGTGGAATGAAAAGTCTCTCCCACAAGTGGAAACCTACACTGGTATTCAAAGGAAGACAGCTTACCTGTGCCAAGTTGTGGTGTGACCACCTACCTAATCCACTACCCTCAATGTTCGCAGTCTTCCCAGTGTGACTCCACCCGCCTCTGCCACTCCGACACCAAGACTTGAATCTGCTGCTGCTGCTCGAGGTATTCTCTCCTTTAGTTTAAGGTAGACAAAAATGCTGGAGAAACTCAGTGGGTGAGGCAGCATCCATGGAGCGAAGGAAATAGGCCACGTTTCGAGTTGAGATCCTTCTTTGCCTCCTCCTCTCTTTTAGTTTAGTTTAGTTTAGAGATACAGCGTAAAAACAGGCCCTTTGGCCCAGTGGATCCTCACCGACCAGCGATCCCCGCACACTAACACTATCCTACGCACACTAGGGACAATTTTACAATTTTTTACCAAGCCATTTTATTCCAAGTCTTTGGAGTGTGGGAGGAAACCGGAGCACCCGGAGAAAACCCATGCAGGTCACGGGGAGAACGTACAATCTCCGTACAGACCGCACCCGTAGTCATGTTCGATCCCGGGTCTCTGGTGTTGTAACTCTACAGCTGTACCCCATTGTATTTTGAATCCAACACCTTAGCCGCTTGGACACCTCACCTTAGGGCTTCATGCGGTTGTCCAGGTCACTTGTCCGGAAACATCACACTAAACAGCTGAGCAGCATTTTGCTCAGAACTATGAACTGCAGTTACTGATTAAAACAAAAAAGGCCACAAAGTGCTCGAGTTACTCAGCAGGTCAGGCAACATCTGGAGAACATGGATAGGTGAGGTTTCGGGTCAAGAACCATCTTCAGATCCTGTTCTTCAGAGATGCTGCCTGACCTACTGAGTGACTCCAGCACTTTGTGTCCTTTTGCTTTGCGCTAAGGTTTGATCCTGTGTACTCCCGAGGAGTGTCAGTTTCTCTCTCAAGTTTCCCACGCAACAACTAAGCTTCATCAGTCTGAAGAAGGGCCTGACCTGAAACGTCACCTCTCGATGTTCTCTGGAGATGCAGTCTGACCCGTTGAGTTACTCCAGCATTTTGTGCCTAATTGATTGGCTTAAAAATCTTTCTTAAATTCAGAAACTGAGACGGTTGCGAGATGGTTCAATGGTTCTTATTGTCATGTATGCACTGGACAGTGACATTATTTTTGCATAGCTCACATATGCACAAGGTGCCACTTTGGTGGCAAAAACATGAGGGTAGACTATTATCTGAATGGTGGCAGATTAGGAAAAGGGGAGATGCAACGAGACCTGGGTGTCATGGTACACCAGTCATTGAAAGTAAGCATGCAGGTGCAGCAGGCAGTGAAGAAAGCAAATGGTATGTTAGCATTCATAGCGAAAGGATTTGAGTATAGGAGGAGGGAGGTTCTACTGTAGTTGCACAGGGTTTTGGTGAGGCCACACCTGGAGTATTGCGTACAGTTTTGGTCTCCAAATCTGAGGAAAGACATCCTTGCCATAGAGGGGGTACAAAGAAGATTCACCAGACTGATTCCTGGGATGTCAGGACTTTCATATGAGGAAAGACTGGATAGACTTGGCTTGTACTCGCTGGAATTTAGAAGATTGAGGGGGATCTTATAGAAACTTACAAAATTCTTAAGGGGTTGGACAAGCTAGATGCTGGAAGATTGTTCCCGATGTTGGGGGAGTCCAGAACAAGGGGTCACATTCTAAGGATAAGGGGGAATTCCTTTAGGACCGAGATGAGGAAAACGTTCTTTACACAGAGAGTGGTGAGTCTCTGGAATTCTCTGCCACAGAAGGTAGTTGAGGCCAGTTCTTTTGCTATATTTAAGAGGGCGTTAGATGTGGCACTTGTGGCTAAAGGGATCAAGGGGTATGGAGAGAAGGCAGGTACAGGATACTGAGTTGGATGATCAGCCATGATCACATTGAATGGCGGTGCAGGCTCGAAGGGCTGAATGGCCTACTCCTGCACCTATTTTTCTATGTTTTCTATGTTTCTATATTTTGGTGCACTTTACACAACTAAAAAGTCCAAAGTCCAAGATCCACATGCTGGATGTACAAGAGAGCCCCCGTTCCAGGTCGACCCAGGTAAACCCCAGGTTGGTGCAGGGCCTCCTCCATCACCCTCGACCCCCTCAGCCCATAAACCAATGTCCCTCTCTAGTCAGCGGAGAGAGCCCAGGGAGAGAGAGAGAGAGTTAGCAGCGGGGGGGGGGGGGGGGGGTTAGCAGCGGGGGGAGCGGTTAACAGCGGGGGGGAGCAGTTAGCAGTGGCGGGGAGCCGTTAGCAGCGGGATTATCCCGTATATTGGGCTAAATTGGTTTGTCCCGCACGCGACCGCCCTTGTCCCATATTTGACTGCTACTACTCGGGTCGAGGGGACTGTCGGGTTGGAGCGCCGCATTCGGCCCCGACTCCCAATGTAGTGCAGCCCATGGAGTGCAGCAGCAGCATCAGCTCCTCATCCGTGGCCCCGTCGGTCGGCAGCCCGGCCAGCTGTCCGACCTTCGGACCTTTGCTTCCCGCCGACACCACCATCCCTCCTTCTCACGGCCGATCATCGGTTCATGAGTTGGATGGGGGTGCCAGGCCAAAACTCCTCAGCTGGCCCGCCGGCTGGGCTTTGTGTGCAGCCCAGCACCCGGGCCAACTCATCATTCACCCAGCCACGGCCGAGTCGGTCAACGAATTGCCGTCGGGAATTTGTCTCTTATTTTGACCATTCGTCCCTTATTTGGGAGTGAGAAAGTTGCCAACCTTAGTCCTGGGGATGCCTCCTGCATCCGACCTTGCCGGCGCTGGAGGCAATACCCCAGTCCCGCTCCTACCGGCCCAATCCTCACATCCGCCGTTGCCAGAGCCGCCCTCCTCCTCGATTCTCCGGTCTTCAGGGCTCAGCGGCTTTCGAGTGTCCCAGCCACAAGCCTTTCACTCCTCTTTTTAAAATTCTTGAACAATCTGCATGGCCCGTTTCAAATGAACATAAAGAGTACTCTCGCTTCAGATAAAGCATTCATTCATTTCCTAGGATACTTTTCAAAATGATAACAATTATCACTTGTTTTCCCTCATGATCTATTATGTTGTGCTTAATTCCCCTCAAGGGGAGGAATAGGTTTGGGATGTTTTGAAGTTATAGAAATGTCCTGCTAGCTCTCTTTAGTCTAAAACACTGTCTAATTGGACATTGTGTAAACAATCAGCACTGGCTTCTTCTGCAAACTAAGTGACCTTTTTTTGTTGTCATCATTGTTTATACGTCGGATTTGAGCAGATTATTCAACAGCATCCATGTACTTACCTGGCTTGAAGCCAGTTTTTTTGCTGAGTTGGATTTAATTTTGTGACACTTTCATCTTATTTATCTTATTTCTGAATAATTCGGATCACATCAGCTTCTGGTCATTTCAATCACAAAATGATTTACCAGTCAGAGACGCACAGAAATTATGATACTTATGATACTGGTGTCATGATACGGGTACGGGTGTCCGGGGTAATGGGGAGAAGGCATGAGAATGGGGTTAGGAGGGAGAGATAGATCAACCATGATTGAATGGGGCAGGAGACTTGATGTGCTGAATGGCGTAATTCTACTCCTATCCCTTATCACCTTATGACACTAAACAAAAATAGCCCTCCTGAATCCATCTATAGTTTTACCCAGATAGTTCCGACCCAAAACATCACCTATTACTTTTCTCGCATGGTCTCAACCCGAAACGTCACCAATTCCTTTTCTCCATCCCGAGAGCTCTATCCAACTCTCTCTTCAATCCATGTTGAAAGAATGGAGTGACTGGGCTTGTACACACTGGCATTTAGAAGGGTGAGAGGGGATCTTATTGATACATGTAAGAAAATTAAGGGATTGGACACGCTAGAGGCAGGAAGAATGTTCCTGATGTTTGGGGAGGCCAGAACCAGGAGCCAAAGTTTAAGAGTAAGGGGTAGGCCATTTAGAACGGAGTTGTGGAAAAACGTTTTCACCCAGAGAGTTGTGAATCTGTGGAATTCTCTGCCTCAGAAGGCAGTGGAGGCCAATTCTCTGGATGCTTTCAAAAGAGAGTTAGATGGAGCTCTTAAAGAAAGCGGAGTCAAGGGATATGGTGAGATGGTTGGAACGGGGTACTGTTTGTGGATGATCAGCCATGATCACAGCGAATGGCGGTACTGGTTTGAGGGGCTGAATGGCCTATTCCTGCACCTAATGTCTATTGTCTATTGTCCATTGTCCAGAGGTGTTGTCTGACCCTCTGAGTTGTTCCACCTTTTTGTGTGTATCTTTGGTATAAACCAGCATCTGCATTTCCTTCCTACTCACTAATCATTTTCCTAGCCCTGCCACCACCTCCGTTCCAGCTTTCTCCCTCCCCCCCCTCCTCTCACCTAAATACAATCAGTCTGAAGAAGGGACCCGACCTGAAACATCACCTCTGCATGTCTTCCAGAGATGCTGCCTGACCCACTGAGTTACTCCAGCACTCTGTGTCTTTTTTTTGTAAACCAGCATCTACAGTCCCTTGTGTCGACAAAAATAATCCTGCTTTAATTCACATTCATTTTGAGTTAAGCATCTTTTAATTTAATTTAGTTGAGTTTAGAGATGCAGCGTGGAATCAGAGCCTGCACCGACCAGTGATCCCCCCCGAACACTAGTTCTATCCTACACACTGTGGACAACTTACAGAAGCCAAGTGACCTACAAATCTGCATGTTATTGTAATGTGGGCGGAAACTGGAGCATCCAGAGAAAACCAATGTGGTCCCAGGGAGAAACGTGCAAACTCCATACAGACAGCAACCGCAGTCAGGATCGAACCCAGGTCTCTACCACTCTACCGCCACACATGAATAATCGGGGGCTCTTACAATTGCCCACTGCTTCTGCATTCGGAAATAAAAATCTATCAGACCATTCCTCATTCCAATCACGACTTCAGGGCGGCACGGTGGCGCAGCGGTAGAACTGCTGCCTTATAGCGCCAGACATCCGTGTTCAATCCTGACCATGGGTGCTGCCTGTACGGAGTTTGCACGTTCTCCCCGTGACCACATGGGTTTTCCCCGGGTGCTCCAGTTTCCTTCCACATTCCAAAGACGTACATGTGTGTAGGCTAATGTGCGCCGGTAAAGATAGTAAATTATCCCTAGTATTTAGGATGCTAGTGAACCTCGTGCTAGTGTGCGCGGATCGCTGATCGGCGCGGACTCGGTGGGCCGAAGTGTCTGTTTCCGCGCTGTATCTTTAAACTCAACTAAACTGATGGCAAAGGGGGAATTATTGAATGTGGATCTGATAGATTTATGCAGCAATCCATCCGAAAGGAAATGGCGTTAAGGCAGCTTGTAGGTGTTCGGATATAGAGTTGCCCATGATTTGCTTGAATGTGTTAGGCTCAACAGATGGAATGTTCCACCTTTGTCTTTATCTTTCTGCCACAGGATCAAAGATAACGTTTTGTTTAGTTTAGTTTAGTTTAGAGATACAGCATGGAAACAGGCCGTTCAGCCCACCGGGTCCACTCTGACCAGTAATCCCCATACTCTCCTACACGTTAGGGACAATTAATTACCAAGCCAATTAACCTACAAACCAGTACGTCGTTGGAGTGTGGGAGGAAACTGGAGATCGTGGAGAAAACACATGCGGTCACGGGGAGAACGTACAGACTCTGTACAGACAGCACCCGTAGTCAGGATCGAACCCGGGTTTCTGACACTGTAAGGCAGCAACTCTACCGCTGCGTCACCGTGCCGCAGTGTAATGTAATATAATTATATTCCGATTACATAATCTGCTTGAGTAACCCATTAACACGGTCAGGATTCAGGAATTAATAATGGTCCCTTGTGTTATTCAAAAGATGACTGCCATGAACTATGGTCATCGTGAAGGAGAATGGGAGGAATGGTGGTGAAAAATGTGCCAAAATGCAAGAGAATAAATACAACATTGTTGCCAAAATATCATTCACAACCGATGGTAACTGCATTCTCACTAGAGGTTCATTGATACCTATTGAATTCCATGGAACTAGGCTAGTTAATGAACTTTGCATTAAGGAACTTTGCATTGACAATGCTTTGAGATCTTGTTTGTGTTGTTCGGATCATTGCATTTTTAATACTGTTTTTAACCCGGCCTGTTTAACGGGAATTGTGCAATCAGGCCAAACTAAGTCAATGGATTGTCAATGGATTGCCATGACACAATAAGCTTCTAATTGGGTTATTTTTGGTCAAGTGGTCTCTCCAGTCTGTCCGTTTGTTTTTAATAAAATGTTGGGTTTCTTTTGCGTCTAGATTCAAGGCTTCTTTGTAAAAAATGACAAAAAGTATCCCCGCACTGGGTGCCAACTAGGGAACACTGAATCGTGAGAGCTTAAGGATTATTCGCGGTCAAATCAGGCTTCCAGTCAGAAAAACTTCTCAAAGACTTCAACAAAATAAATACCTCGTGAGCCATATGTCTGAAAAGAAATCTTCCAGTCCAACTTGAATTTGTCAATTAATCATTTTCTGAGAATCTTTTAAGCAGACTTTCTCACTTTGGCAGGAGCGTTAAATAAAGGTTATTTCACTGGTGAGTGAAAGAAGGCATATCATAAGGCCCAGGAGCAGAATTAGTATGTTTGTCCCATGGAGACTGCTTCGCCATTCGATTGTGGCTGATCTATTTTTCCCTCTCAATCCCATTCTCCTGTAACTGCTGATGTCCTTACTCTGAGATAGAGTCAGAGAGTCATACAGTGTGGAAACAGGCCCTTCGGCCCAAGTCGCCCACACCGGCCAATAATGTCCCAGCTACATTAGTCCCACTTGCCTGCGCTTGGTCCATAGATGACTGCCCTCCAATCCTGTCCTATCCATGTACCTGTCCAACTGTTTCTTAAGTTGCTTCTTAGACCCAGCCTCAACTTCCTCATCTGGCAGCTTGTTCCATACACCCACCACCCACCACCCTATGTGTGAAAAAGTTACCCCTCCTATTCCTATTAAATCTTTTCCCTTCACCTTGAAGCTATGTCCTCTGATCCTCAATTCCCTAACTCTGGGTAAAAGACTCTGTGCATCTATTCCCCTCATGATTTTGCATACCTCTATAAGATTTCCCATCATCCTCCTACGCTCTGTGGAATAGAGACCCAGCCTAATCAACCTCTCCCTATAGCTCACACCCTCTAGTCCTGGCAACATCCTTGTAAATCCTTTCTGAAACCTTTCAAGCTTGACAAATTCTTTCCTATAACATGGTGCCCAGAACTGAACACAATATTCTAAATACAGTCTCACCAACGTCTTATACAACTGCAACATGAACTCCCAACTTCTATACTCAATACTCTGACTGATGAAGGCCAAAGTGCCAAAAGCCTTCTTGACCACCTTATATACCTGCGACTCGACCTTCAAGGAACCATACATTTAATCCCTCTGTTCCACAACACTACCCAGAGGCAGAAGGATTTGTTGAATTCGCTGAAGCAAGTGTAGGGACAAAGGAGAACGGCAACAAACGTTATTATGCATCACTAGCGGAACTGAGTACAACATGTAGAGAGTTCATCCTTCAAGGTCATAACTTGGGTACTGTATGAAATACCAGTCTCTGTATCTGAGGAAGGGCGTTAGTGTGTTGGATGTGGTACAGAGAAGATTTATCAGTTTTGTAGACTGATGTTGCATGTTAACCAATCACACGCCAGCCAGCATCTCTAACTCCACCCCACTGTAATACTGATACTAATACTATTGCTCTGCACCAGCAGTTGGGGCAGCCAGGAGGTGTTGATAACTAACCATCCTTCATGCTGTTAAGTTTTAGTGCTGATTAAAGAGTATACTGAGTGTGGAAGTCATCTACATGGTGTCAGAAGTGGGATCCACTCCTTCTGTATAACGGTTTTTTGTTTTACCCCTTCGTGAGCTTTTATTTTGCTTTATGATGGCCTCTTCCTGTCGAAAGCCTGACTCTCTCGTCTTTGATGCGGATATCAGCGAACGCTGGGCCACGTTTGTAATTAATTACCGACACTACATGAACATTGCACACCGAAATGAACCTGACCCTGTCAAGGCCTCTCTCCTACTCGACCTTGCGGGCCCAGATGCCCTTCGGCGATCCAGAACATTCCATTATGCTCCGGCAGTCCGCAATGCCAACGACCAGGTAATAACCGAAGCTGAATCTCCTGAGGACCCCAATGTTCTGATGCATAAATGTAGCCAGATCTGTGACCTGCCCTCAAATCACATTTTGGACAGGGCTAGGTTTTTCTCTCGCCGTCAACTCCCTGGTGAACGAGTAGACTCGTTTATCTCAGACTTAATGTATTTAGCCCAGCGCAGCCGATTCCAAAATATGCCGGTCGATCAGCTGACTGATCAGTTAACAAGGGACATTTTAGTGAATGGCATTACTGACCCAAAGCTTAGATCAGAGCTTCTGAGACAGCCAGATTTGACACTGGAGGTAGCAGCACACGCATGCAGGACAGCGGAATTCATCGACCCTATAGACAGTTCGCATGAAACCTAAACCATCAATCTGACGGGCTTCTCTAGGCAGCGAACCAACACAGATAACAGGCGATTTATGACCCAAGCCAGTCAGGCGGCTGTTGGTGATCCTCAGAAGAAATGCCCAAATTGCAACTACTCACACAGCAGACAATCAGTTTTTCCCCGCTTTTGGTAAATCATGCAATTACTGTAAAAAGTTAAATCACTTTGCCTCTGTATGTCGGGCAGCAAGTCGGGCCCGTGGGAAGAATTCGCCTAGCTTCAGGTCTAATCTCAACTTCTTGCTACGAGACAGCAACAAACTCATTCCCCAATTCCAGCTCGAACCTGCCCACGAACAGACTCCAATTCACTCACAAGAGGACCCAACTGTTGGTACAGGCAAGTTCCGGGTTCCAGAGGTTTCCTACGTCGGCCACATCTTCACTCCTATGGGTCTCAAACCCGATCCGAAGAAGGCTACTGCCATCACAGAAATGCCTGCCCCCATCGACGTGAAAGGCCTGCAGCGTTTTCTGGGCATGGAAAACTATCTCGGCAAATTCATACCGAACCTCGGCGAGCTGACGAAAAACGTCACAGCATGGTCATGGTTCCAGCAACATCAGATTGCCTTCGATATCTTAAAGTCCAAACTGACCAGTGCACCGACTCTAATGTTTTTCGACCTGAAACGTCCGGTGACGATCACCTGCGATGCTTCGAAATTCGGGCTTGGTGCAGCCTGCTTGCAACCATCTGCCGAGGGCACTCTACTACCTGTCTCGTATGCCTCTCGCACCATGACCGACACGGATCAGCACTACGCCCAAATCGAAAAGGAACTGTTGGCCGTCGTTTCTGCTTGCTCCAAATTCCACGACTTCATCTTTGGCAACACCTTCAAGGTCGAGACAGACCACCAACCACTGGTGACAATCCTGAACAAGCCCATCCATGCCGCGCCAGCTCGTTTGCAGCGTATGATGATGCAGCGGTACGATTTCTCTATTACCTACACTAAGGGTAAGGACATGCACGTAGCTGACACTCTCTCCCGTGCACCTCGGGCATCTTGCGAACAACATCCCTATGAACAGGAAAATTTCATGATCCTCGGTGTCGACTTCGTCTCCAGCAAGCAACTGCGCACCTTGGCCACGCACACCGCCACAGACGATACGCTTCAAATCATCTCCACCATCATCAAAACAGGCTGGCCAGACAGACAATCCAACATGCCCACAGAGGTGCAGTCTTTCTTCCTGTTCGTGATGAACTGGTAGTTCAGGATGGGGTTGTCATCAAGGGACACAAGGCGGTGATACCCTGATCGCTACAAGACGTATACTTCAAAGAGGCACACAGCGGTCACCGAGGAGCCGACGCCACATTGGCACGCGCCTGTAGCTTGTTCTACTGGCCGGGAATGGCCAACTACATCCGGGACCGCATAGCCTCCTGCCTCGCTTGCAACAGCCTTGCGCCTTATCAGCAGCGGCAGCCCCTTCTGCAACAACCTCCACCAGCTCTGCCCTGGACATCGCTGGCGGCGGACATTTTCGAATGCTGCGGGAAGCACTACCTCGTTCTAGTCGACTCCTTTTCTAACTGGTTTGAACTAGACCAACTGACCTCCCTCACATCGGAGATGGTCATCCAGAAGCTGAAAAGACACTTCTCTACCTTTGGCGCTCCCGTCAGCCTGAGAACCAACAACGGTCAGCAGTTCACAAGCCACATGTTCAAGCTTTTCGCAGACCGATGGAACTTCCAGCACGTCACGAGCAGTCTCGAGTATCCACAGAGTAATGGTCTCACTGAATGCGCTGTCAGAAGCGCCAAACACTTGCTGGAGCGAGCACAGATTTCAAAGTCAGACGTTTATCTCGATCTCCTGAATCTCAGAAACATTGCCAGGGACGGAACTCTGGGATCACCAGCACAGTGACTGATGTCGAGAATGACGAGGCCTCCGGTACCCATCGCACAACAGCAACTGGTTCTTCAGGTGCTGAAGCCCGCCACTATCCAGAAACGTCTACAAGAGAAGCACGATATCCAGAAACGGTCATACGGCAGTTCCAGCAGACCACTCAGGCCTTTACTTCCGGGTCAGGTCGTCCGTCTACGAACTTCAACTGGACATTCCCGTCTGGGCACTGTTATCAACCCGTCTGACGAGCCACGGTCGTACCTGGTAGACTGTGAGGGAGCGGTGTACCGGAGAAGTCGACAACACCTGCTTGCTGTGAGGGAGCCGCGACCACCGCCTGCTGGTCCCTATGCTCCACCGTTCCAGTTCCAGCCGCCCTTTGCAATGTCTCCTACCCGTCCCCGCATGCCTTGCACCCCTCCACGTCCCGCGGTCTCCACTAACCACGGGGCCTCACCCACCGCATGTTTCCCCTTTTGGTCACCACAGGCCTCCATCACGTCATTCTCGCCTCCAGGCTCTCCGTCGCATCTTTCAAGTGAGGGAGGGGAGGGTTTGGTCCGCATGCACTCGGGCCACGTTAGTAGACCACCAGACAGATATGGCGAGTATGTTTAACCCCATGGCATGAGTGCCCTTTCACACTTAACCTTTGGGGGGGGAAGGATGTAGATTGATGTTGCATTTTAACCAATCACACACCAGCCAGCATCTCTAACTCCACCCCACTGTAATACTGATACTAATACTATTGCTCTGCACCAACAGTTGGGGCAGCCAGGAGGTGTTGATAACTGACCATCCTTCATGCTGTTACGTTTTAGTGCTGATTAAAGATGTTTTTGAATCGTATACTGAGTCTGGAAGTCATTTACAAGTTTTAGGTATGTTACAAAACTTACCTTGAGCAGCGCTGCAGTTCTGCCGCTCAAGGTGACTTTGGCGCCTTTCAGAGGGGGGCGGGCTTAAAGTGCCATTTTTCTACAGACTGGGCAAATCGATCCATGTCGGCCGATTTCGTTGCAGAAGAAAAATCGCTCCGACATTTCATTAATGAAGGTATTTTTAAATTACGCTAGATTATTTATTATCTAGCGTAATTTAAAAATCACCTTCAAAAGCCGTGAGCACCGACAACGGGAAGGATTTTGCGTAGGGGAGAAAAAAAGGTACACAGTTTCTTTTTATATTAAAAGTTGGTTTTTATGGAGGCTTTAATCATATTTTCATGTTGCGAAATGGGGTCCAAAAAAAATGTATGAACCAACGGTATTTTTTCTCACGACTTCACCGCAAACCGCAATGTTCCAATCCACCGCATTCCACTAAAACCCACTCGCTAGTTGATTTAAATGGCCATTAATTTACAGGCATTAAACACTAAATTCCTTCCATTTGGCCCAGAAATTCATGAAAATGAGATTTAAAAATTATGTTATATTGTGGATTATTGTATGAATGTTATTTGGACACTTAGGCAATTAAAAAAAAGTTTATCTTTTCTTAAGAAATGGATAGATGTTTAGATCTACTCATTGAATTTTGTAATTAGCTACAATTAGATAACTAATTATATGCTTTAATTTCAGGTCATCCAAGTAAGATTGTTTCATATTTGTTTCAGAATGCTTCAATCTATAATAACTGGAAATTTCATTGAGTTCTCTTAATTTTTAAGAAGGTTATGGGCTTTTAACGGTTCTAGATCACAGCTTTTGAGTTAAGTCAATTGAAAGGCAATGGGGAACAAGATGCTCATTTCCGAGTATGAAAATGGTCATAACTTTCTTAATAGTGAAGATATGAAAGTGAATTAGGTGTCAAATTAAACCTCTTTTTATGCTTTATCTGATGGGATAAATTGCAGACTTGATTTTTAAAATCTCAAAATGTTGTAACATTGCTACAAGTTTGATACCTGAAATGGATAGAATGCACTTTGAGAAAAAATTGGATAGCCTAGGCTAGCCTCCACTGGAGTTTAGATGAATGAGAGGACACTAGGTTGAAACATGTAAAATCTTGAGGAGTCTTGATGGGGTGGAGGTGGAGAGGATGATTCTAATGCCAGAGGGATACTCATCAAAACGTGGAGTACCCGTTTAGGACAGAGATGATGATAAATGCTCCCTGAAAATGGCATCACAGGTTTATAGGATAGTCAAGAAGGGCGGTACATTGGCTTTCATCAGTCAGAGTTTTGAGTATGGAATTGAGATGTTGGTGAGGCCGCATTTGGAGTATTGTGTTCAGTTTCGGTCATTCTGCGATTGGGAGGATTGGAGCGAGGGGCAGTTTCACAGGATTATGTGTTGTATGCGACGGCTGATGGGGTGAAAGGTAAGGATTGGGAGGATATTGTTAAGCTGGAGAGAATGCAGTGAAAATGTATGAGGATGTTTCCAGGACTCAAGGCCTGAGCTTTAGGGAGAAGTTGGGCAAGTTAGGACTATTTTCATTGGAGCAAAGGAAGCTGAAGGATAAAATGTTGAGAGGAATAGATAGGGTGAATGTACAGAATCTTTTACTCAGATCAGAGGATCAAGAACCAGAGGCCATAGATTTAAGGATCAAAGGATTTAACCATTAAAGATTTAACAGGAACCTGAGGAGCAACTTTTACACATCGAGGGTGGTCAGTTATATGGGACGAGCTGCCAGTGGAGGTAATTGAAGCAGGTACTACATTTAAAAGACATTTAGACTGGAACATGGATAGGAAACATTTAGAGGGATATGGGCCAAACGTGGGCAGGTGGGGCTAGTGTTATTTAGTTGTTACTGCATTTCGTTGTCTCTGTATTGTACACTGCACAATGACAATTAAAGATTGAATTGAATTGTAGATGAGGCATCTCAGTCTCAGTGAGGCATCTCAATCTCAGTGAAGACCGCCAGCAGGATTATTGGTGCTCCACTCCCTTTCCTGCTGGACATATACAGGAAGAGATGTATCAACAGAGCCATCTCCATCATCAAAGACCCCTACCACCCATTTTCCATCCTGCCATCTGGGAAGAGGTACAGGAGCATCAGCTGCAAAACCAGCAGGATGCTCCTCAGCTTCTTCCCACAGGCTATAAGACTGATAAATGGACTTTGCCCCCTGCCAAAGTATCGCGCACCATTCACCAACCTGGACACACTGAAGCAGAGCCATTGTCATGCCGCTGCCGATTGAAATTCATGATGATATATGTATTTTTATTTTTATTTCTATTTATTTTTTGCCGCACACTGAATGGACACTGGTTGAGCAACGTTTTTTCGTTTCCTCTGGGTATGTAAGTACTCAGGAAAATGATAATAAAGATTTTCAATTTCAATTTCAATTTCAATTTTTAATTTTCAATTGGTATCAATAAGTTAGGTCAAAGGATCTGTTTCAATGCTGTATGATTTTATGACTTTAGTAAAATCGTTTCTCTGAAGCTCCTGACCGTTTGGAAGTAGGACTTCCCTACATTTTTAGACCTTTTTTTCACCCAGTTTTATTCCACCAGGGAGGTCTTACCTGCAACCTGCAACCACCTTCAACAAGCATCGCAACCGGCTTCGACTAAAAAATTACTGATTTTTTAAACAGCAACCTATTTTTAGTCGCGTCCGGTTTTGAATTTTTTAAAATAATCGCTGGAACATAGAAGATGCGGAAACCACTTTCGATCATTAGGGAGACTGACAAAAACCTTCGGGAACCGCACGGATTCCTTGGGTGGGGCGCAAAGTCTCCAGAGGTTTCCGTTCAGGTTTCATAAGTGGGACAGGGGCATGAAGCAGTTAACTGGGTTTTATTTCCGTAAGTTGGGCTGCAGTGGAAAAATAATCTTGATCGCTTATTTTTCAAAGTATGGCTCTTCCAAATTCACATGGTTCAAGACATGTTCATGTGAAGGATTGTCAGAGATCAAGGGGAGACCAGATAGAAGTGTATAAAGTTATGAGTGGCATAGATAAGGTCAGACAGTCAGAACCTTTTTCCCAGGATGGAAAGGCCAAAGGCCAGAGGGTATAGTTTTAGGGTCAGATGGCAAAAGTTTAACGAAATGTGTGTGTGGTAATTTTTTTCATATAGTGGTGGGTGCCTGGAACACGTGGCCAGGGGTGGTTGTGGAAGCAGATGCATTAGTGCCACTTTAGAGGCTTTTAGATAAGCACATGAATAACATAGAAAATAGGTGCAGGAGGAGGCCATTCGGCCCTTCGAGCCAGCACCACCATTTATTGTGATTATGGCTGATCGTCCCCAATCAATAACCCGTGCCTGCCTTCTCCCCATATCCCCTGATTCCACTATCCCCTAGAGCTCTATCTAACTCTCTCTTAAATCCATGCAGTGATTTCGCCTCCACTACCCTCTGTGGCAGGGAATTCCACAAATTCACAACTCTCTGGGTGAAAAAGTTTTTTCTCACTTCAGTCTTAAATGGCCTCCCCTTTATTCTAAGACTGTGGCCCCCTGGTTCTGGATTCGCCAAACATTGGGAACATTTTTCCTGCATCTAGCTTGTCCAGTCCTTTTATAATTTTATATGTTTCTATAAGATCCCCCTCATCCTTCTAAACTCCAATGAATACAAACCTAGTCTTTTCAATCGTTCATCATATGACAGTCCCGCCATCCCAGGGATCAATCTCGTGAACCTACGCTGCGCTGCCTCAATTACAAGGATGTCCTTCTTCAAATTAGGAGACCAAAACTGTACACAATACTCCAGATGTGGTCTTACCAGAACCCTATACAACTGCAGAAGATCCTCTTTACTCCTATACTGAAATCCTCTTGTGGATTGGAGGGAATGGAGGAATACGGATCATATGTCGGCAGAGTTTAGTGTTTTTAGTTTAGTTTAGCAACAGTGTGGGCCCTTTGGCCCACCAAGTCCGTGCTGACCAGCGATCCCCATACAAATCCTTTGGGACCGAGATGAGAAGGACTTTTTTCACACAGAGAGTGGTGGGTCTCTGGAACTCTCTGCCACAGAGGGTAATTGAGGCCAGTTCATTGGCTATATTTAAGAGGGAGTTAGATGTGGCCCTTGTGGCTAAGGGGATCAGAGGGTATGGAGAGAAGGCAGGTACGGGATACTGAGTTGATGATCAGCCATGATCATATTGAATGGCGGTGCAGGCTCGAAGGGCCGAATGGCCTACTCCTACACCTAATTTCTATGTTTCTATGTTTCTATTAACACTATCCTACACACAAAGGATGATTTACAACTTACAATCTTTACCGGTCAATTAACCTACAAACCTGTACGTCTTTGGAGTGTGGGAGGAAACCGGAGCACCCGGAGAAAACCCACGTGGTCAAGGGAGGGGGGATCGTACAAACTCTATACAGACAGCGTCCTTAGTCAGGGTTGAACCGGGTCTTTGGCACTACAGTGCAGCAACTCTAGCGCTGTGGCACCGTGCCACCCAGAGATTAATTTGACTTGCCATCAAGTTAGGCACAGACACTGTGGGCTGAAGGGCCTGCTCCTGTGCGGTACTGTTCTATGTTCTAACACCTTGAGTGTGGTGTGGACAGATGCCTAGATATACTTGTTCTGATATTTAGTCATCAAGTGCAGCCTGTTCCAGTAATCACACTCATTATCCTGAGTGAACACTGCTTTAGATCTGATTCATTTTTACTGGAAACCTACGACAGCAGTGAAAGTCTGTGTAATAATTAAATTGAGGTTGGACTAGTAAAATAGTCAATTGTATCCTTTATGGTTAACTCACTGAATGCACCATTGGAAGTAAGTAATCGGTTTCTGACGCGGCAACCGATAACAATATTTTTAATGGATTCTTACCCAATGCAATGATTGTTAGCTATTAATTTTGTTTAGAGATCTAGCATGGAAACGGGCTCATCAACGCAACAATTCCATGTGATGGCAGTAGAATCAGGCCATTCGGCCCATCAAGTCCACGTTGACCATCAATCACCCATCCGCACTAGTTCTGTGTTATCCAACTTTTGCATCCACTCGAAGATAGACACAAACCGCTGGGGTAACTCAGCGGGACAGGCAGCATCTCTGGAGAGAAGGAACGGGTGACGTTTTGGATCGAGACCCTTCTTGCAGCCACTCCCTACACACTGGAGACAATTTACAGAGGCCAATTAACCTACAAACCCACACGTCACTGGGATGTGGGAGGAAACCAGGGCATCCAGAGGAAACCCACGAGGTCGCAGGGAGAATGTACAAACCCCACACAGGCAGTACCCAAGGGCAGGATTGAACCCGGGTCGCTGGCGCTGCAAGGGAGCCGCTCTACCAGCTGCGCCACCATGCTGCTCGTGATCAGATTATAGAGATGAGATCTCACTGTGTTTGAAAATGTTTTTCGACAAAAATTAATGTAATAATGTAATAGAGTTTGACAGTACCAAATGACTAAAAGTCCTTAAAAATAGATAAAAAATAAGAGACAGACATGATTGCCAGAGTTTGTGGTGAGACCTGATAAAAGTATATCAAATTATGACAGGCATAGATAGAATGAACAGTTGTAGAACCTTTTTCCCAGGTTTGAAAAGTCAAATACTAGAGGGCATTGGGGCAAAGTTTAAAGGGGATTTAGATTTAGCTTAGTTGAGATACAGCGCGGAAACTGGCCCACCGGGTCCGCACCAACCAGCGATCCCCGCACATTAACACTATCATACACTAGGGACAATTTACATTTACCAAGCAAATTAACCTGCAAACATGTACATCTTTGGAGTGTGGGAGGAAACCAAAGATCTCGGAGAAAACCCACGCAGGTCACAGGGAGAACGTACAAACTCCGTACAGTCAGCACCCGTAGTTGGGATCGAACCCGGTTCTTCGGCGCTGCATTCGCTGTAAGGCAGCGAATCTACCGCTGCGCCACCGTGACATTGTGTGTGGAGAAAGCTTTTTTTACATAGAGGAAGGTAAAGAATTCTCACCTGGTTTCAAATCCCCTTCATGACTTTGCCCCTTTGTAAATTTTAAATTACACAATGAGTTAACGTGCTGTGTTTTGCCACTACTACCTTGTAAAATATCGAGGACCTTCAAGCAGCCTCATCAATATGCCAGCTTTCAAATGACTCCACCATTCAAGTCCAAACAGCCAGCTGTTAAGGCTTTAAACCCCAGAATTTCCTCACTGAATCTCCGTACCTCTCTTCTTTGAGATGCGCCTTTAAACCTACTTCTCCCACAAAGCCTTTGCTAATTCGTACTAGCATTTCCTCACGTGGCCAGGTATCAAATATAAAGTGCCTTTCCAAAGTGTTTTTCCAAAGATGTGACAAAAATAAAAGTTACAGTTTCCAGAGTCAAGAGTTGATAACGTTTTCTTGCCATATGTCCCAAGGCAGAAAAATGAAATTCTTAAGGGCCTGTCCCACCAGCATGCAACTCTATGCGATGAGCGCGACCTAACGTGGTCGCTTGAGCCGTCCGGCGTCGCAGGGCTGGTCCCACTTCGATCGCCGGAGCCGTGCGGAATTGTGCGGAGTTCGTCCCGACATCGCGCGGGGCTCCGAAAAACTGACTATGTTCAAAAATTCCGCTCGGCAACGGCTTGTCGGCTCGCAGTCGCCTCGACGCATTACACACCGTCTCGACGTCGTGCTTCCGTGACCCTCTCTGTAGGTGCCTCCGTGACCCTCTATGTGTGTGGCTCCATGGCCCTCTGTGTGTGTGCCTCTGTGCCCCTCTGTGTGTGCCCCTCTCCGTCCTGGCGAACTTACCTTGAAGACTTCGCTCCAAGTTCGCCTCACTTTGCGCCGCGTTGCGCCACTCACCCGACCTCCGCGTGGCCCTCGCTGCTGGTTTGGTCGCGCTTGCCGCATGCAGGCGCATGCTGGTGGGAACGGCCCTGTACATGGATCACCCGACCTCCGCTCGGCCCCCGCTTCTAGTTTGATCGCGCTTATCGCATGGAGTCGGATGCTGGTAGGACAGGCCCTTTACTTGCAACAGCACAACAGATATTCAAACACAGCGACTCAGCAGACTCAGTACTTAATTTATTAGAAGTAATGTTTACTTGTAATGTTACAAGTAACATTAACAAATTTACAGATGACACAAAGCTGGGTGTCAGTGTGAACTGTGAGGAGGATGCTATGAGAATGCAGGGTGACTTGGACAGGTTGGGTGAGTGGGCAGATGCATGGCAGATGCAGTTTAATGTGGATAAATGTGAGGTTAACAAAAACAGGAAGAAAGATTATTATCGAAATGGTGCCAAGTTGAAAAAAGGAAAGTACAACAGCATCTGGGGGTCCTTGTTCATCAGTCAATGAGAGTAAGCATGCAGGTACAGCAGGCAGTGAAGAAAGCGAATGGCATGTTGGCCTTCATGACAAGAGGTGTTGAGTATTGGAGCAAAGAGTTCCTTCTGCTGTTGTATAGGGCGCTAGTGAGACCACACCTGGAGTATTGTGTGCAGTTTTGGTCGCTACATTTGAGGAAGGACATTCTTGTTGTTGAGGAAGCGCAGCTTTGGATTCACAAGGTTAATTCTCGGGATGGCAGGACTGTCATATGCTGAGAGAATGGAGCGGCTGGCCTTGTATGCACTGGAATTTAGAAGGATGACAGGGTATCTTATTGAAACATATAAGATTATTAAGGGTTTGGACAAGCTAGAGGCAGGAAACATGTTCCCGATGTTGGGGAAGTCCAGAACCAGGGGACACAGTTTAAGAATAAGGGGTAAGCCATTTAGAACAGAGACGAGGAAACACTTTTTCTCACAGAGAGTTGTAAGTCTGTGGAATTCTCTGCCTCAGAGGGCAGTGGAGGCCGTTTCTCTGGATACTTTCGGGAGAGGGCTAGATAGGGCTCTTGAAGATAGTGATATGGGGAGAAGGCAGGAACGGGGTACTGATTGTGGATGATCAGCCATGATCACATTGAATGGCGGTGCTGGCTTGAAGGGCCAAATGGCCTACTCCTGCATCTATTGTATATTGTCTAAATTTCATACAATTGTGCAAAACTGATTTTCATCTTCACTTTCTGCTTTTACTCAGTTAATTATTATCTTTGTACAAATATATAGATTAAAAGAACGGAAAGTACTTTTGGCAGAATATATTCATTTTTCTAGATCATAAAGTCTCCAATGTCCCAAATAGTGACATTTTTTCCCCACCATGATATCGACCTGCTTTAACCAAGCCTCAGGCCTGATATTGCTCAGTGTCACATCCCTGTACCTGTGTACACAATAACCTACCTGTGATCCACATGACATTGTTGCAGGTAGACACAAGGAACCACAGATGCTGGAGTCTTGCATGCCACACATAGTGCAGCAGTTACTCAGTGGGTCAGGCAGTATCTCTGAAGGACATGAAAGGCCTGGATAGCGTGGATGTGGAGAGGCTGTTTCCACTAGTGGGAGAGTCTACGACCAGAGGTCATAGCTTCAAAATTATAGGACGATCCTTTAGGAAGGAGATGAGGAGGAATTTCTGTAGTCAGAGGCAGGTGAATCTGTGGAATGCATTGCCGCAGATGGCTGTGGAGACAACGTCCATAATTATTTTTTAAGGCAGAGATAGATAGATTTTTGAATAGTATGTGTTATATGGAGAAGGCAGGAGAATGGGGTTAGGAGGGAGAGATAAATCAGCCATGATTGAATGGTGGAGTAGACCTGATGGGCTGAATGGCCTAATTCTACTTCTATCACTTATGAATATGACTGGCCATAACTTTGCAGTTAATATTAATGTTTCAGATCAGGACCCTTCTTCAGATTGATTATAGTGGGGAAGAGAGAGCTGGAAAAGAGGTCGGGGCAGTAGAAAGTAAATGATGTTTTAGGTGTTTTTGTAGGGATATGGGGAGAGGGCGGGAATGGAGTACTGATTGGGGATGATCAGCCATGATCACATTGAATGGCGGTGCTGGCTCGAAGGGCCAAATGGCCTACACCTGCACCTAGTGTCTATTGTCTATTTTGTACATTCTGGTTGTACAGATCAAGCCCTTAAAGTTAATGATAGTTAATTTTAATAGTAATATTTTAAGAAAGGCAGTTGATAGTGACTGGCTGCAATGTCACCAAGTGAATGGTTGACAGCACGGTGGCGCAGCGGTAGAGTTTCTTCCTTACAGCGGTAGAATCGCGGGCTCTATCCTGACCACGTGTGCTCTTTGGACGGAGTTTGTGCATTCTCCCAGTAACTGCGTGAATTTTCTCCAGGTGCTCCGGTTCCCTCCCGCACTCTAAAGACGCACAGGTTTGTAGGTTGTTTAAGAAGGAACTGCAGATGCTGGAAAATCAAAGGTAGACAAAAATGCTGGAGAAACTCAGCGGGTGAGGCAGCATCTGTGGAGCGAAGGAAATAGGCAACGTTTCGGGCCGAAACCCTTTGTAAGTTGATTGGGTTCAGTAAAATTGTTTACTGTCCCCAGTGTGTAGGACAGTGTTGGTGTACAAGGTGATCTTTTGTAGGCGCAGACTCGATGGGCTGAAGGACCTGTTGCCGCACTGTATCTCTGAAGTCTGAAGTTTTGTGATCTAGGGTTCTGGCAAAGTTACTCAGTTCCCGGTCTCATTGCAGCCTTGGTCAAAACATGGACAAACGAGCTGATCTTCACTCGCAAAGTAAATGTAGCTGCCCTTGACATCAAAGCCACATTTGATCGAGTATGGCATCAAGTATCTCTTGCAAAATTGGACTCGATGGGAGTAAGGGTGGGAAGCACTCTGCCAGTTTAGATGCCCAGCACACAGAAGATGGTTATCCTGGTTGGAGGTCAGTCATCTCAACCTCAGGACATCTCTGCAGGTGCCTTTCAGACCTGACTTCTACTACCTGAGAAGGCTTAGTAAGTTCGGCATGTCCCCAACAACTCTCACCAACTTCTGCAGATGCGCCGCAGCAAGCATATTATCGGGATGTATCACAGCTTGGTTTGGGAACAGCTCCATCCAAGACTGCAAGAAATTGCAGAGAATTGTGGATGCAGCCCAGATCATCACACAAACCAACCTCCCTTCCATTGACTCCATTTGCACCTCGCGTTACCTCGGCAAGGCCAGCAGCATAATCAAAGACGAGTCACACCCTGGCCACTCCCTCTTCTCCCCTCTCCCATCGGGCAAAAGGTATAGAAGTGTGAAAATACACACCTCCAGATTCAATAGTAATTCAGGAGCCATTTCTTTAGTCAGAGGTTGGTGAATCTGTGGAATTCATTGCCACAGAAGGCTGTGGAGGCCAAGTCAATGGATATTTTTAAGGCAGATAGATTCTTGAATAGTACAGGTGCCAGGGGTTAGAGGAAGAAGGCAGGACAATGGGGTTGCGAGGGAAAGATAGATCAGCTACGATTGAATGGCAGAGTAGACCAGATGGGCTGATCGGCCTACCTCTGCTTATGAACTTATGCAGGGCATAGCAGCTCGCTTGACAGGCATCCCACACACAACCATTCACTCACTCACCAACAGTAAATAGTTTCAGTAATTTGTGCCATCAAAGGGGGCACACAATAGACAATAGACAATAGGTGCAGGAGTAGGCCATTCGGCCCTTCGAGCCAGCACCGCCATTCAATGTGATCATGGCTGATCATCCCCAAACAGGTCCCCGTTCCTGCCTTCTCCCCATATTCCCTGACTCTGCTATTTTTAAGAGCCCTATCTAGCTCTCTCTTGAAAGCATCCAGAGAACCCGCCTCCACCGCCCTCTGAGGCAGAGAATTCCACAGACTCACCACTCTCTGTTAGAAAAAGTGTTTCCTCGTCTCCGTTCTAAATGGCTTACTCCTTATTCTTAAACTGTGGCCCCTGGTTCTGGACTCCCCCAACATCGGGAACATGCTTCCTGCCTCTAGCGTGTCCACACTGTGGCATCTCATCAAGATTCGTGAGACAGCACCTACCAAATCCACGACCTCCACAACCTGATGAAGAGTCTCGACCCGAAACGCCTCCAAGATAGATATTGCCTGTCCCGCTGAGTTACTCCAGCATTTTGTGTCTGTCTTCGGTTTAAACCGGCATCTGCTTCTTGCACTTCTACCACCTAGAATAGCAAAGGCAACAAACGCCAGATAGGAGTTGCCCGCCAAGCCACGCACCGCCCTGACTTGCAATTGCATTGCAGTCTCTTCATTATCACCACATCAAAATCCCGGAACTCCCTCCCCGGCAGCATTGTAGGTAAACTCAAACCTCAAGGATTGCAGCAGACCAAGAAGGCAACTTACAGCCATCCTCTCCAGCGCAGATACGAATGGCCAATTAAATACTGGCTCAGCCCATAATTCCTTGAACGAATAAAAGGCAATTCACTAAGTGATAGATGAGAATTTCTTCCTAGTTTATTAGGTCGCCACCTTGTGGCCACCATATTTATACAACCGCACTGTCTGGAGGCCCTGAAATATAGTGTCAAACAGTGCCTAGTTTTAGCCAAATCAATCATCTATCACACATACATTCATAAGATCATAGGACATATGAGCAGAAATAGGCCATTCGGCCCATCAAGTCTGCTCCGCCACTCGATCATGACTGATCTATTTCCCCTGTCCACCCCATTCTCTTGGCTCCTTCTAATCCTTGATGCCCTAAATCACAAACCTATCAATAGATTTTCTCAGAGACAATTACAATCGTTCTCATATATCACACAACATAGAAGGAGGCCGATCAGCCCATTGAGTTATGCTAGTTCTCAGCACAATCCAATCAGTTCTATTCCCCATTTATTTCCCAGTATCCTCTTCTCTGCCACATGCTTATAAAATTACCTTTCTGTCCTGGGCCTCCTCCACTGTCAGGTTGAGGCCCAGTGCAAATTGGAGGAACAGCACCTCATATTTTGCTTGGGCAACTTGCTTCTCTAACTTCAAGTAACCCATGCTTTCCCTCTCTCTCTACCCCCCCCCCCCTTCCCAGTTCTCAGACCAGTCTTACTGTCTACATTTATCTCTGTTAGCTTTGTTGTTACTTTCTCCCAGCTAACAATGATCTATTCTACATTTTCCTTGATCTCCATTCCCTTTGTCCTGTTTTCACACCCTACACTTCCTTACCTATGTATCACCCTCTCCCCTGATATCAGTCTGAAACCCGAAACGTCACCTATTCCTTCTCTCCAGAGATGTTGCCTGTCCCGCTGAGCTACTCCAGCATTTTGTTTCTATCTTCGGTTTAAACCAGCATCTGCGGTTCCTTCATACACATGCTCATCAAATTACCTTGGTTTTCTAAATGCCTAACAACACAAAGGGCAAATTTATAGTAGCCAATGTACTTTTTAACCAAGCATGTCTTTAGGATGTGGGAGGAGACCAGAGCACTGGGGGGGAAACCCACACGGTCTCGGGGAGAATATCCAATCTCCAAACAGATAGGATCAGAGGTCGGGATTGAACTGGTGTCACTGGATCTGTGAGAAATCAAATTTACTTGTAGCACCACCTTGACAGGAGCAAGTCTTGTGGGAAGCCTCTTGGATGCAAAGCACCTGCTCATCTCTCCATATTTGTAACAGGAGGTGGGAGGCATCTTGGACTGCAGATTTGGATGGAAATCTCTTCCTCATCCTTCCTCCTCCTCATTAACACAAAGATTATCTTGCAAGAAATTTAGAATGTGTTGCCTACTTTCCGCAGCACTGCATGGATGGATGCAGATATACATGGAGTGCAGTGCAATACCACTATTCCTGCTTGATGTACAGAGGGACTAAGAGAGGGTCTGTCCAATAGCTCCCTGAAAGGGCAACACAAGTAGATACAGTGGTAAATAAGGCATATTAGATGCTTGCCTTCATCAGTATTGGCATTGAATATAAAAGCCCTGTCCCACTGTACCAGTTCATTCCAAGAGCTCTCCCGAGTTTGCCCTGATTTAAACTCAGAGATTTACGGTAATGGCCGCTCGTCGGTACTCGGGGCTCTCGTGGACATTTTTCAACATGTTGAAAAATCTTCACGAGTCTTCCCGAGTTTACCGCGTTTCCCGAGTACCTGCCGTTAGCATTACGAGCCGCTAAGAGACGTCCCCGAGCTCTGAAGTACCCGCTACGTTCATTCTACGTGCTTACCAGGAGTTTGATTTTTTTTAAACTGGGGAGAGCTCTTGAATGAACTTGTACAGTGGGACAGGGCTTTTGGGCTGCAATTGGAGAACCTCGGACTATCTTTAATCGGACTTTACTAGACTTTATCTTGAACTATATACCATTTCCTTTATCTTATACGGATGCTCCCCAATTTATGATGCTTTGACTTACGATATCCGACTTTACGATGGTGCAAACGTCAGCGAGCCGCAGCTCACTTCCGGTCACGTGATCAAATTGTATTAAATGCGTTTTCGACTTCAGATATTTATGCGTTTATTGGAAAGTAACCCCATTGTAGGTCGGGGGGAAGCTGTATCTGTACACTGTGGATGGCTTGGATTGTGAAGATGTATAGTCTTTACGCAGACTGGATTGCACGGAACACAAAGCTAATCACTGTACCTCAGTACAAGTGACGATAAACTAAACTAAACTAATCTAAACTGAACTAAACTAAACTAAACTATAGTAAACTAAAGGGCCTGTCCCTCTTGGCCGTCATTTGTGCCTCATTTACGTATTATATGTAAATTAGGTCAATGCGTTGTGACGCATGGGGTGCGCATGCATTGTGCATGGTGAGGCGTGGAATTGTATGGGTGCGGTATCGGGCGGCGCTCCAGGATTTAGTACAGGAACAAAATCCTCGCACGCCACCTGCGTGACATATCGCGTACACACGCTGATGCATTGGGTACGCATGCTGACGCATTGGTATCATACGCTGGTGACCCGACGTCTCACGTGTATCGCACGATGATGCATGGTTGCGTCACCATGCGTCAACGTCCTTGTGTCAACGTCTTGCCACGCGCCGCAAGGTATTCTAATGATGTCACGCCCACCAGATGGCTGTGCTGACGTGTGAAGACATGTGATTTGCGCGCGACGTCGCGCATCACGGCGTGTCGATCTATTTTACATATGGCGCGTAAATGAGGCGCAAATGACGGCCAAGTGGGGCAGGCCCTTAAACGAACTGGGTGCAGTTCTGGTCTCCCAGTGACAGGGAGGATGTGGAGGCTTTGGAGATGTTTACCAGAATGCTGCCTGGATTAGAGGATGTTAGTGATAAGGAGAGGCTGGACAGACTTAGATTGTTTTCTCTGGAGCATCAGAGTTTGATGGGAGCCCTGTTAGAAGAATATAACATTATGAAAGGCATAGAAAGGGCAGATAGTAAAAACCTTTTCGCCCAGGAAGGAAATGTCAAAGACTAACTAGAGTGTCTAAGGTCAAAGGTGAAAGTTAATGAAGATGTGTAAATGACTTCTAGACTCAGTACGTGATTCAAATACATCTTTAATCAGCACTGTGACTTAACAGCATAGAGGATGATTAGTTGTCAGTACATCCTGGCTGCTCCAACTGTCCATGCTGGGAAACAAGTGTTAGTATAAGTATTACAGTGGGGTGGAGTTAGAGATGCTGGCTGGTGTGTGATTGGTTAACGTGCAACATCAATCTTCGTCCTTCCCCCTTAAGATTAAGTGTGAAAGGGCACTCATGCCATGGGATTAAACATACTCGCCATATCTGTCTGGTGGTCCACTAACATGGCCCGTGCGCGTGCGGACCAAACCCTCCCCCCCCCCCCCCACCCCCCCCACCTGAAAGATGAGACGGAGAGCCTGGAGGCGAGAATGACGTGATGGAGGCTTGTGGTGACCAAAAGGGGAAACATGCGGTGGGAGAGGCCCCGTGGTTAGTGGAGACCGCGGGACGTAGAGGGGTGCAAGGCATGCGGGGACGGGTGGGAGACATTGCAAAAGGCGGCTGGAACTGGAGCGGTGGAGCATAGGGACCAGCAGGCGGTGGGCGAGACTCCCTCACAGCAAGCAGGTGTTGTCGACTTCTCCGGTACACCGCTCCCTCACAGTCTACCAGGTAAGACCGTGGCTCGTCAGTCGGGTTGATAACAGTGCCCAGACGGGAATGTCCAGTTGAAGTTCGTAGGCGGACGACCTGACCCGGAAGTAAAGGCTTGAGTGGTCTGCTGGAACTGTCGTATGACCGTTACTGGATATCGTGCTTCTCTTGTAGACGTTTCAGGATAGTGGCAGGCTTCAGCACCTGAGGAACCAGTTGTTGTTGTGCGATGGGTACCGGAGGCCTCGTCAATCTCGACATCAGTCGCTGTGCTGGCGATCCCAGGGTTCCGTCCCTGGCAACGTTTCTGAGATTCAGGAGATCGAGATAAACATCTGACTTTGAAATCTGTGCTCGCTCCAGCAAGTGTTTGGCGCTTCTGACAGCGCGTTCAGTGAGACCATTACTCTGTGGATAACCGGGACTGCTTGTGACATGCTGGAAGTTCCATCGGTCTGCGAAAAGCTTGAGCATGTGGCTGGTGAACTGCCGACCGTTGTCGGTTCTCAGGCTGACGGGAGCGCCAAAGGTAGAGAAGTGTCTTTTCAGCTTCTGGATGACCATCTCCGATGTGAGGGAGGTCAGTTGGTCTAGTTCAAACCAATTAGAAAAGGAGTCGACTAGAACGAGGTAGTGCTTCCCGCACCATTCGAAAATGTCTGCTGCCAGCGACGTCCAGGGCAGAGCTGGTGGAGGTTGTTGCAGAAGGGGCTGCCGCTGCTGATGAGGCGCAAGGCTGTTGCAAGCGGGGCAGGAGGCTATGCGGTCCCGGATATAACTGGCCATTCCTGGCCAGTAGGACAGACTACGAGCATGTGCGGACCAAACCCTCCGGGTCTCCGATTGTAGGCATGAGTTCGCATCCCACTTCTGACACCATGTAAATGACTTCTAGATTCAGTACGTGATTCAAATACATCTTTAATCAACACTGTGGCTTAACAGCATGGAGGATAATTAGTTGTCAGTACATCCTGGCTGCTCCAACTGTAGGTGCAGGGAAACAAGTGTTAGTATAAGTATTACAGTGGGGTGGAGTTAGAGATGCTGGCTGGTGTGTGATTGGTTAACATGCAACATCAATCTACAAGATGTATGGGGGAGCGTTATTTACTCAGAGAGTTGTGGGTGCCTGGAACATGCTGCCAGGGGTGGTGGTGGAGGCAGATATGATTGGGGCATTCATGAGTCTTCTAGATAGGTGCATGGATATGTGGCGAATTGAAAAATATGGATCACGTGCAGGCAGATGAGATTAGTTTATTTTATAATCATGTTCCGCACAGACTTTGAGGGCTGAAGAGCATTTTCCTGTGCTGTACCGTTAGACGTTCTATGCTCTTCAAATTTGAGTGGGCATCTATACCTGTGAATCTGATATGATTTTCACATTAAATGGCCATGCAGTGTTGTTAGTCCATGTGTAATGCTGTAATGCTGCTGATACAGGTGTTAGACAATGCTGGTCTGGGGACTAACGCTCCATCACCAACCAAGCAGGTCTCCTTCATCATCCTTTTTCTCCAGCAGCCACTCATGGCTGCCTCAAAGCCTTCCAGGGGGCTGCTTGCTCAAGCTGCAAGCTACTGCTGGTCACAAAAGACTCTTCGGGCAGTCGGGCCGCTGAGAACAAAGAGGGACCCAGCCCCCGAGGGAGAGTCACCGAGAACATAAAGGGACCATCGGGTATCTATGGAGTACTTTTGTAACTTGTCAGCGCCTGATACATGGTGACCCTTTGCGTACTTTGTGCATTGCATACAAAACAAAGAATTTCACAGTACCTAGGTACGCATGACAACAATGCATCATTGTCTTGTATGGTACAGGATACTATTGTATCTTCAGCACTTGAGTGATCACACCGACTACACTCATTGGGTGGGAGACCACAGTCCGGTCCTCACATTCAAGGTCTGTGGGACCATTGATTTCCCATGGATGTGCGCATCTCTCAACAGCTCCGAGGAGCAAAGGAACTCGTCACAAACTTCTGTAACATTCTGCAGCCAAACCTCTATCCAAGTAGCAATGTTACAAAATTTTGAGATTTTAAAAATCAAGTCTGCAATTTATCCCATCAGATAAAGCATACAAAGAAGTTTAATTTGACACCTTCATATTCACTTTCATATCATCAGTATTAAAAAAGCTATGGCCATTTTCATACTCGGCAATTAGCATCTTGTTCCCCATTGCCTTTCCATTGACTTAACACAAAAGTTCTGATCGAGGACAGTCAAAAGCCCATAACTTTCTTAAAAATTAAGAGAACTGAAAGAACTGTTCAGTTATTATAGATTGAAGCATTCTGAAACTAATATGAAACAATCTTACTTGGATGACCTGAAATTAAAGCATATAATTAGTTAGTTACCCAATTATAGCTAATTACAAAATTCAATTACTAGATCTAAACATCTATCCATTTCTTAAGAAAATATTAACTTTTTTTTTGAAGCCCAAGTGTCCAAATAACTTTCACACAAGAATTCACAATATAACATGATTTTTAAATCACATTGTTATGAAATTATAGGCCAAATTGAAGGAATTTAGTGTTTAATGCCCAAAAATTAATGGGCATTTTAAACAGCTTGCGTGTGGGATTTTCTGGAACACGATGGATTGGAACGTTGCGGTTGCGGTGAATTTAAACCCAATAATGGCAGGAAAAATTCTGCCAGTTCATATGGGGGACTAAATCACCGTTTCGCAACATGAAGTATTGATTAAAGTCACCTAAACAAGCAGGTTTATATGAAAAAATAAACAGCTTTCACTTACCTGTCCCCTACGTAAAATCGGTCCCCGTTGTCGGCGTTCACGGCATTAGAAGCTAATTTTTATTTAACTGCAGAGCTGAAATAGTCGGGTGATTAAAAAAAAAAAATTAACTTACCGGCACTCGGTACGAATCTCCAGAAATAGCTCGCACTCCGAGAAAATATAATTCCGGTGGCAAGGGGAAAAAACGCACTTTAACCCTGCCCCTCCCCCCCCCCCCCCCCTTTAAAGGCACCAAAGTCGCGCACACAGCCAGTGACAGAACTGCAGCACCGCTAAAGGTAAGTTTTGTAACATACCTAATCCAAGTGCACAGGATGGAACTGTTCTCCCCTGAGCCACAGTCATTCCTAACGACTACCATTTTCTGTTCACCTCTTAGGATGACACTGATATTCTACACATCAGAATGAGGCTTTTCTTCCATTTCTCCTTGAGTGAAGAAGACAAACATGTGGATTTGATGTACGAGTTGGAGATTGAGTTTAGTTAATTGTCACATGTGCAGAGGTACAGTGAAAAGCTTTTGTTGCGTGCTGACCAGTCAGCGGAAGGACAATACATGATTACAATCGAGGCATCCACAGTGTACAAATAGATGGTAAAGGGAAGAATATGAAACATACGAGTCTATTTCTGATTTCACAAAAGCCTTCAGATCCTTCAATCAAGAGGAATTGTGCAATATCCTTCCCAAAAGTGAAATGTGCTCAAAAAACTAATCACTTTTCATCGACTAGATAACAAACAAAACATTACCATACCAACACCTCCTCACTGCAATACTGCTCTTCACCTCCAGCCACTTCCCCACTGGAGTCAAGTCAAAAATGTTTAATTGGTACATATTTACTCCCAGCAGCATAACAGGCCTGTAAACACAATACACGTATATCATATCTAATAACCAAAGAATCAATAAATTAATTACTCCAAAACTAGTGCAACAAAAACCCCCAAAGTCCTTAGTGCAACCAAAGACAGAACTGAGTTCATAATTGAGATCAGTGTTCATGAGCCTGATGCTTGTTGGGAAGAAGCTATTGGTCCTATGAACCTGGTGGTCACAGTATTCAGAACCCTATACCTTCTTCCTGGCGGTAGAAGCAAAATAGGAGTGTGGCCAGGGTGGCGTGGGTCTTCGATGATACTGGATACCTTTTTGAGGCAACACAGCAATCTTTGTTTCACCAGCCAAGACTTCTCCAATTTCATTCAAGGGGCGTCACGGTGGTGCAGCGATATAGCTGCTGCCTTACAACGCCAGAGACCTGGGTTCGATCCTGACTACGGGTGCTTGTTTGGACGGAGTTCGTACGTTCTCCACATGGCCTGCGAGGATTTTCTCCGAGATCCTCGGTTTCCTCCCACACTTCGAAGGCGTACAGGTTTGTAGGTTAATTGGCTTGGTATAAGTGTAAAATTGTCCCTAGTGCTGTGTTTGGATGTGCAGGGATCGCTGATCGGTGCAGACTCGGTGGGCAGAAGGGCCTGTTTCTGCACTGTATCTCTAAACTAACCAAAGCAATTTGTAGATGTATCTATATGCATGTCTGCAGACCAAAAACCCTTCACTGAAGCACACAAGAGGATGGGACTTTTGCAACACATATGTAGGAGAAGCATCCATAGTCTAAATGTAGCCACTGCACAATATCTCTGACCCCATCACACTGCACCCACTCTTCCCAGCCCCAGCCCTGGGTAATTAAGATCCATGACGAGACATTGGACAATGTGAATCACTTTCCTTATCTTGGGAGCACTGGTGATGACATTCACAATTGCCTTCAGTTTGCTAATACAGCCTTTGTTGCGTGGAGGGGATCCAGATCCCAAAGCAAAACATGGATTTCACTGAGCAACAGTGGTCCACAGTCTCCTGAATACAGCAGAGACATACAGCAGAAGCACTGGAATGGTATCACCATCGCTAAGTCATAGACTCATACAGCGTGGAAATGGGCCCTTCAGCCCAACTTGCCCACACCCACCAATATGCCCCATCTACACTAACCCTACCTGCCTGCATTTGGCCCAAATCCCAGTAAACCTGTCTTTTCCATGTACCTGTCTAAATGTTGCTGTGGCTGCAAAAGCCCCTAAACCGACCGGGAGGATATGTGAACCATTGTCAGCATCTTCTTCCGGACACTGTGATCACTCTGATCATGCACTACTAGCTGTGAACCGCAGCCACAGTGTCCATTTGCCTGATACCGGACTCTGAAAACAAATAAAAGACGCATGATGCTTCAGCTCCAGTTCCAGCTCCAGCTCCAGCAGAGGGTGGCACAGTGGCGCAGCAGTAGAATTGTTGCCTAAAAGCGCCAGACACCCAGGTTTGATCCTGACTATGGGTGCTGTCTGTACAGAGTTTGTACGTTCTCCCCATGACCGTGTGGGTTTTCTCTGGGTGCTCCGGTTTCCTGCCACATGCCAAAGACGTGCAGGTTTGCAGGTTAATTGGTTTCTGTAAATTGTCCCTAGTGTGCAGGATTAAACTAGTGTCTGGGTGATCGCTGGTCGGCGAGGTTTTGGTCGGTCATAATCCTGCAAGGCTTTGGAAGCCGGAAAATCGGTGGTGGACCTGTTTTAAATTATCCCCAAACAGAGATGTACATTCAGGTGTCAGAGGATATGGGGAGAAGGCAGAAGAATGGGATTAGGAGGGAGAGATAGATCAGCCATGATTGAATGTGTAGCAAAGAACTGCAGATGCTGGTTTGAATTGAAGATAGACAGAAAAAGCTGAAGTAACTCAGCGGGACAGGCAGCAACTCTGGATAGAAGGAATGGGTGACGTTTCGGGTCTGAAGAAGGGTCTCGACCCAAAACGTCACCTTCTCTCCAGAGATGCTGCCTGTCCCGCTGAGTTACTCCAGCTTTTTCTGTCTACCTTCAGCTATGATTAAATGGCAGAGTAGACATGATGGGCCGAGTGGCCTAATTCTGCTCCGATTACTTATGACCTTATGACATTAAATCCAGCAGGCTCCTGTGCAAGTGTACCTCCAAGAAAGCTATGTGATCTGTTTCAGCCTGTTTTTTTTTCTGAGCTATTTAATTGTCCAGGAAAAAATCTCACATGGGACCACTCATTGCCCCGTCATGGCCTTGGTTCAGGTCAGCGATCTTGACATTAGCCTTGTGCTAACTTTCAGAGATTAGATTTTCTATCATGCACGCACGCTCAATGCCAGACTACACACTAACCTACAATAACCCAAAATAAATAGGTATAAGAGGCTGGTTTAATAATGATCAAACTCAACAAATTATTTCAACACCACCTTCTACAGCTCACTTAGAAATTGTGTAAATACAGATTTTAAAATCCATGCAGAATTTATTATGACCATTTATACATTATCACATTATGCATTATTTTTAACAAGTTACTTTGAAGTTTACACAATGGCATTCGCACTACACATGTCATTACTCAGATAATGGTTCAAGCCCCTGGACTGCTCGTCATAAAGTGTCCCTGGCCTCAGAAAGGTGAGTTTGCTGTGTTTTCATTGGAACTACACATCGATATGGTGTATCTAGGTGAAATGTTCACCCCTGTCAAAGGTGAGGTTGGTTCTATTTGTTTTGTGCTACTGAATCACACCATCAATCTGGAGATGCCTCTGGCCTTTTTCATGGGGATGCAGACACGTGTTACTTTGAAGATAGACACAAAAAGCCCGAGTAACTCAGCGGGACAGGCAGCATCTCTGGTGGGAAGGAATGGGTGACGTTTCGGGTCGAGACCCTTCTTCAGTTTCAGGTGTCGACCCAAAACGTCACCCATTCCTTCTCTCCGGAGATGCTGCCTGTCCCGCTGAGTTATGGGCCTGTCCCACTGAGGCGATTTTTCAGCGGACTGTCGGTGACTGTCAAGTTGCCAGCAGTCGCCTGAAAATGCAGCAACTGGAACGGCGACTGTCAGAGTGGAACACACACACACACATCACTTCCTTCACAATCCCGTTATTCAGGCGGGGGACAGGGCAAGCGGGGAGACCGCTGTCTAAAAAATTCACACAGTGCAAAGCCAAGATGAAACAGACACACACCACGATGAACAGGAAGGTTGGCGCTGTAAAAAGACGGCTAAAGCACAGTGTACGGTAAGTCCTTTAAAAGAGGGGAGGAGGGGAGGGGGGGGGAGAAGGGGGGAGAAGGAGTGGAGACAACTTTTAAGAAGCCAGAGATATACAGCTGTGAAGCTCGGTGGACATTTAAAATTACCAGTCGGTTATCCTTGGTTCTGAAAACTACTGCTTACCTTATTTTTTTCCAATGAGCCAATGAAATTCACCGGTCAGCACTGGCTACAACCTACGTGAACCTCCGAGAAACTTCGACCTCCTGGCAACCCCTTAGGACCTCCAGGCGACCCACCTGTGGCACGAGAATTCTCGCTACTCTCCATGGCGGCTTCATTCTAGTTGCCGCTAATTTTTCAACATGTTGAAAAATTCACGGCAACCATAATGAGGCCGCGACTAGTTCCCAGAATGTGGGAACTCCTCACGACCATGAAGGCGACTCCCCGGCAACTACCCGCGAACATGTTGCGACTGCATAGTCTCCTCCAGTCACCTACAAAATCGCCTAGGTGGGACAAGCCCATTACTCCAACATTTTGTGTCTATTTTCAGTTTAAACCAGCATCAGCAGTTCTTTCCTACCCATATTACTTTGGTTAAGCCACAGCTGGAGTATTGCGTGCAGTTCTGGTTGCCCCATTACAGGGAAGGATGTGGAGGCTTTAAAGAGGGTGCAGAGGAGGTCTACCAGAATGCTTAAGAAGGAACTGCAGATGCTGGTTTACACAAGATAGACACAAAATGCTGGAGTAACTCAGTGGGTCAGGCGGTATCTCTGGAGAAACCAGAATGTTGCATGGATTAAAGGTTTTCAGCTGCAGAAAGGGTTTGGATAGACTTGGATTGTTCCATCTGGAACGTCAGAAGATGAGGGGAGACTTGATATGTATATACAATTATGAGTGGCATAGACAGGGTAAACAGTCAGAAACTTTCTTTTCCAGGGTGGAAATGTCCAACACTAGAGGGCATGACTTTTGGGTGAGAGGGGGAACGTTGAATGGAGATGTGTGGGGCAGGTTTTCTACACAGAGAGTGGTGGGGGAGTCTGGAACGTATCGCCAGTGGGGTTGGTGGAGGCAGATACAATAGTCTTGAGGTCATAAGGGATAGGAGCAGAATTAGGCCATTCGGCCCATCAAGTCTACTCTGCCATTCAATTATGGCTGATCTATCTCTCCCTCCTAACCCCATTCTCCTGTCTTCTCCCCATAACCTCTGACACCTGTACTAAACAAAAATCTATTTATCTCTGCCTTAAAAATATCCACTGACTTGGCCTCCACAGCTTTCTGTGGCAAAGAATTCCACAGATTCGCCATCACATACGTGCCACAGTTGCACATACACATACCACAGTTGCTGACGTGGATAAGCTTTTCCCATTGAGGGTAGGGAAGATTCAAATAAGAGGGCATTACATGAGAATTAAGGGACAGAAGTTTAGGGGTAACATGAGGGGGAACTTCTTTACTCAGAGAGTGGTGGCTGTGTGGAATGATCTTCCTGCAGAAGTGGTGGAGGCAGGATCGATTTTAACATTTAAAAGTAAAGTGGATAGGTATATGGACGGGAAGGGAATGGAGGGGTATGGTCTGAGTGCAGGTAGATGGGACTAGGGGAAAATGAATGGTCGGCACGGACTGGGAGGGCCGAGAAGGCCTGTTTCCGTGCTGTAATTGTTATATGGTTATAGTGATGTTTAAGAGGCTTTTAGATAGGCACGTGGATGTGCAGGGAATAGAGGGAGATGGATCATGTTCAGGCAGATGAGATCAGTCTAACTTGGCATCATGCTCAGCACAAACATTATGGGCCGAAGGGCCCGTTCCTGTGCTGTACTCTTCTATGTTCTATCCATCATTCCATATATTGCTCCACCGCAACTGAATGTTCAGCTGCAAGTAAGAATTTCATTGTTCTATCTGGGACATGTGACAATAAAACACTCTCTTGACTCTGGGCGCAAATACAGGGCAATATAAATTCATAAATTGGATTAAAGTTGGGAGGATTAATGTAAACAGAAGAAATGCTCATAACAAAATAAAATCTTTGAAGAGGCAATTGCAAATTGGAATTCTTTAATCAGTCTAAAGAAGGGTATCAAACCGAAACATTACCCATTCCTTCTCACCAGAAATGCTGCCTGTCCCGCTGAGTTACTCCAGCATTTTGTGTCTATCTTGGAATTCTTTAATGTGAACAAGGAGCAAAATATAAATACTATATCAGAAACAAAGTGCTGGAGGAACTCAACAGGCCAGCTGCCAAGAAATGGGCAAGTAGGTCTTCATCAATATGGTAGGCCGAAGCAATTGCTTCTGTGCTGAACAACGATATGGCATTTTGGTTGCATTTTGGTTGCATTTAACTAATTTTCTATCACAGTACATTTAGTTTTATCTAGTTATTTTTTGTTTCTGTACAAAACCAAAACCAAAAGCCAATTTTTTCCCTGTTTCCTTACAGCATCTTATGGATGAGTTGTACAAAATCTAGAGAGGAATAGATCGGGTAGACGCACATGGTCTCTTGCCCAGAATAGGGGAAACAAGAATGGAGGACAAGGGACTGGGTCAAGGGACCAGGGACTGTTTGCAGCAGAAAATGACCTTATCTTGTAACAGCCATGATTGATGGCAGAGAGGACTCGATGGGCTGAATGGCCTAATTCTACTCCTATAACTTGTGAACTTGTGAAGGACATAGGTTTCAGGTGAGAGGAGAAAGTTTTAATAAGAGGTAACTTATTCACACGAGGGTGGTGAATGTATGGGACGAGCAGCCGGAGGTGGTAGTTGAGGCAGGTATCAACATTCAACAACTATTGCAACATTTAAGGAACATTTAGACAGCTTTGGAGGTATATGGGGCGAATGCAGGCAGGTGGGACTAGTGTAGATGGGACATGTTGGTCAGTGTGAGCAAGTTGGTCCGAAGGGCCTGTTTCCACTCTGTAAGGCTTTATAACTTTATGACTCAGCATTCAATGTATTGGACCAGTCTTTTCAAATACAAGTAGATCTCACCCCTTAGAACCACCCCCCCCCCCCACTAAATAACTTACCCACCACTGAATGCTCGACTTACCAGCCCGTAGCCCACAGTTTTTGTTTGTAGCCTTTCTTAAACAGAGCCACAACATTCACCGCCTTCCACTACCTCATCCATTGCTATCCATGATACAAATATCTCTGTCTAGGGCCCTAGAATTTCTTTCTAGCTTCCCTCAATATTCTAAGCTATACATGATCAGGCACCAGGGATTTATCTACCTTTATGCATTTGAAGACATGATGTACCTCCTGCTCTCTAATGTGGACTTCTTCACGATATCACTATTCACTTGCCCAATTTCACTCGCAGCCATGGTCACTAATAAAACAATTACAGATGAGTAATATTCTTTTAATACTTTGGCCATCTCCTATGACTCCACACATAGATAATCTTCTTGATCTTGAAAGGAAGGATTTAAATGTTTATGCCGCTGCAAGAATTTCATTGGTAAACAAAAAATCTGGAGAAACTCAGCGGGTGAGGCAGCATCTATGGAGCGAAGGAATAGGTGACGTTTTGGGTCACCCCTTCTTCAGACTGATGTCGGGTGTGTGGGGGGGGGGGGGGGGGCGGAAAAAGAAAGGAAGAGGTGGAGACAGTAGGCTGTGGGAGAGCTGGGAAGGGGATAACCCTCTCTGGCTAAACCCCTCCCTTCACCACCTCCAGTTTAAATTCCAGTTGGAATATTTTGGAGGACCAAGTAACCAAGAACCAAGAACCAAGGGGAGGGGATAGAAGGAGAAAGCAAGGACTACCTGAAATTGGAGAAAATGTCTCCACCTCTTCCTTTCTTTTACCCGCCCCCCCCCCCCCCCCCACACCGACATCAGTCTGAAGAAGGGTCTCAACCCAAAACGTCGCCTATTCCTTCGCTCCATAGATGCTGCCTCACCCGCTGAGTTTCCCCAGCTTTTTTGTCTGCCTTTGATTTTTCCAGTATCTGCAGTTCTTTCTTAAGCGAGAATTTCATTGTTCTGTTTTCAGTACATATGACAATTAAGCACTCTTGACTTTCCCTTAACGGTTAACGGTGGCGCAGTGTTAGCATTGCTGCCTTACAGCGTCAGAGGCCCGGGTCCAATCCTGACTACAGGTGTTAAAGAAGGAACTGCAGATGCTGGAAAATCGAGGGTGCACAAAATGCTGGAGAAACTCAGCGGGTGCAGCAGCATCAATGGAACGAAGTACAGGTGCTGTCTGTACAGAATTTGGATGTTGTCCCCGTGACCACGTGGGTTTTCTCCGGGAGTCCCGGGTTCCTCCACACTTCAAATACATACAGAGAAACATAGAAAATAGGTGCAGGAGTAAGCCATTTGGCCCTGCATCACCATTCAATATGATCATGGCTGATCATCCAACTCAGTATCCCGTACCTGCCTTCTCCCAATATCCCCTGATCCCTTTAGCCACAAGGGCCACATCTAACTACCTCTTAAATATAGCCAATGAACTGGCTTCAACTACCTTCTGTGGCAGAGAATTCCAGAGACTCACCACTCTCTGTGTGAAAAATGTTTTCCTCATCTCGGTCCTAAAGGAATTCCCCCTTATCCTCAGACTGTGGCCCCTTGTTCTGGACCTCCCCAACATCGGGAATAATCTTCCTGCATCAAGCCTGTCCAACTCCTTAAGAATTTTGTACGTTTCTATAAGATACCCCTCAATCTTCATATGAAAGTCCTGACATCCCAGGAATCAGTCTAGTGAACCTTCTCTGTACTCCTTCTATGGCAAGAATGTCTTTCCTCAGATTAGGAGCCCACAACTGTACGCAATACTCCAGGTGTGGTCTCACCAAGACCCTGTACAACTGCAGCAGAACCTCCTTGCTCCTACACTCAAATCCTTTTGCTATGAATGCTATCATACCATTCGCTTTCTTCACAGCCTGTTGCACCTGCATGCCTACTTTCAATGACACCCAGGTCTCGTTGCATCTCCCCTTTTCCTAATCGGCCACCATTCAGATAATAGTCTACTTTCCTGTTTTTGCCACCAAAGTGGATAACCTCATAGTTATCCACATTATACTGCATCTGCCATGCATTTGCCCACTCTATCCAAGTCACCTTGCAGCCTCCTAGCATCCTCCGCACAGCTAACACTGCCCCCCAGCTTTGTGTCATCCACAAACTTGGAGATGTTGCATTCAATTCGCTCATCCAGATCATTAATATATATTGTAAATAGCTGAGGTCCCAGCACTGAGCCTTGCGGTACCCCACTAGTCACTGCCTGCCATTCTGAAAAGGACCAGTTTACTTCTACTGTTTGCTTCCTGTCTGCCAGCCAGTTCTCTATCCACATCAATACCGAACCCCTAATACCGTGTGCTTTAAGTTTGCATACTAATCTCTTATGTGGGACCTTGTCGAAAGCCTTCTGAAAGCCCAGATATAACACATCCACTGGTTCTCCCTTATCCACTCTACTAGTTACAACCTCAAAAAATTCTATAAGATTCGTCAGACATGATTTATCTTTCATAAATCCATGCTGACTTTGTCCAATGATTTCACCACTTTCCAAATGTGCTACTATCCCATCTTTAATAACTGACTAGCAGTTTCCCCACTACCGATGGTAGACTAACTGGTCTGTAATTCCCCGTTTTCTCTCTCCCTCCCTTTTTAAAAAGTGGGGTTACATTCGCTACCCTCCAATCCTCAAGAACAACTCCAGAATCTAAAGAGTTTTGAAAAATTATTACTAATAAATCCACTATTTCTGGTGCTACTTCCTTAAGTACTCTGGGATGCAGCCCTCTGGCCCTGGGGATTTATCGGCCTTTAATCCATTCAATTTACCTAACACCACTTCCCGGCTAACCTGGATTTCACTCAGTTCCTCCATCTCATTTCACCCCCGGTCCCCTGCTATTTATGTCTTCCTTTGTGAAGACAGAACCAAAGTGGTTATTCAATTGGTCTGTCATGTCCTTGTTCCCCATGATCAATTCACCCGTTTCTGACTGCAAAGGACCTACATTTGTTTTAACTAATCTTTCACATATCTATTAAAAAAATTGCAGTCAGTTTTTATGTTCCCTGCCAGTTTTCTTTCATAATCTATTTTCCCTTTCCTAATTAGGCCCTTTGTCCTCCTCTGCTGGACTCTAAATTTCTCACAGTACTCTGGTAGGCTGCTTTTTCTGGCTAATTTGTATGTTTCATCTTTTGTTTTGATACTATCCCTGATTTCCCTTGTTATCCATGGATGCACTACCTTCCTTGATATATTCTTTTGCCAAACTGGGATGAACAATTTTTGTAGTTCATCCATGCAGTCTTTAAATGCCTTCCATTGCCTATCCTCCATCGACACTTTAAGAATCAATTGCCAGTCTATCTTGGCCAATTCATGTCTCATACCCTCAAAGTTACCTTTCATTAAGTTCAGGACCCGTGTTTCTGAATTAACAATGTCACTCTCCATCCTAATGAAGAACTCAACCATATTATGGTCACTCTTGCCCAAGGGACCAGGCACAACAAGACTGCTAACTAACCCTTCCTCATTACTCAATACCCAGTCTAGAATAGCCTGCTCTCTCGTTGGTTCCTATACATGTTGGTTTAGAAAACTATCCGGCATACATTCCAAGAAATCCTCTTCCTCAGCACCCCTGCCACTTTGATTCACCCAATCTATATGTAGATTGAAGTCACCCATTATAACTGTTTTACCTTTGTTGCACGCATTTCTAATTTCTTGTTTGATGCCATCCCCAACTCCACTACTACTGTTAGGTGGCCTGTACACAACTCCCATTAGCGTTTTCTGCCCCTTAGTGTTTTGCAGCTATACTCATATTGATTCCACATCCTCCAAACTAATATCCTACCTTTCTATTGCGTTAATCTCCTCTCCAGCTACGCTATGTTAATCTCCTCACCAGCTACTCTACCCCACCTCATTTTCCTTTCTGTCTATCCCTCCTGAATATTGAATATCCCTGGATGTTTAGCTCCCAGCCTTGGTCACCCTGGAGCCATGTCTCCGTGATCCCAATTATATCATATTTATTAATAACTATCTGCACATTCAACTCATCCACCTTTTTACGAATGCTCCTCGCATTGAGACACAAAGCCTTCAGACTTGTTTTTATAACACTCTTAGCCCTTATACAATTATGTTGATTTTTGCCCTGGATTTGTCTGCCTGCCACTTTTACTTTTCACCTTGCTACCTATTGCTTCTACCCCTTTTACACCCCTCTGTCTCTCTGCTCATACCTTTAAAAAAACCACCACTTCTTATTCTCTGTTTATTATCTTTTTCTTCTTTCTTCCCTACATGTTGGGTCTGAGTGCTTCCCTTCTCTGCCTCCTGCCTCACACACTGCCTACTAGCTTCCTCTATTTGAGTCCTCCCCCCCAACCGTTCTAGTTTAAAGTCTCCCCAGTAGCCTTTGCAAATCTCCCCAAATTTTACCAAAGCCAATTAACTTACAGGTTTGTAAGTGAATTGGCTTTGGTAAAAATGGAAATTGTCCCTCATGTACGGGGTGATCACTGGTCGGCGCAGACTCGGTGGGCCGAAGGGCCTGTTTCCCCGCTGTTTTTCTAAACTAAACTATCTCAAAACTAAACTCTTAGAAAAACATACAAATATAGAAAATAGGTGCAGGAGCAGGTCTTTCGGCCCTTTGAGCCAGCATCGCCATTCAATATGATCATGGCTGATCATCCAAAATCAGTACCCCATTCCTGCTTTTTCCCCATATCCCTTGATTCCGTTAGCCCTAAGAGCTAAATCTAACTCGCTGTTGAAAACATCCAATGAATTGGCCTCCACTGCCCTCTGGCAGAGAATTCCACAGATTCACAACTCTCTGGGTGAAAAAGTCTTTCCTCATCTCAGTGCTACCCCTTATTCTTAAACTGTAACCCCGCCAACATTGGGAACATTTTTCCTGCATCTAGCCTGTCCAATCCCTTAAGAATGTTATATGTATCTATTAGATCCCCTCTCATCCTTCTAACTTCCAGTGAATACAAGCCCAGTCAACCCATTCTTTCCTCATATGTCAGTCCCACCATCCTGGGAATTAACTTGGTGAACCCACGCTACACTCCATCAATAACAATAATGTCCTTCCTCAAAAGACCAAAACTGCACACAACACTCCAGGTGTGGTCTCACCAGGGCCCTATACAGCTGAGGTAGGACCTCCTTGCTCCTAAACCCAAATCCTCGCACAATGAAGGCCAACATGCCATTAGTTTTCTTCACTGCCTGCTGTACTTGCATGCATACTTTCAGTGACTGATGTACAAGCACACCCAGGTCTCGATGCACCTCCCCTTTTCCTAATCTGACACCATTCAGATAATAATCTCCCTTCCTGTTCTTGCCACCAAAGTGGATAACCTCACAATTATCCACATTATACTGCATCTGCCATGTATCTGCTCTCCCACCCAACCTGTCCAAGTCACCCTGCACCCTGCATCCTCCTCTCAGCTCACTCTGCCACCCAGCTTTGTGTCATCAGCAAACTTGGAGATGTTACATTTAATTCCCTCTTCTAAATCATTAATACATATTGTAAATTGCTGGGGTCCCAGCACTGAGCCTTGCGGCACCCCACTAGTCACTCTTTTTCTTTGTCCTGTGTCTAATTTGTGGATTAGGCATCATCTTCATGTTTATAGTATTCTATTTAGAGTTATATACTTTGCTAGCAATTGCAGCATTGAGTAGAGCTAAAAATACAGAGAAAGCAAAATCAATCAGGTTGAAAATACAGACTAAAGGTATGTTGGAGACACAAGAGACGGCTAACTCTGGACCACTGAGGAAAAAACACAAAGTGCTGAAGAAACCCCAATGCGTCAGGCAGCATCTATGAAGGGAATGCACAGGCTGAAGGAGGGTGCTTACCCAAAACATCACCTGTCCTTTCCCTCCCCAGATGCTGCCTGACCAGCTGAACATAGTTTAGTTTAGTTTCGAGGGGCAGTGCGGAAACAGAGCCTTCGACCCACCGAGTCCGCGCTGACCAGCGATCCCTGCACACTAACGCTAAGCCAATTAACCTACAAACCTATACATCTTTGAAATATGGGAGGAAACTAAAGATCTCGGTGAAAACTCACAGGGAGAACGTACAAATTCCGTACAGACAACACCCATAGTCAGGATCGAACCTGGGTCCCCGGCGCTGTAAGGCAGCAACTCTACCGCTGCGCCACCGTGCTAACCATAGAAACATAGAAACATAGAAAAATAGGTGCAGGAGTAGGCCATTCGGCCCTTCGAGCCTGCACCGCCATTCAATGTGATCATGGCTGATCATCCAACTGAGTATCCCGTACCTGCCTTCTCTCCATACCCCCTAATCCCTTTAGCCACAAGTGCCACATCTAACGCCCTCTTAAATATAGCCAATGAACTGGCCTCAACTACCTTCTGTGGCAGAGAATTCCAGAGACTCGCCACTCTCTGTGTAAAGAATGTTTTCCTCATCTCGGTCCTAAAGGAATTCCCCCTTATCCTTAGACTGTGACCCCTTGTTCTGGACTCCCCCAACATCGGGAACAATCTTCCAGCATCTAGCTTGTCCAACCCCTTAAGAATTTTGTAAGTTTCTATAAGATCCCCCCTCAATCTTCTAAATTCCAGCGAGTGCAAGCCGAGTCTATCCAATCTTTCCTCATATGAAAGTCCTGACATCCCAGGAATCGGTCTGGTGAATCTTCTCTGTACCCCCTCTATGGCAAGGATGTCTTTCCTCAGATTTGGAAAGACCCTGGTTCCACTGATCCTCCAGCACTCTGTGTTTTGCTTGAGGTGTTACCAGCTGGTTTATTAAGGGTGACGCTAGCCATTGTTTTCCCTTGCCCTATATGGGTAGGCATCTTTTATGCTGAATATATTGCTGAGTCAGTGACCTCACTCGTTCTGAAGAAGCAGTGATTTTAACTTATTGTTCCATAGTGTAGAAATAAATATTTCCAAACCAACCCAAGAACTGTAATGATACCTGGGCAGCGGTGGGAGGAGGGGGTGGTCAGAGTCCAACATGAAATGAACATTTCCACGAATCCTTGAGAAAAGCACCTTCACTATCAGTGCAGATTGCATTGCAGTCATTTAATGTTGACCATGATCTGTAGAAAATAACAAGAGATTAGATACGGACTAATGCAGATTGTAATACTGGCACTGACAGGATTAAATGCTCAGCCAAAATTGTAACGTTTAGAACAGGTTAAAATGGATGTGGAGCCAAACATTTAATAGAGTCATAGAGTGATTCAGTGTGGAAACAGGCCCTTCGGCCCAACTTGCCCACACCGGCCAACAATGCCCCAGCTACACTAGTCCCACCTGCCTGCGCTTGGACCCTCCAAACCCTCCAAACCTCTCCTATCCATGTACCTGTCTGTTTCTTAAACAATTGGATAGTCCCAGCCGCAACAACCTCCTGTGGCAGCTTGTTCCATACACCCACCACCCTGTGTGTGAAAAGGTTACCCTTAAGATTTCTATTAAATCGTTTCCCCTTCACCTTGAACCTATGTCCTCTGGTCCTCGATTCCCCTACTGGGTAGTTTTGTACATGTCACTTGGCTGTTTCAAGATCAGAGAGTCATAGTGTCTTACAGCACGGAAACAGGCCCTTCGGCCCAACTCATCCATGCCGACCAGATGCCCCATCTACTGTAAGCTGGTCCCATTTGCCCACATTGGAGAAGATCCTTCTAAACCTTGTGTACGAAGGAACTGCATATGTTGTTTTAACCCCAAAACGGCCCAAAATGTCGCCGATTCCTTTTCTCCAGAGATGTTACTCCACTGAGTAACTTCAGCTTTTCGTATCTATCTTCCTTCTGAACCTTTCCTATCTACGTACCTGTCCAAGAGTCTTTTAAATTCTATTATAGTATCTGCCTCAACTACCTCCTCTGGCAGCACGTTCCATATACCCACCACCCTATGAGTGAAAACGTTGCCTCTTAGGTTCCTATTAGATATTTCCCCTCTCACCTTAAACCTATGCTCCCTAGTTCTTGCTGACCCTACTCTGGGTAAAAGACTCTGTGCAATCATCCCGTGTAATACCGTATGATTTAAAAAACCTCTATAATATCAGCCTGCTGCTTCCTGCGCTTCAAGGAATAAAGCCTGCCTAAACTCTTCCTGTAGCTCAGGCCTTCGAGTCTTGACAACAGCCTCATAAATCTCTGCACCCTTTCCAGCATAATGGCGTAATTCCTATAGAAATGTGAACAGGAGTACCTCGGGCCTTGGTAGGGGGGGGATGAAAAACTATCGAGTTGGTGGATTCCTTTTGCGTGATATATATAACATAATAACTGGCTTTTTTTTTCTTTTTCCTTTTTTTTATAGGGTCTATCTATTAACCCCCTTTTCTAATTCTTTGACCAAGGGTTTTTTCTCCCCTTTGGCACACTCTTTCACTATCACAACTCTTTTCACATTTCACTCTCTTTCTCTCTATTCTTTTTCTTTAAAAGCCATAAAATTATGGGGTACAATGATTGTAACAGTATATATGTGTATATTGATGTATTTACCTCTAATGAATATATATATTTTTTTTTAAAAATAAATAAATAAATAAATAAATAAAATTAAAATTAAAATTAATAAAATAAAAAAATAAAAAGAAATGTGAACAAAACTGAACACAATGTTTCAAGTGCAGCCACGCCAAGAGTTTATACAACTGTAACATAACGTCCTTACTTCCAGAGTCCAAGAGGAGTTTCATGAGAATGATCCCGGGAATGGGTGCGTTAATATATGATGATGAGTGTTTGATGGCACTGGGCCTGTACTCGCTGGAGTTTAGAAGGATGAGGGAGCATCTCATTGATACATACTGAATAGCGAAAGGCCTGGGAAGAGTGGATGTGGAGAGGATGTTTCCACTAGTCTGAGAGTTTAGGACCAGAACTCCTCCCCCTTCTGTTGTGGGGTAGACTGTGACTGAGACTGAGACCGACTCCCCCCCCCCCCCCCCCCCCAATATTTGCACATCCCCAATCCTTTCCACTCGTCACTTTAATTCCATGTTTCATGTATTTTGTGTTTTTATGATTGTTGGCAGATCAATTTCCCTCCTGGGATAAATAAAGTTCCACCGTATCGTTGTGTAGATGGGACATGTTAGCTGATGTGGGCAAGTTGGGCTGGAAGTCCTGTTTCCATGCTTAAAGATATCATGATTTCATGACTCCATGACATCTATATGACTACCTCTTATCATCCTATGCTCCGAGAAATAAAGTCCTAGCCTACCCAACCCCTCTCTATTGCTCTGGCCCTAAGATCCGGGCAACATCCTTGTAAATCTTCTCTGCACCCATTGCTGCAAAATTACCCCTTTCCTCCAGCAGGGAGAACAAAACTGAATTCAGTACTCTAACTGTGGCCTCACCAGTGCCTTATACAGCTGTAACATAATATCCCCACTTCTATACTCAAACCCCAACTCATGAAGGCCGATGTGCCGAAAGCCTTCTTGACCATCTTGTCTATCGGTGGTAGACAAAAATGCTGGAGAAACTCAGCGGGTGAGACAGCATCTATAGAGCGAAGGAAATAGGCAACGTTTCGGGTCGAAAACCACCACTTTCAAGAAGCAATATACCTGCACTCCTTGATCTCTATACTCTGCAACACTCTCCAGAGACCAGCCACTTACTGTGAAGGTCCTGCGCTGGTTAGACTGCCCAAAAATGCAACACCTCACAATTATCTGCATTGACCCTAATAGCCATTCCGCTGCCCACTTGCCCAACTGATCAAGATCCTGCTGTAACCTTTGATGATCATCTTCGCTATCTACAATGCCACCCACTTCAGTGTCACCTGCAAACCCCATGCCTTGCGTTCTCATCTAAGTCATTGATATAAACCACGAACTGCAATGGGCTCTGCACTGATCCTTGAGGTGCACCAGCAGTCTGAAAAACAACCTTCCACCATCAGCCTCTGCTTCCTTCCATGAAGCCAATTTTCCGTCCAGTCGGCTAGCTCTCCTTGGATCCCGTGCGCTCTAATCTTCCAATGTAGCCTACCGTGCGGAACCTTGTCAAATGTCCCTACTGAAATCCATATAGACAACGTCTACAGCTCTGCACAGATTCACAACCCTTTAACTCAAAAAACTCAATCAGATTTGTGAGACAATTTGAGAGACACAGTCTGATACAATTTCAGGTCAAGTTCAAGAAGGCCATAAGGAACTAGGATGGAAGTGAAACTGGTTGCATGGACGTGGATAGGGGTTGAATAGGGGTTGGCTTTTCTCAGCTCCTTCATGAACACAATTGCCTGTTTATACATTGGTATTACATTGCTCAAGGCTCTGCAGGCACGCTCAGTTTTGCCTTTGACGGCTGATGTTGCTTTGGTCAAGAAGATAACGCAGAAAAACACATATTTGAACTGACCATATCGGTCTGTGTAAATCATGTGCAGCAGAATATAGAGGGGGCACGAGAATTAAGGTCATTTCACAGTAAGGAAAGAAGGCTGGAAAGTCTACAACAATAATTGTTGTGTGCATTGAAGGAGGTGGAGCAAACAATTTCACACCTGTGACAAATATGCACTGAGTCAAATCTGTGATCTCTTATAATTCCAGAAAGTGATGGCTGTGGAGCGTGCTGGCTAGCTGGTTGGAGGGCCGGGGAGGGGGTTGGGGTGCAGGGGGGTGGAGCGGGTGATGGAGAGAGGAGTAGTTGGGGAGAGCATCAAGGGGAATGATTGGTGCATGAGACGGGGGAGAGGTGGCGCGGTCGAGTTAAGGCGAAGAAGTCAGACGTTGCAAATTTGGAGGAAAATTGTGAGCGGTTATTAGATTGGGGAGCGGAACCATTTGTTGTATTTTGGGTAGTTTATTTGTGTAGTTTTGGTTTGAGATACAGGAGTAAGTGATGTTTCGGGTTGGAATCCTTCTTCAGACAGACAGTCTAAAGAAGTGTTCGGGCCCGAAATGTCACCTACTCCTTTCCTCCAGAGATGCTGCCTGACCCGCTGGGTTACTCCAGCATTTTGTGTCTATCTTCAGTATAAACCAACATCTGCAATTCCTTCCTACACTCGTGGCCCACCAAGTCCTTGCCAATTATCGATCAAGCGCACACATTCGTCCGATGTTATCCAACTTTCACATCCACTCCCTACACATTAAAGGCAATGTACAGAGGCCAATTTACCTATATGCCTGCACGCCATTGGGATAGACAATAGACAATAGACAATAGGTGCAGGCATAGGCCATTCGGCCCTTCGAGCCAGCACCGCCATTCAATGTGATCATGGCTGATCAACCCCAATCAGTACCCTGTTCCTGCCTTCTCCCCATATCCCCTGACTCCACTATTTTTAAGAGCCCTATCTAGATCTCTCTTGAAAGCATCCAGAGAATCTGCCTCCACCGCCCTCTAAGGCAGAGAATTCCACATTCACCACCCTCTGTGAGAAAAAGTGTTTCCTCGTCTCGTTCTAAATGGCTTACTCCTTATTCTTAAAGGAGATGTGGAAAGAAACCAGAGCACCGCAGAAAATCTACACGGTCATAAGATCGTAAGATACTCCTCCATTAAATCATGTCTGATCTATCTCTCCCTCCTAACCCCATTCTCCTGATTTCTCTTGTTAACTCTGACACCTGTCATAGGGGTAACTTGCAAATTCCACGTCGACAGCATCCAAGGTCAGGTTTGAATCTGCATATCTGGCTCAGTTAGTCTCCTACCAACATCACTGCCTCAACTACCTCCGCTGGCAGCTTGTCCCATACACCCACCACCCTTTGTGTGAAAAAGTTACCGCTTAGAAACATAGACACATAGAAATTAGGTGCAGGAGTAGGCCATTCGGCCCTTCAAACCTGCACCGCCATTCAATATGATCATGGCTGATCATCCAACTTAGTATCCCGTACCTGCCTTCTCTCCATACGCTCTGATCCCCTTAGCCACAAGGGCCACATCTAACTCCCTCTTAAATATAGCCAATGAACTGGCCTCAACTATCCTCTGTAGCAGAGAATTCCAGAGACTCACCACTCTCTGTGTGAAAAACATATTTCTCATCTCGGTCTTAAAGGATTTCCCCCTTATCCTTAAGCTGTGACCCCTTGTCCTGGACCTCCCCAACATCGGGAACAATCTTCCTGCATCCATATAACCATATAATCATATAACAATTACAGCATGGAAACAGGCCTTCTCGGCCCTTCCAGTCCGTGCCAACCATTTATTTTCCCCTAGTCCCATCTACCTGCACTCAGACCATACCCCTCCATTCCCTTCCCGTCCATATACCTATCCACTTTACTTTTAAATGTTAAAATCGATCCTGCCTCCACCACTTCTGCTGGAAGATCATTCCACACAGCCACCACTCTCTGAGTAAAAAAGTTCCCCCTCATGTTACCCCTAAACTTCTGTCCCTTAATTCTCATGTCAGGCCCTCTTGTTTGAATCTTCCCTACCCTCAATGGGAAAAGCTTATCAACGTCAACTCTGGCTATTCCTTTCATCATTTTAAAGACCTCAATCAAGTCCCCCCTTAACCTTCTGCACTCCAAAGAATAAAGACCTAACTTGTTCAATCTTTCTCTGTAACTTAGTTGCTGGAACCCAGGCAACATTCTAGTAAATCTCCTCTGTACTATCTCTATTTTGTTGACATCCTATAATTAGGCGACCAAAATTGTACAACCAACTCCAGAATTGGTCTCACCGATGCCTTGTACAATTTTAACATTACTTCCCTACTCCTATATTCAATGCTCTGATTTATAAAGGCCAGCACACCAAAAGCTTTCTTTACCACCCTATCTACAGGCGATTCCACCTTCAGGGAACTATGCAGTTATTCCTAGATCCCTCTGTTCCACAGCATTCCTCAATTCCCTCCCATTTACCATGTACGTCCTATTTTGATTTGTCCTGCGAAGATGTAGCACCTCACACTTATCAGCATTAAACTCCATCTGCCATCTTTCAGCCCACTCTTCCAAATGGCCCAAATCTCTCTGTAGACTTTGAAAATCTACTACATTATTCACAGCACCACCTATCTTAGCATCATCGGCATACTTACTTATCCAATTTTCCTCCCCATCATCTAGATCATTGATGTACATGACAAACAACAGTGGACCCAACACAGATCTCTGAAGCAACCCACTGGTCACCGGCTTCCAACCTGACAAACAGCCATCCACCATTACTCTCTGGCATCTCCCATTCAGCCACTGTTGAATCCATCTTGCTACTCCGCCATTAACACCCAAAGATTCAACCTTCTTAATCAACCTTCCATGGGGAACCTTGTCAAAGGCCTTACTGAAATCCATATAGACAACATCCACTGCTTTACCCTCATCAATTTCCCTAGTAACCTCTTCAAAAAAGGTTTGCCAAACATGACCTTCCAGGCACAAATCCATATTGACTGTTATTGATCAGACCCTGTTTATCCAGATGCTTATATATATTATCTCTAAGTATCCTTTCCATTAATTTTCCCACCACTGCCGTCAAACTAACAGGTCTATAATTGCTAGGTTCATTCTTTGAACCCTTTTTAAACAATGGAACAACATGCGCAGTACGCCAATCCTCCGGCACTATTCCCATTTCTAATGACATTTGAAATATTGCTCCCTAAATTCGCCTTGTAGGACCTCATCCCGTTTTTTTATCTATATCGTTGGTGCCAATATGCACCACGACACCTGGCTGTTCACCCTCCCCCTCCAGAATGTTCTGCAGCCGTTCAGTGACATCCCTGACCCTTGCACCAGGGAGGCAACATACCATCCTGGAGTCTCGTTTGCGGCCGCAGAAACGCCTATCTATTCCCCTGACAATTAAATCCCCTATTACTATTGCCCTACCCCTCTTTTTCCCCCCCCATGTGCTGCAGTGCCACCCATGGTGCCATGAACTTGGCTGCTGCTGCATTCCCCTGATGAACCATCTCCCTCAACAGTATCCAAAATGGTATACCTGTTTAGGAGGGAGATGACCGCAGGGGACTCCTGCACTACCAGCCTACTGCTTTGCTGGCTATTTGCCACCCTTTCCTTTTCTGTCCTCTTACCTTTTACCTGTGGTGTGACCAACTCACTGTACGTGCTATCCACGACTTTCTCTGCATCGTGGATGCTCCAGTATGAATCCAGCCGCAGTTCCAATTGTTCAATGCGGTCTGCCAGGAGCTGCAGCTGGACACACTTCCTGCAAATGTAGTCACCAGGGACACCGACAATATCCCTGTTCTCCCACATGTTGCAGGCTGAGCAAGGCACGGGGCCAATCTCTAATGACATATCTTACTCCCAAATTACTCTGTATTAAATATTAAAAAACACAAAAACTTATCCTTTAAACTTTACTAATAAATACTGAATCCATAACTCCCAGAATCCTTAACTCCCAGAATCCGTAAACCTGAAGGCAGAAATGTAAAAATTGTAAACCCGGGATTGCACCCAATCAGCTGCTTCCTCTGGTCCTCTTCCACCAATCAGAGGCTTCACCAGATTCCTTCTCTGGAAGTGAGATGGAACGTTGCAGAATTGGGTCTCACAGCTCCAGGTCCTCCACCCTCTCTCACCAACGGCCCCCTGGGCCTCTGTGAAAGCAAGCCCCGCGATGTGTTTTATACTCGCAGCGCCAGGTACCCCACCCTCTCTCACCAACGGCTCCCTGGGCTTACCATAAGTTTTTAGGGCACTGGAACCAGTTCTGGGGGAGGTAGGACCAGTACAAACAGGACGGTCTGCACCTGGGCTGGAATGGAACCAATGTCCTTGGGGGAGTGTTTGCTAGTGCTGTCAGGGAGGATTTAAGCTAATGTGGCAGGGGGATGGGTATAAGAGCAGAGAGGCAGATGGGTGTAAAATGAGGGTAGAAGCAATAGGTAACAAGGTGAAAAGTAAAAGTAAATGTTTAATAGATTCCTATTAAATCTTTTCCCCTTCACATTAAACCTATGTCCTCAGGTCCTCAAGTCCCCCGCTCCGGGCAGAGACTCTGTGCATCTACCCGATCTATTCGTCTCACGATTTTATACACCTTTATAAGATCACCTCTCATCCTCCTGCGCTCCAAAGAAATGAGGCTCAGCCGACTCAACCACTCCCTATAGCTCTGACCCGCAAGTCCTGGCAACATCCTCGTAAATCTTCTCTGTACCCTTTCCAGCTTGACAACATCTTTCCTATAGCACGGTGTCATATAACACAGTTGACCTTGAATCATCATCATCATCATCAACGGCGGTCACTCGAAACAAGTATGACTGTTCTCTCATGGAGGACGACTGTGCGTGACTTTGTTTAACATGGGGAGACTGGTGCACAGACAGCCACCACACGGTCCTTGACAGATCTGGGTCAGGATCCAGTGGCATGGAGTCCAAGACGACCGGAGACCCTTTTCTGCTGCAGCATTCATCCGCCTTCCCAGCCGTTGTGACGCTCCACTAAGGTCGGCCAGCATCCTCCGCCTGTTCCACCGTTGAGGTCTTGGTTGGATTGCTCGTTGTCAGAGACCTCCCCCTCGACCTTACCGCCATGGGCGACCCTTCCAGGAGCATAGCTCCAGATGACATCGCTCTCTGGAATTAATTCCTAATATTCAATTGCATTTAATAATGATGTTTTATCGAAGTTTTCAACAAGACAAGAACAAATTTGCGAGATAATTTTTAGGCACTCAATCTTCTTCTAAATGGGAATTCCTTACTTTTCGATCTACATTGTATTTCATACAGTGATTGATTGCTATTTAGTTACTGCAGTAATATAAGAGAATGCGTAAGTCACATTAATAGCAAATGCTCTAACGGCATGATAGTCAATCCTGAGTGATGTCAGATGAGAAATAATCTGCCGACCAATGTGAATCACTCCTCTTTCCCCTCTCCCATCAGGCAAGAGGTGCAGAAGTGTGAAAATGCACACCTCCAGATTCAGGGACAGTTTCTTGTCAGCTGTTATGGGCCTGTCCCACTTAGGCGATTTTTTAGGCAACTACATGCGACTAGTTTGTTGCAACATGTTCGCCGGTGGTCTCCGGGAGTACTCTCCTCAGTTGCGCAAAAAGTCGTAACGTCTTTCTGGTCGCCGCTAAATTTTCAACATGTTGGAAATTTATCGGCGACAGATGGTTTGACGCCAATGAGCGTAGCTTGACTTCTCCTGACGTAGGTGCTGTCGTAGGTTGTCGCTGGTTGGCGCTGGTTTGGTGGTGATCTGCTACGACTATGACAGTCACCGGCAGTTGCCTAAAAAAAATCGCGGTGGGACAGGCCCATTATCAGGCAACTGAACCATCCACTCATCAGCTGCGGAGCGGTCCTGACCTCTCATCTACCTCACTGGAGGCCGTTGAACTATCTTTAATTGAAATTTATCTGACTTTATTTTGCGAAAAATATTGTACTCCTTATCCTTGATCTGAACACTGTGGATGGCTTGATTGCAATCACGTACACTCTTTAACAGGATCGCACGCAACAAAAGCTTTTCACTGCTCCTCGGTACACGTGACGATAAGCTAAACTAAACTAAACTAATCTAAACAAAACTTCCCCTCAGGAGAATTTTTATGAAAGTTAGATTAAGCTTTAATAAATTATAGTTTGGTGAATTATGAAGACTATTCAAAGGAAAGGATCGAGTAGTTAATCTGCTTTCATTTTTATTTTCTCGTTGTTTTCCAACAGTCATATTTGGATAGCAACACAACCATTGTTGCTGCCGCATGCTGCGTTATGAAAATGAAGATTGTGTAAATATTCCTATAATGAGTATGGTTGCAGATGAGAGATGTTTTTCTTCAAATAACAATTCCCACATTGCTCAGCAAAGTTTTGCTAATTGTTTTGGAAACCATCTGAGATTAGATATTCAGCAATGCCAAATGATAACCTGCAGTAACCTAGCTAAAGAGGCACATTAGTGATGTCAGTCAGTGTAGTTCAGGGATATAGTTCAATATAGTTCAACAAAATCCGAGACCTTTCTATGGAGTCAAGATGGGACTGGGCAAAAGAGAAGGTGGGAGAGATCTGTCTTGGCTGCCCTGTTAAATATATACAATTTTAGCTTCCAATTTTTGCTTTTCTCCCAACATTTCATTTCATTTACTTTACTGAGTCTGAATGTTTAGCTTAGTTTAGTTTATTTTAGAGCCACAGCGCAGAAACAGGCCCATTGAGTCCCCACCGACCATCGACCGGCGACCAAGTGATCCCTGCCCACCAGCACTACCCGACACAGGGACAATTTACAATTTTAAGCCCCTGTCCCACTTAGGAAACCTGAACGGAAACTTCTGGTGACCTTGCGCCCCACTCAAGGTTTCCGTGAGGTTCCCGGAGGTTTTGGTCACTCTCCCTAATGGTCGAAAGTGGTTTCCGAGTAGTCGAGGCTCCTTCTATGTTCCTGCGATTATTTCAACAAATTCAAAACCGGCCTTGACTAAAAATACGTTGCCGTTTGGTCGAAGCCAGTGGAGTGGGGTTGCTATTTACTTACAAGCAGTCGAAGACAATCGCTGACCGGGCATTTTGATTGGCTCATTGGAGTTTTCAGCAAAGATCCTATAGGATCTTTAGTTTTCAGGACCTAGAAGATCCGCCGGAAGGTAAAATGCCCGCTAACTTTATTAAACTTCTTAAAACTGTCTCCACTCCTCCCCCCCCCCCCCCTTCCCCCCCCTTCTCTCCCCCTTCTCTCTCCCCTTCTCTCTCCCCTTCTCTCTCCCCTTCTCTCTCCCCTTCTCTCTCCCCTTCTCTCTCCCCTTCTCTCTCCCCTTCTCTCTCCCCTTCTCTCTCCCCTTCTCTCTCCCCTTCTCTCTCCCCTTCTCTCCCCCCTTCTCTCCCCCCTTCTCTCCCCCCTTCTCTCCCCCCTTCTCTCCCCCCTTCTCTCCCCCCTTCTCTCCCCCCTTCTCTCCCCCCTTCTCTCTCCCCTTCTCTCCCCTTCTCTCTCCCCTTCTCTCTCCCCTTCTCTTCCCCTTCTCTTCCACTTCTCTTCCCCTTCTCTCTCCCATTCTCTGTCCTTCTCTCCCCTTCCTCCCTCCCACGCTCTCTAAAGGACTTACCATGCTCTGTGGCAGCCGTTTACCTTCCTCTTCATCGTGCAGACAGAGCTCCTCCGCTGTCCCTGGCTCCCACCTTCACGATGTGTTTGTGTGTGTGTGTGTGTGCGGTCGGTAGCAAAGGTCCTGTAGGATCTTTGGTCAGCAGATGCAGCTCACGCTTCGGTGGAGGCTTTCCAGGCGAGTAACCAAAACCTCTGGCGACTCATGCAAACCTTGGGTGGGGCACAAGGTCACCAGAGCATTCCGTTCAGGTTTCCTAAGTGGGACAGGGGCATTACATAAGCCATTTAACCTACAAACCTGCACGTCTTTGGAGTGTGGGAGGAAACTGGGGCACCGGGGGAAAACCCACACAGGTCAAGGGGAGAACGTACAAACTCCATACAGACAGCACCTGTGGTCAGGATTGAACCTGGATCTCTGGCGCTGTAAGGCAGCAACTCTACCGGCGTGCCACCGCACGCAATCTGAATGTACTTCAGATAAAATTACTTCAGTAGCCAGTAAAGTAGCCCGTTTAATGTGGGTGGTCAAAGATTTGATAGAAATATATTCAATTGCAACCGTTCTGCAGCTGCATTCCGTGCGAATTAGAGTGAATCACCTCTTCACGGTCTGGCATTAGCCTTCAGTAACCTCCAACACGTAGTCTTGTACTACAAAGTTCAATACAGTTCAACTGCATGTCCAACACAGCAGCAACACTGTCTACGTGAGATTTGTATGAGATGAAGAGTACCAGAGAGTTCTGTTTAGTGGTCCAAATGTTATTTTATTTGAATGCTGATTCAAAATTGTGATACAAAATGGAAAGAGAAACTACAAATGTTGAAAGATTGAAACCAAGTATGAAATAGGTTGAAGGTAGACAAAAATGCTGGAGAAACTCAGCGGGTGAGGCAGCATCTATGGGGCGAAGGAAATAGGCAAAGTTTCGGGTCGAAACCCTTCTTCAGACTGATGTGAGGGTGGGGGGGAGAACAAAGGAAGAGGTGGAGCCAGTGGGCTGAGGGAGAGCTGAGAAGGGGAGGAGAAAGTAGGGACTACCTGAAATTAGAGAAGTCAATGTTCATACCACTGGGGTGCAAACTGCCCAAGCGAAATATGAGGTGGTTGCTCCTCCAATTTACGGTGGTGTTCACTCTGGCCATGGAGGAGGCCCAGGACAGAAAGGTCAGATTTGGAATGGGTGGGGGAGTTGAAGTTACACAAAAAGCTGGAGAAACTCAGCAGGTGCAGCAGCATCTAAGGAGCGAAGGAGATAGGCGACGTTTCGGGTCGAGACCCTTCTTCAGACTGGTCAGGGATCAGGGAAACGAGAGATACAGACAGTGATGTGGAGAGATAAAGAACAATGAATGAAAGATATGCAAAAAAGTATTGATGATAAAGGCTGAGCCACTGGGAGATCAGGTTGGTTATTGCAAACCAAGCGGAGCAGCTGACATCTAGAACAGCGGATGCAATAGATGAGGTTGAAGGAGGTGCAGGTGAACCTCTGCTGCACCTGGAAAGACTGCTTGGGTCCTTGAATGGAGTCAAGAGGCAGAAACTGCTCGACAGGTCAATCAGCATCTGAGAAGAGAAAGGTGACTGCATAGTCGATCATATTTAGACTTTGGACTTCAGAGATATAGCAAGGAAACAGGCCCTTCAGCCCATCGAGTCTGTGCCGACCAGCGATCACACCGTACACACTAGCACTATTCTACACACGGGGTACAATTTCCAATTTTACCAAAGCAAATTGATCTGCAAACCTGTACATCCTTGGAGTGTGGGAGGAAACTAGAGCACCTGGAGGAAACCCCCGCAGTCACGGGGAGAATGAACAAACTCCCTACAGACAGCACCCGTAGTCAGGATCGAACCGGGTCTCTGGCGCTGTGAGGCAGCAACTCTATCGCTGCGCCACTGTGCAATGCCTAAAGTTCCAGAGAGTTTGGAAGAACGAGGACATTTCTTTGAAACATACAAATTTCTCACGGGGCTAAACAAGGTGGATGCAGGGAGGATGTTGTCCCTGGCTGAGAAGTCCAGAATTAGGGGGTCATAAACTCAGAATAAGAGGTAGCAACAATAATATGAAGAATGCTCCCTGGATTAGAGGATATTAGAAGGCTGAACAATCTTGGGCACAAAGTGATGGAGTAACTCAGTGGGTCAGGCTGCAACTCTGAAGAACATGAATTGGTGACTTTTTGCGTTGGGACCCGTTCTTGAAGACCATCCCCTCCAACTCCCTCTGTCGGGTGTGGAATGCTGGCCTTACCTTTCTATTCCTGCAACACACCTCAATAAGTTCTGGGCCCAAGTAGGAGCTCTACTTCTGCCACCTCTGCCTCCGGTCCTTTACCTGTGGTCAGTGACAACCCCTTCTCCCGTCTTCAACATTCCTTCACCTCCCCTGCTGGCCTTCTACCCTCTCTGGACCTTGGACAAACTCGGATTGTTCTGAGGCAAGGTCCCAATCCGAAATATCGCCCGCCCATCCCTTCCTTTGACGCAGTCTGACCCGCAAAATTCTGCCAGCACTTTTGTTTTGCTTGTTTACTCTGGAACATCGGAGGTAGAGGGGAGATATGGTATATAAGTATACAAGAGAGGCATGGATGGGATAGGCAGTCAGAATCTTTTCCCAGGGTGGTTTTGTCAAGGGTATAGCCTTAAGGTGAGAGGGAACAAGTTTAAAACAGATGTGCGGGACAAGTTTGTTACACAGAGGGTAGTGGGTGCCTGGAATACGCTGCCTGTGGTGGTGGTAGAAGCAGACACTATAGTGGCACTTGTGAGGCTTTGGATACACACATGTGTATGCAGGGAATGGAGGGATATGGAACATGTGTAGTAGAGGAGATTAAGTTAACTTGGCATCATGTTCAGTAAGGACTGTGGGCCGAAAGGTCGGTTCCCGTGCTGCAATGTTCGATATTCTCTGTTCTATGTAGGGCATTTAGGATGGGGATGAAAACAGATTAATTCTCTCGGAGGGTGTGATTCTTTAACTATCCCGCCTCTCGCTGTCAGCTTTCTCCCCTTTACTCCATCCATCTCAAGAAGGCTCCTGACTCGAACATTTCCCTCCACAGATATTGCCTGAACTGCTGAGTTCCTCTAGCGGTTTATTCTTTGCTCGACATTCCAGCCTCTGTAATCTCTTGCGACTCCGAATGGGATGATCTTCACTGATGCCAGAGTGGAATGGAATACTTCATTGTCATCTGTGACTAGGCTCAGTGAGATTCTTTGCTTGTCAGAATCAGAATCTCTTTATTGTCATTGCACATGGTGCAACAAAATTTCAAAGTCAATCCAACGGTGCGATTCACAAGAACAATCTTAAAATATAAGGAAGGGTAAAAATATATACATATTAAAAAAACAATTAAATAAACAATTCCGTTTGAATGTGAGTGTTATTTCGTATTTTGCAACGTTAAGCTCACGTATGGCTATGGGGTAGAAGCTGTCTCCGAGTCTGTTCGTGCGAGTTTTGAAAGACCTGTACCGTCTGCCAGAGGGCAGCAGGTGGAACAGGTTGTGACCAGGGTGGGAAGGGTCCTTCAGGATGTTGGCTGACCTGCCAAGGCAGCGAGAGCTGAAGATGTCCTTCAGGGAGGGCAGTGGGCAGCCAGTGATTTTTTGGGCGGTGTTGATGACCCTTTGAAGGGCTCTCCTGTCTGCTGCCGAGCAGCTGGCATACCATGTGGTTATGCAGTACGCCAGCACACTCTCGATAGAGCAGCGGTAGAAGGACACCAGCAGCTTCTCTTCCAGGTTGTTTTTCCTGAGGATCCTCAGAAAGTAGAGTCGCTGCTAGGCCTTCTTGACTACTGTGGTGGTGTTTGTGATCCAGGAGAGATCCTCCACAGTCCAGGAGAGATCTGTATACCCAATGAAAACAAATAGTGGCCACCTGCGGCACTGACAAAGTTACAAAATACACCGGCTCCTCCTTTTGTTCCCCCCCCCATCCCCCACAGCTGTCGCCCCACACCGGGCCCTCCATTGTTCCCCTCCCCCCCCCCCCCCCCCCCACACGGTGGTCCTCCACCAGTGCAAGGAACAATTCTCACCAGACCCACAGCAAACAGGCGAGGTTAGTTAGTACGACTGTACCATCAAAGGGAACTGTGTACCAAATAAGAGTTTGCGGCAGGGTACACAAAAGGCTGGAGAAATTCAGCGGGTGCAGCAGCATTTAAGGAGCGAAGGAGATAGGCGACGTTTCGGGTCGAGACCCTTCCTGACAAGAAAATCGCAGCCAAACGCAGGTGGGACTAATGTCGTGGATGGGACATGTTGGTCGGCGTGGGCAGTTTGGGCCAAAGGTGCCTGTTTCCACACAGTATGACTCTATAAGTCTATAACTGATTAGCTGTATGCCTGGAAACAACATCTCTGACAACTGCTTGTTAAGACAAGTCATGATGAAATCTTTCTGGAGATTTGGAGAATTGATGGTGAGATCATGTGGGTACTGTTAGGGAACAGTGTGTTAAAATGAATAGCAGATTAATAATTGTACAGAAATTGTAAGTACAATAGACTATTATGGAAACATTGAGTTGCGATACTTTATGAGCCATGACTAGTTTAACCCCACCTGGGCTGTCTCCGGCTAAACTCACAGAATAAGTGTAAGAGACAAGAAGGTATAAGTCAGATATGCAGTGGGGATGCGTCTCCGAAAATGTTGAAACCAGAACTCGGCCCCACTGAAGTCAGAGGTCTCTGATATTTCCAGTAGGGGGATACATAGGAAGCTTTCTTTCCAAGTAGAGAATAGAACATATAACATATCACTGTAGAAAACACACACAGGTCACCGGGAGAACATACAAACTCCTTCCAGACAGCACCCGTAGTCAGGATTGAACCCGGGACTCTGGTGCTGTAAGGCAGCAACTCTTCTGTTCTGCCACTGTGCCTCCCACTACTTGAATTAAATGAGGGGGAAATCATAGACTTATGGTGAAGTGGCATCGCCTGGCCTGGCCTGGCCGGGCCTGGCCGGGCCTGGCCGACTCTGCAACTCCGACCCAGTGCCATCACCAGGACAACGGGCCTCTATGGCCAAGACTCTACATTTTTAACAACTTTAGACTTGAATCATGCAAAATGATGCCAGGAAAGTGCCACGGTGTACTGCCTCCGTGTAATCCACTATAGATTACTATAGAGAAGATAGAAACAAAATGCTGGAGTAACTCGGGGCAGGCAGCATCTCCGGAGAGAAGGAATAGCTGACGTTTCGGGTCGAGACTCGTCAACCATTCCTCCTCTAGAAATGCTGGCCTGTCCCACTGAATTACTCCAGCATTTTGTGTCAATCTTCGATGTAAATCAGCTTCTGTATTTCCTTCCTACTATTCTTACACTCTTGTACTCGTGTATAATGGTGCCTTTGTAGAGGTGGTAATTTTACCGAACTGTATGCAAAAAAGGAATTTCACAGTACGTAGGTACACCTCAATAAAGTAGCATTGAACCGTGGAGGTTAGGTGAGTACACAAGCAAGTGAGAAATATGTTAAAGAAGGAACTGCAGATGCTGGAAAATCGAGGGTACACAAGAGGGTCTGAAGAAGGGTTTCGGCCCGAAACGTTGCCTATCTCCTTCGCTCCTTAGATGGTGCTGCACCCGCTGAGTTTCTCCAGCCTTTTGTGTACCCAAGTGAGAAATATAATGATATGTTGATATTGAGGTAGGGAGGGAAGAAAAAATTGTTATGCTTGGCATAAACGTAAAGGGTTAATTGCTTTACTTCTGTGGTGTAAATACTGAATAATGCTGATATTCTACTATCTTGGCAATTTTCTGCACTAATAACATTTAATCACCCTGCTATAGGAAGGATGTTATTAAGCTGGAAAGATTAAAGAGAATAGATGCAAAAAGCTGGAGTAACTCAAGGGGTCAGACAGCATTTCTGGAGAAAAGGAATAGATGACGTTTTGGGCCGAGACCCTTCTTTAGACTGAGAGTCGGGGAAAAGGGAAAAGAGATATATAGATGGTGAGATAGGGAGATACAGCACAAATGAATTAATGATATGCAAAAAAGAAACGGCGAATGCAGAGAAGATTTACAAGGAAGCTGTCAGGACTTGAGGGGCTGAGCTCCTGGGAGACGATGGGCAGGCTAGGACTTTATTCCTTGGAGCGCAGGAGGCTGAGAGATAATTTTATAGAAGTGTATAATATCATGAGAGGAATAGAAAGAGTGAATGCGTAGTGTATTTTGCCCAGAGCAGGGGAATCAAGAACCAGAGGACATACTGTAGTTTTAAGATTTAGTGGGGAAAGATTTAACCTGAGGGACAACTTTTCACACAGATGTGTCTGGAACAAACTGCCAGAGGAGTTTGTTAAAGCAGGAACTAAAACTACTTTTAAAAGACACTTACACAGATATATGGATTGGAAAGGTTTAGAGGCACATGGGCCAAACATGGGCAAGTAGGAGTAATGTGGATAGGGCATCTTGGTTAGCATGGACAAGTTGGGCCGAAGGGTATGTTTCCATACTGTATGACTCTATGACTCTCTGACCAGTTGCATCGTGGCCTTGCTCGATAACTTGAATGCGCAAGAACAAAGATTGCAGAAAGTAGTTGTCGGTGCCCAGTCCATCATAGGCATTGACCTCCCCACCATTGAAAAGGCATGAAGCTTTGCCTCAAAAAAGCAGCTCTTATCATCAAAGAGCTACACCACCCTGGCCATGTCTCCATCTCATTGATGCACTATCGGGAAGAAGGTTCAGGAGCAGCTTCTCCCCATCAACCATCAAGTTCTCTGGAAATCATAACCACACTGCAGAACCCTAACCACAACACTCCTTCAGCAACAGACCACTACAGGCATTTTAGAGTTTTCACCACATACTTGAGCTGCACTATTATGGTCTGGGACCTAGTAAAACATAATTCATTGTATTGTTTTATTGTGTATGTACTTGTTGTGTCGTTGCATTAATGTACCAGCAAAGCTGCATCAAGTAAGAATTTCATTGTGACACACAAAGGCACAAAGTGCTGGAGTAACTTAGCAGGTGTGTCAGCATCTCTGGAGAAAAAGGATAGGTGACATTTTGGGTCGTTACCCTTCTTCCAGAGTTACCCTTCTACCCGCTGAGTTACTCCAGCACTTTGTGTCCATCTCTGACATAAAATAGCATCTGTAGTTCTTTGTTTCAGCATCTCTGGAGAACATGGATAGGTGACGCTTCAACCACAGATGCTGCCTGACCTGCTGAGCTACTCCAGCATTTTGTGTCAATAGACAATAGACAATAGACAATAGGTGCAGGAGTAGGCCATTCGGCCCTTCGAGCCAGCACCGCCATTCAATGTGATCATGGCTGATCATCCCCAATCAGTACCCCGTTCCTGCCTTCTCCCCATATCCCCTAACTCTGCTATTTTTAAGAGCCCTATCTAGATCTCTCTTGAAAGCATCCAGAGAACCTGCCTCCACTGCCCTCTGAGGCAGAGAATTCCACAGACAAGTGTCCTTTCGTGAAGTAACCAGCATCTGCAGTTCTTTGTTTGCACAGAAATGTTGTTGTTTTCATAGTCATAGAGTCATAGTCACACAGTGTGGAAACAGGCCCTTCAGCCCAACTTGCCCACACCGACCAACATGTCCCATCTACACTGGTCCCATTTGCCTGTGTTTTGCCCATATCCCTCTAAACCTACCCTATCCACCTACCTGTCTAATTGCTTCTTAAATGTTGCAATAGCCCCTGCCTCAACTACCCCCTCTAGCAGCTCGTTCCATTTCCAAAACAACCATCTTTCCTATAACATGATGCCCAGAACGGAAAACAATACTCTAAATACACTCACCAACGTCTTATATAACTGCAATATGACCTCCCAACTTCTACATTCAATACTTTTTTTGACCACCCCACCACTTGTGATGCAAGGAACTATGTACCTGCACTCCTAGACCCCTCTGCTCATTCCTGTTTCCAGTGCATATGAGAATTAAACACTCTTGACTCTTGATCCTGGAACATTCACTGTTCAATACTATTGAATTACCTTCTAAATGAACGTAACTTTAATAGCTTTTTATGTGGAATACTTCCAAAAGGCGAGGAATGTCTGTAAATCAAATCTACTGTTTTCGACGAGCAAGTTTGAAATGGCCTTTAGTTACCTGAGGTTTGTTTTCTTGCCACTTCTGAGTTGGGTCATGAGGTTATCCCGTTTTCAATCTTTTGCTGCCTTTCATCTGTCCATTGAAAACCTCCCCAGTCTCTTTCAGAGGTTTGGGCAGAATGCCATCCATTTGTTTCTTTTGCACTCAATTAGACTGTCTAGGTTAATTTAGCACAGGTTGAGGGGAAATGCAAGGGATTTATTCCGTACATATACATCAAGAGGCATTTTCAGCAACATGGGAGTATAATTTCTGTGACTTTGCTCGAACAAAATTGTGCAAAAGGTAAATTTAACGATAGGACATTGGAAAAAAAATGAAACCTACATTGATACAGCAGATGTGTAGGAAGGAACTGCAGATGCTGGTTTACACCGAACATAGACACAAAATACTGGAGTAACTCAACGGGACAGGCAGCATCTCTGGAGGAAAGAAATAGATGACATTTTGGGTCGAGACCTTTCTTCAGACCGAAGGGTCTCGGCCCCCAACGTTGCTTATCCCTTCTCTCCAGAGATGCTGCCTGACCCGCTGAGTTACTCCAGCACTTTGTTGTCTATCTCTGATTCAGCAGATGGTCATCGCCATTAAAGAATTGAAACTCAGAAACTGGGCCAGAAGATGTCAAGAACAATTAAGGTCATAAGGTCATGAGGTCATAAGGAAAAGGAGTAGAATTAGGCCATTCGACCCATCAAGTCTACTCCGCCATTCAATCATGGCTGATCTATCTCTCCCTCCTAACCCCATTCTCCTGCCTTCTCCCCATAACCTCTGACACCTGTACAAATCAAGAATCTGTCTATCCCTGCCTTAAAAATATCCACTGACTTGGCCTCCACAGCTTTCTGTGGCAAAGAATTCCACAGATTCACCACCCTCTGACTAAAGAAATTTCTCCTCATCTCCTTCCTAAAAGAACGTCCTTTAATTCTGAGGCTATTACCTCAACCTAGTCCTAGACTCTCCCACTAGTGGAAACATCTTCTCCACATCCACTCTATCCAGTCCTTTCATATTCTGTTAAAGAAGGAACTGCAGATGCTGGAGAATCGAGGGTAACACAAAAAGCTGGAGAAACTCAGCGGGTGCAGCAGCATCTAAGGAGCGAAGGAGATAGGCGACGTTTCGGGTCGAGACCCTTCTTCAGTCTGAAGAAGGGTCTCGACCCGCAACGTCGCCTATCTCCTTCGCTCCTTAGATGCTGCTGCACCCGCTGAGTTTCTCCAGCTTTTTGTGTTACCCTTTCATATTCTGTATGTTTCAATGAGGTCCCCCCTCATTCTTCTAAACTCCAGATGAGTTGAGGCCTAGTGCCGACAAACGCTCATCATAGGGTTAACCTACTCATTGCTGGGATCATTCTTGTAAACCTGGTCATGTGGAAGATCGTTAAGTAGCTGATTTGACGTGATTTGATTTCACAAAGTTGATGTGGATAAGCTTTTCCCATTGAGGGTAGGGAAGATTCAAACAAGAGGGCATGACATGAGAATTAAGGGACAGAAGTTTAGGGGTAACATGAGGGGGAACTTCTTTACTCAGAGAGTGGTGGCTGTGTGGAATGATCTTCCTGCAGAAGTGGTGGAGGCAGGATCGATTTTAACATTTAAAAGTAAAGTGGATAGGTATATGGACGGGAAGGGAATGGAGGGGTATGGTCTGAGTGCAGGTAGATGGGACTAGGGGAAAAGGAATGGTCGGCACGGACTGGAAGGGCCGAGAGGGCCTGTTTCCGTGCTGTAATTGTTATATGCTTATATGATTGACATTTACATTGAATGGTAATGTTTATTTAGGAGGCCACGTAACAGTACTAATTAATGCCCTCTCCTAACAGCAGCTAGGTGATCAGGAGTTGGAGACACAAGACCACAAGGAGAGAACAGGGCCCCTCAAGGACCAAAGCAGACATCTATGTTTGGAGCTGCAGAAGATGGGTGAGAAATTCAATGAATATTTCTTCTCTGTGCTTTCAGTTTAGTTTAGTTGATTGGCACTTGTAATGAGGTACAGTGAAAAGCTTTTGTTGTATGCTAACCAGTCAGTGGAAAGACTACACGATTACAATTGAGTCATCCACAGATAAAGGGAATACCTTTTAGTGCAAGGTAAAGATTAAGGTTGTCCAAGAATCTTCAATAAGGTAAGGATAGTCCAAGGGTCCTCAATGAGGGAGACACTAACGTTGTAGTTGGTAGTACGGTTCGGTTGCCTGATATGTCAGAGACATGCTTTTTTGATAACTGCGCACAGGTGGTCAAGGGTGTTTGGATATGCCGAATGTCCTCATTCTTCTGAGGAAGTAGAGGCATCGATGCGCTTTCCTGGGCAATTCCTCAGTGTGGTTAGAAAAGGTCAAATAGTTGGTGATATTTACTCCAAGTAAAACTGAAGCTCTCGACCATAAGATACAGGAGCAGAATTAGGCCATTCAGCCCATCAAGTCTACTCTGCCATTCAATCATGGCTGATCTATATATTTCCTTCTCAACCCCATTCTCCTACCTTCTCCCCATAACGTTTGATGCCATTCCTAATTAACAATCGATCAATTTTCTCCTAATTTGAGGAAGGACATCCTTGTGATTGAAGCAGTGCAGCGTAGATTCACGAGATTGAACCCTGGGATGGCGGGACTGTCATATGAGGAAAGATTGAAAAGACTAGGCTTGTATTCACTGGAGTTTAGAAGGATGAGGGGGATCTTATAGAAACATATAAAAATATAAAAGGACTGGACAAACTAGATGCAGGAAAAATGTTCCCAATGTTGGGCGAGTCCAGAACCAGGCGCCACAGAGTCGTTCCTCGACAAGTCCTTCAGTAAGATTGTTACACCCAAGGCACTAGAAGAGAGAAGGTGGGTGACGGTGAGAAAGGGAGGAAAACATGGAATGCAAAGGTCCCCGGGTGTTGTACCTCTTGTGAACAGGTTCACCCACGTGGAAGCTGCCTCGACAGAAGACGGTATCTCACTGAGCGGCGGACTGGCTTGCCAAACAAAAAGGGCTGATGAGCCAAAACCAAAGAGGCCAAAGTCGGGCAACGCCATTGTAGTTGGAGACTCCATTGTGAGAGGTACGGACAGGGGTTTTTGCGGCAACAGACGGGATTCCAGGATGGTGTGCTGCCTTCCTGGTGCCAGGATCCAGGATGTTACGGACAGAGTGCAGACAATCCTCAAGGGCGAAGGTGAACAGCCGGAAGTGGTCGTGCATGTTGACACAAATGATGTTGGAAAGAAGGGGATGAATATTTTGCAGCGGGACTTCAGAGAGCTCGGAAAAATGCTGAAAAGCAGGACTTCCAGGGTTGTTATCTCCGGTTTGCTTCCAGTTCCTCGTGCTGGCGAGAGCAGGAACAGGGAGATACGGGACCTGAATGTGTGGCTGAGGAACTGGTGCAGGGGGCAGGGATTTAGATTCTTAGATCACTGGGATCTGTTTTGGAGTAAGGGGGAACTGTACAAAAGGGACGGATTGCATCTTAACAGGTGGGGGACCAGCATTCTGGCCGGCAGGTTTGCCACTGCTACACGTATGGTTTTAAACTGAATAAGGGGGGTGGGTTGTCAAATGGGATAATCGAGAACGGAGTTAAAGGGAAAGAGAGTAAAAGGATGGTTAATGACCCCAGAATTAACGGGAAAGAAAGCTCACAAAGGGATAGGAGAGTATGGCCAAGTGTAATAGGGATCGATGTGAAAGGGGCCACTTGTCAACATAATTGTATAAGGAGTAAGAGTGTTGTAAAAACAAGCCTGAAGGCTTTGTGTCTCAATGCAAGGAGCATGCGTAATAAGGTGGATGAGTTGAAGGTGCAGATAGCGATTAATGACTATGCTATAGTTGGGATCACGGAGACATGGCTCCAGGATGACCAAGGCTGGGAGCTGAACATCCAGGGATATTCAATATTCAGGAGGGATAGACGAAAAGGAAAAGGAGGTGGGGTAGCGTTGCTGGTGAGAGAGGAGATTAATGCAATAGAAAGGAAGGACATTAGCGTGGAGGATGTGGAATCGATATGGGTAGAGCTGCGAAACTCTAAGGGGCAGAAAACGCTAGTGGGAGCTGTGTACAGGCCACCTAACAGTAGTATTGGAGTTGGGGATGGCATCAAACAGGAAATTAGAAATGCGTGCAACAAGGGTAACACGGTTATAATGGGTGACTTCAATCTGCATGTAGATTGGGTTAATCAAATTGGCAGGGGTGCTGAGGAAGAGGATTTCTTGGAATGTATGCGGGATAGTTTTCTCAACCAACATGTAGAGGAACCAACGAGAGAGCAGGCTATTCTAGACTGGGTATTGAGTAATGAGGAAGGGTTAGTTAGCAGTCTTGTTGTGCGTGGCCCCTTGGGCAAGAGTGACCATAATATGGTTGAGTTCTTCATTAGGATGGAGAGTGACAAAATTAAGTCAGAAACAAGGGTTCTGAACTTGAACAAAGGTAACTTTGAAGGTATGAGATGTGAATTGGCCAAGATAGACTGGCAGGTGATTCTTAACGGGTTGACAGTGGATGTGCAATGGAAGGTATTTAAAGACTGCATGGATGAAGTACAAAAGTTGTTCATACCAGTTTGGCAAAAGAATAAATCGGGGAAGGTGGTGCATCCATGGATAACAAGGGAAATCAGGGATAGTATAAAAACAAAAGATGAGGCATACAAATTTGCCAGAAAAAGCAGCCTACCGGAGGACTGGGAGAAATTCAGAATCCAGCAGAGGAGGACAAAGGGCTTAATTAGGAAAGGGAAAATAGATTATGAAAGGAAACTGGCAGGGAACATAAAAACTGACTGCAAAAGTTTTTATAGATATGTAAAGAGAAAGAGACTAGTTAAAACAAATGTTGGTCCCTTGCAGTCAGAAACAGGTGAATTGATCATGGGGAACAAGGACATGGCAGACCAATTGAATAACTACTTTGGTTCTGTCTTCACTAAGGAAGACATAAATAATCTGCCGGAAATAGCAGTGGAACGGGGGTCAAATAAGATGGAGGAACTGAGTGAAATCCAGGTTAGCCGGGAGGTGGTGTTGGGTAAATTGAACGGATTGAAGGCCGATAAATCCCCAGGGCCAGATAGTCTGCATCCCAGAGTACTCAAGGAGGTAGCCACAGAAATAGTGGATGCATTAGTGATAATTTTTCAAAATTCCTTAGATTCTGGAGTAGTTCCTGAGGATTGGAGGGTAGCTAATGTCACCCCACTTTTTAAAAAAGGAGGGAGAGAGAAAGCGGGGAATTACAGACCAGTTAGTCTAACATCGGTAGTGGGGAAACTGCTAGAGTCAGTTATTAAAGATGGGATAGCAGCGCATTTGGAAAGTGGTGAAATCATTGGACAAAGTCAGCATGGATTTACGAAAGGTAAATCATGTCTGACAAATCTGATAGAATTTTTCGAGGATGTAACTAGTAGAGTGGATAAGGGAGAACCAGTGGATGTGTTATATCTAGACTTTCAGAAGGCTTTCGACAAGGTCCCGCATAAGAGATTAGCATACAAACTTAAAGCACACGGTATTGGGGGTTCAGTATTGATGTGGATAGAGAACTGGCTAGCAGACAGGAGGCAAAGGGTAGGAGTAAACGGGTCCTTTTCAGAATGGCAGGCAGTGACTAGTGGGGTGCCGCAAGGCTCAGTGCTGGGACCCCAGCTATTTACAATATATATTAATGATTTGGACGAGGGAATTCAATGCAACATCTCCAAATTTGCAAATGATACCAAGCTGGGGGGTATAGTTAGGTGTGAGGAGGATGCTTGGAGGCTGCAGGGTGATTTGGATAGGCTGAGTGAATGGGCAAATGCATGGCAAATGCAGTATAATGTGGATAAATGTGAGGTTATCCACTTTGGTGGCAAAAACATGAGGGTAGACTATTATCTGAATGGTGGCAGATTAGGAAAGGGGGAGATGCAACGAGACCTGGGTGTCATGGTACACCAGTCATTGAAAGTAGGCATGCAGGTGCAGCAGGCAGTGAAGAAAGCAAATGGTATGTTAGCATTCATAGCGAAAGGATTTGAGTATAGGAGCAGGGAGGTTCTACTGCAGTTGTACAGGGTTTTGGTGAGGCCACACCTGGAGTATTGCGTACAGTTTTGGTCTCCAAATCTGAGGAAAGACATCCTTGCCATAGAGGGGGTACAGAGAAGATTCACCAGACTGATTCCTGGGATGTCAGGACTTTCATATGAGGAAAGATTGGATAGACTCGGCTTGTACTCGCTGGAATTTAGAAGATTGAGGGGGGATCTTATAGAAACTTACAAAATTCTTAAGGGGTTGGACAAGCTAGATGCTGGAAGATTGTTCCCGATGTTGGGGGAGTCCAGAACAAGGGGTCACAGTCTAAGGATAAGGGGGAATTCCTTTAGGACCGAAATGAGGAAAACATTCTTTACACAGAGAGTCGTGAGTCTCTGGAATTCTCTGCCACAGAAGGTAGTTGAGGCCAGTTCATTGGCTATATTTAAGAGGGCGTTAGATGTGGCACTTGTGGCTAAAGGGATCAGGGGGTATGGAGAGAAGGCAGGTACGGGATACTGAGTTGGATGATCAGCCATGATCACATTGAATGGCGGTGCAGGCTCGAAGGGCCGAATGGCCTACTCCTGCACCTATTTTCTATGTTTCTATGTTTCTATGTCTTAGAATAAAGGGGAGGTCATTTAAGACTGAGGTGAGAAAAAACATTTTCACCCAGAGAGTTGTGAATTTATGGAATTCCCTGACACAGAGGGCAGTGGAGGCCAAATCACTGGATGGATTTAAGAGAGAGTTGGATAGAGCTCTAGGGGCTAGTGGAGTCAAGGGATATGGGGAGAAGGCAGGCACAGGTTATTGATAGGGGACGATCAGCCATGATCACAATGAATGGCGGTGCTGGCTCGAAGGTGCCAAATGGCCTCCTCCTGCACCTATTTTCTATGTTTCTAATTTTTGCCTTAAAAATACCCAATGGCTTGGTCATCAGTGGCAATGAATTCCACGATTCATCACCCTCTGGCTGCAGAAGTTCCTCCTCAACTCCATTTTGAAGGTATACTTTTATACTGAGGATCTGCACTCAGGTCCTAGACTCTCCCAGTACTGGAAACATCATTTCCACATCCACTGCATCTGGGCCTTTCATTGTCAGGGAGGTTTAAAAAAGATCCCCTCTCATCCTTCTAAACTCCAGCAAGTACAGGCCCAGAATCTTCAAACACTCCTCATATGTTAACCCAATCATCCCAGGGATCATTCTCTTAAACCTCTTCTGGACCACGCCCAAAGCCAGCACACCCTTCCTCAGAAAAGAAAAAACTGACCATAATATTTCAAATGTGGCCAGTTCCTGATAAAACCCTCAGCATTACAGCCTTGTTTTTATGTTCTAGTCCTCTTGAAGTGAATGCTAACTGCATTTGCCTTCCTTACCACTGAACCTGCAAATTAACTTTTTGGACATCCTGCACCAGCACACACAGGTCCCTTTGCACCTACAATTTCTGAATCCATTCCCCATTTAGAAAGTAATCTATATCGTGGAGTGCAGGAGACCCAGGTGTCTGTGCCTATTGCAAACAGGTACGCCCTCTTGGGAACTGTTGGAGCCACCGATGTTTCCAGTCGGTGGCTCCAAACCTAGAGATGGGATTCGACAGGCGAGACCAACGTCGGGCAGAGCCATAATGGCCATTGTCCGAGGAGCAGACAGGAGATTCTGTGGCGGCAGACGAGACGCGAGGATGGTCTGTTGCCTCCCTGGTGCCAGGGTTCAGGATGTTACGAGCCGAATTCAGAATATCCTCGAGAGAGAGAAGGTGAACAGTCGGCAGTAGTTGTGCACGTACGCACAAACGACATCGGGAAGAAGAGGAAGGAGGTTCTCCAACATGAGTTCAGAGAGTTGGGAAGAAGACTGAAAGGCAGGACTTAGAAACATAGAAACATAAAAATAGGTGCAAGAGGAGGCCATTCGGCCCTTCGAGCCAGCACCGCCATTCATTGTGATCATGGCTGATCGCCCGCTATCAATAACCGGTGCCTGCCTTCTCCCCATATCCCATGACTTCTAGGATGGTTATCTCTGGATTGTTTCCAGTACCTCATGCTAGTGAGGACCGGAACAGAGAGATAGGGGATTTGAATGTGTGGCTGAGGGGCTGGTGCAGGGAGCAAGGATTTAGATTTATAGACCACTGGGATCTCTTCTGGGGTAGGGGTGACCTGTACAAAAAGGGACGGGTTACACCTTAACTGGAGGGGGACCAACATTCTGGCAGGCAGGTTTGCTAGGGCTACACGTGTGGGTTTAAACTAAATAAGGTGGGGGGGGGGGGGGGGGAGGGATTGACAAATTGGGAGTATAAAGATGGAGTTGAAGGGGAAGTGACTACAGGAAAAATTACAAAAGATTCTCAAATTAATGGGAAGGAAAGTTCGAGGGGATAAAAGAGTAAGGTCAGGGCCAGTTGTGAGCGGTGCGAGGGGGGAAGTGAATACAAGTTCAAAGTGTTGTATATGATTGCGCGAAGTATAAGAAATAAAGTGGACAAGCTTGAGGCTCAGTTAGAAATTGGCAAGTATGATGTTGTGGGAATTCCAGAGACATGGCTGCAAGAGGGCCAGGACTGGAAACTGAATATTCAAGCGTATACCTCCTATCGAAAAGACAGACAGGTGGGCAGAGGGGGTGGGGTTGCTCTGTTGGTCAGGAATTAAATTCAGTCCCTTTCAAGGGATGACATTGACACAGGAGATTTGGAGTCAGTATGGATAGAACTAAGGAATTGTAAGGGTAAAAATACCCTAATTGGACTTATATACAGGCCCCCAAACAGTAGCCTGGACACAGGGTGCAAGTTGAATCAGGAGTTAAAATTGGCATGTGGCAAAAGTAATGCTGTGGTTGTTATGGGAGATTTCAACATGCAGGTAGACTGGGAAAATTAGGTTGGTACTGGACCCTAAGGAAATGACTTTGTAGAGTGCCTTTGTGATGGATTCTTAGAGCAGCTTGTATTGGAGCCTACCAGGGAGAAGGCAATTCTGGATTTAGTGTTATGTAATGAACCAGATTTGATAAAGGACCTCGAGGTTAATGAGCCATTAGGAGGCAGTGACCATAACATGGTCAGGTTTAATCTACAATTGGAGAGGGAGAAGGGTAGATTGGAAGTGTCAGTCTTACTGTTGAATAAAGGGGACTATGGGGCCATGAGGGAGGAGCTGGCCAAAGTTGACTGGAAAGATACACTAGCAGGGATGACAGTGGAACAAAAATGGCGGGTATTACTAGGAATAATACAGAAGGTGCAGGATCAGTTCATTCCTAGGCGGAAGAAAGATTTCAAAGGGAGAAAGGGGCGACCGTGACTGACAAGGGACGTCAGGGACAGAATAAAAATAAAAGAGAAGAAGTACAACGTAGCAAAGATGAGCGGGAAGCAAGAGGATTGGGTAATGTTTAAAGAACAATAGAAGATAACTAAAAATACAATACGGGGAGAAAAGATGAGGTACAAAGGTAAGCTAGCCAAGAATATAAAGCAGGGTAGTAAAAGCTTCTTTAGGTATGTGAAGAGAAAAAAAATAGTTAAGACCAAAGTTGGACCCTTGAAGACCGAAAAAGTCTTTATTATGGGGAACAAGGAAATGGCAGATGAGTTGAACAGGTATTTTGGATCCGTCTTCACAAAGGAGGACACAAACAACCTTCCTGATATAATAGTGGCCAGAGGATCTGGGGTGAAGGAGGAACTGAAGGAAATCCACATTAGGCAGGAAATGGTATTGGGTAGACTGATGGGACTGAACGCAAATAAATCCCCAGGGCCTGATGGTCTGCATCCCAGGTACTTAAGGAAGTGGCTCTAGAAATCGAGGATAAATTGGTGATAATTTTCCAATGTTCTATAGACTCAGGAATAGTTCCTGTGGATTGGAGGGTAACTAATGTTATCCCACGTTTTAAGAAAGGCAGGAGAGAGAAAACAGAATTATAGAGCAGTTAGCAGTTAGCACATCGGTGGTGGTGAAGATGCTGGAGTCAATTATAAAAGATGAAATAGCCACACATTTGGATAGCAGTAACATGATCGGTCCGAGTCAGCATGGATTTACGAAGGGGAAATCATGCTTGACTAACCTTCTGGAATTTTTTGAAATGTAACTAGGAAAATGTACAAGGGAGAGCCATTGGATGTAGTGTACCTGGACTTTCAGAAAGCATTTGATAAGGTCCCACATAGGAGATTAGTGGGCAAAATTAGGGCACATGGTATTGGGGGTGGAGTGCTGACATGGATAGAAAATTGGATAGAGGACAGGAAACAGAGAGTGGGTCCTTTTCAGAATGGCAGGCTGTGATTAGTGGGGTACCGCAAGGCTCGGTGCTGGGACTGCATCTATTTACAATATTTATCAATGATTTGGATGATGGGATTCAAAATAACATTAGCAAATTTGCAGATGACACAAAGCTGGGTGGCAATGTGAACTGTGAGGAGGATGTTATGAGAATGCAGGGTGACTTGGACAGGTTGGGGGAGTGGGCGGATGCATGGCAGATGACGTTTAATGTGGAGAAATGTGAGGTTATCCACTTTGGTAGCAAAAACAGGAAGGCAGATTACTATCTAAATGGCGTCAAGTTGGGAAAAGGGGAAGTAAAGCAGGATCTGGGGGTCCTTGTTCATCAGTCTATGAAAGTAAGCATGCAGGTACAGCAGGCAGTGAAGAAAGCGAATGGCATGTTGGCCTTTATAACAAGAGGAGTGGAGTATAGGAGCAAAGAGGTCCTTCAGCAGTTGTACAGAGCCCTAGTGAGACCACACCTGGAGTATTGTGTGCAGTTTTGGTCCCCTAATTTGAGGAAGGGCATTCTTGCTATTGAGGGAGTGCAGCGTAGGTTTACAAGGTTAATTCCCGGGATGGCGGGACTGAGAGAATAAAGCAGCTGGGCTTGTACCATCTGGAGTTTAGAAGGATGAGAGGGTATCTTATTGAAACATATAAGATTGTTAAGGGTTTGGACACGCTGGAGGCAGGAAACATATTCCTGATGTTGGGGGACTCCAGAACCAGGGGCCACAGTTTAAGAATAATGGGTAAGCCATTTAGAATGGAGACGAGGAAACACTTTTTCTCACAGAGAGTTGTGAATCTGTGGAATTCTCTGCCTCAGAGGGCGGTGGAGGCAGGTTCTCTGGATGCTTTCAAGAAAGAGCTAGATAGGACTCTTAAAAATAGCGGAGTCAGGGGATATGGGGAGAAGGCAGGAACGGGGTACTGATTGGGGATGATCAGCCATGATCACATTGAATGGCGGTGCTGGCTCGAAGGGCCGAATGGCCTACTCCTGCACCTGTTGTCTATTGTCTATAATACATGATTGCAATCAAGCCGTTGTAGCGGCACCCAGTGGTAAAGCTGGGTATTCCAAACCCTCGTCATTGGTCGGGACTGTCACGTGACCAGGGGTTCGCTCGCGGGCTTTTGAGAGTATTCAGTAGTTAGTGCTCCTCGCATCGACAGGAGCTTTAATCATTAATTCTTGACTAGGTACACAGTAGTTCGAGCATTTGTTTTCGCTAATAAAGAATATTTTGCTCTCCCTGCCTGGTCTCACTACACCATCCACAGCGTACAGATACATGGTGAAGGCAATAACGTTTAGCGCAAGATAAAGTTCAGCAAAATGTCCGATTAAAGATAGTGGAAGTAGCTCAGGACCACTCTCTAGTTGTTGATAGAGTGGTACAGTTGCCTGATAACAGCTGGGATGAAATTGTCCTTGAATCTGGAGGTTCGCGCTTTCTCACTCCTGTAGCTCTTGCTTGATGGGAGAGAGGAGATGAGGGAGTGGCCAGGGTGCGACCTGTCCTTGATTATGCTGCTGGCCTTGCCGAGGCAGTTGGTGAAGGTTGTAGGGGACATCTTGACCATCATGCTGAGAAGTTGTCTATCACCTTCCTGTACTCCACCTCATCATTGTTTGAGATGCAATCCATTACGTTGGTTTCATCTGCAAACCTGTGAATGAAGTTAGAGCAGAATTTGACTGCATAGACGGGCATGTAAAGGGAGTATAGTGAGGGGTCGTGGACCACTATTAGGTTTGTGGATGTCACCAAAATTGGTTATACAGTGGACAGTGAAGATCTACTACCACCCACTACAATCATTCCATTCTTTTTAATCTCTACCTGTTGCTCTTGATTGTACTCATGAAGAGTATGACCTGAATGGATAGCACTCAAATGAAGTTTTTTTCAATGTATCTCGGTACATGTGATTAAATGAACTAATACCAATACCATGAATGTATGGTAACAGTAAGATTAAATGAGCTTACCAGTTTGAAGTTTGATCTTTATTATATGAGGAGTTACGATGAGGGATTACGTGAAGAAGCCCCGCCAGACGCATGTGCGTCATACTTCAAAGCAGTGGCGTGAAAACACAGAAACTATAGTCGAAGTGATATAGTAAGACTCAGAAGACTAGAACTACCAGATGATCTTTGCGATTATGATAATAAACAAAAACAGTAATAACCCCTCAATCCCAGGGGGAAATTACAAATGAAATTTAGAAATGAAAATCAAACCGAACTCAAAACAGCATGCCCAAAACCTTGCACTGTCAGGACAGGTTTGTCGTAGAACTTTGAAAAGGTCGCCCCCCTAGACCATCCTGCGGCCCTGGGGATTTGATCTAGCCGTAGCTTTTGCAATGTTTGAACTCGTTGCACTGATACTAGCGCCATGAGTATAACCACTTTACGTGTTAACGTCTGAAAAGACAGTGACATAATTGGAGCCCATTGCCGAAGCAGTGTGAGAACTATACTGACATCCCAGATTTCTGTATATCTAGGCTTAGGAGGGTTCTTGTTAAAGATTCCTCTCATAAATTGGGACACTAACGGATGAGACCCGATAGATTGTTGTTCTGAAAACTGCCCTAAATAGGAAGACAAAGCACTCCGAGCACTATTAATGGCACTATAGCTCAAGTGTTCATCAAAATGCAATGTAGCAAGGAATTCCAATACATCTGGTTTGCTTGCAGTATGATAAGATATATCTGACTGCAAGCAAAACATCTCCCATTTCTTAATATCAGACACATATTGTTTTTTAGTGCTGTCTCTCCAAGCTGCAGTTATCACATCCATGGTTCTACTCGACAGTTCAAGCCCTTGGAATGGTCTGGTCAGAACCTGCAGATTAACAGATTAATATGATCATGTAACGGATGACTTTCTCCTGTTACTGGATGCACCAACAAATTACTGCACTTGGGGACAGTCATAAATGGCAAGGCATTATTCTCAGCACCAATGGGAACCATGGCTGTGTTGGCCAGTCTGGAACCACCAAAATGCCTGAGGCGGAGTACTGCTCTGTTTTGGTGAGGCATTGCCTGATGAGGCAGAATGGGGGAAAAGCGTAAAAGAACGTACGTCCCCAATGTAGCGAGAATGCATCCACCGCTACTGCTCCTGGATTTGGTTCCCACGAAATGTATTTAGGCAACTGGTGATTTAGCCTGAATGCAAACAGATCTATATCTGGCAAACCATAGCGGCTGACAATCATTTTAGCATCCATCTGTTGTCATTAAATTTCTGTGACCTGTTGTCTGCCACCACATTATCTCTAACTGGTAGGTAGATAGCTGAGACCCAGATATTTCTGGAAATACACCAGTCCCAAATGAGGTTAGCCAGATTATCACATGATACTGACCTTATTCCTCCCATGTGATTGATAAAAGCAACAGCCGTGATATTGTCAATCTGGAGCTGAGCATGTAAATTATTAATTGCTGAACAATAAGCTTTTAATTCATAGAATGCACCCAGCAATTCTAAGTAATTTATACCATGCCTTGGCAGGATTAAGTCCTCTTGCACACTCCATCTACCACCACAGCTAGACTCACTGTCTGTGGCTCACCATCCCAAAGCACTAACATCTGTTTGTAAAACCACTGAAGGTTGTTGAGTCAAAATGTTTTTGGTACTTTATGCAATATTGATTATCTACCGTAATTTGGCGATGGTTTTGGCTGGCAACTGCATTGGTCTATCAAAATGACCTGCATGTTCTTTAAATGCTTGTTCTCTAGCTCGTTGCAAACTTTGATAGTGCAGAGGTCCAAACTCCACTGCAGGGAAAGCTGCCACCAATTTACCAACAAAACACTGGCTACTTCCCGGATGGAGGGTTGTTGCTTTTCTACGAGACTGGAACAGACCTCAGTCATTTCAACAGCCTTGGCCGTAGGCAAAGTCACTGACATATCAACTGAATCAATGACAACCCCCAAATAGTTAATTTTTTGGGATGGCTCTAGCTTGGATTTTGTTGATTGGACAAGAAAACCTAACCTCTCCTCAGCTGTTTCCTGAGTGTTGCTTATAATTAAAATATCATCTAGATAAGCCATCACAATGTGATTCTGGACACGAAGTAGCGCCAGAACTGGTTTAAACAATTTTGTGAACAACCTAGGAGCTGAGGTTAACCCATTGAGCAATGCTTTAAATTGCCACAGTTGCCCCATCCAACTAAATTTCAAGTATCTATGGTACTGATGATGAATTGGTACTGAATAATATGCATCTTTCAGATCTATAGTTGCCATATAACAACCTTTTGATAACAGCTGTTTAGTAGTAGTGAACGTGTCCATTTTAAAGTGCCTATACTGGACATAGGAATTTAACTGGGTTAGATCCAGAATGACTCAACACCCACCATCTTTTTTCTGTCTGGGGAATATATTGGACACAAATTGTTGAGGATGGTATATCTTCCTCTCAATTACCCCTTTTTGGAACAAAACTCCAATTCCTTTATATACCTGCAGAGTTTCTGGTCCAGAAAAAAACAATACCCGACTAGGCATATTTTGTGCAGGTGGATGTATTCCTGACACAAACTCTATTCGAGACCCTGAGACAGTGTCCAGTATAAACGGATCAGATGTTATGCAGGACCATTCATCATAAAATAACTGTAACCTACCCCTAACCGGAGGGTAGGGGGTAGTTTATCCAGGACTGAATGAGTTACCCGTACGTCCATAGTCGGCCTTGAGCTTCTCACTCTCTTTGCCATGCTGGGGTTGTAGTTGGAGTACACAGGTGGATATGGACGGCATCCAGCTGGTACTTCTCTGCTTGGGCCTGCCCCAGCATCTGACGCCCGTCTTAGAAACATAGAAACATAGAAAATATGTGCAGGAGTAGGCCATTCGGCCCTTCGATTCTGCACCGCCATTCAATATGATCATGGCTGATCATCCAACTCGGTATCCTGTACCTGCCTTCTCTCCATACCCTCTGATCCCTTTAGCCACAAGGGCCACATCTAACTCCCTCTTAAATATAGACAACGAACTGGCCTCAACTACCTTCTGTGGCAGAGAATTCCACAGACTCACCACTCTCTGTGTGAAAAATGATTTTCTCATCTCGGTCCAAAACGACTTCCCCCTTATCCTTAAACTGTGACCCCTTGTCCTGGACTTCCTCAACATCGGGAACAATCTTCCTGCATCTAGCCTGTCCAACCCCTTAAGAATTTTGTAAGTCTCTATGAGATCCCCCCCAATCTACTAAATTCCAGCGAATACAAGCCGAGTCTATCCCGTCTTTCTTCATATGGAAGTCCTGCCATCCCAGGAATCAGTCTGGTGAACCTTCTCTGTACTCCCTCTATGGCAAGAATGTCTTTCCTCAGATTAGGAGCCCACAACTGTACGCAATACTCCAGGTGTGGCCTCACCAAGACCCTGTACAACTGCAGTAGAACCTCCCTGCTCTTGTACTAAAAAACCTTTTGCTATGAATGCCAACATACCATTCGCTTTCTTCACAGCCTGCTGCACCTGCATGCCTACTTTCAATGATTAGTATACCATGACACCCAGGTCTCATTGCATCTCCCCTTTACCTAATCGGTCACCATTCAAATAATAGTCTACTTTCCTGTTTTTGCCACCAAAGTGGATAACCCCACATTTACCCACATTATACTGCATCTGCCATGCATTTGCCCACTCACCCAGCCTATCCAAGTCACCTTGCAGCCTCCTAGCATCCTCCTCACAGCTAACACTACCCCCAGCTTCATGTCATCCGCGAACTTCGAGATGTTGCATTTAATTCCCTCGTCCAAATCATTAATATATATTGTAAATAGCTGGGGTCCCAGCACTGAGCCTTGCGGCACCCCACTAGTCACTGCCTGCCAAACTGAAAAGGACCCGTTCACTCCTACTCTTTGCTTCCTGTCTGCCAGCCAGTTCTCTATCCACATCAATATTGAACCGCCAATACCGTGTGCTTTAAGTTTGTATACTAATCTCTTGTGTGGGACCTTATCGAAAGCCTTCTGAAAGTCCAGATATAACACATCCACAGGCTCTCCCTTATCCATTCTACTGGTTACATCCTCAAAAAAATCAATAAGATTCGTCAGACATGATTTACCTTTCGTAAATCCATGCTGACTTTGTCCAATGATTTCACCACTTTCCAAATGCGCTGTTATCCCATCTTTAATAACTGACTAGCAGTTTCCCCACAACCGATGTTAGACTAACTGGTCTGTAATTCCCCATTTTGTCTCTCCCTCCCTTTTTGAAAAGTGGGGTTACATTAGCTACCCTCCAATCCTCAGGAACTGCTCCAGAATCTAAAGAGTTTTGAAAAATTATCACTAAGGCATCCACTATTTCTGGGGCTACTTCCTTAAGTACTCTGGGATGCAGCCTATCTGGCCCTGGGGATTTATGTCTTCCCCGGCAAATTATTTATGTCTTCCTTAGTGAAGACAGAACCAAAGTAGTTATTCAATTGGTCTGCCATGTCCTTGTTCCCCATGATCAATTCACCTGTTTCTGACTGCAAGGGACCTACATTTGTTTTAACTAACCTTTTTCTCTTCACATATCTATAAAAACTTTTGCAGTCAGTTTTTATGTTTCCTGCCAGTTTTCTTTCATAATCCATTTTCCCGTTCCTAATTAAGCCCTTTGTCCTCCTCTGTTGGACTCTGAATTTCTCCCAGTCCTCTGGCTAATTTGTACGCTTAATCTTTTGCTTTAATACTATCCCTGATTTCTCTTGTTATCCACGGATGCACTACCTTCCCTGATTTATTCTTTTGCCTTACTGGGATGAACAATTTCTGTAGTTCATCCATTCAGTCTTTAAATGCCTTCCATTGCATATCCACCGTCAACCCTTCAAGAATCAATTGCCAGTCTATCTTGGCTAATTCACGTCTCATACCCTCAAAGTTACCTTTCTTTAAGTTCAGGACCCGTGTTTCTGAATTAACAATGTCACTCTCCATCCTAATGAAGAACTCAACCATATTATGGTCACTCTTGCCCAAGGGGCCACGCACAACAAGGCTGCTAACTAACCCTTCCTCATTACTCAATACCCAGTCTAGAATAGCCTGCTCTCTCGTTGGTTCCTCTACATGTTGGTTTAGAAAACTATCCCGCATACATTCCAAGAAATCCTCTTCCTCAGCACCCCTGCCAATTTAATTCACCCAATCTATATGTAGATTGAAGTCACCCATTATAACGGTTTTACCTTTGTTGCATGCATTTCTAATTTCCTGTTTGATGCCATCCCCAACTCCACTACTATTGTTAGGTGGCCTGTACACAACACCCACCAGCGTTTTCTGCCCCTTAGTGTTTCGCAGCTGTACCCATATTGATTCCACATCCTCCAAGCTAATGTCCTTCCTTTCTATTGCGTTAATCTCCTCTCTAACCAGCAATGCTACCCCACCTCCTTTTCCTTTCTGTCTATCCCTCCTGAATATTGAATATCCCTGGATGTTCAGCTCCCAGCCTTGGTCACCCTGGAACCATGTCTCCGTGATCCCAACTATATCATAAGCCATTAATAGCTATCTGCACTTTCAACTCATCCACCTTATTATGAATGTTCCTCACATTGAGACACAAAGCCTTCAGGCTTGTTTTTACAATGCTCTTACCCCTTATACAATTATGTTGAAAGGTGGCCCTTTTTGATTTTTGCCCTGGATTTGTCTGCCTGCCACTTTTCACCTTGCTACCTGTTGCTTCTATCCTCATTTTATACCCCTCTGTCTCTCTGCTCACACATTTAAGAAACCCACCACCTCTTATTCTCTGTTTATTATTTTTTTCTTCTTTCCCCCCTACTTGTTGCGTCTGACTGCTTCCCTTCTCTGCCTCCTGCCTCACTCACGGTCTACTTGTTTTCTCTATTTGAGTCCCTCCTCCCAACCAATCTAGTTTAAAGTCTCCCCAGTAGCCTTTGCAAATCTCCCCACCAGGATATTAGTTCCCCTCGGGTTCAAGTACAACCCATCCTTTTTGTACAGGTCACTCTTTCCCCAAAAGAGGTCCCAATGATCCAGAAACTTGAGTCCCTGCCCTCTGCACCAGTTCTTCAGCCACGTATTTATTCTCCACCTCGCTCCATTCCTACTCTCACTGTCGCGTGGCATAGGCAGTAATCCTGAGATTATTACCTTTGCGGTCCTTCTCCTTAACTCTTCTCGTAACTCCCTAAATTCTCCTTTCAGGACCTCTTCTCTTTTTCTACCTATGTCATTGGTACCAATATGTACCACAACCTCTGGCTCCTCTCTCTCCCATTTCAGGATATCTTGGACACGTTCAGACACATCCCGGACCCTGGCACCAGGGAGGCAAACTACCATCCGGGTCTCCTGACTGCGTCTACAGAATCGCCTATCTGACCCCCTAACTATAGAGCCCCCTATTACTACTGCCCTCCTCTTCTTTTCCTTACCCTTCAGAGCAACAGGGCTGGTCTCTGTACCCGAGGCCCGGCCGCTTTTGTTACCCCCAGGTAGGCTGTCTCCCCCAACGGTACTCAAACAGGAGTACTTATTGCCAAGGTGTACAGCCACCGGGTACTCTCTAGTCCCTGCCTCTGCTCCTTGCCTCTCCTAACCGTGACCCACGTGTCTGCCTCCTGTGGTTTTGGAGTGACTACCTCCCTGTAACTCCTCTCTGTGACCTCCTCACTCTCCCTGACCAGACGGAGGTCATCGAGCTGCTGCTCCAGGTACCGAATACGGTCCCGTTGGAGCCCCATCTTGACGCACCTGGCGCAGGTGTGGACGTCTGGAGAGCTATCTGACTGCATGACCTCCCACATCTGACATCCAGAACAGTAAACTGCCCTGGCACTCATACTCCCCCCTTACCCTGGCTACAATACAATACAATGTACAATACAATACAGTACAAAGCAAGGATTATAGCTGGAAGAAATCAGCAGGGATCTGACTGAGTATCAGCTGCTCCCTCGAGTCCACTTCCACCAATCAGCGGCTTCCTCAAGCCCACTTGTTTTGAACTGCGTGCTGCGAATGGAACGTTACGGATTTGGGTTCCTCCCACTGCAACCGCTCCTGGGCCTCTGTGGAAACAAGCCCCGCGATCGAGTTTTTAAAACTTACAGCTCGGACGTCGCTCCTCCCAATGGAACCGTTCCTGGGTCTTGTTGAGAAAGACCTGCGAGGTGGCATCCTGGCCGAAGGTATGTAAGTTTTCATGAGGCAAATAGTTTTGGCCTCTTCCTCCAGGTCTTTGACCTGTTTCAGCAGGCCTTCGCCAAATAGAAAATTTGGTGCTTGAATATTTGAGGACCTACACAGAGCTGCAAAGCGTGGGTTCGACGTTGGCTTGATGGCAATTTTCCGGATGCAGTTGATCTCGAAGTAGGCATTGCACAGCAGGGCCAACATATCCTGCTGTGTCCCAGACATCGGTGCCCCTTGGACCATTTTCCCAAAAGCCGTGATCCCTGCCCCCACCAATTTGAGAACTCGCTGGAAACGAAGCTCTTGTCCATGCACCGTTGCGCTCATTTGTGCCCAGATAGCAGAGTTCACAGTGGGCACCTTGAGCGATGCACAATGAACAGGTGTCTGGTAGTGCGTGGTCGTCTGTTCCATGATGGAATCCTGGAGCTGGTGAGAGGCCATGTAGTTTATATTAGAAGCCAGATTTTCCTCCATGGCTTCACCGGTACCCTCCGGAATGGCAACATTTATTGCCACATCAGTGACACCTGGAGCATGGCTCATGTGCCTTGGTGTGTGCCCAAATGCAGTGACACCAACTTCAGGCTCAGACTCCTCCTGCCCTGGCTCTCCCGAGTCTTACTGTAGGGAGATCTCTACCAGCCCTAAACAAGGTGCTGGTGAGGGTGATTCCCACTGATACTCATAGGCGGTGAACTCCTCCTCGCCATATGGGCCTCTGCCTGAGGCTGTTTGGGGAATCCTAGGGGCATGCGACCCCGATTGGAATACTTCATGGCTCATCATGGTCTGAAGCAATCTTTCCATTTGATCTAGACATACCCAGACCTTCTTGTTGGAAGGAGGGGAGTCTTCTTCATCAGACTCGTTAGATAAAACGGGCCTGACAGATTTCCTTTTGGCCTTTCTCCCTGCTGGAGGGGCCTCAGTCCCCTGAGGCCCTGGAGTTAATGGAGGCAGTTGAGCTGCCGGCAGTTCTACAGTCAGCGTCGGAGCCGGCGTTACTGCAGCCGGTATCTCCCTACCCGATCTGCGATCACTAACCGCGGTCCCGCGAGTTAAACTCCTGCTACGGACGGCAGACTTTTTCTCAACTTTCTCCATTTTCTAACGACTCCCGCTGGCTCCTGAACCAGTCTCACAGAGTTTAAATACCCACAGAAAGTTTTGAAATCACATACCTGCCGATTTACTACTTGAGCTGCGTTCTCCAGCCTGTCGGTTAGCCATGCGTCGGACGTAATGTCGCGCATGTGCCTGGCGGGGCTTCTTCACGTAGTCACTCACGTGACTCTGATATAAAATGGCTTTCAGATGAGGCATTGTTTCAAGTTTCCAATTAACCTCCTAGATAGGCTAACAGGTTTAAGGGCCGCCAAAATTACTCAGCAGTGGAGTTCCAGCCTTACAGCGCCAGAGATCGGGGTTCAATCCTGACTACGGGTGCTATCTGCACAGAGTTTGTATATTCTCCCCGTGACCGCATTGGTTTTCTATGGGTGCTCCCACACTCCAAAGACATGCAGGTTTGTAGGTTAGTTGGTTTCTGTTTATTGTCAATTGACCTTAGTGTGTGTAGGATAATGTTAGTGTAAGTGGCTATCACTTCTTCTTTTTATCGAGTCCACACACAAAATTAGAAGTTGTTCAGCCAGAGTTGAACACACTTCTCGGCATCTGCATACAATGGTGTCTGGCTTGTCGCTTCTTGTGCTTCTTGTGCGTGGTGGTGGAAAGATTGGTGGAAACGAGTAGAGTCATAGAGTCTTACAGCGTGGAAACGGGCACTTCGGCCCAACTTGCCCACACAGACCTCCATGCGCCATCTACACTAGACCCACCTGCCTGCATTTAGCCCATATCCCTTTAAATCTGCCCTATCCATATACCTGTCTAAATGTTTTTTAAACATTGCGAAAGTAACTGCCTCAACTATCTCCTCTGGCAGCTCGTTCCATACACCCACCACTCTTTGTGTGAAAAAGTTACCCCTCAGATTCCTATTAAATTTATCCCCCCTATTTCCTCTGCTTCTCGATTCCCCTGCTCTGGTTAAGAGACTCTGTGCATCTACCTGATCTATTCCTCTCATGAATTTGTGCACGATTAACCTTGCAGGATTACCTCACCGATCATAACGTATTCTTGGATATCATACAAGGTGCAACACAAATTTTTCCACTCACAATTCACTTTTCTTGGATCCAAACTCCCTGATGTGAATTTCACTACACGTTGCCATTAAATGACCTCCTGCCTTTGGCACAGCAACTGCTCCTCTGACACTGGTTAACATATCTGACGTTTGGTAACGTTGATATTGGAGGCAGTCCAATGTCAGTTAGAACTTCGTTCTATCAGTCATGCCTGAAGCCCCTGTCGGCTCCAGTGGCGAAGTCATGACAAACGTAGTGAAGGCATTTTTGAAAGACCCTCTTCAAATGATGAACTGCAACGTAAGGCTTAATTTGGAATTTGAAAGGTGCGGTGTGGAAACAGGCAGTTCGGCCCATCTGTATTTATTCTCTATATTGCTATCACTACGAACTGACGCTAAACTGCATTTTGTTGTACCCATACTTGTATCTGTGCAATGACATTAAAGTTTGAATTGAATTGAATGAATTGAATTTCGTATAAATGTAAATTAGACAATAGACTATAGACAATAGGTGCAGGAGTAGGCCATTCGGCTCTTTGAGCCAGCACCGCCATTCAATGTGATCATGGCTGATCATCCACAATCAGTACCCCGTTCCTGCCTTCTCCCCATATCCCTTGACTCCGCTATCTTTAAGAGCACTATCTAGCTCTCACTTGAAAGCATCCAGAGAACTGGCCTCCACTGCCCTCTGAGGCAGAGAATTCCATAGTCACAACTCTTTGTGTGAAAAACGTATTTCATCATCTCCGTTCTAAATGGCTTACCCTTTATTCTTAAACCTTGGCCCCTGGTTCTGGACTCCACTGGGCATGTTTCCTGCCTCAAGAGGGTCCAAACCCTTAATAATCTTATATGTTTCAATAAGATCCACTCTCATCCTTCTAAATTGTCCCTAGTGTGTGCAGGATAGTGCTAGTCAGAGGATCGCTAATCAGTGCGGACTCAGAGGGCGGGAAGGGCCTGTTTCCGTGCTGTCTCTCTAAACTAAACTAAACTCAACAAAAATCCCTCCCACCCAAGACCTGAGGAAAGGGCCAAATGGAGGTTTTATCGTTTACATGACTATGTGGATTGAGTCGATATCAATGGAGCGAACTACCCAAGATTTCATTAGTAAAGAATTTCACGGTGAGGTGGAATACCCAGCTCTATTGGTAACTGTCCAACTCTGTCATTCTGCAAAGGGCTGACCTTTAGATTTTAAAAATACAATGTGGAAATAGCTCCGTGCCGACCAGTAATCTCCTCCATACACTCACGCTATCCTACACACTTTACAATTTACAATTTTTTACCAAAGCCAATTATCCAACAAACCTGTGCGTCTTTGGAGTGTGTGGGAGGAAACCGATGAGATCACAGGGAGAACGTGCAAACTCTGCACAGTTGGCACACGAGGACAGGGTCGAACCTGGGTCTCTTGCGCTGCAGGGCAGCAACTTGATGGTAGCACCCACTGAGCAGCCCTGTCATTGAATGTTCGGTAGGGCTGATAGCTGTTGTCTCTTAATAATCATGCACTGTGGTACTGTGTTGAGATTTACTTTAATTCAGAAGGACCCTCCATTTCTAGATGTAAAGATATTACAGAAGGACAAAAGGAAGCTGGCAAAAGTTCATAACTTCTTTTGAATGAACATAACAATAAATTCTTGGTAATTACGCCCCTGTAACAACAGTGAGAACCTATCAGAGGAGTATCAGGAGCCCCAAAGTGTCCTCCATTTTAAATGGATACAAATGGATACATATATCGGGCCTGTATTTAGATACCTCAAGATTCTCATCTAGAAATATTGGTATTGGTGTATTAGAAACATAGAAACATAGAAAAATAGGTGTAGGAGTAGGCCATTCGGCCTTTCGAGCCTGCACCGCCATTCAATGTGATCATGGCTGATCATCCAACTCAGTTTCCCGTACCTGCCTTCTCTCCATACCCCCTGATCCCTTTAGCCACAAGTGCCACATCTAACGCCCTCTTAAATATAGCCAATGAACTGGCCTCAACTACCTTCTGTGGCAGAGAATTCCAGAGACTCACCACTCTCTGTGTAAAGAATGTTTTCCTCATCTCGGTCCTAAAGGAATTCCCCCTTATCCTTAGATTGTGACCCCTTGTTCTGGACTACCCCAACATCGGGAACAATCTTCCAGCATTTAGCTTGTCCAACCCCTTAAGAATTTTGTAAGTTTCTATAAGATCCCCCCTCAATCTTCTAAATTCCAACTAGTACAAGCCAGGTCTATCCAGTCTTTCCTCATATGAAAGTCCTGACATCCCAGGAATCAGTCTGGTCTATTATTGGCACCTGTATCGAGATTTAGTCAAAAACATTTTACCTGCCATCCAGGCAAATGCATCAAGTGGTGCAAAAGAGAAAATAAACAGAGCTACATCTGCAGAAAAAGTGCATTTAAAGAAAGTGGAATGGCCGCAGGGAGGTAGACTGGAAGATTGAGACTTAGATGCACAGAGTCTCATGTCCAGTGTAGGTGAATCAAGGACCAGAGGACATAGGTTTAAGGTGAAGGGGAAAGATTTAATAGGAATCTGTGGGGTTACTTTTTCACACAGAGGGTGGTGGGTGTATGGAACAACCTGTTCACAGGAGGTTGTTGAGGCATGGACTATCCCACAATTTAAGAAGCAGTTAGACAGGTACATGGATAGGACAAGTTTGGAGGGAGCACAAAAGGCTGGAAAAACTCAGCGGGTGCAGCAGCATCAAAGGAGCGAAGGAGAGAGGCAACGTTTCGGGCCGAAAGCCTTCTTCAGACCAAATGCTGGCAGGTGGGACTAGTGTGGCTTAGATATGTTTGCCAGTGTGAGCAAGTTGGGCAGAAGGGCCTGTTTCCACACTGTATCACTCTATAATTCATTCCTCGCATATGAGAGCTTAGATTAGTTTAGCGTAGTTTAGTTTAGTTTAGTTTATTATTGTCATGTGAGCCGAGGTAATTTGAAAAGCTTTTTGTTACGTGCTAACCAGTCAAAGAAAAGACTGTACATGATAACAATCAAGTGTCCACAGTGTACTGATACAAGATAAAGGGAATAACGTTTAGTGCAGGATAAAGTTTGATTAAAGATAATTCAAAAGTCTGATAAGTGAACCATGGGAAGATATAGTTCTTGAATCTGGTGGTCCATGCTTGTAAGCTATTGTATAGTCTGCCTAATGGGAGATGGGAGAAGAGAGAATGGCTAGGTGTGAACGTCCCTTAATTATATTGTCTGCTTTCCAAAGGCAGTTTGAAGTATAGATGAGGTCGATGGAGTCGGGGCTGGTTTGTGTGATCGACTGTACTGTGTCTACAACTTATGTACAGAGTCACTCATTCCTTCTATCCAGAGATGCTGCCTGTCCCACTGAGTTACTCCAGCATTTTGTGTCTATTTTGCATCTGGATAAGATGTTTTCCATAGTTCGTGGTATAATGGTACCATAGAATAATGGTAGGAATTATTGGAGATATGCCATATTTCCTTAGGCTTCTGAGGAGATTGAGGAATTAGTTTGGTTTCTAGGTTTTAGGGTAAATGTGGTTGACAATATTTACACCTAGGAACTTAAAGCTTTTAACCATTTCAATTTCAGCACCATTGATGATATCTGGGGCATGTACACCACACCTGCTTATGCTGAGATCAATGACCAGCTCACACACATCGCTGACATTGAGGGAGAGGTTGTTGTCTGGACACCTTACTACAAAGCTCCCAATCTCATTTCTGTACTCCGTCTCATTATTGTTTGAGATCCACCCCACCATAGCAGACAATAAAATTAAGGAGCATTCACACCCAAGCAATCTCTCTTCTCCCATCTCCCATTAGGCAGAAGATACGATAGCTTGCAAACATGGACCACCAGGTTCAAGAACTGTGTCTTCCCATGGTTATCAGATTCTTGAATGAACCTCATTAGAGACCTTTGAACTGCAAACTTGTAGATGGAATATGGGTTGCACAGTCATAAATGTCTAGGGAACATAGGAAAGGGCGGAGAATGCAACCTTGCAATGCACCAGTGTTGAGGATTATAGTGGAAGACGTTTTGTTGCCTCCTCTCACTGATGTGGGTGTATGGGTCAGGAAGTCAAGGACCCACTTTCTGAGGGGGTGCTCAGTCTAGGTCCCGGAGTTTGGGGATGAGTTTGGTTGGAATTATAATGTTGAAAACAAATCTATAGTCAATCATTAGAAGTCTTGTGTTGGTTTCCTTGTTATCCAGATGTTCCAGGGATGTGATTAGGCCCATGCGTTTGAATTTAGTTTATTGTCACATAGAAACATAGAAACATAGAAATTAGGTGCAGGAGTAGGCCATTCGGCCCTTCGAGCCTGCACCAGCATTCAATATGATCATGGCTGATCATCCAACTCAGTATCCCGTACCTGCCTTCTCTCCATGCCCTCTGATCCCCTTAGCCACAAGGGCCACATCTAACTCCCTCTTAAATATAGCTTAATTCACGTAAATTCACGTGTACCGAGGTACAGTGAAAAGCTTTTGTTGTGTGTTAACCAGTCAGCGGAAAGACAATACATGATGACAATCGAGCCATTTAGAGTGTAGATACATGATGAAGGGAATAACGTAAATAATGTTTACTGCAAGATCAAGCCAGTAAAGACCGTTCGAGGATGGCCCATTGGTCCCCATTGAAAGGCTGTGGCCTGAATGAATGAATGGATGATTGATAGAATGAATGAATGACTGAATTAATTAATTAATTGATTAATTAATTAATTAACGAGTGAATCAATGAATGCTTTTACAGATAAATACAAATTACAGTGGATCAAGAGCATTTGGGAGGCTGGTGTGAAGTGTACTTCAACTCCAGCCTCTTGAAGCACATCAAAATGATTGGTGTCACAGCCACTGGTGATTAAGTACGCTACCTTGTTTTTCTTGGCCACTTTTTTCATTAGCTCTCATAAAACAGGTGGGGACCTTAGACTGGAGTAGGGAGAGGTGAATGGAGTAAGGAGACCTTCCCCACCCACTTATAACCGCACATCTCCCACGATAGGGGAGGGTCTTATTGAACGAGGATAGACACAAAGTGCTGGAGCAACTTAGTGGGACAGGCAGCATCTCTGGAGAAAAAGGATAGGTGATGTTTCAGGTGGGAACCTTCCTGCACTTTATTGAACAAGACTGTTTTCATGCTGAGTATGCTATTTGACCACTCTCCCCCCCCATACTCATATCATTTACCAGACATTCCAGGCTCTACTACACAACTGCACTAGTTTCTACCTCTGTCCCTCCTCTGTGCACTTCCACTGCATCTCCACATCCATAACTCCCTCTCCGCATCTACACCTTTCCTTCCACATCAATACTGTAGATTGGCTATTGCATGCTAGCCAATCATAGTGTTTGTTAGTAGTAGCCCCGCCTAGTACGTGTTTTATAATAGTAAGAACCTGCCTATGTTAGGCAGTAAATATAGCAGCTCGGAGCTGAAATGTACTGTAGATCCTATGCTATAAGTGCTTTAATAAAGATGTGCTGTATCTTAATGTGTGGTTGAGTCACATAGTTACATGGTGTCAGAAGTGGGATTGATACAGATGCAAATCTCCTCTTTGTTTTTCTTAGTTGCAATGACCATGGTCGAGACCCAATCAGACCGGTCAGTTACTTCGGCAATGACACCCAATGACACCATGCATTTCAGTTCATCGTGTATTCTGTCACGCATGGTATGTGGAACCCGATGTGGTGCTCTGACTACAGGTGTGACTGTAGGATCACCAATGATGCGATATTTAATAGGCAGCTTGTCAAGTTCATCATTAAACAGGTCTTTGTATTGGGAAAGTAACTGCTGAGTAGGCTCATCAATGAGGCATAGATTGTGGACCGTGCATCCAAAGTACACCAGGCCTGGATTGTGGCATGCATTGATACCGAGCAAAGTCTCTGAGTTTGATTTCACAATGTAAAACTGCAAGGTGCGGGTCTGTTCATCTACAGTGCACTTTAAATCAGCTTTTCCAAGTGGGTGTAAGATATCTCCCCCATAAACCCGAAGCGTTGAAGTGTCCTTGTTTATTTGTTCTGAATTGCAAATTTTATTGGACTCCCTTAATGATATGACGTTGACCTTCGCCCCAGTGTCTACTTTGGCAAGTATAGGCCTGTTGCTATCAAGTGCACTCACTACCCAATGAGAACCACAGAAGATGTCGCCGCACAGATCGGCAACGCAGCAGTTTTTTCAGTCCTGGATGCCAAAAGCTCATTTTGGCAGATTCCACTGGACCCGGACTCACTACTTTTGGCACACCATTTGGCCATTTCAAATTTTTGAGGATACCCTTCGGCATCAACTCCGCCAGCAAAGTTTTCCAGTGCACCATGGAACAGTTGTTTGCAGAGTACCGTGCGCCATCATTGTTGATGACATCCTCGTCTACGGGCGCGACCTGGTTGAACATGACGCTAATCTGAAGCGAGTACTTGACCGCGCCAAAGACATTAATCTTAAACTGAAGTTTGACTTGATAGTAGTTATGTACAATATAATCTGATCTGTGTGTTTACAATGTAAATCTAAACTTTTTACTGTACCTTGGTACATGTAACAATAATAAATCTAAATCTAAACTTAAAGCCCTTCCGTGGAATACGGCCATATCTTCATGACTGCAAAAAGTGGTGAACACTTCCCAGTCCATCATGGGTACTGACCTCCCCACTGTCTAAGGGATTTACCAGTCGCTTCATCAAAAATCAGAGACCCCCACCAACCTGACCTTACATTCATTTCACCTCTGCCATCTGGAAGAAGATATAGGAGCCTGATAACTGTAACGTCCAGGTTCAGGAACAGCTTTTAGTAAGAATTTCTGGGACATATGACAATAATGTTTATTGTCATGTGTACCAAGGTACAGTGAAAAGCTTTTGTTGTGTGCTAACCAGTCAGTGGAAAGACAATACATTAATACAATCGAGCCATTCACAGTGTATATGATAAGGGAATCATGTTTAGTGCAAGGTAAAGCCAGTAAAGTCCGATCAAAGATAGTCCGAGGGTCACCAAGGAGGTAGATAGTAGTTCAGGACTGCTCTCTGGTTGTGGTAGGATGGTTCAGTTGCCTGATAACAGCTGAGCGGAAACTGTACCTGAATCTGAAGGTGTGCTTTTTCACACTTCTGTACCTTTTACCTGATGGGAGATGGGGAAACAGGGAGTGGCCAGGGTGCGACTCGTCTTTGATTATGCTACTGGCCTTGCCGAGGCAGCATGAGGTGGGGCAAATGTATAAATGAGCTACAAATCCCCACCGTTCCCATCACAATCTCACCCCTCCCCACTTTGTGCCTTACGACTGTGACCTTGTAACAGCCCATGAGAAAAGAGACAACCTAGAAATCTTGGCAGTGGACCAGGGTTCATCTTAACTGGTTCTCATCTAATGCCAAATAGCTGCCGAAATTCAATATTTGCATTTCTAAACCTGCTATCAGCAATCCTTATCTTGCAAAGCCTCCCACTACAGAATACACTGAAGATGGATTATTACTGTGACACGTATTAATAGTAAGATTAAACGAGAACTTACCAGTTCAAAGTTTGATCCTTATTTTTTGAGTTACGTTGAGGGATTACGTGAAGAAGTCCCGCCAGGCACATGCGCGTCATACTTCAAAGCAGCGGCGTGGAAACACAGAAAACACATATAGCCAAAGTAACATAGTAAGGCTTTAAGAAGACTAGAACTACCAGATGATCTCTTAGATTATGAGGGTCGGAGCGGAGGGCGCGTAATCCCTCAACATAACTCCTCATAAAATAGGGATCAAACTTCGAACTGGTAAGTTCTCGTTTAATCTTACTATTTTACTTCGGAGTCACGTGAGTGACTACGTGAAGATTTCAAAGCTCTGTGTTTACATGCGTAGATGCACTCCATACGACAACTGCTTCGGTTGACACAGTAGTAACAAATAATATATTGAACATTGCTTCAAATTATTCAATAACTATTTTTAATAACAATAATAACAAACCCAGTAACAACCTCTCTATCCCAGGAGGAAATTACAAACAATGATATAAACAAAGCAAATGAATTAAACGGAACCCAAAACAGCATGCCCAAACCGTGGCACTGTCTGTACAGGTTTATCATAAAACTGTGAGAAAGTTGCTTCTCTAGACCATCCTGCAGCTACGAGGATTTGATCTAGTGGCACGTCCTGAGCCTTCGCCGCTGATGTAGAAGCCGCCCTGGTGGAGTGAGATTTAAACACATGAGTGTCGACTCCAACACAATTGAGAACCTGTTTCAACCATCTAGAAATAGTTTATACTGACACTCTTTTATATGGCTTTTTATGACTAATAAGCAGTCCTGTCTCAGAACCCCTGAGACTCCCTGTTAACTCAAGATATCACCTTAAGTGTTTAACTTCACATAACATTTGGTCAACAGGATATGCTTTAAATGTCACCTTGGTTCCTGCCATACCTGGCCTGCTTTGTTTGATTAAATCATAGACATAAAAAGTAATGTCATCTATAGACTAATGCATACAATCTATTCGTAACAATTGTAATGTTTGTACACGTTGTGCTGAAACCAGCGCCATAAGCATAACCACTTTCAGAGTTAACCTCTGCACAGACAACGACGTAATTGGAGCCCATTGCCGAAGCAGTGTGAGAACTATACTGATATCCCAGGTTTCTGTATACCTGGGTTTAGGAGGGTTTTTGTTAAAAATTCCTCTCATAAATCGGGATACTAACGGATGAGCCCCGATAGGCTGTTGTCCTGCGGACTGCCCTAAATAAGAGGACAAAGCATTCCGAGCACTGTTAATAGCACTATGTCAAATGCTCATCAAAATGCAACTTAGCAAGGAACTCCAACACATCACTTATGCTTGCAGTATGATAAGATAAATTGGACTGTACACAAAACATTCCCATTTCTTTATATGAACCATATATTGTTTTTTAGTACTATTCCTCCAGGCTGCAGTGATAACCTCCATGGTCCTGTCCGACAATCCAAGGCCTTGGAATGGTCTGTTCAGAACCTGCAGACCAACGAATTGATACGGTCATGTAATGGGTGACTTTCTCCTGTAACCGGATGAACCAACAAATTACTGCAGCTGGGAACCATCATGAATGGCTGAACCATCATTCTGAGTACCAATGGGAACCATGGTTGTGTTGGCCAATCTGGGACCACCAAAATGCCTGTAGCGGGGTCACGCTCTATTTTGGTTAAACATTTCGTATCAGACAAAATGGAGGAAAGCATAAAAGAATGATTGTCCCCAATGTAATGAAAAAGCATCCACAGCTACTGCTCCTGGATCTGGTTCCCATGAAACATACTTAGGCAACTGGTGATTCAGTCTGGATGCAAACAGATCAATATCTGGCAATCCAAATCGAGTGACAATTGTTTGAAAAACTTTAGAATTCAACATCCATTCTATATTATCATTGAATTTTCGTGACCTTTGGTCTGCCACCACATTGTCTACCCCTGGCAGATAGATGGCCGAAACCCAAATGTTTCTTGAAATACACTAATGCCATATGAGATTAGCCATGCTGTCACATGAAACTGATATCGCTCCTCCCATATGATTGATATATGCCACTGCCGTAGTGTTATCAATCTGGAGTTGAATGTGTAAATTATTCATTGTGGAGCAATATGCCTTTAACCCATAAAATGCCCCCAGTATTTCCAAATAATTTATTCCTTGTGTGTGAAGAATCAAACTTTCTTGTTCATTCCTTCTACCTCCACAACTGGACTCAATGTCCGTAGCCCCCCATCCAAGAGTACTTACAACAGTCTGTAAAATCATTGAAGGTTCCTGCACCAAAATGTTATTGGTAGCTTGACTGACATTAACAATCCACCACTGCAACTCTGCTAGAGCTGTGGCTGGGTAATTGCATGACCCGATCAAAATTACCTGCATGCTCTTTTAGTGCTTGTTCTCTTGCTCTTTGCAAATGCTGATAATGCAAAGGCCCGAACTTTACTGCAGGGAAAGCTGCTACCAATTTCCCAATGACCTTAGCAACTTCTCGGATGGCGGGATTAAGCTTTTGTGTGAGACAAGTACAGACCTCAGCAATATCCATAACCTTGACTGCTGGTAATGTTACTGTCATATGAACTGAATCCATAAGAAATCCCAAATACTGAATATTTTGGGTTGGCTGTAATTTGGACTTAGTTGGATGCACCAAAAACCCTAATGATTCAAACACATTTTTGGTTACTGCAACCAATTCCTCAGCTGACTCTTTAGTGTTGCTTATAATTAAGACATCATCTAAGTAAGCCATGACAATGTGATTACGGGCCCTTAACAGCCCCAGCACAGGTTTTAGCAATTTAGTAAATAGTCTAGGTGCTGAGCTTAATCCATTAGGCAATGCTTTTTATTGCCACAGCTGTCCCATCCATTTAAATTTCAAGTACCTGCGATAATGAACATGAATTGGTACTGAATAATACGCATCTTGCAAATCAATGGTTGCCATATAACAACCTTGTGAGACCAGCTGTTTTGCAGTAACGAAGGTGTCCATTTTGAAATGTCTATAGAGTACTGAACAATTTAAATGAGTGAGATCCAAAATGACTCTACAACCCCCATCTTTCTTAGGTCTGGGGTAAATATTAGACACAAATTGTTGTGAATGAGTAATGGGTTTTTCAATCACTCCTTTTTTACACAAATTCTTAATCTCTTTGTTAACCTGTTCAGTTTCTGGAGCAGAAAACACCAACATTTTATTTGGCTTGTGCTGCTGAGGTGGATCTATCCCAAAGATAAACTCAATGGTAGAACCTGACACAGTATTTAGTATAAACATATCACATGTAATACAGCACCATTCATTGTAAAACAATTGTAATCTACCTCCAATAGGAGGTTTTGCACCAGAACCTTTAACAAAATTTCCCTGTACCTCTGCAGTTGGCCTGAAAGCCACCTGTCTGCTCACATTGGGGTGAAGCCACTTTGTCTTGGTGGGTAACCTCGTTGCCCCACTGGCCTCCCCCTGCTTGGTCCAGCACCTGGATCCGATCTTCGAAACACAAACCCAGGTTTGCGAAAAGGTGGCCGTGATGTATTTGGCTTCATCAAACCAATTGTTTTCGCCTCGTCATCAATATCTCGTATCTGTTTTACAAGGTCCGTTCCAAACAGGAACTCAGGCGTTTGAATATTCATCGCCTTACACAATGCAGCAAATTTTTGATTAAGAGTTGGTCTGATGGCGATTTTCCTAATGCAATTAACTTCAAAGTATGCATTGCATAACAGAGCCAACATGTCTTTTGTGTTTGATTTATCATGGTCCCTTTGACCATAGTGCCAAATGCAGTAATTGCTGCAGCCACCAGTTGGAGGACGTATTGATGACAAAACTCCTGTCCTCTCATAGCAGGACATGGGTGCCCAAATAGCTGGGTTCACTGTAGGCACTTTCAATGCTGCACAATTCAGAATCAGAATCAGAATCAGAATGCCTTTTATTGCCACTATACACATGTACACTGAGATTAAAAGCTGCTCCTACTCAGTGCAAAACAAAACAAAAAAGGGGGGGGGATAAGGTGCACAGTTTCTGCAGCGCTATATACATATCTATAAAAGGACAATGGATAAATAGAATGGATAAATAGGATTCCTATATCCAGTATGGGTTACAGTTACAGTACAAATTACAGTAGGTGGATAGATGAAAGTCCGGGGGTTAGGCTGTGAAGTCAGTGCATGTTTGAGTTCAGGGAGATAATGGATTTTGGAAAGAAACTGTTCTTGAGTCTATTTGTCTTGTGCTGATGCACCTATAGCGCCTCCCTGAGGGTAGCAGGTTGAACAGGCCAAATGCAGGATGGGAGCTGTCCTTGATAATGTTCTTCGCCCTGCTGAGGCAGCGGGAGGTGTAAATGTCCATCAGAGAGGGGAGAGGGCAGCCGATGATCTTCTGTGCTACCCTAACTACCCTCTGAAGCCTCTCCCTGTCTGCCATGGTGCAGCTGCCGTACCATGCTGTAATGCAGTATGTCAACAGGCTCTCAATGGACGAGTGGTAGAAGGTCAGCAGCAGGTTGGAGTCCAGGTTGTGCTTCCTGAGGACCCTCAGGAAGTGCAGCCGCTGCTGAGCCTTCTTGATGACCGCTGTGATGTTGTCTGTCCAGGAGATGTCAGCGGAGATGAGGACGCTGAGAATCCGGAAGGTGTGGACCCTCTCCACACACTCGCCGTTGATGTATAAGGGGGCTAAGTCGGTGTAAATTGACAGGTGTTTTGTACTTGTTGGTAGTCTCTTGCATTATAGCTTGCTGGAGCTGGTGAGACACTAAATAGTCTGAAGAAGGGTCTCGACCCGAAACGTCGCCTATCTTCTTCGCTCCTTAGATGCTGCTGCACCCGCTGAGTTTCTCCAGCCTTTTGTGTACACTAAATAGCTAACGTTGTTTGCAAAGTACTCGTCCATTGCCTCACCAGTCCCCTCCGGGATAGCAAAACTCATTGCAATATCCAGGACACCCGGAGCGTGGCTCTTGTGCTCTGGTATTTGCACATAAGCAGGGACATCAGACGTGCGGTCAGCTGCATCCCAGGTCATATATTAGGGAGGCATCCTCCAGTCCTAAACAAGGCGCTGGAAGGAAATCCCCTTGCTGACATTCCACATATTCCTCTTGATATGGACCTTATTGAACAGCTGCCTGGGGAATCACTGGGCCCTTAGCCCCTTGTTTTATCAGAGTTTGGAGCATCTTCTCCATATTCTGCATCCTCCCCCACATTCTTTTATTGTCTGGAGGGGAGTCACATTCTTCTTCTTCAGACTCGTCTGATAACACAGGTCTATTGGATTTTCTTTTAGCCTTTCTATGGCTGTCGGTGGCCTCAGCCTCCTGAGTAACTGGAACTGCCGTGGAAAGTTCACTTTTTAATGAAACTGCTGTCGGTAAAACGGCACCCGGGATCGGAACCGGCGTTGCCTCACTCATCTCCCGACCCAAACTATTAAGTGAATCCGTGGACCCACGCTTAGAACGAACTCTCCTACCTGACCGCTCCATACCACCAACTCCTACTGACTTCTCGAGCCAGCTTTACGGAGTTAAATACTCGCAGGCAAAGTTTTCAAAACCACTTACCTGTGAGATTTCTACTTACTGCTGGTGGAGCTATGCCCTCCAGCCCGTTCAGTACGACATGCGCGGACGTAATGACGCGCATGCGCCAGGCGGGACTTCTTCACGTAGTCACTCACGTGACTCCGAAGTAAAATCATAGAGTCTTAAATCATTGATCATAAATTTATACAAGAAATCCAATGAGTGACCTGGCTTTGCAACTCTCATTAAAATACTTCTCTGTAAACGGACGAGGATAAATTAAATTGTTAGATTGAGATTATTACCCATTGCAATGCAGCAATCTGGAAATGATGTTAAGCGATTTTGATGGTTCACAATGATCTTGGAGACGCTTTAAAGCCATTTATACAGCTCCACTTCAAACATTTTACTTTTAAACATTACTACTTTACTTGCATTTGGACAAATGTTGCAAACCTTTAGTTCATAAATTCATGTCATAGGAGCAAAATTAGGTCATTCGACCAATCGAGTCCCCGCCACTCAAACATGTCTGATCTATATTTCCCTCTCAACCCCATTCTCTGGACTTCTCCCTGTAACCCTTGACACCTTCATTAATCAAGAACCTTTGCTTTAAAAATACCTGATGACTTGGCCTCCACCGCCATCTGTGGTAATGAATTCCACAGATTCACCACAACTCTGACTAAAGAAATCCCTCCTCATCTCTTCTCTACTGGTACGCTGCTTTACTCTGAAGCTGGGCCCTCTGGTCCCAGACTCCAGTGGAAACACCCTCTCCACATCCACTCAATCCAGGGCTTTCACTATCATATTTGAGATGGTCTTAAGAGTCATTGAGACATATAGCACAGCAACAGGCCCTAATACCCACTGAGTCGGCGTTAGTGTAACATCCCTTACACTGATCCTACATTAATTGCATCTTGTTATTCTTGGCACATTCTCTTCACTTCCGCCCAAATTCTACCACTAACCTACACTTTGAAGGCAATTTACAGAGGCCAATTAACCTACCAATCCTCCCATTTATGGGATATGAGAGGAAACCGGAACGCCTGTAGGAAGCTCACGCAGGGGGAATGTATAAACTCCTGAAAGATATAGCCCAATATCTACACTGCATGTTCCCGATTTGGCCTTCTTCACAAGTTATCACCAAGTGTAGACTCGGCAAACATTTCGCCAAACACAAATGCTCGTTCCGCCAAGGCCTGCTGCATCTCTTGGTTGCTAACCATAGAAGAGTCTCGACCTGAAACGTCACCCATTCCTTCTCTCCAGAGATGCTGCCTGTCCCACTGAGTTACTCCAGCACTTACAAAATTCTTAAGGGGTTGGACAAGCTAGATGCTGGAAGATTGTTCCCGATGTTGGGGGAGTCCAGAACAAGGGGTCACAAGGATAAGGAGGAATTCCTTTAGGACCGAGATGAGGAAAACATTCTTTACACAGAGAGTGGTGAGTCTCTGGAATTCTCTGCCACAGAAGGTAGTTGAGGCCAGTTCATTGGCTATATTTAAGAGGGCGTTAGATGTGGCACTTGTGGCTAAAGGGATCAGGGGGTATGGAGAGAAGGCAGGTACGGGATACTGAGTTGGATGATCAGCCATGATCACATTGAATGGCGGTGCAGGTTCGAAGGGCCGAATGGCCTACTCCTACGCCTATTTTTCTATGTTTCTATTTTGTGTCCATGTTAATTCGCTTTCCCATTCCCACACTGACTTCTCTAACTTCAAGTAACCTCTGCATTCCATCTCTCGCCATCCTCCCCCACCCAAGTCACACCAGGTTCCCGTTCCCACCTAGCTACAGCTAACAAAGGCCTGTTTCCTTTATAATTCTTACTTTTTTGTATATCTTTCATTCATTTGTTCTTTTTCTCCCCACATCATCGTCTATATCTCTCGTTTCCTTTTCCTGTGACTTCCCGTGACTGAAGAAGGGTCTTGTCCCAAAACGTCAACCATTCCATCTCTCAAGAGATGGTGCCGGTCCCGCTGAGTTACTCCAGCATTTTGTGTCTATCTTCATTTTAAACCAGCATCTGCAGTCCCTTCCCTCACACTGACCTTGCTGTCCTAGGATCCTCTATTGCCAGAGTGAGGTTCACAAGTTCACAAGTTATAGGAGCAGAATTAGGTAATTAGACCCATCGAGTCCGCTCCGCCATTCAATCATTGTTGACTTCTGCCTCCTAATCCCATTTTCCAGCCTTCCCATTACCTTTGACACCCATTCTAATCAATAATTTGGCTATCTCTGCCATAAAAGTATCCACTGACCTGGCCTCCATATCCCTCTGTGGCAATTAATTTCACAAATTAACCACCCTCTGACTAAAGAAGTTCCCCTCACCTCCTTTCCAAAAGAGTGCCCTTTAATTCAGAGGCTGTGACCTCTGGTCCTAGACTCTCCCACCAGTGGAAACATCATTACCACATCCACTCTATCTATGCCTTTCATTAATTATTCTGTAAGTTTCAATGGGGTTCCCCCTCAACCTTCTAAACTCCAGCGAGGCGCAATGCCGTCAAATGCTCATCATATGCTAACCCACTCATTCCTGGGATCATTCTTGTAAACCTCCTCTGGACCCTCTCCAGAGCCAGCTCATCCTTCCTCAGATATGGTACCCAAATTTGCTCACAGTACCCCAAATGTGGCCTGACCAGCGCCTTATCAAGCCTCCGTTTGTGTATTCCAGTCCTCTTGATCCTCTTCTTCTTTCGTGTGGCGTGCACAGCCTAAAGTTGTTGGACAACTTATTCTATTTGATCTTCCGTTTGTGCTCGTCGAGTTGATTGCATTAGTCGAAACAGGGCGGACCACGTGAAGGTTGCAATCTTCCACACCTAGTCCTCTTGATATAAATGCAAAATTGAATTTGCCTTCATTACTACTGGTTCAAGTTCAAGTTCAAGTTCAAGTGAGTTTATTGTCATGTGTCCCTGACAGGACAATGACATTCTTGCTATGCTTCAGCACAACAGAACACAGTAGGCATTGACTACAAAACAGATCAGTGTGTCCATATACCATTATATATGTCAATACACACATGAATAAATAAACTGATAAAGTGCAAATAACAGACAATGGATTATTAATGTTCAGAGTTTTGTCCGAGCCAGGTTTAATAACCTGATGGCTGTGGGGAAGTAGCTATTCCTGAACCTGGTCGTTGTAGTCTTCAGGCTCCTGTACCTTCTACCTGAAGGTAGCAGGGCGATGAGTGTGAGACCAGGATGGTATGGGACCTTAATGATACTGCCAGACTTTTTGAGGCAGCGACTGTGATAAATCCCCTCGATGGAAGAAAGGTCAGAGCCGATGATGGACTGGGCAGTGTTTTCTACTTTTTGTAGTCTTTTCCTCTCCAGGGCGCTGAAGTTGCCGAACCAAGCCACGATGCAACCGGTCAGCAAGCTCTCTACTGTGCACCTGTAGAAGTTAGAGAGAGGCCTCCTTGACAAACCAACTCTCCGTAATCTTCTCAGGAAGTAGAGGCGCTGATGAGCTTTCATGATAATTGCATTAGTGTTGGACCAGGAAAGATCTTCAGAGATGTGCACACCCTGGAATTTGAAGCTCCTGAGCCTTTCAACCATCGACCCATTGATATAAACGGGACTGTGGGTCCCCATTCTACTCCTTCCAAAGTCCCCAATCAGTTCCTTAGTTTTTCTGGTGTTGAGGGCCAGGTTGTTGTGCTGGCACCATACGGACAGTTGCTCGATCTCTCATCTGTGCACCGACTCATCCCCATCAGATATATGTCCCACAACAGTGGTGTCGTCAGCGAACCTGATGATGGAGTTCGCACTATGACTGGCTATGCAATCATGAGTATAGAGTGAGTACAGCAGATGGCTGAGCACACAGCCTTGAGGTGCTCCCGTGCTGATTCTGACACATTTCCACCAATACGAGCAGACTGTGGTCTGTGAATGAGGAAGTCGAGGATTCACTTGCAGAGGGATGCGCAGATACCCAGTTCTGTGAGTTTGGTAACCAGCTTGGAGGGGATGATAGTAACATAGAAACATAGAAACATAGAAAATAGGTGCAGGAGTAGGCCATTCGGCCCTTCGAGCCTGCACCGCCATTCAATGTGATCATGGCTGATCATCCAACTCAGTATCCCGTACCTGCCTTCTCTCCATACCCCCTGATCCCTTTAGCCACAAGTGCCACATCTAACGCCCTCTTAAATAGAGCCAATGAACTGGCCTCAACTACCTTCTGTGGCAGAGAATTCCAGAGACTCACCACTCTCTGTGTAAAGAATGTTTTCCTCATTTTGGTCCTAAAGGTATTCCCCCTTATCCTTAGACTGTGACCCCTTGTTCTGGAATCCCCCAACATCGGGAACAATCTTCCAGCTTCTAGCTTGTCCAACCCCTTAAGAATTTTGTAAGTCTCTATAAGATCCCCCCTCAATCTTCTAAATTCCAGCGAGTACAAGCCGAGTCTATCCAATCTTTCCTCATATGAAAGTCCTGACATCCCAGGAATCAGTCTGGTGAATCTTCTCTGTACCCCCTCTATGGCAGGGATGTCTTTCCTCAGATTTGGAGACCAAAACTGTACGCAATACTCCAGGTGTGGCCTCACCAAAACCCTGTACAACTGCAGTAGAACCTCCCTGCTCCTATACTCAAATCCTTTCGCTATGAATGCTAACATACCATTTGCTTTCTTCACTGCCTGCTGCACCTGCATGCCTACTTTCAATGACTGGTGTACCATGACACCCAGGTCTCGTTGCATCTCCCCCTTTCCTAATCTGCCACCCTTCAGATAATAGTCTACCCTCATGTTTTTGCCACCAAAGTGGATAACCTCACATTTATCCACATTATACTGCATCTGCCATGCATCTGCCCATTCACTCAGCCTATCCAAATCACCCTGCAGCCTCCAAGCACCCTCCTCACACCTAACTATACCCCCCAGCTTGGTATCATCTGCAAATTTGGAGATGTTGCATTGAATTCCCTCGTCCAAATCATTAATATATATTGTAAATAGCTGGGGTCCCAGCACTGAGCCTTGCGGCACCCCACTAGTCACTGCCTGCCATTCTGAAAAGGACCCATTTACTCCTACCCTTTGCCTCCTGTCTGCTAGCCAGTTCTCTATCCACATCAATACTGAACCCCCAATACCGTGTGCTTTAAGTTTGTATGCTAATCTCTTATGCGGGACCTTGTCGAAAGCCTTCTGAAAGTCTAGATATAACACATCCACTGGTTCTCCCTTATCCACTCTACTAGTTACATCCTCGAAAAATTCTATCAGATTTGTCAGACATGATTTTCCTTTTGTAAATCCATGCTGACTTTGTCCAATGATTTCACCACTTTCCAAATGCGCTGCTATCCCATCTTTAATAACTGACTCTAGCAGTTTCCCCACTACCAATGTTAGACTAACTGGTCTGTAATTCCCCGCTTTCTCTCTCCCTCCTTTTTTAAAAAGTGGGGTTACATTAGCTACCCTCCAATCCTCAGGAACTACTCCAGAATCTAAGGAATTTTGAAAAATTATCACTAATGCATCCACTATTTCTGTGGCTACCTCCTTGAGTACTCTGGGATGCAGACTATCTGGCCCTGGGGATTTATCGGCCTTCAATCCGTTCAATTTACCCGTTCAATTTACCAACACCACCTCCCGGCTAACCTGGATTTCACTCAGTTCCTCCATCTTATTTGACCCCCGTTTCACTGCTATTTCCGGCAGATTATTTATGTCTTCCTTAGTGAAGACAGAACCAAAGTAGCTATTCAATTGGTCTGCCATGTCCTTGTTCCCCATGATCAATTCACCTGTTTCTGACTGCAAGGGACCAACATTTGTTTTAACTAGTCTCTTTCTCTTCACATATCTATAAAAACTTTTGCAGTCAGTTTTTATGTTCCCTGCCAGTTTCCTTTCATAATCTATTTTCCCTTTCCTAATTAAGCCCTTTGTCCTCCTCTGCTGGATTCTGAATTTCTCCCAGTCCTCCGGTAGGCTGCTTTTTCTGGCAAATTTGTATGCCTCATCTTTTGTTTTTATACTATCCCTGATTTCCCTTGTTATCCATGGATGCACCACCTTCCCCGATTTATTCTTTTGCCAAACTGGTATGAACAACTTTTGTACTTCATCCATGCAGTCTTTAAATACCTTCCATTGCACATCCACTGTCAACCCTTTAAGAATCACCTGCTAGTCTATCTTGGCCAATTCACATCTCATACCTTCAAAGTTACCTTTGTTCAAGTTCAGAACCCTTGTTTCTGACTTAATTTTGTCACTCTCCATCCTAATGAAGAACTCAACCATATTATGGTCACTCTTGCCCAAGGGGCCACGCACAACAAGACTGCTAACTAACCCTTCCTCATTACTCAATACCCAGTCTAGAATAGCCTGCTCGCTCGTTGGTTCCTCCACATGTTGGTTGAGAAAACTATCCCGCATACATTCCAGGAAATCCTCTTCCTCAGCACCCCTGCCAATTTGATTCACCCAATCTACATGTAGATTGAAGTCACCCATTATAACCGTGTTACCCTTGTTGCACGCATTTCTAATTTCCTGTTTGATGCCATCCCCAACTCCAGTACTACTGTTAGGTGGCCTGTACACAGCTCCCACTGGCGTTTTCTGCCCCTTAGAGTTTTGCAGCTCTACCCATATCGATTCCACATCCTCCACGCTAATGTCCTTCCTTTCTATCGCATTAATCTCCTCTCTCACCAGCAACGCTACCCCACCTCCTTTTCCTTTTCGTCTATCCCTCCCGAATATTGAATATAGTATTAAATGCCGAGCTGTAATCGATGAATAACAGCCTGACATATGAGTTTTCGTTGTCCAAGTGGTCCAGAGCGGAGTGGAGAGTCAGCGAAATCGCATCCACCGTTGATTTGACTTGCAAATTAACTTTTTGCAAATCTCTTTGCACTTCCGATTTCTGGATTCTCTCTCCATTCACAAAATAATCTACACCTTTATTCTAATTACCAAAATGCATGACTCGGCACTTTGGTACACTGAATTGCATCTGCCACTTCTCTGCCCACTCTCCCAACCTGTCCAAGTCCTTCTGTAGATTTCTTGCTTCCATTACACTGCCTGCCCTGCCCCTCCACCTACTGGATTTAGCATCATCTGCAAATGTGGCCACAAAGCCTTCAATCCCCTTATCCAAATTACGAATATACCACGTGAAGCGGGCCCAGCACCGACCCTTGCGGAACTCCACAGCCAACCTGAAAAAAGTGCTTTTTGTTGCAACTTTTTGCCTTCTGCCATCCAGCCAACTCGCTATCCATGCTAATATCTTCCCTTTAATACCATGGGCTCGCTTCTTCCATAGCAGCTTGATGTGCGGAACCTTATCGAAGGCCTTCTGAAAATCTAGGTAAAAAACTTCTATAGCCCCTCTGTCTGTCCTGCCATTAACTTCCTCAAAGAACTCCAGCACATTCGTCAGGCAAGATCTTCCCTTCACAAAACCATGTTGACTTCGGCCCAATTTACCGTGAACTTCCAAGTACTGTGAAACCTCATCCATTATAATTGATTCTGAAATCTTACCAACCACCGAAGTCAGGCTGACAGGTTCAGCCTGGCTCCCTTCTTGTGCAATGGGGTGACATTCGCAGGTCACCGGCAAACTGGAGGAACAGCACCTTATATGGCATGATCATTGAATGCTCTAATTTTAGGTAACTACAAAATCCTCCCCCTCCCGCCCTTCCCCCAAAAACACCCCCTCTTCCCCTCAGCTTTCCCCCTGTTCCACCTGGACTCGCAGGCATTCTTCTCCTCTCCCTTGCACCGGTATTCATTCCTCTAGCTTCACAATTCACACCTCTTCGACCCTTTGTCACACACAACCCTTCTGTCTTTTCATCTCTGGCTTTTGTCTATAAGAAAGAGGCCCTGAGACTTTTTTGGAGAGTCTATAATTTATTGGCCAAAAAGAACGTGGGTGAGTATTTGACGCATTGTAGCCTCAGGGCGATGTACTGAGAGTTGGCAATAGATTGATTCCAAATAGTTTTATCAGTCATCATTTATGCCATGAGGCAAGAGTCCCACTGCACTGTAAACTATTATGATGCTATTACAATTCCCTAATGGCTTAGAAAGTAGCTGCCTCGTGTAGGATGATTATGTTCCCGATGTTGGGGAAGTCCAGAACAAGGGGTCACAGTTTAAGGATAAGGGGGAAGTCTTTTAGGACTGAGATGAGAAAATCATTTGTCACACAGAGAGTGGTGAATCTGTGGAATTCTCTGCCACAGAAGGTAGTTGAGGCCAGTTCGTTGGCTATATTTAAGAGGGAGTTAGATGTGGCCCTTGTGGCTAAAGGGATCAGGGGGTATGGAGAGAAGGCAGGTACAGGATACTGAGTTGGATGATCAGCCATGATCATATTGAATTGCGGCGCAGGCTCGAAGGGCCGAATGGCCTACTCCTGCACCTATTTTCTATGATTCTATGATTATTAGTCATTTGAAGATAAATTTACCAACGCCAACGCAGATGTATAAAATCTTGTGAGGAATAAATATGGTGAATGCACAGAATCTTATAACCACTATTATTTAAACTCACATTAAATACAAATCTAGTCAGGTACATGGAAAGGACAGGTTTAGAGGGATATGGGCCAAATGCAGGCAGGTGGGGCTAGTGTAGATGGAAAATGTGGTGGTGTAGGCAAGTTAGGCTGCAAGGCATGTTTCCACGATTTACTCAAGCTTTCTTCCCCCCCACCATAATCAGTCTGAAAATGTTTGAACTGATTGCCATCTTATAATCAAAGTAAGTTCTACAATTATTATTATTGAAAGTTTACAACAGAAGTTATTTCATTGAAATTTTAAAGCAATTTATAAAGGGGGGGGGGGTTGAAACTTACGAATAATGAAAGGCTTGGATAGAGTGGATGTGGAGAGGATGTTTCCACAAGTGGGAAAGTCCAGGGCCAGAGGTCATAGCCTCAGAACAGAACGATGTGCCTTTAGAAAGGAGACGATGAGTAATTTCCTTAGTCAGAGGGTGATGAATCTGTGGAATTCATTGCCACAGAAGGCTATGGAGGCTGTCATTGGGTATTATTAAGGCACAGATAGATAGATTCTTGATTAGTGTCAGATGTTGTGGGGAGAAGGCAGGAGAATGGGGTTGAGAGGGAAAGATAGATCAGCCATGATTGAATGGCAGAGTAGACTTGGTGGGTCGAATGGCCTAATTCTGCTCCTATCACATGACAAATACTTGGTACTTATACTTGGTTTTAAGCAACCGTCTATAATTATTGCTGGATGTTTTCACACTTTTATATTAACACGACTGAGGACAATCAACCTATTTATTCTTGTTGGTAAGGCGGAGAGCTTCAATTGCTCTGTTCTCTGCAATCATGAGCATATTATAGCTGCTGGTTGCTTGTAATGCATAGGTTTGTTTCCATTCAACTGCATGCCTTGCATTCCAAAGAGCACATCAAAGCCCTTGTGCATATGGTGCAGAAAACTATTAATTGCACCAGGCTCAATTTTTGTTTATTGGTTGTGCATCAGTGGGTGTCCTGTTTTGCTGAAATGAAGTTTAATCAATTTTACTGAGCACATCTCAGCAGAGTGCCAGCAATGAACGAAAGACTCATCGAGTTGTGCTGTGCTGCTCTGACTTCTGTAAACAGCAATATCTGGCGAGGAGGGAGGTGGGGGGGGGGGGGGGATAATGTGCTCTATTGAATATTGATATTGTACAAAACTACTTTGAAAGATTTTAGTCATAATCTAATCTGCTTGAGTATCAGCTTAAGTGATCAGTCTGAGGAAGGGACTCGACCCAAAACGTCACACGTTCCTTCTCTCCAGAGATGCTGCCTGTCCCGCTGTTACTCCAGCTTTTTGTGTCTATCTTTGTTTTAAACCAGCATCTGCAGTTCCTTCCTACACATCTAATCTGTTTAGTTTAGTTTAGAGATACAGCGTGGAAACAGGCCCTTTAGCCCACTAAGTCCGCACTGACCAGCGATCCCCACACATTAACACTATCCACGCACTATAGATTATTTTATATTAATACCAAGCCAATTAACCTACAAACCTGTACGCCTTTGGGGTGCGGGAGGAAACCGAAGATCTTGAAGAAAATCCACACGGTCACGGATAGAACGTACAGACACCATCCGTAGTCGGGATCGAACCCGGGTCTCTGGCGCTGTAAGCGCTCTTCGACACAAACTCTACGGCTGCCCCACCTTGCCGCCCTGTTATCTTCATATAATTATGTTGTCACGTGTACCAAGGCACAGTGAAAAAACCTTGTTGCATGTTAATCAGTCAGAGGAAAGAAAAAACATGATTACAAAACATGATTACAATCGAGCCATCCACAGTGTACAGATACATGATAAAGGGTATAATATTTTGTGCAGGATAAAGTCTATCAAAGTCCGATTAAAAACAGTCCAAGGGTCTCCAATGAGGTAGAAACATAGAAACATAGAAATTAGGTGCCATTCAATATGATCATGGCTGATCATCCAACTCAGTATCTCGTTCCTGCCTTCTCTCCATACCCTCTGATCCCCTTAGCCCCAAGGGCCACATCTAACTCCCTCTTAAATATAGCCAATGAACTGGCGTCAACTACCCTCTGTGGCAGAGAGTTCCAGTGACCCACCACTCTCTGTATGAAAAAAGTCCTTCTCATCTCGGTCCTAAAGGATTTCCCCCTTATCCTTAAGCTGTGACCCCTTGTCCTGGACCTCCCCAACATCGGGAACAATCTTCCTGCATCTAGCCTGTCCAACCCCTTAAGAATATTGTAAGTTTCTATAAGAACCCCTCCAAATCTCCTAAATTCTGGAGAGTATAAACCGAGTCTATGCAGTCTTTCTTCATAAGGCAGTCCTGACATCCCAGGAATCAGTCTGGTGAACCTTCTCTGCACTCCCTCTTTGGCAATAATGTCCTTCCTCAGATTTGGAGACCAGAACTGTATGCAATACAGGTAGATAGTAGTTCAGGTCTGCTCTCTAGTTGGGATGGTTTAGTTGCCTGATAACAGCTGGGAAGAAATTGTCCCTGAATCTGGAGGTGTGTATTTTCACATTTCTATACATCATGCCTGTTGGGAGTGGGGAGAAGAGGGAGTGGCCAAGGTGCGACTCATCATTGATTTTGCTGCTGGCCTTGCAGAGGCAGCATGAGGTATAAATGAACTCAATAGGAGGGAGATAGACATAAAAAGCTGGAGTAACTCAGAAGGGACAGGCAGCATCTACTGGAAAAAAGGAATGAGTGACATTTCGGGTCAAGACTGGTTAGGGATAAGGGAAACTGGAGATATAGACGATGATGTGGAGAGATAAAGAACAGTGAATGAAAGATATGCAAAAAAGTAACGATGATGAAGGAACCAGGCCATTGCTAGCTGTTTGGAAAGGCGAAAATGAGAAGCTAGTGCGAATTGGCTGGGGGAGGGATAAAGTGAGAAGGAATGCATGGGGCTACCTGAAGTGAGAGAAATTAATATTCATACCACTGGGCTATAAGCTGCCCAAGCAAAATATGAGATGCCGTTCCTGCAATTGGCATTTTGCCTCACTCTGACAATGGACAGAAATGTCTGTGTGGGAATGAGAAGGAGAATTAAACTTCAGGCAGGCTGAGCTTATTTGAGGTTGTAGTGTTTAGTAGCCTCATTCAGATATACAGGATCATAATGGGGCTTGACAAGATAGATGTGGAGATGGTTCCAGATGTGGTAGGGACTTTGCCAGAGCAACTCCCTGGTTAACTCATCCCTTCCCACCCAAACCACCAGCCCCTCCCCAGGTACCTTCCCCTGCAACCGCAGAAGACAACACGTGTAGCTATACCTCCTCCCTCGACTCTGTCCAGGGACACCGATAGTCCTTTCAGGTTAGGCCGAGGTTCTCTTGCACCTCCGCCAACCTCATCGACTGTATCCGTTGTTCAAGATGTGGACTCTTGTACATCGCCGAGGACAAACTCAGACTGGGCGATCATTTCGTGGAACACCTACGCTCAGGCCCGCGTGCACCAACCTGATCTCACGGTTGCTGGACAGTTTAATTCTCCTTCCCATTCCTGAACAGACCTTTCTGTCCTCAGTCTCCCCCGTTGTCAGAGTGAGACTAACCGCAAATTGGAGGAACAGCATCTCATCTTTTGCTTGGGCAGCTTACAACCCAGTGGTATGAATATTGATTTCTCTCACTTCAGGTAGCCCCGGCATTCCCTCTCTCTCTATCCCTCCCCCACCCAAGTCGCACTAGCTTCTTATTTTCACCCTACACACAGCTTACTGTTTCCATTACCATCGTTACTTTTTTGCATATCTTTCATTAATTGTTCTTTATTTTCTCCACATCACCGTCTAAGTTTCTCATTTCCCTTATCCCTAACCAGACTAAAGAGGGGTCTCAACCCAAAACTTCTCTCCAGTGATGCTGCCTGTCCCGCTGAGTTACTCCAGCTTTTTGTGTCTATCTTCAGTTTAAACCAGCATCTGCAGTTCCTTCTTACTCAATAGAAGGGAGGTTGGTTTGTGTGAGGCCTGGGTAGCACCCACAGTTCATTGCAATGTCTTGGATGGAGCTGTTCCCAAACCATGCTGTGATCCATTCCAATAAAATGCTTTCTACGGTGCAATAATTTAAAATAATTGTAAATAATTTTTCAGCCCCCAATAGGCCTCATTACTTTGAATTCTAAACTGTCCCTAGCTGTCAATGTTATATGGATGGAAAGTAGGAAAGGATGAGTGTTCAGCAGGAAATCCCAGCTCACCCACCACGAACCAAGGACCCACATCACGGAACGGGAACCCACTTGGAAGGCCCGGCTCTCCCCCCAGGGATGAAGCAGTCAGATAGAGAACCGATAAGCAGGCCGTCTGTGAGAGGGAGGGTACCTAATGCTATGTGTTTGAGAGACAAGTGAATGTATGAATTAGGTAATCAATTAATTAATTAATTACTGCGTTATTGCAACATGTGACAGGGCACAGTGAAATTCTTTGCTTACTGACTCAATGTATGCAAACAGTTGCCACATAAAGGGCGCTGAAAAAGTTACAAAGTAGCCCCGCCGGCTCCCCCCTCCCCCACTGACCCCGCCACCCCCCCCCCCCCCCCCCCCCCCCACCCCACCATAGGTCATATGTACGGACTGTATATAAGTCATAACCTGGGGAGGATCTGTAATGGGAAAACTCCGCACTTTTAGTTTTCTTAGGTTTCCGTCATGTTATCATAGCCAAGTTAAGATAATCATGGTCAAACTATCATTTACCCGGCTAAGCTGCATATCCCATGATAACCTTTTGCCTAGCCAAAATCTATCAACTTTGATCTAGAAACTTTCAATTGTCCCATCACCTAGAGCCTTTAAAAGAGAGAATTTCAGATAGTCAGTGCAACTTATGTGGAACAGCGTTGCCTGATTTCACTCATACATATAATAGCTCCAACTATGACATTATGCCCTAAATGCAAAAAGGGCGGGAAGAAATGGTGTTAAATCCTTTTGACGGATGAAATAAGATAGTCAAATGTCCTTATATGGGGCACATATTATTGTAGAAACAACGAATTGCAGATGCTGGTTAATACACAAAAGGACACAAAGAGCAAAGTAACAGCCAGTCAGGCAGCATCTCTGGAGAACATGGATCGGCAACGCTTCGAGTCTAGAAGAGAGTATAGAAGAGAGATCGAGCGACTGTCCATATGGTGCCAGCACAATAACCTGGCCCTCAACACCAGCAAAACCAAGGAACTGATTGTGGACTTTGGAAGGAGTAGGATGGGGACCCACAGTCCTGTTTATATCAACGGGTCGATGGTTGAAAGGGTCAAGAGCTTCAAATTCCTGGGCGTGATCTTTCCTGGTCCGAGAACACAGATGCAATTATTCAGAAAGCTCATCAGCGCCTCTACTTCCTGAGAAGATTACAGAGAGTTGGTCTGTCAAGGAGGACTCTCTCTTACTTCTACAGGTGTACAGTAGAGAGCTTGCTGACTGGTTGCATCGTGGCTTGGTTCGGCAACATGAGCGCCCTGGAGAGGAAAAGACTCCAAAAAGTAGTAAACACTGCCCAGTCCATCATCGGCTCTGACCTTCCTTCCATCGAGGGGATTTATCACAGTCGCTGCCTCAAAAAGGCTGGCAGCATCATCAAGGACCCACACCACCCTGGCCACGCACTCATCTCCCTGCTACCTTCGGGTAATAGGTACAGGAGCCTGAAGACTGCAACAACCCGGTTCAAGAATAGCTACTTCCCCACAGCCATCAGGCTATTAAACCTGGCTCGGAACTCTGAACATTAATATCCCTCCATCTGTTATTTGCACTTTATTAATTTATTAAGTCATGGATGTATTTATGTATAGAATTGTAGTCAATGCCTTCTATGTTCCGTTGTGCTATGCAAAGAAAGATTTTCATTGTCCTGTTAGGGACACATGACAATAAACTCTTTTGACTCTTTTGACTTTTTGAGTCAGTCCCTTCCTCAGACTCAATCTGAATTTCCGAAATTCAGATTGTAGTTGCTGGATTCAGTCTGAAGAAGGGTCACAACCTGATAAAGGATCGCCTGTCCAGGTTTTCCAGTGATGCTGCCTAACCTGCTGAGCTACTCTAGCACATTGTGTCTTTTTGGTCACTTATTATTGAATAATGTGACCAAATTATTAAATTAAATTTAACCATTAAAACAAAGTTGAGAGCTTAATTGAATGGCTATTTCATACTAGCCAATTATAGTGTTAAAGAAGGAACTGCAGATGCTGGAGAATCGAGGGTTACACAAAAAGCTGGAGAAACTCAGCGGGTGCAGCAGCATCTAAGGAGCGAAGGTGATAGGCGACGTTTCGGGTCGAGACCCTTCTTCAGACTGGTCAGGGATCAGGGAAACGAGAGATATAGACAGTGATGTGGAGAGATAAAGAACAATGAATGAAAGATATGCAAAAAAGTATTGATGATAAAGGAAACAGGCCATTGTAAGCTGTTTGTAGTGTGAAAATGAGAAGCTAGTGCGACTTGGGTGGGGGTGGGGTGGGAGATGGAGAAGGAATGTCAGGGCCCGAGGGCTGAGGGAGAGGTGGGGAGGGGGAGGAGGTAGTCTGGGTTAACAGAAATGAGAAAATTACAGCCAAATTGAGCCAATTATAGTGTTTGTTAGTAGTGACTCCGCCTACTATGTATTTCATATTATCAAGAGCCTGCTTACGCTAGTTAGAATGAGTAGCAGCTCGGAGATGTGATGACTGCAGATCCTTGCTGTATGCAGATTTAATAAATATGTGTTGTATCTTGATGTGTATTCAAGTCAACTCATTACAATGAGGATTGGGTTTAAATGTTACAATGCGATTCATTGTAACTAAAATTCAGATCACATACAGTAATTTTTCTCAATTCTTTTCATTTAAGCTGTAAATTTTGTTATGCACTATCTGAATATCATGTAGTTTAGTTTTTGTTTTGAGATGCAGCATGTAAGCAGCTCCTTCAGCCTATTGAATCCATCATGACCATCAATCACCCATTCGCACTAGTTCTATGTCATCCCACCTTTTTATCTAGGGGCATTTTTCAGAGGCCAATTAACCTACAAACCTGCACATCTTTGGGATGTGGGAGAAAACCGGAGCACCGGGTCAGTGCTCCGGTCACAGGAGAAGATGTAACCCCCACACAGACGGCAGTCAGGATCGAACCTGGGTCTCAGGAGCTCTGAGGCAGCAGCTCCAACAACTGCGTCAGCGTGCATGAGATGCTGAAATTAGTCACCCTACTGTTTTAATCAAATATGTATATTCCAATTAAGTTAGATAAATGATTCTCAGGTCATGGGATAAAGAGAGACTTTCTCCAACTTCCTCCTGTGTTAGATCTCTGGATTCCCCCAATTCTGGCCTTTTCAATGTTCATAGACTCAAAATGCTGGAGTAACTCAGCGGGACAGACAGCTTCTATGCAGAGAAGGAATGGGTGAGGTTTCGGGACGAGACCCTTCTTCAGACCTCGTGTGGATAGTTGACAAGGACTCGCTGGGCCATAGGTCCTGTTTTCACTCTTTATCTTTAAAGTCTAAAGTCACCTATCCATGTTCTCCAGTAATGCTGCCGCATTTTGTAAATTATCATGTGTACTTCCTTGTGTTCGGTCTAAAGAAGGGTCCCGACCCGTAGCGTTGTCCCTCCATGTTCTCCAGATATGCGGACTGAGTTATTCCACCATTTTGTGTCTTTTTTTGTAAACTAGCATCTGCAGTTCTTTGTGTCTCCAAGTTTCCTTGTCTGGCAGTTCCAGACTCTCTGGCTAAGTTGGTATACCTTCAAAAGATGTTTTAAACAGCAGCAGGATCGTTCTATGTTTTGGTTTGCTGTTTGCCAGCATTTATAATTTTGAGTTAAGTTTAGTTTAGAGATACAGCGAGGAAACAAGCCCCTTGGCCCACTGAATCTGCCCCGACCAGCGATCCCCACACACTAGCACTGTCCTACACATGAGGGACAGTTTACAATTTTTACCGAAGCTAAATTAACCTACGAACGTGTACGTCTTTGGAGTGTGGGAGGAAAACAGAGCACCCGGAGAAAGCCCCCGTGGTCACGGGGCAAACGTGCAAACTCTGTACAGACAGCACCCACAGTCAGAATCAAACCCGGGTCTCTAGCGCTGTGAGGCAACAACTCTAGCGCTGCGCAACCCCCAAATGTTCTATCCTTTTAAAGAAAAAGCAAATGACGCTGTTGGAGTGAATATTATAGTCGGCTAGTATAAGGAAAACATCTTTTATTTATTTATTTATTTATTTATTTATTTATTTGTTCCGACCAAGTAAAGACATAAATACGAATAAATAACAACAACAGAATCGAAATAGTCAAACATTTGGACATTCCAGGCAATATTTGCAAAGCAATGAAAAGCATAAAGCAAAATTTAAATGTCCAACACTTTTTCTTTACAAGCTCGAAAAGGAGTGAGAAGAAGAATAACTTATTTAATCTCACCCCTTCTCCCTAAACCCTTCTTCCATATTTAATAATTAATTAATTAATAATAATTATTATCACCATTATTAATAACATTGCTTATAATAATAATGATACTGTATCAATAGTAATGTAGTATGTAACACAATATACAATATATAATCTACAATAGCTAATTATTCATTTGAGATATAGACGCACCCAGACATTTTTCAGAGATGCATACAGACATATATATACATACAACTGATAAACACATACAAGTAATATGTATGAAGTAACCAAAAAACATAAATAAATAATAAATAAAATAAATACGTAAACATTAACCCCTGTTTGTCAACCATCCCCTTCATCCCTGTACCTCGTGAAAACAAGTTTTTTGTCTGTCATTTTGAACTGGTTCATGTTTGGACGTTGCTTCAAATCCACATTCAAACTGTTCCACAATCCCACTCCACAGACCGAAATACAAATAGTTTTTCTGGTCGTGCGGACTCTTTGTACCTTAAAATTAAATATTCTTCTTAAATTATAACCCCCCACTCGCTCACTGAATAATTTTTGTGTATTTCCAGGTACGTTTTTATTTTTGGCCCCAAACATTATCCGTGCTGTTTTAAATGCAACCAAATCTGCTAATTTTAATAATTTGGACTGTAAGAATAATGAATTAGTGTGATCCAGATTGACCTGACATTGTGAATAATGCGTATTGCTCTTTTTTGCAGAATAGTGAATGAATGTAGCGAACTTTTATAGTTATTGCCCCAGACTTCTGCACAGTAATTTAAGTAGGGTAAGATTAGTGAACAGTAGAGAATGCGGGGTGATTTGTGATCCAGAACCTGCTTAACTTTGTGTATTTAGATTGTCTTGGACCTTGTTCTGCACCAGCTGGCTCCCTGCGAGTAATATTTACATTTCATTTGTTTTTACAGTGGATTATCGGGAGGCCACTAGAACCACTGAGGTCAACTAGGTCTACTCTCAAGCCACAAGGTTTCTGCTCCATCGTCCCCCTCCCAGGGTTGTTTATAGAAGTGAATGGAATATTTCCATAACTGAGGTGCACCAGAGTTGAGAATAAGAGAGACACAAAACGCTGGAATAACAGCTTCTCAAGAGACATTTTGGGTTGAGACCCTTCGTCAGGCAATGGAGAGCAGGAGTAATCAAGGAAGAGGGGGAGCAGTGAGAAAGGCTGTTGGGGAACTCCTGTCCGGGAGAGGAGGAGAACCTCTTCAAAGTTGGCATACCTTGAGGAGATTTTGCAGTTGAGCAGGCAAGATGTTTAGTAGTGAAGTCAAGTCACAGAAACATAGAAACATAGAAAATAGGTGCAGGAGGAGGCCATTCGGCCCTTCGAGCCAGCACCGCCATTCATTGTGATCATGGCTGATCGTCCACTATCAATAACCCGTGCCTGCCTTCTCCCCATATCCCTTGATTCCACTAGCCACCAGAGCTCTATCCAACTCTCTCTCAAATCCATCCAGTGATTTGGCCTCCACTACCCTCTGTGGCAGGGAATTCCATAAATTCACAACTCTCTGGGTAAAAACGTTTTTTCTCACCTCAGTCTTAAATGACATCCCCTTTATTCTAAGACTGTGTGGCCCCTGGTTCTGGACTCAGCCAACAGTGGGAACATTTTTCCTGCATCTAGCTTGTCCAATCCTTTTATAATTTTATATGTTTCGATAAGAAATCCCCTCATTCTTCTAAACTCCAGTGAATACAAGCCTAGTCTTTTCAATCTTTCCTCATATGACAGTCCCGCCATCCCAGGGTTCAATCTCGGCAAGTCACTGTTATTTATATAGCAGATTTACAAAACAACACTCGTTGGCCAAAGTGCTTTACATTGGTGTGGGTACTATCATTATACAACAGTGGTTAGAAAGGAACTGCAGATGCTGGTTTACACCGAAGATGGACAGAAAATGCTGGAGTAACTCAGCGGGCCAGGCAGCATTTCTGGAGAAAAGAAGTCTCCAAAGATGTACATGTTTGTAGGCTAATTGGCTTGGGTTTGTATACTTGGTACAAGTGTAAATTGTCCCTAGTGTGAGTAGGCTTGTGTTGATGTGCGGGGAACACGGGTCGGTGGGGACTCAGTGAACCGAAGGGCCTGTTTCTGCTCTGTATCTCTAAACTAAAAAGGTGACGTTCTGGGTTGAGACCCTTCTTCAGACCCTGGTTCTGAATCATCTGTAACAGCCTTCAAAATCCAATAATTTCACCTTTGACCTCAGACATCAATCTGGATTTTTTTTCGCATATGCTGCCTGACCTGCTGATTGTTTCCGGTGTTTGCTGTTTTAATTTAACTTCTTTGGCAGCTTATTGTGGAGAATCATGAACATGGCGAAGAATTTCTTTACTTGCTTGATACTCAATTGACCAAATCAGAATGTGTTTCAATTAATCTGCACGTAATGATTTAGCCTCATTCAGTGGAACATTTCACATCTGGCTGCGTTCTCCATTTTGTGGTTCGCCTTGCTGTTCAATCCAGTATTGATCAGATTCACTGAAGGGAACAGTGGACAATACAATTTGGATGCATTATGTCGAATGTAACTTCCCACATCTTATTAAATCAGCAATTCATTGCATCTCATCTCATCTATTTCTGGCTTCAAATCCATTAGCGGCTCTGACCTCCCCACCATCGAAGGGATTTATCGGAGTCGCTGCCTCAAAAAGACTGCCAGCATCGTCAGAGACGCACACCACCCTGGCCACACACTGATTTTCACCACTGCCATCGGGAAGAAGGTACAGGAGCCTGAAAACTGTACCGTCCAGGTTCAGGAACAGCTTCTTCCATCCAGCCATCAGGCTATTAAACACTACAACCTCATATAAGCACTGAACTACAATAGACTTTTATGATTACTAATGCACTGTTATTGTGTGTATGTCTATATATACACACTGATTTTTTTCCTCTCTCTCGTTTATCGTATTATTTACAGTGTACCATGTTTACATATTCTGTTGTGCTGCATCTAGTAAGAATTTCATTGTTCTATCTGGGACATATGACAATAAAACACTCTTGACTCTTGGCTCTTGATATCTGTAGGAAGGAACTGCAGATGTTATACAATAGACAATAGACAATAGGTGCAGGAGTAGGCCATTCGGCCCTTCAAGCCATTCAATGTGATTATGGCTGATCATCCCCAATCAGTACCCCGTTCCTGCCTTCTCTCCATATCCCCTGACTCCGCTATCTTTAAGAGCCCTATCTAGCTCTCCCTTGAAAGTATCCAAAGAACCGACCTCCACCGCAGGCAGAGAATTCCACAGACTCACAACTCTCTGTGAGAAAAAATGTTTCCTCGTCTCCAGGCTTACCCCTTATTCTTAAACTGTGGCCCCTGCTTCTGGACTCCCCCAACATCGGGAACATGTTTCCCGCCTCTAGCATGTCCAAACCCTTAACAATCTTATATGTTTCAATAAGATCCCCTTTCATCCTTCTAAACCCCAGAGTGTACAAGCCCAGCCACTCCATTCTCTCAGCATTTGACAGTCCCGCCATCCCTGGAATTAACCTTGTAAACCTACGCTGCACTCCCTCAATAGCAAGAATGTCCTTCTCAAATTAGGGGACCAAAACTGCACACAATACTCCCGGTGTGTTGGTTTTTAACCGAAGATGGACACAAAATGCTGGAGTAACTCAACGGGACAGACAGTATCTCTGGACAGAAGGAATGAGTGACGTATCGGGTCGAGACCCTTCTTTAGACCTCGACCCAAAATATTATTTAGGAATTACCGATACTATTGGGGAACATCTGTGCAAACTTTCCTTCATTACAATTATATCACATTATTATTCACATGTCCATAGTCACTTTGTTTAAAAATAAAAATAAAATAGAACATTTTGGGGAATTCTGCTAAGGTGATGGTTCACAAGTTCACAAGTTATAGGTGGTGAATTAGGCCATTCGGCCCATCGAGTCTATACTCTGCCATTCAATCATGGCTGTTCTCTACCTCCCAATCCTATTTTCCTGCCTTCTCCCCATAACACTTGACAACCGTTCTAATCACGAATTTGTCTATCTCTGCTTTAAAAATATCCACTGACGGCCTCTGTGGCAATGAGTTCCACAGATTAACTACCCTCTGACTAAAGAAGTTCCTCCTCATCTCTTTTCTAAAAGAGCGCCTGAGGCTATGCCTTCTGGTCCTAGACTCTCCCACCAGTGGAAACATCCTCTCCACATCCACTCTCTCTATGCCCTTCATTATTCTGTAAGTTTCAATGAGGTTCCCCCTCAACCTTCGAAAGTTGTACAGGGTTTTGGTGAGGCCACACCTGAAGTATTGCGTACAGTTTTGGTCTCCAGATCTGAGGAAAGACATTCTTACCATAGAGGGGGTACAGAGAAGATTCACCAGACTGATTCCTGGGATGTCAGGACTTTCATATGAGGAAAGACTGGATAGACTCGGCTTGTACTCGCTGGAATTTAGAAGATTGAGGGGGGATCTTATAGAAACCTACAAAATTCTTAAGGGGTTGGACAAGCTAGATGCTGGAAGATTGTTCCCGATGTTGGGGGAGTCCAGAACAAGGGGTCACAGTCTAAGGATAAGGGGGAATTCCTTTAGGACCGAGATGAGGAAAACATTCTTTACACAGAGAGTGGCGAGTCTCTGGAATTGTCTGCCACAGAAGGTGGTTGAGGCCAGTTCATTGGCTATATTTAAGAGGACGTTAGATGTGGCACTTGTGGCTAAAGGGATCAGGGGGTATGGAGAGAAGGCAGGTACGGGATAATGAGTTGGATGATCAGCCATGATCACATTGAATGGCAGTGCAGGCTCGAAGGGCCGAATGGCCTACTCCTGCACCTATTTTTCTATGTTTCTATGTTTCTATGAAACTCTAGCGAGTAGAGACCCAGTGCTGTCAAACGGTGGATAGGTATATTCATTGGCGCAATCCGAAAGTTGTACATACACGGGCCGCCGTGAATGATGAGGGACCCGGCAGGGGACCAGTGAGAAGAAAGGGGACCCCGCGTGGGTAGGTGGGAGTTTGTATGAATGAACGAAGATAGGACTGTTCAGTGAACTTTTGTAACTTTGTTGGCGCCAGACACACGACAACACCTGTGTACAGCCAAGGTGAGGTCTGTTGTATGATTTTACTGGGTTGTGTGCAAAACAAACCATTTCACTGTACCTAGGTACATGTGACAAAGATTCATTGAATCATTGAGGATTGCAATGGTTCAGGAGAAAGGCCCAGCATTGCCTGCAGAGGGCAGACTGTGATGTGGTATAAAAACCCACACTACATGAAAATAAATAGAAGTGTACCTCTTTAGCGAACTGTTTACCAGCTTCAAGATAGGAGTCTTAAAATGGATATAAGTCTGATACATTAACTTAGACACAAAAAGCTGGAGTAACTCAGCGTGACAGGCAGCATCTCTGGAGAGAAGGAATGGGTGACGTTTCGGTTCGGACTAGGCTGAAGAAGGATCTCGACCCGAAACATCATCCATTCCTTCTCGTGTTAAAGAAGGAACTGCAGAAGCTGGACAATCGAGGGTACACAAAATGCTGGAGAAACTCAGCGGGTGCAGCAGCATCTATGGAGCGAAGGAGATAGGCAACAAAGGAGACCTCTCCCTCAGCCCTCGGGCTCCTCCTCCTCCTTTTTCCTTTCTTCGCCCCGCCTCCCCCCACCCCCCATCAGTCTGAAGAAGGGTTTCAGCCCAAAACGTTGCCTATCTCCTTCGCTCCTTAGATGCTGCTGCACCCGCTGAGTTTCTCCAACATTTTGTGTACCATCCATTCCTTCTCTCCATAGATGCTGCCTGTCCCCCTGTTGCTCCAGCTTTTTGTGTCTATCTTCGGTTTAAACCAGCATCTGCAGTTCCTTCCTACACATGATACACTAACTTGCTTGAAACATGGACTAGTCAAGGACCAGTCTCACACACCGGTCACTCCCTCTTCTTCCCCTCTCCCATCAGGCAAGAGGTATAGAAGTTTGAAAACACAAAAATATTCAAGGACAGTTTCTTCCAAGCTGAACTGTCCACTCACCAACTAGAGAGCGGTCCTGACCTCCCAGTCTCCCGGTTTGGAGACCTTCAAACGATCTTTAATTAAACTTTACTGAACATTTTCTTGCATTAAACATTATATCCTCTATGCCGTATCTGTACACTGTGAATGACATGATTGTAATTATGTTTAGTCTCTTTGCTGACTGGACAGCACACTACATCCAACATGTGGGTCCGTGATGATGCTTTAATGAGCTGACACAGCAGCTTGTGCGTTCTCCCCATGATCTGCGTGGGTTTTCTCTGAGATCTTCGGTTTCCTCCCACACTCCAAAGACGTACAGGTTTGTAGGTTAATTGGCTTCGGTAACATTATAAATCGTCCCCAGTGTGTGTGTGTGTGTGTGTGTGTGTGTGTAGGATAGTGTTAACGTGCGGGGATTGCTGGTCGGTGCGAACTCAGTGGGCTGAAAGGCCTATTTCCCTGCTGTATCTCTAAACTAAACTAAACTAAACTTCGATATGTTTCAAAGGCAGGCACGTGTGGGGAGAAGGCAGGCACGGGTCATTGATTGGGGACAATCACCAATGATCACAACGAATGGCGGTGCTGGCTCGAAGGGCCGAATGGCCTCCTCCTACACCTATTTTCTATGTTTCTATGATGGACTGGACGGTGTCCACCACTATTAGTAATCTCCTGGGCATTCAAGTTGCCGAACCAGGCCATGATGCAATCAGTCAATATGCTCTCTACTGTAGGTTACACAAAAAGCGGGAGAAACTCAGCGGGTGCAGCAGCAGCTAAGGAGCGAAGGAGATAGGCGACGTTTCGGGTCGAGACCCTTCTTCAGACACCTGTACTGTACACCTGTAGACGTTCAAGAGAGTGTTTGCTGACTAAAATGATTATAGAAAGTCAAATCATTACACCATTCCGCTTGTCCTCCTGCAACACCGACTGTTTTTGTTAAACATAGGATGTTGATCCAGAATTACATTCATAATATTAATTGACTTTCACAGAGAAAGTACTAAACTGATTTTGAAATCTGAATGACTTTGAAAGGAGGGTGCCATTAATTCCTTATTAGATTTTGCAGTCAGAGATGTGGTTTAATAGTTTATGGTTTGCATGCATAATTGTGTAATGCATTAGAACACCCGTGTTTTATAGAACACTATTACTTTGTAGACTAGTTGGGACAGGTGTTTGTATTTTGTTTTGGTTTTGCATTATGCTGGGGTGGCGGTAAAGAAATAGTTGCATGAAACTAAACATGGGTTTCCTCCGGGCATTCCGGTTTCCTCTCACATCCCAAAGATGTGTGGGTCTGTAGGCCTCTGTAGATTGCCCCCAGTATGTAAGGAGTGGATGCGAAAGTTGGATAACATGGAACTAGTGTGAGCGGGTGATCGATAGTCAGCATCGATAGCAGGCAGATAGGGCTATTTCCATGCTGTGTCTTTCAACCAATCAATCAAGCCAAGCAGAATACAGTGTTACAACAGTATAGAGAAAGTGCAGATAAAAGAACCAGGTAGATCGGAGGATTGGGAATGTATCCTTGGTTTATAAGAGATTCATTCAAGATTTTGACAACAGCAGGGAAGAAATTCTTTGTTAATTTATTAAACAATATTGGCTGCGGCAACTAATGGGTCAAACCCCACCATCCAGAGCAGAATATGGAACATGTAGAAACAAAGAACTGCAGATGCTGTTTAATACACAAAAGGACACAAAGTGCTTGAGTAACTCTGCAGATCAGGCAGCAACTCTGGAGAACATGGTTAGGTGATATTTCGGGTCAAGACCCTTCTTCAAACTGATTTGGGGTGGGGGGGGGGGGGGCGGGGAGAAGAAGAAAGCTGGAAAAGTAGAGCGGCAGAACAAAGGGGGGTAGACAATAGTTCAACAAAGGCAAGGAGATTTTTGGATAAGCTGATGGTTGGAACAAAGACCAGAGATAATAACACAAGGTGTGAGACAGGCTGGAAGAGTTGTGGATTGTGAAGCCAGCGGGAAGAAAACAGCAGGGGAGTGGGGGAAACGTGTGTAGGAAGGAACTGCAGATGCTGGTTGATACCCAAGATAGACGCAAAATGCTGGAGTAACTCAGCGGGACAGGCAGCGTCCCTGGAGGGAAGGAACGGGTGACGTTTCAGGTTGAGACCCTTCTTCAGACTCTTGTACAGAATTAGTGGGGGTGGAAACACGGGACATGATGGATGAAAAGAAAGAAAGGAGAAGAAAGCAGGAGGGAAGTAAAGTTTCTACATCAAACTACTTGAAGCACTTTGCTATGGTTGCAGGATAAAGTAATGTATCCTATTAATTGATAAAGGGACAATATCGTACATCAGTATGTTTCAAATATATTGGTTGCAGATTAAACCTGTCTTTGTGGTTAATCAAAATGACACCTTAAATTCCCCCCTCTCTGACATGTATGATCTATCCATGATTTCACTCCTTTCCTCTACACAAATGAAACACAGCAAGAAATTGCAACCTTCTCTCTCAGCCTACACCTACGGGCGCCCAGTTTTACATAGAAACATAGAAAATAGGTGCAGGAGGAGGCCATTCGGCCCTTCAAGCCAGCACCGCCATTCATTGTGATCATGGCTGATCGTCCCCAATCAATAACCCGTGCCTGCTTTCTCCCCATATCCCTTGATTCTACTAGCCTCTAGAGCTCTATCTAACTCTCATCCATTGCAGCCAAGAAACTTCCACTTCATGGTGCACCCAGCCTTTTGCCCATGGACGGACAGCCCAATTAGATCTATCCTGCTTTATTTATCATTTCCCCAGCTTGTTCAATGGAGATACAGACATCGCCTGATCTGCTGATCAATCTTGACTATTGGTCCCGATCCAAAACGCTGCTTATCCATACCCTCCTGTGATGTTACCTGGGCCATTGAGTTACTCCAGCACTTTATGTTTTACTCAAGATTCCAGCATCTGCAGTTCCTGTGATCTCCTCACATTTTGATTGGGATGGAAGGTAGGCACAACATGCTGGAGAGAAGGAATGTGTGACGTTTCGGGTAGAGGTCCTTCTTCAGACTGAGGATGGTGTTAATACGGATACTCCAGTATGTTACATTACAGAGTGGTAATATTTCGATTAATCTACTCTCCTAACTGTTGAGTTCTTCATTTCAATCATCCACAGAGGATATATGCAAAAACGCCTCTGTGTGAGAAAATGTGACAGTTACATTTTAACATATAACATCCACTGGAGTTTTAGAAGGACAGCAACTTGCATTCTGTTAATGTAATTAAAGCCAATTATTATCAACACCAAACCACAAAAGGAGAGACTAAAGCAAACTTGGTTAAAGAGAGACATTTTAAGTTCATTTTAAGACCATGAGGTATAGGAGCAGAATTAGGCTATTCAGACCATCATATCTACTTTGAAGATAGACACAAAATGATGGAGTAACTCAGCGGGTCAGGCAGCATCTCTGGAGAAAAGGAATAGGTGATGTTTCGGGTCGAGACCCTTCTTCAGACTGACCCTTCGTCGGGACTAATCAGGACGATCCCTACTTTAAGGAGGAAAGAAAGTTAGAAAGCGGAAAAGATATACGAATAAAATCCTAGGATCTCAGCAGCTAGAATATCACAAAAGGACAATGTATCACATAATGGATTCATAAAATGCCTCCCCGGATACAAAATGTAGTTTGTTTGAGACCAAAATTAATGAGCAATAATTTTATTGGCATATGCCATTAACCAATCATTGCTTCAAATATGCATAAATCTACCATTTTAATTTAATGCATATTTTATAAAATGAAATTAGATTAAATTGCAATAAAGCTAAAGTAGTTTTCTACATTGCGTTACCCTGAATGCGGATCATGAGATCTGGCAGTGTATTTTAAGCTGTACAGCCTTGATCTTTGATATTGTGATCAGCTTACCTTGAGCTTTGCAGTTCTGGTTTGATGCCAAATCAATATTTGGATGTGTATCTGTTTGAAGGTTGATAAATGTAACATATCGATTGTTCTGGTTACATTTCTTAGCCTTCTGTTGGTTTATTTGCTGTCCTTTTCTGAGTACTCAGATTTATTGCAATTTTACAACACATTTTTAAACCATTAAAGCAGAATAACCTTGATCTTTGTATGTATGATTAGCGGGTTACATCAGAGCAAGATCTAATTACCTCCAGCAATAAACCCCATACCTAACTCCCCAATTTTACATATATGAGACAAAACAAGAACACACTTTAATAAAAGCAAAGATAACAAAAGTATGTAATGATCAAAGTTTATATAAGGGACCTCACTTTGAATGAGTCCGCGCCGACCATTCTGTGTGTCATTTTTTTGTAAATTAGCATCTGCAGTTCCTTGTGCCTACATCTGCAATTCCTTCTACCTCCATAGTCCTGGTGATCATGGAAATCCGAGGGCAGAAAGTGCTGAAAATACTTACTCTTCTGATGAAAATGCATTGACCTGAAATATTAGCCATGTTAGTCGTTCCAAATGGTCGTTCCATTTATCAGCTGATAAGCTACTACTTTCGTGTATTCTGAGGATGTGAGACAGGCAGTGGAAAGGTTTATACACAGACCTTTGATGAAGTTCACGTACAAGGAAGTGCAGATGCTGGAATCGTGAGCAAACCACAGAGAGTGTTCGAGGAATTCAGCGGGTCAGGCAGCACCTGTGGAGAGAATGAACAGGCGATGCTTCCGTTTGGACTCTTCTTCCATCTTAGAAGAAGTTGTTCTTTTCAAGAGTGGGCAGCTGTTGAGCAGAAAACATATTTGTCCTGAATTTAATTTACTTAAGTAAATAGGCCCTTCGGCCCACTGAGTCTGCGCCGACCAGCTATCATCCCATACAGTACTCTACACACTAGGGATAATTTACAATTTTTACTGAAGCTAATTAACCTACAAGCCTGTTAGTCTGTGGAGTGTGGGAGGAAACTGGAGCACCCAGAGAAAACCCACGCAGGTCACGGGGAGAACGTACAAATTCCACAAGACAGCACCCATAGTCAGAATCGATCCCACGTCTCTGGCGCTGTGAGGTAGCAACTCTACTGCTGTGCCACTGTGCCACCCTATACGCCACTGTGCTACCCTAAATATGAAAATAGAAGAATGTAAAAAGAATCTTAATAAAGAAATAAGAAAAGCTAAAAGAAGATATGAGGTTGTTTTGGCAAGAAAGGTGAAAGTAAATCCAAAGGGTTTCTACAGCTATATTAATAGCAAAAGGATAACGAGGGATAAAATTGGACCATTACAGAGCCAGAATGGACAGCTATCTGCAGAGCCAAACGAGATGGGGGACATATTGACCAATTTTATTTCTTCGGTATTCTCCAAGGAGAAGGATATTGAACTCTGTGAGGTAAGGGAAAAAAAGTAGAGTAGCTATGGAAACTATGAGATTCAAAGAGGAGGAAGTACTGACACTTGAAAAATATAAAAGTGGATAAGTCTCCAGGTCATAGAAACATAGAAACATAGAAAAATAGGTGCAGGAGTTGGCCATTCGGCCCTTCGAGCCTGCACCGCCATTCAATGTGATCATGGCTGATCATCCAACTCAGTATCCCATACCTGCCTTCTCTCCATACCCCCTGATCCCCTTAGCCACAAGTGCCACATCTAACTCCCTCTTAAATATAGCCAATGAACTGGCCTCAACTACCTTCTGTGGCAGAGAATTCCAGAGACTCACCACTCTCTGTGTAAAGAATATTTTCCTCATCTCGGTTCTAAAGGAATTCCCCCTTATCCTTAGGTCCTGACAGGATATTCCCTAGGACTTTGAGGGAAGTTAGTGTAGAAATAGCAGGGGCTATGACAGAAATATTTCAAATGTCATTAGAAACGGGAATAGTGCCGGAGGATTGGCGTACTGCGCATGTTGTTCCATTGTTTAAAAAGGGTTCAAAGAATAAACCTAGCAATTATAGACCTGTTAGTTTGATGTCAGTGGTGGGCAAATTAATGGAAAGGAGACTTAGAGATAATATATATAAGCATCTGGATAAACATGGTCTGATCGAGAACAGTCAACATGGATTTGTGCCTGGAAGGTCATATTTGACAAACCTTCTTAAATTTTTTGAAGAGCTTACTAGGGAAATTGATGAGGGTAAAGCAGTAGATGTTGTCTATATGGATTTCAGTAAGGCCTTTGACAAGGTTCCCCATGGAAGGTTGGTTAAGAAGGTTCAATCTTTGGGTGTTAATGGTGGAGTAGCAAAATGGATTCAACAGTGGCTGAATGGGAGATGCCAGAGAGTAATGGTGGATGGCTGTTTGTCAGGTTGGAAGCCGGTGACCAGTGGGGTGCCTCAGGGATCTGTGTTGGGTCCACTGTTGTTTGTCATGTACATCAATGATCTAGATGATGGGGTAGAAAATTGGATAAGTAAGTATGCAGATGATACTAAGATAGGTGGTGCTGTGGATAATCAAGTAGATTTTCAAAGTCTACAGAGAGATTTGGGCCATTTGGAAGAGTGGGCTGAAAGATGGCAGATGGAGTTTAATGCCGATAAGTGTGAGGTGCTACATCTTGGCAGCATAGGACGTACATGGTAAATGGTAGGGAATTGAGGAATGCTGTGGAACAGAGGGATCTAGAAATAACTGTGCATAGTTCCCTGAAGGTGGAATCGCAAGTAGATAGGGTGGTAAAGAAAGCTTTTGGTGTGCTGGCCTTTATAAATCAGAGCATTGAATGTAGAAGTAGGGAAGTAATGTTAAAATTGTACAAGGCATTGGTGAAACCAATTCTGGAGTATGGTGTACAATTTTGGTCGCCTAATTATAGGAAGGATGTCAACAAAATAGAGAGAGTACAGAGGAGATTTACTAGAATGTTGCCTGGGTTCCAGCAACTAAGTTATAGAGATAGGTTGAACAAGTTAGATCTTTACTCTTTGGAGCGCAAGGGGGGGGGACTTGATTGAGGTCTTTAAAATGATGAAAGGGATAGACAGAGTTGACGTGGATAAGCTTTTCCCATTGAGGGTAGGGAAGATTCAAACAAGAGGGCATGACATGAGAATTAAGGGACAGAAGTTTCGGGGTAACATGAGGGGGAATTTCTTTACTCAGAGAGTGGTGGCTGTGTGGAATGATCTTCCAGCAGAAGTGGTGGAGGCAGGATCGATTTTAACATTTAAAAGTAAAGTGGATAGGTATATGGACGGGAAGGGAATGGAGGGGTATGGTCTGTGCAGGTAGATGGGACTAGGGGAAAATAAATGGTCGGCACGGACTGGAAGGGCCGAGAAGGCCTGTTTCCATGCAGTAATTGTTATATGGTTATATGGTTATAATGAGGGATCTTCAGTCAAAGAAGATCCCTCATTATCAATAGGCCCCATCTTTTGACTCCCTCTCCAGGCTGAGACTGGTGTTTGATCCACAATACTCAAAAGAGCCCGTGTTCTAGCTATTGCCCAATTCCCCATCACATTCTTCCCTCTCAATTCTCAATTAATTTCCCCAAGCGGCACGGTGGCGCAGCGGTAGTGTAGCTGCCTTACAGCGCTTGCAGCGCCGGAGAACCGGGTTCGATCCCGACTCCAGGTGCTCACTGTACGCTGTTTGAACCTGCTCCCAGTGACCTGCGTGGGTTTTCTGCGAGATCTTCGGTTTCCTCCCACGCTCCAAAGACGTACAGGTATGTAGGTTAATTGGCGTGGTAAATGTAGAAATTGGCCCTAGTGTGTGCAGGATAGTGTTAATATGCGGGGATCGCTGGTCGACGTGGACCCGGTGGGCTGAAAGGCCTGCTACAGCGCTGTATCCCTAAACTAAATGATCAAACTTCCTTGGTCGGAAGACACAGCAATTGAAGAACCTCAGCGGCCCAGATGGTTGTTATGGTGTACCGCCTCCAAACCTGCGAACACTTGCTTTGGTTCACCTTTTCTCTGTGAGATGTTGGTGCTGATGCTTCCAATATGTGGGATGTTTGAAAATGTGTAGTTTTGTCACCAGTATTTTGAAGCTGATGGCTGTGGCTCTTAACATTGTAGTCCATCTGTCAACTCCTTCCACTTGGATCTCCACAGCAGTGAACAAGAGCGTATTTTAGATTGCTGCTATTGACACCCTTGAAGAAGAATATGTTGAGTTGTTTGAAGAAGGGTCTCGACGCGAAACATCACCCGTTCCTTCTATCCAAGGATGCTGCCTGTCCTGCTGTGTTACTCCAGCACTTCGTGTCTATCTTTTGAGTTGAGTTTAGTGTATTGTTATGTGTATCGAGGTACAGTGAAAAGCTTTTGTTGCATGCTAACGAGTCCGCAAAGGGACAATACGTGATTTACAATCGAGCCATCCACAGTGAACAGAAAAGTAGGAAATGCTGCATTTGGAGTAGAGGTTTAAATGAGTGGAGCTATTGTTATGCATGATTGCAGATCCACTCCTATAATTTGCATAAAGAGAGTCGCTTGAGTTGGACGCCATCTTGGATCATGGGAATAAATATCTCTGAGTTATCCTAGGGTGTGGTAGCGTTTGCGGGCATGTGGGAGTATGAATGAGCGCATGTACAGCAAGAAATGAAAAGAAAAATAAGGAGATAGCTGCCGTGAGCTTGGGGAAAGAACCAAACTAGAATGATGCAAAATGGACAATATGTACGGAATCCATCAAGAGCACGGTCCAGAGCTACCACCTACCTCATTGCAGATTCTTAGACTATCTTTGACGGACTTTACAGGGCATTATCTTGCACTAAAGGTTCTTCCCATTATCCTGTATCTGTACACTGTGGATGGCTCGATTGTAATCATGTATAGCCTTTCTGCTGACTGATTAGCACAAAACAAAAGCTTTCTACTGTACCTCGGTACACTTCTTGGTTCTTGGTTCTTGGTTCTTGGTTACTTGGTCCTCCAAAACATTCCAACTGGAATTTAAACTGGAGGTGGTGAAGGGAGGGGTTTAGCCAGAGAGGGTTATTGGGAAGAAAGTGCCACTTTAAATTTAGTTGCATCTGGCTGGGCAACCGTGGCTTGGTGGAGATTATTCCATGCTTTAAAAGTGCGTGGAAAAAACAAATTGCTGTACACATCTGTCTTTGAGCTGGGACCACAAATTGGATCAAATGCCCTCGTCTGTTCCTAATTGGTTTGGAGTTGGTGTAGGTCTTGTGATCTATGTCTAGCTGACCATTTAACATTTTGTAAAAACAGGTCAAACGGTGAGCTTCACGTCTGTCTTGGAGAAGGTTCCACCCCAGAGAATTCAGAAGTTTGGTGACACTCGCTTCTCTCTCGTTGGTGTTAGTAACAAATCGAGCGGCCTGTCTTTGGACACGTTCGATGCATGAAATGTACACTGACAATAAACTAAACTAAATTTAGTGCTAAAGTAAGATCCATTCGATTTGCCATTGAGAACTTGCAATGAAGGGAATATCAAGGCATCTGTAGCACCACCTGCTAGAGCCATGACCTCCCCTACCTGGAAAGACAAGGACAGGAAATGTATGGATCACTCCAACATCACTGTCATGATGGACATGATGGACACCATTTCAACTCAGGTATTTATCACTCTTTTTTTCCTCATCATTATTCCACCGCTCCATCCTTGGTATGTCATTGGAGCGCAACTGCAGTACAGTAACAAAAGGATTTGACTTTCTATCAGATAGGCGCATGAAAGCATGAAAGGGAATAGAGGGATGCGCAGGCAGATGAGATCAGTTTAACTTGGCATCATGTACAGCACACACATTGTGGGCCAAAGGGACTGTGCTGTACTGTTCTATGTTCTATGTTCTGTGTTCTATGTTCTATGTTCTATGTTCTATGTTCTATGTTCTATGTTCTGTTCCAAATGTTCTGTTCTGTGTTCTATGTTCAGTTCTATGTTTTTTGTTCTGTTCTACATTCTGTGTTCTATGTTCTAGGTTCCATGTTCCATGTTCCATGTTCCATGTTCCATGTTCTATGGTCTATGTTCTATGTTCTATGTCTTATACAAGTCTGCTCTCACACCCGCAGACACAAACAAGGCCTGAAGTGTGGTGCTATCGTTAGGCAAAGCTTCATTGGCATGTGCAATAATTGATTCAAAACTTTGTAATGTTCAAATTTTGTAATGTTCAAATTTTGTAATGTTCAGAAGACTCCCAAAGATAGTAGCTGAGGCAGGATTTACTATCTTTTCTCCCTGTACTTTTTCTGCTGTGAGCATACAAGCATGACCTTGAAAGTTCTGTGTGTAAATATTAATATACAAACATTTAAACGGTTCCAAACAAACGGATCGTGTCTCGGTTAAAAATGCAGCAAAAGGAATTTCATGAACTTTCACTTAGTGGTCAAGTGTGCATGAATTCAGACCACTTTTAATTATTAGGTAGTGAGAATGATGTGCCAGTTTGCAGCTTAATAACGTAAACCATTGTAATGTAATTTTGTTCTAATTCAAGTACCCCCAATGACTTTTGTAGGAAGGAGCTGCAGATGCTGGTTTGCACCCAAGATAGACACAAAATGCTGCAGTAACTCAGCGGGACAGGCAGCATCTCTGGAGCGAAAGAATGGGTGACGTTTCGGGTCAATAGACAATAGACAATAGACAATAGGTGCAGGAGTAGGCCATTTGGACCTTCAAGCCAGCACACCCATTCAATGTGATCATGGCTGGTCATCCCCAATTCGTCGAGACCCTTCTTCAGATTTGAGTCTGAAGAAGGGTCTCGATCTAAAACGTCACCCATTCCTTTGCTCCAGAGATGCTGCCAATGACTTAACAAACAATAACAATTAATTACAGCACGGAAACAGGCCCTCTCGGCCCTTCCAGTCCGTGCCGAACATTTATTTCTTGTTTCTTTGGCATAAAATCTGGGGGGGAGGGGGTTGTTGATGGTAATGTGGGGATAATAATAGAAAGGGGTTGATGTAGGATTAATATAAATGGATGCGCACTAGGGACTCAGTGGACCAAAGGCCCTGTTTACATGCTGTAAGATTTTATTATTCTCTGGCCATACCCTCATTTTAATTTTCAACATGGCAATTTATATTTTTCAGCAATTAATTATCATTCTAATATTATAAGCACAAAGTCCCCATTGGCGATCAAATGGTTGGATAGTGTACAGAAGACATTGTGTACACCTTGACTCAAGCAAGCGTACTAAATTTAGAAGTTACAGAATGTTCTGAAACTATAATTAATGAGAATTAAATCATTTTTTAAAAAATGTTACGACTTACGTCAGATTTTAATGTGCTTTTACCAAAACTGCTGCTGGAAAACTAGAAACATTAAGAACAATATTTAATAGGGCTTTTTAAAATGAATCTTGTGTGTTTAGTTGGTTCTATTGCCTTGTTCGTCAGCATAACTACGCTGAAACTAAGTGTTGTGGCGCCACCTGTTGTCAAATGGAGGAAATAACCCAAATAATGAAATCAAGCCAGGTTTATTGCCTTAAGCCCCTGTCCCACTGTACGAGGTAATTCAAGAATTCTCCCAAGTTTTCCCCTGATTCGAACTCGGAGAATGTCCATAGCGGGTCCGTAGGAGTTTGTGGATGTCTCGTAGCGGCTCGTACGCGTAAAAAGTAACAATTCTTTTCATTACAAGCATTTTTTTTAATCGTGGACATTTTTTTGCAGGGTTGAAAAAACGTCACGAGTTTACCAGATTTCCCGAGTACCCACTGTTAGCATAACGAGCCATTAGGAGACATCCACGAACTCATACAGACCCGCTACGGACATTCTCCGAGTTCGGATCAGGGGAAAACACGGGAGAACTCTTGAATTACCTCGTACAGTGGGACAGAGGCTTTAGGCACAAGAACGGCAAGATACAGGAACAATGAAAATCCTGCTTGCAACATATTTACTGGCACTAAATATATTCACCCAGCTTTCAGCTGACTGCATTGCACGCAACAAAGAGCTTTTCACGGTACCTCAGTACACGTGACAATAAATTTGTGGGCGGCACGGTGGCACAGCGGTAGAACTATGTCTGGATCTCTTCCTCCTGGGGGGGGGGGGGTGCAACTTTTCTGTTGTATTCCCCGTCTCCGTCTGCGCCGAGGCCTAATGGCGGAGCTGGCGGTCTCGGGCCCCGGGGCTGTTCCAGCGGCGGCGGCGGCGACCCGACTCTGTCCCGGAGCAGTTCCAGCAGCGGCGGCGACGGCAGCAGCCGCAGTGGCAGCGATCCGACTCGGTCCCGGAGCGGTTCCAGCAGCGGCGGCAGCAGCAGCAGTGGCAGCGATCCGACTCGGTCCCGGAGCGGTTCCAGCAGCGGCGGGCGGCAGCAGCAGCGGCGACCCGACTCGGTCCCGGAGCGGTGGCGGCGGCAGTGGCAGTGGCCCGACCACGGGCCCGGTGGAATCAGCCGCGGGCCCAGTGGATGACATCGTCGGGAGCTCGCAGCTTACAGGTTGGTGACCTGTTTTTATGGGCTCCCGCAACAGCTTCGTCCCCTGGTCTGGAGGGCGGCAGCTTCGACCACCCCGGGCCGTGGAGTTGAACCGGCCCGTTCGCGGAGCTCGGTTGATCCGCAGGACTGACTTTACCCCCATCACCCAGTGGGGTCACAACATCTGAAGCCTTGATCGCCTCGGCGCAGAGGGAAACAAAGAGGGAAAAGACAGAGACTTTAAGACTTTGCCTTCCATCACAGTGAGGAGGTGTTTGGTGAACTCACTGTGGTGGATGTTAAATTGGTGTTTATTGTGTGTTCTGTCATTTTTATTTATTTTTTAAAATTATATGTATGACTGCAGGGGAACAAAATTTCGTTCAGACCGAAAGGTCTGAATGACAAATAAAGAACCTAATCTAATCTAAGAGTTGCTGCCTTACATCTCCAGTGTGGGAAAGAGTGGGTAACTAGAAAATAGGGCAGGGGATTGAGTTGATGGGAATGCTTTGAGAGCTGGCATAGACTCAGCCATGATCACATTGAATGGCGGTGCTCGCTCGAAGGGCCGAATGGTCTACTCCTGCACTTATTGTCAATGGGGTGAATGCATCCTTCCCCATTGTAGGAAATTCATAAGAAAAGAAGAACATTGGCGCAGCAGTAGCATTTATTGCCTCACAGTGCCTCAGGCATCGGTTCGATCCCGACTACAGGTGCTGTCTGTACGGAGTTTGTACATTCTCCCCGTGACCTGCGTGGGTTTTCTCCGAGATCTTCGGTTTCCTCCCACACACTCTAAAGACGTACCGGTTTGTAGGTTAATTGGCTTGGTTCCAGTATACACGTAAATTGTCCCTAGTGTGTGTCGGGTAGCGTTAGTGCGCGGGGACTGCTGGTCGGCTTGGCCTCGGTGGGCCGAAGGGTCTGTTTCCACGCTGTATCTCTAAACTAAACTACAATAAACTTCAAGAAACCAAATTCTAAAGACCAAATAGTTAGAAATTCAGAAACAGCAGGACAAAGTTAGGCATCCCAGGAGATCTAATGGAGCCCATGGAAAGTGTAGGTGGGGGTATGGGCATATTGGAGGTGGCCAGTGGAAGGCCACAGTGGAAGTGGCGCTGGGTCATCTTCTGATGGGGGAGATGCTACACATCCTTTCAAGGCCCAGATCTGCAAATTCTGGGAAAGTCAATGGTTTCAGGCAGGAAAGTGGAACTAATTTAGTTTGGTTTAGTTTAGATCAGAGATACAGTGACCAGAAAAGTCACTTATCCATGCTCTCCAGAAATGCTGCCTGATCTGCTGAGTTACCCCAGCACTGTGTGTGACTTCATCATTGAAGTGTTGATCGAAGCCATTGTTTGTCAATTTCAATGACATCCCGCTGTGTGACTTAGCAGCCTGTGATTAGTTTCAGTTTAGTTTATGTTTAGAGCTACAGCGCGGTAACAGACCCTTCGGCCCACCGAGTCCGTGCCGACCACAAACCCCGTCACACTAGCACTATCCTACACGCACTAGGGACAATTTACAATTTTTTACCAAAGCCAATTAATCTACAAAATGCGGGAGGAAACTGGGGCACCTCGAGAAAACGCACGCGATCACAGGGAGAATGTACAAACTCCGTGCAGACAGCACCTGTAGTCAGGATTGAAGCTGTCAGGTCTCCGGCGCTGTAAGGCAGCAACTCGACCGCTGCGCCACCGTGCCACCCTCTAACTCAGGTTCATTACTGTACCACTGTACTGTGCTATCATCAATGCTACTCATCTTTCTGTTTCTTACATTCCCATGTTCTTATAGATTTATAGAGTCATACAACACGGAAACAGACCTTCTGGCCTTAATCATCCTTGCCGTCCAAGGTGCCCCATCTACGCTCGTCCTATTTGCCCACGTTTGGTCTTTATCCCTCTAAACCTGTCCAATCCATGTACTTGTTGTAATATTACCTGCAACAACTCTCTCAGCTGTTCCTCAGATTCCTATTAAATCTTCCTCCTCTCACCTTAAGACTATGTCCTCTGGTTCTTGATTTCCCTCCTCTGGATTGCAGACTCTGTACATTCACTCTACCCATTCCCTTTCATGACCTTATGCACCCCTATAAGGTCAGATCAAGGCGATATTCAATGAACATCCATGAAGGATGTGAAGATAGACACAAAAAGCTGGAGTAACTCAGTGGGGAACAGGCAGCATCTCTGGAGATAAGGAATGGGTGATATTTCGGGTTGAGACCTCAGTCTGAAGAAGGGTCTCGACCCGAAACATCACCCATTCCTTCTCTCCAGAGATGCTGCCTGTCCCGCTGGGTTACTCCAGCTTTTTGTGTCTACCTTTGATTTAAATCCGCATCTGCAGTTCTTTCCTACATATGAAGGATGTGATCTTGGTGAAAAGCAGCAGGTTTTTTGTGAACCTGCACCTGTAGTTCCTGGTTCCTTCTTCTAAGTGCTAGGCTGTTGGAAACAGAAGTGGTTGTTCATGGCTCCCACATGACCTCATTCCAGCTCACCCATCGATTTTAGCTCAGTTTAGTTTGGTTTAGAGATCCACACTGATCAACGATCACCCATATACTGAAGAAGGGTCTCGACCCGAAACGTCGCCTATCTCCTTCGCTCCTTAGATGCTGCTGCACCCGCTGAGTTTCTCCAGCTTTTTGTGTAACCCATATACTCTAGTTCTATTCTACACACTAGGGCCTGCACTTACAACAACTGGGATATGAAAATTGCACCAAACTGGCGACTCTGTACATCATCATCGGCTGTTACTTGAAATGAGTATGGCTCTCCTCTCCTCTCCATGGTGTCGTATTCCCTGTATGGAGGACGCCTGTGCGTGACTTTGTTTCACGTGGGGAGACTGGTGCACAAACAGCCACCCCACGGCCCTTGACAGATCTGGGTCAGGATCCAGTGGCATGGAGTCCAAGACGATCGGAGACCCTTTTCTGCTGTAGCCTTCATCCTTCTACCCAGCCGACGTGACGCTCCACTGAGGTCAGCCATCGTCCTCCACCTGTTCCACCATTGAGATCTTGGTTGGATTGCTCTTTGTCAGAGACCTCCCCCTCGACCTTACCGCCATGGGTGGCCCTACCAGGAGCCTAGCTCCAGACGGCATCGCTCTCAGGATCTCAGGCACACACAAGCTTCTCCACCACGACAAGGTGACAATCCTTGGCGAAGCAACTCTGTACACTGTCTCAGTGTACCACTGCCATACACTTGTACTGTATCTGAGATGTTTATCTAAGATGTATCTAATTGCTTATGTATAGTGTTACGTTTGTAGTGGACTGTATACAGAAAGGAATTTCACTGTACCTAGGTACATGTGACAAATAAAAGTACCAACAAAGATTTCGCAGACGCTAATTAATCTGCAAACCTGCACGTCTGTGGAATGTGGGAGAAAACGGGAGCACACGCAGAAAAGCCACGCGATCACAGGGAGAATGGACAAACTCCACACAGATAGCATCTTTAGTCAAGAGGGTGGTGAATCTGTGGAATTCATTGCCACGGACAACTGTGGAGGCCAATGGATATTTTAAATGTGAAGATTGATAGATTTTTGATTAGTCAGGACGTAAGGAAAGGTTGGAAAATACGGTTGAGAGGGAAAGATAGATTGAGTGGTGGAGTAAACTTGATGGGACGAATGGCCTTATTCTGCTCCTAGAACTTATGAACCTATGAGCACCCGTAGTCAAAATCGTACCCGGGACCTTGCAACTCTACCATGGCGCCACCGTCTGTCTTTGTATTTCACTCTCACTCAGATGGAATTAGAATTAGCAGCAAGTGACAAAAAATCTTAACCTTGAATATTCTGGCCTTCACGACTTTGGCTTCCACCTGACAGGCTCGCCAGCAGTCTCCCATTTTATGGTACCTCCCAGATCCATCGTGAGCGGGAACAGCGGGCTAAATACAAAATCATGAAAATACTTACTGAGTGTCTATGTAAATTTGATGATTAGAGTATTGAGTTGTATTAAACATCAGTTTGTACGTTTCTTTCTCTGCATTTTATTTGACCCTGCTGAAGGCAAGAGGGCGGACAAGGCACTGAAGTTGGATGATCACAATGAAGGGTGGAGCAGGCTCAGTGGGCCAAATGGCATCCTCCTGCTTTTATTAGTTACTAGACTAAGTGGGAGCCGTTGGGTCCCATGTTCACACAGGAGGGCTGGTCTCCAAACGTAATATTCCACCTCTCCACCAATTCCAATATTGATGGCCAGTGGGGGGGTGGGGGGGCTTTCTGGAGCGCTAGTATGGGTGTTGTGGGCTGAAGGGACTGGTTTCCAGAGGACTAGTATGGACTGTGGGCCAAATGAATTCTTGGGCTGGCAGCTGAGTCACTCACAGGTGGTGGGCTGGCAGCTCAGTCACTCACAGCTGGTGGGCTGTCAGCTCAGTCACTCACGGCTGGTGGGCTGGCAGCTGACTCACGCACGGCTGGTGGGCTGGCAGCCAATGCACGGCTGGTGGGCTGGAAGCTGACTCACTCACGGCTGGTGGGCTGGCAGTTGACTCACTCACGGCTGGTGGGCTGGCAGTTGACTCACTCACGGCTGGTGGGCTGGCAGTTGACTCACTCTAGGCTGGTGGGCTGGTAGTTGACTCACTCACGGTTGGTGGGCTCACACACACACACTCCATCAAACACAAACCCTCCATCACACACACACGCACACACTCCATCTCACACCCACACAGACACACACACTCCATCTCACACACACACAGACACACACACTCCATCTCACACACACACACACACACACACACACATCTCTCACACACACTCACACCATCACACACTCGCACACAACATGTATATGAAAATAAAACACTTTAATCTACTCAAGCAGTTGAGCGCGGCCTATCTCCTGAGCGGGACATCCACAGTGAGCGGGACTTCCGGAATGAGCGCGACATTTAGTTCAAGCAGCACAATGCAGACCAACCCTTCAATTCAGTTCAAGCAGCACAGTGCAGGCCAACCCTTCAATTCAGTTCAAGCAGCACAGTGCAGGCCAACCCTTCAATTCAGTTCAAGCAGCACAGTGTAGACTCACAGTTCAGTTCACTCACGGCATAGATTCACAGTTCTGGACTCTCACTCATGGTCTTCCATAATGACTGACTCACGTCCGGCCTCCAGGGCTTTATTCTCCTGGCCCCCTGGAAGACCAATCTGCTGATCTCACGATTTTTTAAACATTCATAAATTGTTTTATTATTTCGCCGATCGGAAAAAACCTTGGGGCGGTTGGAGGAGAGGAGGATGGTGAGTAAGATGGCGAAAAAATCATAGCGATATAGGGTAGCATTTTTTCTAAAATGTATTTACAACGTAGACAGGAAGTGATCAAGATAAGACTTTTAGTAATAGTATAGAAGATAGATGTTTCTCTGACATCAGGATGTGCATAACATTGTCACAGCAGTCCTTATCACTGCTTGCCACTTGAGTCACCAGAACTCGTCATCTGTAGGGCAAACCAGTGAGGTATTGGTAATGATTTGTTATTGTCACAAGAACCGAGCAGGATACAGAAAAAAACAGTTTTATGTGCTATGCTGGCAAACTATACCATACATGAGCACAATCCTTTTCGATACAACATTGTGGGATGTCGGGACTTTCATATGAAGAAAGACTGGATAGACTCGGCTTGTACTCACTGGAATTTAGAAGATTGAGGGGGGATCTTATAGAAACTTACAAAATTCTTAAGGGGTTGGACAAGCTAGATGCAGGAAGATTGTTCCCGATGATGGGGGAGTCCAGAACAAGGGGTCACAGTCTAAGGATAAGGGAGAATTCCTTTAGGACCGAGATGAGGAAAACATTCTTTACACAGACAGTGGTGAGTCTCTGGAATTCTCTGCCATAGAAGGTCGTTGAGGCCGGTTCATTGGCTATATTCAAGAGGGAGTTGGATGTGGCTCTTGTGGTTAGAGGGATCAGGGGGTATGGAGAGAAGGCAGGTACGGGATACTGAGTTGGATGATCAGCCATGATCATATTGAATGGCGGTGCATGCTCGAAGGGCCGAATGGCCTACTCCTGCACCTATTTTTCTATGTTTCTATGTTTCTAACAGGGAATGCTAAAAGAGAAAGGACAAAAGTTGCAGAATATAGTTTAGTTTAGCTTAGCTTAATTTAGTTTAATCTAGTTTAGTTTAGTTTAGCATAGTTTAGTTTAATTTAGTTTAATTTAGTTCAGTTTAGTTTAGTTTAGAGATACAGCATGGAAACAGGCCCTTCTTTGGCCAACCGAGTCCTCGCCACCCTACAGAAGCCAATTAACCTACAAGCCGGCACGTCTTTGGAGTGTGGGAGAAAACCGGAACAACTGGAGAACGCCCATGCAATTACATGGAGAATGTACAAACTCTATACAGACAGCACCCGTAGTCAAAAGCAAACCCTGGTCTTTGTTGCTGCAAACGTAATGAGGTTGGCAATTTGTCCTTAGCTTATGAGAGGCTTGTTCAAAAGTCTGATAATAGTGAGGAAGAAGCTTTTTTGAATCTGGTGCTGTGTCCTTTCACATTTTTGTATGTTCTGCCCGATTGGAGTGAAAAGAAGAATCTTCACTCTGAAGGTCACAGAATCATAGAATCATCCACATGGAAACTCATACAGTCATACATAGCGACACGGTGGCACAGCGGTAGAGTTGCTGGCTTACGGCGCTTGCCAGAGACCCGGGTTCGATCCCGACTACCATATAACCATATAACCCATATAACAATTACAGCACGGAAACAGGCCCTCTCGGCCCTTCCTGTCCATGCCGAACATTTATTTTCCCCTAGTCCCATCTACCTGCACTCAGAACATACCCCTCCATTCCCATCCCGTCCATATACCTATCCACTTTACTTTTAAATGTTAAAATCGACCCTGCCTACACCACTTCTGCTGGAAGAGCATTCCACACAGCCACCACTCTCTGAGTAAAGAAGTTCCCCCTTATGGTACCCCTAAACTTCTGTCCCTTAATTCTCATGTCATGCCCTCTTGTTTGAATCTTCCCTACTCTCAATGGGAAAAGCTTATCCACGTCAACTCTGGCTATCCCTTTCATCATTTCAAAGACCTCAATCAAGTCCCCCCTTAACCTTCTGCGCTCCAAAGAATAAAGACCTAACTTTTCAACCTATCTCTGTAACTTAGTTGCTGGAACCCAGGCAACATTCTAGTAAATCTCCTCTGTACTCTCTATTTTGTTGACATCCTTCCTATAATTAGGCGACCAAAATTGTACACCATACTCCAGAATTGGTCTCACCAATGCCTTGTACAATTTTAACATTATTTCCCTACTCCTATAGTCACTGCTCTGATTTATAAAGGCCAGCACACCAAAAGCTTTCTTTACCACCCTATCAACATGCGATTCCACCTTCCGGGAACTATGCACAGTTATTCCTAGATCCCTCTGCTCCACAGCATTCCTCAATTCCCTACCATTTACTATGTACTTCCTATTTTGATTTGTCCTGCCAAGATGTAGCACCTCACACTTATCAGCATTAAACTCCATCTGCCATCTTTCAGCCCACTCTTCCAAATGGCCCAAATCTCTCTGTAGACATTGAAAATCTACTTCATTATCCACAGCACCACCTATCTTAGTATCATCTGCATACTTACTTATCCAATTTTCCACCCCATCATCTAGATCATTGATGTATATGACAAACAACAGTGGGCCCAACACAGATCCCTGAGGCACCCCACTAGTCACCGGCTTCCAACCTGACAAACAGCCATCCACCATTATTCTCTGGCATCTCCCATTCAGCCACTGTTGAATCCATCTTGCTACTCTGCCATTAACACCCAAAGATTGAACCTTCTTAACCAACCTTCCATGGGGAACCTTGTCAAAGGCCTTACTGAAATCCATATAGACAACATCCACTGCTTTACCCTCATCAATTTCCCTAGTAAACTCTTCAAAAAATTCAAGAAGGTTTGTCAAACATGACCTTCCAGGCACAAATCTATGTTGACTGTTCCTGATCAGACCCTGTTTATCCAGATGCTTATATATATTATCTCTAAGTATCCTTTCCATTAATTTGCCCACCACTGACGTCAAGCTAACAGGTCTATAATTGCTAGGTTTATTCTTTGAACCGTTTTTAAACAATGGAACAACATGCGCAGTACGCCAATCCTCTGGCACTATTCCCATTTCTAATGACATTTGAAATATTTCTGTCATAGCCCCTGCTATTTCTACACTAACTTCCCTCAATGTCCTAGGGAATATCCTGTCAGGACCTGGAGGCTTATCCACTTTTATATTTTTCAAAAGTGTCAGTACTTCCTCCTCTTTGAATCTCATAGTTTCCATAGCTACTCTACTTTTTTCCCTTACCTCACAGAGTTCAATATCCTTCTCCTTGGTGAATACCGAAGAAAATAAATTGTTCAATATCTCCTCCATCTCTTTTGGCTCTGCAGATAGCTGTCCATTCTGGCTCTCTAATGATCCAATTTTATCCCTCGTTATCCTTTTGCTATTAATATAGCTGTAGAAATCCTTTGGATTTACTTTCACCTTTCTTGCTAAAGCAACCTCATATCTTCTTTTAGCTTTTCTAATTTCTTTCTTAAGATTCCTTTTACACTCTTTATACTCGTCTAGCACCTCATTTACTCCATGCCTCCTATAATATTGTAGATATCTCTCTTTTTTCGAACCAAGTGTCCAATTTCCCATGAAAACCATGGCTCTTTCCAATTTTTACTATTTCCTTTCAGCCGAACAGGAACATAAAGATTATGAACTCTTACAATTTCCCCTTTAAATGTCCTCCATTTCTCTTCTACATCCTTCCCATAAAACAAAATGTCCGATTTCACTCCTTTTAAATCCTTACGCATTCGTGTGCTGTTTGTACAGAGTTTATATGTTCTCCCCGTGACCTGCATGGGTTTTCTCCGAGATCATCAGTTTCCTCCCACACTCCAAAGACGTCCAGGCTTGGCAAATGTAAAATTTATCCCTAGTGTGTAAGGTAGTGTTAATGTGCCGGGATCGCTGGTCGGCACGAACCCGGTGGGCCGAAGGGCCTGTTTCTGTGCTGTATCTCTAAACTAAATTAAACTAAACTACATAGCACCTGTGGCCCAACTTGCCCATGCCGATCAAGATGCCCCATCTATGCTAGTCTCACCGGCCCATGTTTGGCCCACATCCCTTCAAACCTTTCCTATCCACGTAGCTCCCCAAATGTCTTTCAAATGTTGTTTGTTGTTTGTTTGATAAAGGTTAATTCCCGGGATGGCGGGACTGTCATATGTTGAAAGAATGGAGCGGCTGGGCTTGTATATACTGGAATTTAGAAGGATGAGAGGGGATCTTATTGAAACATATAAGATTATTGAGGGATTGGACATGCTAAAAACTTGTTCCCGAAGTTGGGGGAGTCCAGAACCAGGGGCCACAGTTTAAGAATAAGGCCATTTAGAACGGAGATGAGGAAAAACCTTTTCACCCAGAGAATTGTGAATCTGAGGAATTCTCTGCCTCAGAAGGCAGTGGAGGCCAATTACCTGGATGCTTTCAAGAGAGAGTTAGATAGAGCTCTTAAAGATAGCGGAGTCAGGGGATATGGTGAGAAGGCAGGAACGGGGTACCGATTGTGGATGATCAGCAATGATCACAGTGAATGGCGGTGCTGGCTCGAAGGGCCGAATGGCCTCCACCTGCACCTATTGTCTATTGTCTATTGAAATGTGGTACTTTCAAAATGCCTCAACGACCTCCTCTGGCAGCTTGTTCCATATACCCACCGCCCTCTGTGTGAAAAAGTTACCCTTCAGTTTCCTGTTAAATATTTCCCTTCTCATTAAAACCTATGACCTCAATAAGAGATTCCGCTACTCTGGGGAAAAGACTCTGTGTTCGCAACCTATCTATTCCCCTCATGATACACCTCTATCAGATCACCCATCAGCACACGACACTCCATGGAGTAAAGGCCTGAAATCCCAGCCTGCTATGAGTCAACTTGTTAGGTTTTGACAGCAATCTGGCAGATTTACTGATCTGGCCGGATGCCTGACCAGAAATAAGCAGACATTACAGGCGCTCACCTGCCTGGCATGATACTGCAAACATAGCCTAGAGTTGGAACCGAGACAGAGGAGTGGCATCCAGGATGAGTAAGTTCACTTTCGTCAAGTGACGGCTCATAATTACTCTGCGTCATTTGGTATCTGTCATTTGGAAACTCCAGATATTTAACCAGCATTGATTATGTAATCCCTTAATTACTGGTACATTCCAATGCCATTTTTATTGCCGCCGTTAATATCTTCACGAGGTTTCACGTTAATAGCTTCACAAGAAACTAAAATTATAAAGAGAGCGTCATGAAACAGTTTTTCAAACAAAGGGGTAAAGACTGAGAGAAAATACGGTGATTGTTTTCTGAATGCTGAGAGTTCAATTGAGCTATTTAATTTGCCCTTGGAACCTTTAATAGAGATTTTAAGATTTCATAGAATCGGATAGACTGAATAAGCACAATCTTAGATCATTTCTAAAGTGCAGTAAACCTGATGGGGAATGAAAATATAATTTAAAATATACATATTTTAAAGATCTACTTGTGGCGGCACTGGGTGATGGGCCACGCACTGCACTTCAGCTCCTGGGGGGGTTACGTGTCCCGGTGTCGAGATATAGGGGTCACGGTTTGGTCACAGGTGCCCCTGGGGAGAATTTAAGGGTTAATTGTGTGCGCGCGCGGTGATGGTGAGTGAGGAGAGTTAGTTGTCTTCTTCTTCTTCTTGCGTATGGCGTGCACAGCCTAAAGTTATAAGACAACTTGTTCTGTTTGATCTTCTGTTTGTGCACGCCAGGTTGATTGCATTCGTTGAAACAGGGTGGACCACGTGAAGGTTGCAATCTCCCACCCCAGGAGAGTTAGTGTAGAATAAAGAACCAGTATTTCAGACAAACTTCGTGTCTGCCTCATTCTTCAACGGACAACTCCGCGTCAGCTACATACTATTAATTGCTCGCTCTCTTACTTTTGCCTTTAAACACACTAAGTTCCCGTCACCGTAAGGCGTGCACTTTGAGCTGGGAGGTTGGCCTGTAAATTTGTACACCTTGAATGGAGTGTATCCAATTGTTTTCTATGGAAACAAACATAAAACCTACCATAAAAAAACAGAAAATGCAGCCAATATTCGGCGTCTGTAGCAAAAGTAAAGTGAACATTGCATGCCAAAGACCTTTCAACTGAGCTGAAAAAGTAAGGAAATTAATGAGTTTTAAGGTACAAACAAGGTAATGGGAGGAATGGTTACCATAACAAAGGTAATATTAATGAGTGGGTAAGGCCAAGATAATCCGTGGGGTTAAACTGTTTACAAAGTCGTCTGATTGAGAATGAAGAGATGGCATTTACAGGTGATTAAAACAGTTAAAGGACACGTCACAGAGTCAAAGAGTGATACAGTTCGGCCCAACTTGCCCACACTGGCCAACATGTCCCAGCTACACTAGTCCCATCCTGCCTGGGCTTGGACCATAACCCTCCTAACCTGTCCTATCCATGTACCTGTCTAACTGTTTCTTAAGTGTTGGGATAGTCCCAGCCTCAACTACCTCCGCTGGCAGCTTGTTCCATACACCCACTGCCCTTTGTGTGAAAAAGTTACCCCTCAGATTCATATTAAATGTTTTACCCTTCACCTTAAACCTATGTCCTCAAATCACCTACTTTGGGCAAGAGACTGTGAATCTACCCGATCTACTCCTCTCATGATTTTATACAGCTTTGAAATGCCGGTCAGGGCCAGTTCTGATATAAAATGGGAGAAAATGTTTGAAAGTGTTTCTCTAACATTGTTGAACATGATATTCAGCTCCAAAGGCTGAAATATATCCAGGTGGAGCATGAGTTTCAGTTGCACGAACTTGAAAGGCCCCGACCCGATGCATGTTGACAGATCATGTTCATAAGTTCTAGCAGAATTAGGCCATTCGGCCCTTCAAGTCAACTCTGCCATTCAATTATGGTTGATCTTTGCCTCAACCCCAATCCCCTGCCTTCTCCATAAAACCCCTGATACCCTTACTAATTAAAAATCTGTCAATCTCCCCCTTAAAAATATCCATTGACTTTGCCTCCACAGCCTTCTGTGGCAAAGAATTCCACAGATTCACCACTTGCTGATTAAATAAATTCCTTCCCATCTCCTTTCTAAAGGTACGTCCTTTAATTCTGAGGCTATGGCGTCTGGTCCTAGACTTTCCCACTAGTGGATACATCCTCTCCACATCCACTCTATCCAAGCCTTTCACTATCGACGTTTCAATGAGGTTCCCCCTCATCCTTCTAAACTCCAGCGAGTACAGGCCCAGTGCTGTCAAACACTCGTCATATGTTAACCTACTCATTCTTGGGATCATTCTCGCGAACCTCCTCTGGACCCTCTCCAGAGCCAGCACATCCTTCCTGCATTGTGTGCAAATCTGCACACAATGCTCCAATTGCGGTCTGACCAGTGCCTTACAGAGCCTCTGCATTACATCCCAGATTTTGACTTCTTGTCCTCTTGTAATAAATGCTATCATTGCACTCACCTCCCTTGCTTCCGATTTGACTTGCAAATTAACTTTTTGGGAATCCTGCACCAGCACTCCAAATCCTTTTGCACTAATCATCAAATGTAAAGGGAATCTATACAGTAAATGGCAGGACTGATAGCAGCCTTAATGTACAGAGGGATCTTGCAGTGCAAGTGCATAGTTTCTTGAATGTGGCAACACAGGTAGATATTGTGAAAGAAGGTATAAGGCATGCTTGCCTACATCCGTTGGGGCAGAAGAATGACAATAGTCACATGTGACAAGTCACAGTTAATTTCTTTGCTTGCATGCCCAAACTATGGCGTTCTCCCCCCTCCCTCCCCTCCTCCTTCACAGCGGCCCCCCAAAGCCAGGCCCTCCCTTGTTGCAGACCAACTAATCTGCAGCAGGAGATGCTGCCTGTCCTGCTGAGTTACTCCAGCTTATTGTGTCTGTCTATCTGCTAGTTGTAACTTGTCATCTTGACACCAAGTCACGAGGTTCTCAATCGCCTCGTCACTATGTACTCTGACTCGTCATTGGAAAGATAAGCTGCAGAATTTTGAGAACGTAGCTCCACAGGTTTTCTTTACAATGTCTGTGAAGAAAGGGCCAGCTGGCCTCAAAGGAATGTTCTCGGGCACACCCTGATGTGCAGTCTGCTTATAAATGAGTGCCATGCCCCCCTGCAGTGGGACTCAATCATTAGATGTGAAATGCCTTGGGTAAACCCATGGAGTATAAAATGCTTTACAAACTGGGCTATTTTTCCCTTACCCTCTACAAACATTGCTTTTGGTTTCCTTAAAGTTTAGTTTAGAGATACAGCGCGATAACAGGCCCTTCGGCCCACCGGGTCCGCGCACATTATCACTTTTTAAAAATTTCAAAATAGACTTTATTCAAGTAAAATGTTCCCAATGTTGGGGCGAGTCCAGAACCAGGGGCCACAGTCTTAGAATAAAGGGGAGGTCATTTAAGACTGAGGTGAGAAAAAACTTTTTCACCCAGAGAGTTGTGAATTTGTGGAATTCCCTGCCACAGTGGGCAGTGGAGGCCAAGTCACCGGATGGATTTAAGAGAGAGTTAGATAGAGCTCTTGGGGCTAGTGGAATCAGGGGATATGGGGAGAAGGCAGGGACGGGTTATTGATTGGGGACGATCACAGTGAATTACGGTGCTGGCTCGAAGGGCTGAATGGCCTCCTCCTGCACCTATTTTCTATGTTTCTATGTAACAAATATATACAATACAGGAAACATGCAAAAAAATCATCCTACATTATCGGAGACTATCCAAACATTCAAAACTGTTTACACAAATGACACACATTTACCCCCCACCCTTGCCACTCATGTGGCCCACTGGTGTGGCATCCCTTCCCTTTTTTTTTTGAGGGGTGGCTCCACCACACCCTGCCCCCCATGTCCAGCAGCTGAAGGATCCTAGTCTATCCTGCACATATTAGTGACAATTTACACTTATACCAAGTATACAAACACGAGCAAAATAATCTACAAAGCTGCACGTCTTTGGAGTGTTGGTGGAAACCAAAGATCTCGGAGAAAACGAACGTGGACACGGGGAGAACGGACAAACTCCGCACAGACAGCACCCATAGTCGGGATCGAACTCGTGTCTCTGGCGCTACAAGCGTTGTAATGTAGCAGCTCTACCGCTGTGCTACCCCATTCTTATTGCTGTATTTGCATCAGTTAAGAACTAACACCAATTGGGATCTCTGACGAAGGGTTTCGGCCCGAAAAGTTGCCTATCTCCTTCGCTCCATAGATGCTGCTGCACTCGCTGAGTTTCTCCAGCATTTTGTGTAACCCCCAATTGGGATCTGAAGGTACATTTTGTTTGATTTGAAAAAAAGGTTTTGATTCCCATTCAGGTTTGTATTACGGCATACTATTGTTTAGTCTGACGCAGATCATTGGTTTCGTCAACAAGTTGTTGTGCCCAAATACTGTTTTCTTTTTCTTTGTGTTCTTACAATAGAAAGCCCATTGTCCCAAGTAAAAAGAATTTACACCTTTTAAGACTGTGAAGTACCTTTGAGCTATATTCACTATTGTTGTGTGGGAAACCAAGTAGTCAATTAACACGATGTGTAAGAAGGAATTGCAGATGCCGGTTTATACCAAAAATGCTGGAGTAACTCAGCGAGTCAGGCAGCATCTCTGGAGAAAAGGAATAGGTGACGTTTTGGGTTGGAACCCTTCTTCCGACTAAAAATTAAGGTTGGGTGGGGTGGAGAGGTGGAGGGGGGTGAGAGGATATAAACTGGAGGCCAGAGAAGACCAGATCAAATCAGGGGAGGCAACAGGTGACCTCATGAAGGGTGGAGTCCATAATGGACCATGGGTGGCTGGGAAGGGTGTGATAAGAAGAAGGACACAAGGAAACAAACAGTGGAAGTGGTTGGGTTGGACGCCTAAGGTGGGGTGAAGGGGAGGGGGGGAAGGGAGGGGAGGGAATGCAGGAGTTACTAGGAATAATGTCAATTTAGCACGTTGCCAGTTGCCACAAACATAAAACGCTGGAGGAATTCAGCGGGTCAGACAGCATCGATGGAGGAATGGAACAGGGAATATTTCGGATCTGGACCCTTCTGAAGGGATCAGTCAGAAGAATGGTCTCGACCTGAAATGCCACCAGCCCATTTCTTTCAGAGATGCTGGTTGATCTGCTGAGTATCTCCAGCACGTTATGTTTAGTTAAAGATTACAACATATGCAGTATCTCATCTCATCACAATGAGTTTAATTGTGATGGTGGTTGCAGGAAGAAGGCTGGTCAATGTACTGAGCAATAAGTAGAGAGGACCCATTATGTAATGGAAAGGGATCATTTTCAGCATTTAAATGGGACAATTTACACCAACCAGAGTCGGGGCAGCATGATGGCACAGCGGTAGAGTTGTTGCCTTACAGCGAATGCAGCGCCGGAGACCCGGGTTCGATCGAGACTATTGGTGCAGTCTTTACGAAGTATGTACACCTTCGCCGTGACCTGCGTGGGTTTTTCTAGAAACTTTGGTTTTCCCCCACACTCCAAAGACATACAGGTTTGTAGATAAATTGGCTTAGTAAATGTAAGCACCACCAGGTGGCGCTTTGATGGCAGCCTCGCTTACAGTCTCTTTTTTTTGTTATTTTTAGTGTGTTTAAGTTCTCTGGTTTGTTTTATGGGGGGGGGGGGGGGGTGGGCGGGGGGTTCTGGGGAAACTTTTTAAAAATCTCTCACCTTGCCGGAGATGCAATAGTTTTCCGGATCGTATCTCCGATCGCTCTGCGGCCTAACATCATGGAGCTGGAGGCCTTGCTTGGGACTGACTTTGAGCCCCACCGCGGAGCTTGGACTTGCCATCGGAGCAGATTCCTTACCTGGGATCGACGCTCCAACCGCGGCCTGCGGACTTTAATATCAAGGAGTTCGCAGACTCGGGTAAAAGACCGACATCGGGAAGCTCCAAATGCCGCATGACGTTCGACTAGCCCCGACCCGGGATAGCTCTCCCAGCGCGGGGGAGCTGAGAATCCCCCCCGATGCAAGAGCTTGGTTTTTATTGGTAAGACTGTATGGCAAAGCAAATTTCTCATATGTTGTAAAGCAGACTTGGCTAATAAAGTATGATGATGATTAAAAATTAGCCCGAGTGTGTATAGTGTTAATATGCGGGGATCGCTGGTCAGCGCTGACCTGGTGAGCCCGTTTCCACACTGTATGTCTAAACTCAACTGAGGTCAGAATGTAATTTCAAGAACACTCACATTTAATACTTGTTCTTGATGATTATATTTCGAAGCCAGAGACGTGTGGGGAGATGTTGATGAACCCTTATGCCCAAAAGGTTGTTTCACACAACCTTCGAGTGAAGCAAAGGTTGAGGCACCTCCTCTAACCTCATCTACTGCATTTGTTGCTCCAGGTGTGGCCTCCTTTACATTAGCATAGACTAGGCAAGTTACACCGAACTCTTGCACTTGGTCTGCCATGGCCTGCTGATGGCCATCCATTTTATCGCCCCTTTCCAAGCACCAATCTTTGTGGCCTGGGCCTCCTCCATCCCCAGTCTCCAAGGTCATATGCAACCTGGTGGGACAGCACCTCGTATTCCTCCGGGTAGCTAACAACCCAACAGTATGAACATTGATTGCTCCAGGTTTGGGAAGCAACTCAAACCCCATCCACCCAGGCCTTCACGACATGCACAAATAATTAACTAACTTGCCCTGTGCATTTCCATTAAACCTTCTACCCAATCAAGTAGCTATGCCCTCGAGAGTTGGATATTTCCACCCTTGGGGAACGATTCTGACCTCTACCCTATTTACATAATCATCTTATTTTTGAGACTCTTGAAATGATGGTGGTGAGCCCGTGGAATTCATAGCCACAGAAGGCTGTGGAGACCAAGTCAATGGATAATGTTACACCAATGATAGAGAAATTCTTGATTAGTACGAGTGTCAGGGGTTATGGGGGGAAAAGGCAGGAGAATGGGGTTAAGAGGGAAAGATAGATCAGCCATGATTGAATGGCCAAGTAGACTTGATGGGCCAAATGGCCTAACGCAGCTATAACCAATGAACTTATGAAGATCAAGCAAATATGTCAGCTAAGGCAGCAAGATGCCGTAAGTAAAACATACGAAACACAATGAAATCCAAGCTTTCTAAAATATTTATTCACTCAATGCTAATGCTTCACAGCAAGATCAGAACATTTTTACAGTTTAGTTTATATTCTTAAGACCACTTTCAAATAATTCATTTGTTTACTATATTTTCACAGCGACTTTTCTTCTGGTAGAATATATGACGGGTCAATTCAATGTTAATACAAAAAAAATCCAGACATAAAAATGATATAAAAAGCATTTGTTAGTTTATATACAAGATTGAAAATAATAGCAAGAACTACACGTTTCCATGTTCCAGTCGAACATTAAATATTAAAAAAAATTCAGGCCTGTTCTTGAAATATTTAAATATATCAGACAATTCTTAAAATATAAACCCTATACATATATTGAAATAAAAACAATGGACACATGCAGGATTGATACAATTCAAAATATAAACAAATGTCACAATCATATGGTATATAGACAATGTTATATATATACACAAATTAGTACTTATTACTGTACTTATCACTTACATTGAAATTGTATTAGGACAAAATTAGGATTTGTTCGGAAGGTTGACTCTGAATTACGCAAGTTATTTCATGCAATGATAGACACAAAAAGCTGGAGTAACTCGGCAGGACAGACAGCATCTCTGGAGAGAAGGAATTGGGGACGTTCATAAGAAGGGTCTCGACCCAAAACGTCACCCTTTCCTTCTCTCCAGAGATGCTACCTGCCCCCGCCGAGTTACTCCAGATTTGCGTTTCCATCTTCCGTTTAAACCCCGAGCACCTGCAGTTCCTTCCCACACAGTTCATGCAATGTCATTGGCCATTGTTTGAATGAAACTTCAGAAACTATTGCAGATAATTATTTCCAAATTGGATTAATACTCAGTTGATTTCCTATCCCAGGTGCTCAACAGCCTGCCCTGTATTTTGTCTGTTAAAAGTTCACCATATGCCATGGAATCAAAGCTAGGTATCCACACACATGGTCAACAGTTGCTTGTTGTGGTAGTAACTTTACTGGCAGCGGTATAGGAAGATGATCTTTTGGAAAATTTCTTGGAGGCAATTGAAGCCTGAATACTTCTAACAGCTCGGACACTGCGGAAGCGGAGGGTGTTTCGAACATGATCTCTGAAGTCTTTGGAAACAAAGTAATAGACAAAGGGATCAATGCAGCTATTCATGCTAGATAGGCAAAGGCTTACAATGTAAATAGCATAAAGATTGCCGCTCTCATAGTGTTTGATCATATAGTAGTGGGCAACAAGAAGAACATTGCCAGGAGTGAAGCAAATCAAATACATCAGGAGAACCGTGACAATGAGTTGGATTGCTCTCTTGCGGCTTTTCCCAATGTTTTCTTCAGTAGAAGAAGCTTTCAATGCTTTGATAATCAATACATAGGAGGTCAAGGTCAACAATGCTGGAAAGAAAAATACCCCAATAGCCAAAGACAAAAAGTAGTCAAACATGGTAGAGGCCAACTTCGCTTCAGGTAGGACATCGTGACAGGTTACAATATTAAGGTCAACAATTGTTGCAGTTTGCTTAATGTTCAAGTATAATGGTATTGTGCCCAGTACAATCAGTATCCAAATGAAAATGGATACGCCGTAAGCAATGCCGTTCTTCCTCCTTGCCTGAGACATTGGCTCCACAACAACCCAGTACCTTTGCACACTGATGCAGGTCATGAGCAAAATGGAACAGTACATGTTGCCATAGAAAAATACAATAAACACTTCGCACATTGCTTCTCCGAAAATCCAATTGTTGCCGTTCAGGTGGTATGATATTTTCAATGGTAACAAGACAATGAACAGGAGATCTGCCAAAGCCAAGTTGGCCATGTAAATAGCTGCTGGGTGTTTATTCTTTGTTCGATAGCCAAAGACCCACAGTGCCATGGCATTTGCAGGCAATCCAATGATGAACACCACAATGTAGACCAACGGCAAAAAGACTGTAGTCAATCCACTGGTCAGCACAGATTTTGCAAAGTCATCAACCACCAAGCCAGTGCCATTAGTTGTTATGCCCACAAAGGATCGACCTTTTGGAACTAAAAAAAAAAGTATTGTTAACTATAATAGTCAAGTAATATTTCAGTTTGAAATTCTCATTTAATGCAGTTAATGTTATGATGTTTACATTTTTTCAGCAGCAAAGGACTTCAACATTTTGTAACAAAGGAATCAGGGAGCCCCGGGACATGAAACAAACATTGATGAAAGACAATACGTGTAGGAAGGAACTGCAGATGCTGGTCTAAACTGTAGATAGACACAAAAAGCTGGAGTAACTCAGCGGGACAGGCAGCATCTCCGTAATAGGCGACATTTCAGCTCGAGGCCATTCTTCAGACCCCGCTGGAGTAATGCAGGTCGGGCAGCATCCATGGACAGCTTTGTTCAGCGACTTTTTTAGGTTGGGACCCTTCTTCAGACCTAGCTAATCCAGCATTGTATCTTTCCTTAGTAAACCAGCACACAGTCGTGTGATGGGAGCAGAATGAGACCATTCAGCCCATCAAGCCTCCGCTGCTAGGGGGCAGACCTGGAGTGGGGGGACCACCGGGGGGGGGGGGGGGAGGGATGGGGAGAGCTATGGAAGACCTGCAGCAGGGGGAGGGGAGGGGGAGGGCGGAGAACAAAGGAGCAGTTGGCGTGGGTACTTTGTACGTGCGAGAAGGAACTGCAGATGCTGGTTTAAACCGAAGAAAGACATAAAAAGCTGGAGTTACTCAGCGGGTCTAAACCAGGTGACGTTTCGAGTCAAGACCCTTCAGACTGAAGTGGGTGCTTTGTAACTTTGTCAGCGGCGTTCATGTGCCGACTATTTGGACACCTTGGGCACGCAAGCAAAGAATTTACTGTGACTTGTCACATGTGACAATAAAGTATTCTATTCATTCATGGCTGATCTATCTCTCTCTCTCCCTCCCTCCCTCTCCCAACCTCATTCTCCAGTCTTCTCCCCATAACACTGACACAGGTACTGATCTTGTTTCTACAAACTAACATTGATGTTCAGATACAAAACTGATACGGCCAATAGCAAGTAAGAAAACCAATGGAAGGTTGGCGTTACTACTGCGACTAGGAGTACGAATTTAGACAAGTTTTGATGCCATTTCAGTTTAGTTTATTGTCACATGTACCAAGGTACAGTGAAAAGCATTTGTTGCGTGCTAACCAGTCAGCGGAAAGACAACTTTATGCAAAATGGGAGGGGGAAAGAAAAAGTGTGTGATTTAATGGCAATAGATGGGAAAGAGTTGACATTGAAATACTGTTTTATGTTCTTCCGACAGTCGCCAAAAACAAATATACAAATGTGATGATCAACCGAGGCAGGAAAGGGCACGTGGGCTTTCACAGCAAGAGAATTTGCACACACGAGGATGTCGTTGCATAGATTTGGCCCACTTAGTGCAGCAATGGTCCAACAGACCGATGCTAGGATGGTCGGAATGTGGTCTGGAAATAATTATATGCCGACTTGGTTTTATTCATGGAATTCAGAAGAGGGGGAATTCTAATTCAAAGACAACAGATAGATTGGATGAGAGGCAGTGTTACCCCTGGCTAGAGTCACGGTGACAAGATAAGGGAGAGGCCATTTAGGACTGAGATGAGGAAACACTTTTCACCCAGAGAGTTGTGTATTTGTGGAATTCTCTGCCACAGAAGGCCAAGTCACTAGATGTTTTCAAGAGAGTTAGATAGAGCTCTTAGGGCTAACAGAATCAAGGGAATAGGGGGGGGGGGGGGGGAAAGCAGGGCAGGGTACATATTCTGGATGATCAGCCATGATCATATTGAATGGCGGTGCTGGCTTCAAGGACCGAATGTCCTACTCCTGCACTTACTTTCTATGTCCTATAATGGGGCAAGACATTAGGACAGGAATGCCCTTTAATGTCTTTACCCAAGGGAATGCTGCATCAGTGGGATTTGCCAAAGGCTGGAGAGGCCTAGTTACTGATTGATTTTAGGTACAAACGGTATAGGAGGAGGGGGTGGAGAAATATGGTGCTTCAAGTGCATTTCCACAATTTATTGATTGATGCAGCTGGTTCGGGAGGGACCAATAGACTTCTCTTGCTTCTACATTTCTAAATGCACAGAAATACTGTGGCATTTATATTTACTAATGCGATTCGGAGGAGGCAAATTTAGGGAGCATCCTCCAAATTTAGACTGTAGAGATAGAGCATGGAATCAGGCCCTTGGGCTCACAGAGTTCACCCTGTACTGATTCAAATTGTACATTACCAATAGAAATGTATCAAATTACGATCACCCCATCTGATGAATCACTATCCTACATTCTAGGGACAATTTACAGAAGCCATTTAAACGACAAATCTGTACACGTTTGGAGTGTGGGAAGAAACTGGAGCCCCCGGAGAAAACCCATCTGCTGGTTTAAACCGAAGATAGACACAAAAATCAGCGGGACAGGCAGCATCTCCTGAGAAAAGGAATGGGTGAGGGGTAGCGCCCCTTCTTCAGACTGGGAGTCAGGGGAAAGGGAAATAAGAGATATAGAATAAATGTACGAAAGATATGCAAATCTCCCCAAGGTACACCAACTTTGAGTTCTCCTCTCTCCGAGGAGAGTTGTGCAACATTCTCTCTTGCCGCACCCTATTTTTCGCATATCTTTCATTCATTTGTTCCATATCACCGTCTATATCTCTCGTTCCCCTCTCCCCCGACTCTAGTCTGAAGAAGGGTCTCGGCTCAAAACGTCACCTATTCCTTTTCTCCAGAGATGCTGCCTGACACGCTGAGTTACTCCAGCTTTCTCGTTACCCTAAAATCATTTTGCGTTGTCTGCCAAAAAAAATACTGGAGCATCGCAGAAATACCATCATAACTCAGAGATGAGTCATCTCAGCTAATCAAATAGGAACAAAGGTGAGAAACTTCCAGAGATGGGCTGGGGAACCTGCGGCCTTCTAGGCCATTAAGTGCGGCCTTTTGAATGAATCCAAATTTTGTAGAAGAAATCCTTTTATTTTTATTAATGTGTTTTTGTTCGTCTTTTATTATTTTTATTTTAATCTTAAAATGAATGTATTTAAAATACCAAAGAGTAAAAGAAGATTCAACAAAATAATCCTATATCAAATTGAAGTTTGTTGGAAGAGGCCTTATTAGATTACAGCTAACTAAATGCGGCCTTCCAACATGAAAAGGTTCCCCACCCCTGTTCCAGAGTCTCAGAACAGAAACTAAGCTAGCCTGCCCTTTCCAAGACTCAACGGTACAATGTGACTTGTATTGTGGGTTTCTAGAAATACTTTGAATATTTAACAGGCTTTGAAAGGTTGCAATAACATCCACATCCCTCCATTTTGTCAGCCAGGATGCTTCTGATTTCAACAACTTTTGTGAAAACCATTTCCATTCCAGACTTGGTAAATTTTAAGTGTCTATTTACTTTTGCCAGAGAAACAGCATCACTCTTGTCAATTTTTGTTTGTGATTTTCAAAAACTTTTCCAAACTTATCCCCTTCATTCCTTAACATCATCTTGATAAAGGTCCATTCTATCTATTAAAGAAAGGGTCTGACCCACTTGGCCATCATTTATGCGTAATTTGCGCGGCATCATTTATGCGTCACGACGCACGCGTCGTAACACACATGTGATGTGTGCATGGTGCGCGATGACATAGGCAGTGACGCGCAACAGCGTGCTGCATCGCAGGATTGTTGTGTACAAAATCTTTGCGCGCCATCTGCGTAACGCGCAATCGACGGCCATGATCGCAATGAATGGTGGTGCTGACTCGAAGGGCCAAATGGCCTCCTCCTGCACCTATTTTCTATGTTTCTAGCTTGTGCAGTCCTTTTATAATTTTATATGTCTCTATAAGATCCCCCCTCATCATTCTAAACTGCAGCAAATGCAAGCCTAGTCATTTCCTCATATGACAGTCCCGCCATCCCAGGGATCAATCTTGTGAACCAAAGCTGCACTGCGTCAATCACAAGGATGTCCTTCCCCAAATTAGGAGACCAAAACTGTACGCAATACAGAACAAGCTGCCAGATGAGGTAGTTGAGGCTGGGACTAACCCAACATCTAAGAAATAGTTTTCAAGTACATGAATAGGACAGGTTTGGAAGGGTATGGGCCAAACGAGGGCAGGTGGGACTAGTTTAGCTGGGACATGTTGGCCAGTGTGGGCAAGTTGGGCCGAAGGGTCTGTTTCCACACTGTATCACTCTATGACTGGAAGGGACAAGACAGAGGGCAAATTGAAAACAAGGATGAGAGGTTAAAACTAAACCACGTCTTGCTGAATTACAGAAAAACACAGGACAAGTGCAGTGGGTATAGAGCTTGGCCCCATTTAAACGTAGAATAAATATTTCTAAATGTACAGTGGTTAAGGCAACAAGATTTGGCTGAAGTGCTTTGGCAAGGTGAAGTCTAGAAATAAGCAATGATACGATAAGATTGGCCAGGGTGCGACTCGTCCATGATTATGCTGGTGGCCTTGATGAGATTTCTATACAATTTGATGAGGTTGATGGTAAGACAGGGGCAGGGATGGGGTTAACAGCATTACAGCAATAGTAACAAACACAATTGACATCCAATATCAGCTTGAAAAGAATATAGGGCTCTGAACAGTTTGGTTCAATTTCAGAAGTTGAATTGAATTAGTGGCCACTGAACAGACTTTGCAAAAGATAAGTATAAGAGTAAAGAGGTTCTTCTGTAGTTGTATAGGTCTCTGGTGAGACCACATCTGGAGTATTGTGTACAGTTTTGGTCTCCTAACTTGAGGAAGGTCATCCTTGCGATTGAGGAAGTGCAGCATAGGTTCACGAGATTGATCCCTGGGATGGCGGGACTGTCATACGAGGAAAGAATGAAAAGACTAGGCTTGTATTCACTGGAGTTTAGAAGGATGAGGGAGGATCTTATAGAAACATATAAAATTAAAAAAAGGACTGGACCAGCTAGATGCAGGAGAAATGTTCCCAATGTTGGTCGAGTCCAGAACCAGGGGCCACAGTCTTAGAACAGTGGATAGGTACATGGACGGGAAAGGAATGGAGGGGTATGGTCCGAGTGCAGGTAGATGGGACTAGGGGAAAATAAATGGTCGGCACGGACTGGAACGGCCGAGAAAGGCTGTTTCCGTGCTGTAATTGTTATATGGTTATATGTTATATGGTTATATGGTTAAAGGGCAGGCCATTTAAGACTCGGGTGAAAAAAACTTTTTCAGCCAGAGTGTTGTGAATTTGTGGAATTCCTTGCCACAGAGGGCTGTGGAGGCCAAGTCACTGGATGGATTTAAGAGAGAGTTAGATAGAGCTCTTGGGGCTAGTGGAATCAAGGGATACGGGGAGAAGGCAGGCACGGGTTATTGATTGGGGAAAATCAGCCATCATCGCAATGAATGGCGGAGCTGGCTCGAAGGGCCAAATGGCCTACTGCTGCACCTATTTTCTATGTTTCTAGCTTGTGCAGTCCTTTTATAATTGTATATGTCTCTATAAAATCCCCCCACATCATTCTAAACTGCAGTGAATACAACCCTAGTCTTCTCAATCTTTCCTCATATGACAGTCCCGCCATCCCAGGGATCAACCTTGTGAACCAAAGCTGCACTGCGTCAATCACAAGGATGTCCTTCCTCAAATTAGGAGACCAAAACTGTACGCAATACAGAAGCAACCAACCAGATTAGGTAGTTGAGGCTGGGACTAACCCAACATTTAAGAAACAGTTTTCAGGTACATGAATAGGACAGGTTTGGAGGGATATGGGCCAAACATAGGCAGGTGGGACTAATGTAGCTGAGACATGTTGGCCGGTTTGGGCAAGTTGGGCCAAAGGGCCTGTTTCCACACTGTATCACCCTATGACTGGATGGGACAAGACAGAGCGCAAATTGAAAACAAGGATGAGAGGTTAAAACTAAACCACGTCTTGCTGAATTACAGAAAAACACAGGTCAAGTGCAGTGGGTATAGATGGGGTTAACGCATTACAGCAATAGAAACATACATAATTGACATCCGATTTCAGCTTCAAAAGAATATAGGGCTCTGAACAGTTTGGTTCAATTTCAGAAGTTGAATTGAATTAGTGGCCACAGAACAGGCTTTGCCAAAGATAACTTTCTGTTCAATCTCCACTGGATACAGAATGAGCAATCTGACAATTTAGATAGTGGGGACATTTAAAAAAAGGCACTTCTATAGACTGGTGTCATTAGTTTGCATCAAAGCTGATTGAAAGTTAACAGGAACATAAACACAAGAAGCCAGAGTAACTCAGTGGGTCAGACAGCATCTCTGGAGAAAAGGAATAGGTGACGTTTCAAGTCGAGACCCTTCTTCAGACGGGTTGATATAGCCAGTTTCTCTCCTTTTCCTTTCCATCATCCATCCTAATATCCTGCTCTTTAAACAATGCTACACAAGACATTACCCTGCCATCTAGTAAGAAGGTATATTAGGTCCCATACCTTGAGTAGGCATATAAAGAGGCATATGACAACTTGCACTTAGTCTATCATTTATTAATTACATTGCAGATATCAACACTCAAGCTAGTTGATGCTGCAGGAGAAGGAATAAGGAACAGTAAAAGAGAAGTGAGGCTTTGTTTAAACTGGAAGCACACAGAAAGGTTATTCTGCTCTTGTCTGCACTACATTCAATGCAATCCTTACTGATCCTCTCCAGAAACCTTTTTGTAGATTTATGGAGTCTTGCAGCATAGAGACTGGCCCTTCAGCCCAACTTGCCCATGTCAACCCAGATGCCCCATATACACAGATCCCACTTTAGTCCATATCCCTCTCAAATCTGCCTATCCGCGTACCTGCCCAAACGTCTTGTAAATGTTATAGCACCTGCCACAACCACAGTAGGTGCTATAATGTTTTATAGACATTTGGACGCAACCTTTGTACAGTCACGGTGGCGCAGCAGTAGAGTTGCTGCCTTACAGCGAATGCAGCGCCGGAGACCCGGGTTCAATTCTGGCTACGGGTGCTGTCTGCACGGAGTTTGTACATTCTCCCCGTGATCTGTGTGGGTTTTCTCTGAGCTCTTCGGTTCCCTCCCACACTCCAAAGACATACAGGTATGTAGGTTAATTGGCTTGGTAAATGTAAAAATTGTCCCGAGTGGACTTGGGATAGTGTTAATGTGTGGGGATCGCTGGTTGGCATGGACCCGGTGGGCTGAAGGGCTTGTTTCCACGCTGTACTCTAAACTAAACTACCTCCTCTGGCAACTTGTTCCACATACCCACCACACCTCCATTGAACAGTTGCCCTTCAGGTTCCATTAAACCTTTCCCCTCACTGCTGCTTAATTCCTCTATTCTGGGTAAAAGACTCTGCATCCACCCTATCTATCCCGTCGATCTTGTGCATCTCTAAGATCACCCCTCATCCTCCTGTGCTCTAAGAAATAAAGCCCTAGACTGCCCAACCTCTCCCTATAGCTCCGGCCCTCAAGCCCAGGCAATATCCATGTAAAACTCTTACCATTCCATTTTAACATCTTTCCTATAGCAGGGCAACAAAAATTGAACACAATACTCAAAATGTGGCCTCACCAACATCTTGTACAGAACTGTAACAAAACATGTGCAAGAAGGAACTGCAGATGCTGGTTTAAACCAAAGATAGGCACAAAATGCTGGAGTAACTCAGCGGGACAGGTGGCATCTCTAGAGAGAAGGAATGGGTGACGTTTCAGGTCGAGACCCTTCTGCAGCAGAGTTGAAGACCCTTCTTCTTCAGTGCGGCCCACCGAGTCTGCACCGACCAGCGATCCCCGCACGTTAACATTATCCTACACTACTAGGGACAATTTCTACATTTATATCAAGCCAATTAACCTACATCTTTGGAGTGTGAGAGGAAACCAAAGTTCTCAGAGAAAACCGACCTAGGTCGCGGGAGAATGTACAAACTACTTACAGACAAGCATGCATAGCCAGGTTTGTACCTGGGTCTCTGGCGCTGTACGGCAGCAAGTCCACCGCTGCGTCATGGTGGCCTCCATTATCTTAATGTTATCTGCAAACTTACCAATCATGCAGTCTCTTCCAAATAAGGATAAGGGGGAAGTCTTTTAGGACTGAGATGAGAAAATCATTTTTCACACAGAGAGTGGTGAATCTGTGGAATTCTCTGCCACAGAAGGTAGTTGAGGCCAGTTCATTGGCTATATTTAAGAGGGAGTTAGATGTGGCCCTTGTGGCTAAAGGGATCGGGGGTATGGAGAGAAGGCAGGTACGGGATACTGATTGGGGATGTTCAGCCATGATCGTATTGAATGGCGGTGCAGGCTCGAAGGGCCGAATGGCCTACTCCTGCACCTATTTTCTACATTTCTATGTTTCTAAATCGTTAATATAAACCACAAACCTACCTACCAAAAAAAATGCATTTCTTTACTCCACTCTAGTTAGATCACTCACACCATCAAAACAAGTTTCAATTACAACCATGTAATAAATGTTCATGTTTAGCTAGCTGGCTGACGCATATATCCAAAAATAACATTTCCTCCATCGCGTTCAAACTACGCAAAAGACGTGACAAGCCACTGTTAATTCCCCGCCCTATTTTTTCCCTCCAGGAGTATCGGAGGACCTCACCTGTGTTTTGTGCGTTTAAAAAAATGTTTTACCAAAAATACCACAGGCTGGGATTACATATCTTGGAATTCAGATTTCGCAAGAATATTCTCAATTTTGTAAAACAAGGCTTTCCAATTATATATACATGTTGCTGCAATACTCTCAACATTGAAGAGAACTGAGAAGAGGCGTGTTCTTCTTCAAATGCACGGTTATCTGAATGTTTCTGTGCTCAACCCACCATCACTCACATCCCCTTATAGAAACGTACAAAATTCTTAAGGGGTTGGACAGGCTAGATGCAGGAAGATTGTTCCCGATGTTGGGGAAGTCCAGAACAAGGGGTCACAGTTTAAGGATAAGGGGGAAATCTTTTAGGACCGAGATAAAAAAAATTTTGCACACAGAGAGTGGCGAGTTTCTGGAATTCTCTGCCACAGAAGGTAGTTGAGGCCAGTTCATTGGCTATATTTAAGAGGGAGTTAGATGTGGCCCTTGTGGCTAGAGGGATCAGGGGTTATGGAGAGAAGGCAGGTACTGAGTTGGATGATCAGCTATGATCATATTGAATGGCGGTGCAGGCTCGAAGGGCCGAATGGCCTACTCCTGCACCTATTTTCTGTTCGTATGACACAAATCTCTTGTTTCCCTTTCCCCTGACTCAGTGTGAAGAAGGGCTGAAGAAGAGCTCCAGGTTTGTAGGCTTTGTTTAACAAAGGTTAATTGGCTTGTTAAATTTAAATTGTCCCTAGTGCGTAGGATAGTGTTAATGTGCGGGGATCGCTGAAGAGTCCGTTTCCGCACTGTATCTCTAAATGAAACGAAATGGGTCTCAACCAAAAACATAATTCATTCCTTCTCTCCAGAGATGTCTCATTGAGTCACTCCAGCATTTTATGTCCACCTTAACCCAACTGCAGATTCACACCATGGTTTAATGATTTGAATAGCTTAAAGTGCAAAATACCTCTTAAGTTACACATTAGATGCCCTAAATGTTTTGAAAAGTTTCTAAATGCTCTTCCTCTTTTACTCACTTCCTCCCTTTCTGCACCATGCAACAACCAAGAGTTAAGCCAAGCATTTTTATGATTCCTAACCTATAAATTTTGATCATGAACAATGTCATGCCACCACTGGCCTTCAAATCTTTATTGCCCAAGTGCAGTAGATTAAGAAAGCCAGCTATTTTATTGATCTTGGTACTATAATATATTAAATATTAATATTTAATATAATATATTAAATATTAAAAATATTAAGTTATGGCCAATCAGATTCATAAGTAAAAGGAGTAGAATTAGGCCATTCGGCCCACCAAGTCTACTCCGCCATTCAATCATGGCTGATCTATATTTCCATTTTAGTTTAGTTTAGAGGTACAGCGCAGAAACAGGCCCTTCGGCCACACAGGGTCCGCGCCGACCAGCGATCCCCACACATTAACTCTATCCTACACACACTAGGGACAATTTTTACATTTATCAAGCCAATTAACCTACAAACCTGCACATCTTTGGAGTCCTGCTGCCTTCTCCCCATAACCCCTCGCACCCGCACTGATCAAGAATCTCGGCCTTAAAAATATCCATTGATTTGGCCACAGATTCATCGCCCTCTAACTAAATCAGGCAAAATATTAACTGTAGTATACGAAATTGAGGAGATTAACCAAGGAGAATTGTTATCATGTTATTCATTTTATCATGTATCTATGTGTACACTGAGAATGGCTCGATTTTAATCATGTATTGCCTTATCATTGACTGGTTATCACACAACAAAACCTTTAACTATACCTCGGTACACAAGACAATAAGCTAAACTTTTCCCCCAGGGCAAGAGACTCCAAGAGGGCCTGGGGTGAAGGTAAGAGGCTAAAGGTACAACAGAGACCCCGATTTATTCATGTGCGGGGTCTGCCAGAGGACACTGTAGAGGCAGGTACAACAATGACATTCAAAGGACATTTAGGTAGGAAACCAAGGGATAAAGCCAAACCCAGCCAGGCAGGTCTAGCAAAGTCCTAGCTATAAAACAAGGTCAGCGTGGACAGGTTGGGCTGACAAGCCTAGTTCTGTGCTGGAAGACTCAAGTAAATGATTAACCCCCTCCCTCCAAATAGCATCACAGCTTAGCAGAAAATGGAGCAATTCAGTGACAGAAACTGAATAAACAATAGAAAGGACTATAGTGTGATACAAGTAATTGAAACAGAAGGAAAATGAAAATAATCCTGCTTTTAGAAGCATGGGGGGGGGGGGGGGGGGGGGGGTGGGGGTCTTATAGAAACATACAAAACTATAAAAGGACTGGACAAGCTAGATGCGGGGAAAAATGTTCCCAATGTTGGGCGAGTCCAGAACCAGGGGCCACAGTATTAACTGGGAGGCATTTAAGACTGGGGCAAGAAAACACTTTTTCACCCAGAGAGTTGTGAATTTGTGGCATTCCCTGCCACAGAGGGCAGTGGAGGCCAAATCACTGGATGGATTTAAGATAGAATTAGATAGAGCTCTATGGGCTAGTGGAGTCAACGGATATGGGGAGAAGGCAGGCACGGGTTATTGATAGGGGACGATCAGCCATGATCACAATGAATAGAACATAGAAAACATAGAAAAATAGGTGCAGGAGTAGGCCATTCGGCCCTTCGAGCCTGCACCGCCATTCAATGTGATAATGGCTGATCATCCAACTCAGTATCCCGTACCTGCCTTCTCTCCATACCCCCCTGATCCCTTTAGCCACAAGTGCCACATCTAACGTCCTCTTAAATATAGCCAATGAACTGGCCTCAACTACCTTCTGTGGCAGAGAATTCCAGAGACTCACCACTCTCTGTGTAAAGAATGTTTTCCTCATCTCGGTCCTAAAGGAATTCCCCCTTATCCTTAAACTGTGACCCCTTGTTCTGGACTCCAACATCGGGAACAATCTTCCAGCATCTAGCTTGTCCAACCCCTTAAGAATTTTGTAAGTTTCTATAAGATCCCCCCTCAATCTTCTAAATTCCAGCGAGTACAAGCCGAGTCTATCCAATCTTTCCTCATATGAAAGTCCTGACATCCCAGGAATGGCCTCCTCCTGCACCTATGTTTCTATGCTTCTAAGAGCATACTCAATAGACCAAGAAACATCACAGCACCATGTGCGCATAACATGATGCCAATTTCAACTAATCTCCGCCTGCATGTGACTGATCCACACAGCCCCCGAATCTCTGCATGTGCAAGTGCCTATCTGAACGCCTCTTAAATACCACAAGAGGCATCTGCCTCCCCTACCACCCCAGGAAGCATGTTCCAGCTATCCAAAACTTCAATCCTTCACACGCATATCTCCTCTCAGACGCTATCGAGTACAGGCAGATACGAACCTTCCAGCATATACAACCAAAACAACGATATCGCAAATCACAGAACGATGAGTTTGCCTTCCCAATCGTTAGCAAAGCTTTGCATTATGATCAACCATGAAATTAAACCTCCGAAATCGGTAATTCGCTTCCCGAGTTGGTCTTTGCTTTTGGCTTCAGTTAAAATTAAAAATAAAACGCGTGTTTTTTTTTTCTTTCAAAAGAAATCAGGTAACAGGCCATCGGTAAACAGGTTTCCTAAAGAAAATCCACATTTAGCTTCACCCTCCACCCACTCACCGCCAGTGCAAAAAGGCGTGGTCGCCTACACACTCATGTTACTACAGGTTTTTCTAATGTCTACCTTCAGTTTGAACCAAAAATACCAGGGTTTAAACCAGCATCTGCAGTTCTCTCCGACACGTGTAAGACAGAGCCGAAGACACTGGTCACCAAATGCGAGCAAAGTCCCAACTTTCGTGGGCTGCTAAGTGGCTCATATTACATGTCGTACTGTGGACTGAATGGTGAACCGAATGCAAATGATTTTTGTCCGAACGAAAAGGTTTGTTTATGTTTGCCTCGAAGAACAGGAGTGGCCTCCCAATTTAGTCGTGGCTTCAATCTTAAGGTTTTCTAACCACATTATCTCTCCCTCTACCGAACTCTCCTCCCGTCCCCAGCCCTGACCCCCATTCCTACCTTCCCCTCCCTCGCCTCTCCCACGCTGGCCTCACCTCCCCCCCAACCTATCTGCACTCCCACCTCATCTCCTCTCCTCTCATGCCTTCACTCCCACCTTCCCCAATCCAACCTCACCCCTTCCACCACCACCACCACCCTGTCCCCACTCACCCCTCTCCTCTTAGACACTGCCTCTACTCCCACCTCTCCTCTTCCCCTCACAACACACTGCCCTTACTCCCAAACCTGCCCCCACTCTCACTTCCCCTCTCAGCCCCTACTCCCACCTCACCCAACTTGGCCCTACTCCCTTCCTCACCACTACCAGCCCTCACTCTCACCTCTCTCACACACTCTGCCCCCAATCCCACCCCCGCCCTCTCCCCCAACCCCGGATTTAATACCTCCAGAGCAAACAGGGACGGCCGACGCCAGCAGCATTAACAGGAGCATTCTTCTGAATTGCTTCCCTTCGCGAATTTCGCTGCAATTAATCCTCAAGCAGGACTTCCGAGCCAGACGGACAAAGTAACCAAGACAACTTTGTTCCAGCGCCGTCGCTGGCGAGCCACATATATATAAGGTGTCCCGGGGGCGGGACTGCTGTGGCCTCGATACTCACTGGGTTAGCAGGTGCACTGGGCGTGTTCGAGCCGGCGTTGCACTGAGCTTGGGGGCTGGGGCCGGAGACCGCCCACGTACCTGGTCTGCCCCAAAAGGCAGGGTTTCGCCCCAACAAACGCTCACCGATACCCGGCGCCGTGTGGTTTCAGCGGTGTGAGTCACCGGCGTGCCGTTGCCGTAGGAGTGAACAAAAGTACACACACAGACACACACACAGACACACACACAGACACACACACAGACACACACACAGACACACACACAGACACACACACAGACACAGACACACAGACACACAGACACACAGACACACAGACACACAGACACAGGATGAGCAAAGCGCATAAAGTTTTGGAGGAGACAACAAGAAACCGCAGGTAGACACAAGAAGCTGGAGTAATTCCGCGGGACAGGCAGCATCTCTGGGGGAGAATGAATGGGTGACGTTTCGGGTCGAGACCCTACTTCAGACTAAAGATCCTAGAGCTCTAAGATCTTTGCTTCAGACCGGTTAGGGATCAGGGAAACGAGAGACATAGACGGTGATGTGGAGAGATAAAGAACAGTGAATGAAAGATATGCAACAAAAGTAACGATGATAAAGGAAACAGGCCATTGTTAGCTGTGTGTAGGGTGAAAACGAGAAGCTGGTGCGACTTGGGTGGGGGAGGGATAGAGAGAGAGGGAATGCCGGGGCTACCTGAAGTGAGACAAAACAATATTAATACCACTGGGCTGTAAGCTGCCCAAGTGAAATTATGAGATGCTGTTCCTCCAATTTGCGTTTAGCCTCACTCTGACAATGGAGGAGACCGAGAACCGCAGATGTTGGAATCTGGAGTAAAACACACAGCGTACTGGAGACAATACACAAGAAACTCACCAGAGTACAAAAGTCACGAAAGGAATGTTGCCAAGTTGGAAAGGGTGCAGAGAAGATTTACAGGGATGTTGCCAGGAAGGGAGTGTCTCTGTGTGTCCAGTCTAGCTTATGGTTCAGTTTGGTTTATTGTCACGTGTACCGAGGTACAGTGAAAAGCTTTTTGTTGCGTGCTAACTGGTCAGTGGAAAGACAATAGGTGATTACAATCGATCGATTTACAGTGGGAATAACGTTTAGTTGAAGGTAGAGCCTGCAAAGTCTGATGAAAGATTGTCTGAGGGACATCAGTAGAAAGATAGGAGATAAGGACTGCTCTCTACTTGTGCTAGGATGATTCAGTTGCCTGATAACAGCTGGGAAGAAACTGTCCCCCCCCCCCCCCCCTATTCTGGTTGCGCGCATCTTCACATTTCTATATCTTTTGCCTGACAGGAGAGGGCAGAAGAGGTAGTGACCAGCATGTGTGTGTGCATGTGTAGTGACCAGCATGTGTGTGTGCATGTGTAGTGACCAGCATGTGTGTGTGCATGTGTAGTGACCAACATGTGTGTGTGCATGTGTAGTGACCAGCATGTGTGTGTGCATGTGTAGTGACCAGCATGTGTGTGTGCATGTGTAGTGACCAGCATGTGTGTGTGCATGTGTATTTATATACACACACTGAACTTTTGTTTGCATTATATTGTTTACAATGTACTATGTTTACATATTCTGTTGTGCTGCTGCAAGTAAGAATATAATTGTTCTATCTGGAACAAATGACAATAGAACACTCTCTTGACTTTACTCTTGAGCTATAGGGAGAGGTTGAGCAGGCTGGGACTCTATTCTCTGGAGAGCAGGAGGATGAGGGGTAATCTTACAGAGGTGTACAAAATCGTGAGAGGAATAGATCGAGTGGACGCAGAGTCTCTTGCCCAGCACAGGGGAATCGAGGACCAGAGGACGAAGGTTTAAGGTGCGGGGGGGAAAGATTTAATAGAAATCTGAGGAGTGAATTTTTTACACTAAAGACGGAGGGAAAATGGAACAAGCAACTAGAGGAAGTAGTTGAGGCAGGTACTCGTAGAATCATAGAGTGATACAGTGTGGCAACAGGCTCTTTGGCCCAACCTGCCCACACCGGCCAACATGTCCCAGCTACACTAGTCCCACCTGCCAGCATTTGGTCTATATCTCTCCAAACCTGTCCTACACTATGTACTATGGCAACATTTAAGAAACATTTGGACAGGTACATGGATAAGAGAGATTTAGACAGATATGAACCAAATGCAGGCAGGTAGGACTAGTGTAGATGGGGCATTTTGGTTGGTGTGGTCATGTTGAGCCAAAGGGGCTGTTTCCACGCTCTATGGCTGACTCTACGACTGTATAACATGGATAGGTCATGGTTTGCGTCTGGACCCTTCGCATGAATGATCATAGGGTGGAGAGGAAAACTAGAATAAGTAAGGACGATAAGAGGCAGGACAAAGCATGACATCTAATAAATGGATGCAGATGAGGGGGGTTTTGATAGGCAGATGGTGGGAACAAAAAGCCAGAGATAAAAGCAGAAGGTGTGAAACAGGGTTCAAGAGTTGTGAGTTAAGAAACATTTAGACAGCCACATGGATAGGACAGGTTCATAAGTTCTAGGAACAGAATTAGGCCATTTGGCCCATCAAGTCTACTCCACCATGTAATCGTGACTGATCTATTTTTCCTTCTCAACCCCATTCTCCTGCCATACTAATCAGTCTGGCAATTTCTACCTGGAAAATATCAATTGATTAGCCCATTTTATTTGTCACGCACATCACATGCAGTGAAATGGATTTGCCAGCAGCGATACACTTAAAAAAACACACAATACACATTCCCTCTCTCTCTACCCCACCCCGACCCAAGTCACACTAGCTTCTCATTTTCTCCCAACAACAGCTAACAATGGCCTTTATCATCGTTACTTTTTAGCATATCTTTTATTCCTTGTTCTTTATCTCTACATCATTGTCTATATCTCTCATTTCCCTTATCCCTAACCAGTCTGAAGAAGGGTCTCGACCCGAAATGTCACCCATTCCTTCTCTCTAGAGATGCTGCCTGTTCTGCTGAGTTACTCCAGCTTTTTGTGTCTATCTGCAATTTCTTCCTACACATTATATCCAAACTACCTAGACTTTTATTGTTATTATTGCACTATTATTGTTTGTTTTCTATGTGTGCATATGCACGTGTGTGTGAACTTTCTTTTTCATTTATTATATTATTTACAGTGTACTATATTTACATATTCTGTTGTGCTGCTGCAAGTAAGAATGTATTTGTTCTATCTTGGACATATGACAATAAACCACACTTGATTCTCTATTGAATAAAGTTTAGAAATTAGAGATAGAGTGCGTAAACAGGCCCTTCGGCCCACCCACCGAGTCCACACTGACCAGTGATCTCCCATGCACTAGTTCTATCCTACACATTGGGGACAATTTTACAGAAGCCAATTAACCTACAAACCTGCACATCTTTGGGATGTGGGTGGAAACCAGAGGACCTGGAGCAAACCCACTCAATCACAGGGAGAATGTACAAACTGTACAGATCACAGCGTCCACAATCAGGATTGAACCCTGGTCTCTGGTGCTGTAAGGCAGCAAATCTGCCACTGTGCCACTAGGCAGCCAGTAAACCCTCTATTCTTCTCCATCCCCAAGGAATACAGGTGCAAGCTGTCCAGACTCTCTTGATCATGGCTGACCTTCATCAATATTTACTGCCTTATCTCCATATCCATCGACTCCTTTAATATACTGAAATCTATAGATCTCTGTTTAGAGTGCAGTCAAGGATATGGTCTCCACGGCCAAATTGCAACTTTCCAACCTCCACCTGTGCATGGTTTGTGTTTGCTCCAACTGCAAGAACTCAAGGCTCTTGATATTGTCCAGAATGTTCATATTTCACTGTGTAGTCAGGGACTGCAGATTCCCAGGGTCTTTGTTATTTTTCAAGGAGCATTTGACCACATCCTTCCTCTTCTTCTTCTTTTGTGTGGCGTGCACAGCCTAAAGTTGTTGGACAACTTGTTCTATTTGATCTTCCGTCTGTGCACGTCGAGTTGATTGCATTAGTCGAAACGGGGTGGACCACGTGAAGGTTGCAATCTTCCACCCGGACCACATCCTTGAATCTATTCTTCTATCTGCCTGGGTAAGCTTTTCCCATGACAGAGCTAAGAATAGAATATCTATCTGGCAATCTGGTGTGGTGTATGTGGATGACATAGCCGACCCAACAGAACCTATGGAGTGTAACATGACCTCATTGCTGTCAATATTAGCCTGTGGGAGGGCACCCATATTAGGGCACTTTGCTTTACCCACTGATCAGGGCTTTTTAGGCAGAAATGTATGAATGTTGTGAGATCGAGGAATCAAGGGATATGGTGACGTGGCACAGAAGACATGAGGCCAACATAGAGCATCCACGATCATAATGAATACCATACCCGCTCCTATTTTCTTGTAGACGCACAGAACTACAGATGCTGCAATCTTGAGCAAAACACAAAGCATTAGAAGAATTTAGCGGGTCAGGCAGTATCTGGGAAAGAAATGCCAGGCAACGTTTTAGTTCGGGACCTTTCTTCAGACCTATCTTCTTGTCCACTTGTGCAGAGAATCTGTTGAATTTTTGTAAGGACATTGATAGTTTCTTCCCAGCTGTTATCAGGCAACATTTATTAGCAGATATCGTTGTTGTTCTGCAGTGGCAGGATGGTAGCAGACCCTGGTCTTGCAGAGCATGAGTTTCAAAGCATCTCCTCCTCTCCTCCAGTAAATGAATTGAAGCCTGGTTAAAGTGCTAAGTAAACTAATGGAACTAAAGGCCAACAATGTCAATTCCACCGATTCTGCCTGAATTCTGAGATCTTACACAAAATGGCTACAGTGATGTTGAGCGTGTTGTTTTTAACCAACGTAATTCCACCAGATTCTGGAGAAGTGCCAGAGGACTGGACAATGACTCAGGGTGACGGAAGACAGGACACCATTGGCCTAACACCTATCATTGTGAAATTACTGAAATCCTTTATTAAGGAAGTAATAGCAGGATATTTAGATAACCTTAAGACAAGCATGCACAGTTGATATGGTTTTATGAATTGTGTTAAAGAAGGTTGTTAGAGTTCTTTGAGGATGTAACAAAAGAGAGGGTGGGTGAAGTTGAAACCGTGATTGTGTTGCTCGGGAATCAATGCTGGTGCCTCTATTTGTAGCAATGTTACAAAATTTTGAGATTTTAAAAATCAAGTCTGCAATTTATCCCATCAGATAAAGCATAAAAAGAAGTTTAATTTAACACCTAATTTACTTTCATATATTCAGTATTAAGAAAGCTATGGCCATTTTCATACTCGGAAATGAGCATCTTGCTTCCCATTGCCTTTCAATTGACTTAACTCAAAAGCTGTGATCTGGAAAAGTTAAAAGTCCATAACATTCTTAAAAATTAAGAGAACTCAATGAAATTTTCAGTTATTATAGATTGAAGCATTGTGAAACAAATATTAAACAATCTTACTTGGATGACCTGAAATTAAAGCATATAATTAGTTAGTTATCTAATTGTAGCTAATTACAAAATTCAATGAGTAGATCTAAACATCTATCAATTTCTTAAGAAAAGATAAACTTTTTTAAAATTGCCTAAGTGTCCAAATAACATTCACACAATAATCCACAATATAACATAATTTTTAAATTTCATTTTCATGAATTTCTGGGCCAAATGGAAGGAATTTAGTGTTTTATGCCTGTAAATTAATGGCCATTTAAATCAACTAGTGAGTGGGTTTTAGTAGAATGCGGTGGATTGGAACGTTGCGGTTAGCGGTGAAGTCGGGGGGGAAAATACTGGGGGTTCATACATTTTTTGGGGACCCCATTTCGCAACATAAAAATATTATTAATGCCTCCCGAAAAACCAACTTTTAATATAAAAATAAAGTATTTACCTTTTTTTCTCCCCTACGCAAAATGCTTCCGGTTGTCTGCGGTCACGGCTTTTGAAGGTGATTTTTAAATTACTCTAGTTAATAAATAATCTAGAGTAATTTAAAAATACCACCATTCATTAAATGTCGGAGCGATTTTTCTTCAGCAACCAAATCGCCCGACATTCATCGATTATCCAGGCCTGTGGAAAAACGGCACCTTAAGCCCGCCCCCCTCTGCAAGGCGCGAAAGTCGCGCACACGGGGAGCGGCAGAACTGCAGCGCCGGTAAAGGTAAGTTTTGTAACATACCTACTATTTGTGATTATATATTGTTGACTTGGGTGAAGTGGACAAATTTGCTGATGGCATAATGATAACCGCGGATGACACACGAAGCTGGGGGACAATGTTAGCTGTGAGGAGGCTGCAAGGTGACTTGGATAGGCTGGGTGAGTGGGCAAATGCATGGCAGATACAGTATAATGTGGATAAATGTGAGGTTATCCACTTTGGTGGCAAAAACAGGAGAGTAGACTATTATCTGAATGGTGGCCGATTAGGAAAAGGGGAGATGCAACGAGACCTGGGTGGCATGGTACACCAGTCATTGAAAGTAGGCAGGGGTGTACACAAAAGGCTGGAGAAACTCAGCGGGTGCAGCAGCATCTAAGGAGCGATGGAGATAGGCGACGTTTGAAAGTAGGCATGCAGGTGCAGCAGGCTGTGAAGAAAGCGAATGGTATGTTGGCATTCATAGCAAAAGGATTTGAGTACAAGAGCAGGGAGGTTCTACTGCAGTTGTACAGGGCCTTGGTGAGACCACACCTGGAGTATTGCGTACAGTTTTGGTCTCCTAATCTGAGGAAAGACATTCTTGCCATAGAGGGAGTACAGAGAAGGTTCACTAGACTGATTCCTGGGATGGCAGGTCTTGCATATGATGAAAGACTGGATAGACTCGGCTTGTACTCGTGGAATTTAGAAGATCTTATAGAGACTTACAAAATTCTTAAGGGGTTGGACTGGCTAGATGCAGGAAGATTGTTCCCGATGTTGGGGAAGTCCAGAACAAGGGGTCACAGTTCAAGGATAAGAGGGAAGTCTTTTAGGACCGAGATGAGAAAATCATTTTTCACACAGAGAGTGGTGAATCTGTGGAACTCTCTGCCACAGAATGTAGTTGAGGCCAGTTCATTGGCTATATTTAAGAGGGAGTAAGATGTGGCCCTTGTGGCTAAAGGGATCAAGGGGTATGGAGAGAAGGCAGGTACGGGATACTGAGTTGGATGATCAGCCATGATCATATTGAATGGCGGTGCAGGCTCGATTGGGCCGAATGGCCTACTCCTGCACCTAATTTCTATGTTTCTATGTTAGCCATTGATATAGAGTCTGAATAGTTGGATCTTGCTAGCTTGACAACCTGAGAAAAATATATTTATGTCTGAAGAAGGGTGTCGACCCGAAACGTTGCCTATTTCCTTTGCTCCATAGATGCTGCCTCGCCCGCTGAGTTTCTCCAGCATTTTTGTCTACCTTCGATTTTCCAGCATCTGCAGTTCCTTCTTAAACAATAAATATATTTGTTAGAAAGGGCAGCATAGTGGCGCAGAGGTAGAGCTGCTTCCTCACAGGGCCAGAGACTTAGGTTTGACCCTGACCTCGGGTGCTGTGTGTGTGGAGTTTGCACATTCTCCCTGCCACCATGTGGATCTCCTCCAGGTGATGAAACCAGATGCAACAAACTATTGTAGGTTACAACTGGTTGAATGAAAGATACAGCGTGGAAACAGACCCTTCAGACCACCAAGTCCATTACCTATCAGCGATCCCCCAAACGGACTATTTCTGTGCTATTCCACTTTCGCCTCCCACACACTAGAGGCAATTTACAGGCCAATTAACCAGACTTAGAGAGGGTGGCACGGCGGTGGAGTTGCTGCCTTGCAACACCAGAGACTCGGATTTGATCCTGACTACGGGTGCTGTCTGCTTGGGATTACTGTGTGGTTTCCTCCCACATCGCGAAGGCGTGCAGATTTGTTGGCCCCTGTAAATTGCCCCTGGTCTGTAGCAAGTGTGAAAATATAATTAGTATGAACGGGTGATAGACGGTCTGCATGGACTCAGTGGGCCAAAGGGCCTGTGTCCAAGCTCTTTCTCTAAATTAACCAAACTAAATTTAAGGAACCTTGACATATTCTGCAAGTAAGAAATAGAAACGAGGAGAATCTCTGCAAATTATTGTGGTTGGTAATACTGCATCCTCATGAATACAAATTTTAGATTTGTTAGGGATTGCCAGGACTTAATAAAAATTGGAATTTTGATGATTGTGTATGATTAAGTCTTTCATTATGATTCGAATATAACACATAATGTGGAAGCAAAATCCATTCTTTAGGGTTCGAAATTTTGCTCGATGGTAATAATAGGTTAATTTAATAGTAAGATTAAACGAGAACTTACCAGTTTGAAGTTTGATCTTTATTTTATGAGGAGTTGCGATGAGGGATTACGTGAAGACCCCGCCAGCACGCATGCGCGACATTTCTTCAAAGCAGTGGTGTGAAATCACAGAAATACAGTCACAATGACTAATATAGTAAGATAAACAAGAGAACTTCCATACCAGGTGATCTTTATAATAGAGGGTTGGGAGCGGAGGGCACGTAATCCCTCATCGCAACTCCTCATAAAATAAAGATCAAACTTCAAACTGGTAAGTTCTCGTTTAATCTTACTATTTTACTTCGGAGTCACGTGAGTGACTACGTGAAGATTTCAAAGCTCTGTGATTTCATGCCCTGGAAGCTCCATGCTCACACACCGCTAAAGTTGGGATAAGAGGATGAACGTAATTCAGACAAGACACTGGCTGAAAAACAAAGAAGGTATTTAGTCATACCTAAAATGATATGCCCCACATTGGGTAAATCATGTAACAGAAACCCAACATATTCCCCTGCAACGTCTCAGGAGCGGCCACGGGTTATAAAAGAAGTGCTGAAAATCCGTTCACTCTCCAACCCGCTGTAGCAAAGGATGTGGTCCATAGGAACTCCCATCATCCTAGCCGCTGACGTGGATGCAGCCTTAGCTATAAGACTGGACCCGTTGTGCTGTTACAAGTGCCATAAACATAACCATATAATATGTAGTTATCCAGAGAGCGCCCCAATATTGGTGTCCATCCTCGAAGCATATTAAATTTTATGCCTAGGTCCCATGTATGAGTGGATCTGGTCTAGGGGAAAATATTAATACCCCTCATCAGATTGATACCAGAGGGTGTGATCCTATACGCAGGTGATCACCCCCTCGGTCCAGGTTGGTAGGTAGGGCACTCCTGCAAATTTAATGGCACTATAGCTCAAACCTTCATGGAAAGAAGGGTGGCCAGAACTCCTGCAATCCAGTGATGGTGGCCGAGTCATATGAAGTGTTTGTTCTGAAGAAGAAACACTCCCATCTGCTGACATATGTCAGTGCTGTCCCTGGTGGACTCCCTCACGACGAGTGATGACATTGATCGTCCTGTCGGAGTATCCGAAGTCCAGAAATGGCCTGTTCAGAAACAGCATCAATAGGTTAATGCGATCATGGCACGGATAACTTACCCGTCACAGGGTGTGCCAACAGGCCCGGCCGTTTGAGGATCCGAAAGCAGTGTTCTGCGGCCATCTTTGTACTGTTGGGGACCATGGTTGGGTAGGCCAATCGGGAACCCGAAATACCAGTTGCGGAGTCTATTAAATTTTTGTAAGACCCGACTGATGAGGCAGAAGGGGGGAAAATGCTTAGCAAACAATCCCCCCAATGCAGCGAGAACATCCATCGCTGCTGGCCCCGGTCCCGATCCAACATCCATTCATTGTTGTCGTTGAATTGCGTGACCTGGTGTTCGCCACCGTATTTAGTTTACCTGAAAGGTAAGTGGCTGAGATCCAAATCTCTCTATCCAGACACCAGTGCTAGTTGTAAAAAAGGCAATTCATCACATGATATCGATTTTATTCCACACAAAAGATTAATATAGGCCACCACTGTGGTATTATAATTTGTAACCATACATGCAACTGGTGCATATCTAAGCAGTAGGCCCCCGGGTTCCACGAATGCTTCCAGTATTTCTAGATAATTAATCCCTAGTGCTCCCAACAGGGTTAAATCTTGTGCATTCCATCTGCCACCACAACAGTGGTGGTATTAGCTGCTCCCCACCTTTAACACTGGCATCAGTCTGTAATGTAACCGAGGGATTTATGATAGTGATGGATTTGGAACAGAATTGAGCATTTCCCATCCACCAATTTAATTCAACTCTTGCCTTTTCTAATAACTTCATAGGCCTGTTGAAATGGTATGACTTTTGAGAGCTATAATTTTAGCTCTTTGTAAGTTTTGATAATGTAGTGGTCCGAATTGCACTACGGGAAAGCAGCCACTATCTTCCCAATACCATGGCCACCTACCGTATGGATGGATCCCTGATGCCAGTAAGGCTTCTGCAAGCTTCTACCAAGTCCACCACCTTGTTCGGTGGTAAGGTGGTAGACCTTTGCACCGAGTCAATGGTGAACCCCAAGTAATCCATGGTAGTAGAGGGTTCCAACTTTGATTTATCTGGATGTATGATGAACCCCAGCTTTTGAAAGAGATGTTTTATGGCTAGAAACTGCCAATGTAGCCGTTTCCAATTATCCCCGACAATGAGGATATCATCAAGATAGGCCATAACAGTATGATTTTGTTTCCTTAAATAGGCCAAAGCTGGTTCCAATAATTTGTTGAACAGCCTGGGTGCTGATGATAACCCATTGGGTAAGGCTATATATTGCCATGATTGTCCCATCCAGATAAATTTAAGGTATTCCCTATGATCCTTGTGTATTAGTACTGAATAGTATGCATCTTGAGGTTAATGCATGCCATGCAGTACCCATAGCTATAAGCTAGCTACTGTGTCCATTTTGAAATGAACATACTGAACAGAAGTATTCAGTTCGGTCAGGTCTATGATTATGCGGCATCCGCCCTCTTTTATTTTTGGTAAATATATTAGATACGAACTCCTGTGATTCTCTCAATAACCCCTCTTAATAGTTCAGCATGGCCCGCCGTTCTTTCTTTGTGAAAGTATAACTTTCGGCTAGGCGAATGCTGGACCGGGGCAGGGAGTTCGTGAATGAATTAATTTTATAGCCCTGAATACTTCCGAATATGTAAGGATCAGAGGTAAAAGTGCAACCGGTCTCCCCCATAAGATGAATTTTAGACATATGATGTTCCTGGGGGAGGCAGACCCACCTACCTCCAAGGTATTGCCGGCGTAGTGGTCCAATACCACCGTTATTTCTTCTGTTTGAGTTGATGCGTTGTAGGGGTGGCGCATTTTCCAAGAAGGCCGGGCTGGGCCATGGCCTAAAAAAGGCTGTTGTGCAGGTGGGCCGGCCTTCGAGCTTTGGGTGTGTAGGGGTGCTGTAGCTGTTGGCAGTGCGCTTGGAGGTACTGGGTACCTTATCAGCCCTATGGGCTCTTTGTCCAGGTCTTTCACCTGTTTGGGGAGCTCCGCACAGCAGATATGGTGGTTGAGCGTACCTGGTTTGCATAACCCCGCAATTTGGGGTGAATTGCTCTTCCTGTAGTTATTTTCAAACTGTGTTCACAGTAAGGCCAGAGCATCCTTTTCCTACCGGTAGCTCTATACCCACCGCAGTACTGGCACTGCTGAAATACCGGCGGTCAAAAAGCTTCAGGATCCTCTGAAGTTTGACTCCTTGCCCTCTAATCGTAGGGCTCATGATCCCCCAAATAGGGTATTTACCACGGGAACAATAGCGAGTACAATTATCAGGAGCAAGTACTTATCAGCTATAGCATAGATGGCTGCTCCTGAAGCTGGTTTGTAGTCATATAATTAAACTAGCTGCCAGCTTAGGGTGGATAGGTAACCTTTTTTGAAGGAACTGCATGTTACTTACCATATCCAGAACTCTTCACTGCACCCCTGACACTGTTGGTTTGTTCAGCCAACTCCCCCTCTTCGGGTCAGCCCAGTTCTGACCCCCAATGCTCCCCTCCGAAGAGGGTGAGACATTTAGGCAGTCCATAATAGGATCCTGCCGTGGGCCTGCGAAGAGGCCCACTGTGACCCTGCCCCTGCTAAAGCAGGTCACGCTGGAGCAATTGCTCCACCATCCGCTCCATGCGGGTAAGACGACCTCCGTTGCTGCAGCGAACGGGGTTTCCTCGGGACTGGACCCAGCTGAGTCGACAGTCCCGATCGGCTTCTGGGTGGATTTACCGCCTGTCCGTGGCGAACCAGTCCCGGTGGATTTACCGCCTGTCCGTGGCGAACCAACCGCCCTCCCGGGCGGAAGTCGGGAGCTGCAGGTAGCACCTGCAGCTCGGGGAAAAGTCGGGTGGATTTACCGCCTGTCCATGGCGAACCAGCAGCCCTCCCGGGCGGAATTCGGGAGCTGCAGGTAGCACCTGCAGCTCCGTCGCTTCCGCATGCGAACGACGATATGTCGCGCATGCGTGCTGGCAGGGTCTTCACGTAGTCACTCACGTGACTCCGAAGTAAAATCTTTGTTTAAAAGCTATCAGAAGAGGCAGCAGAAATGATGAAACAGTAAATCTGAAAAAAAGCACTAAATCTATCCCGGGTATTTTTATTTGGTAAATTAATTGCTTGAAGAACAAAGGAAAATGAGTCTACTCAATATTTAATATGACCCATGAATTATCCACTCCTGTTTCAAAAATGAAAATGATGTCAAACATTATTGCAAAAATTTGAAAAAGACAATATTCAAAAATAGTAACTGAAAATTCCCAGTATAACCAAAGTAATCAAAGGGCAGCACGGAGGCGCAGCGGTAGAGTTGCTGCCTTACAGCACCTGCAGCGCCGGAGATCAAACGTCAAAAGAGTTTATTGTCATGTGTCCTTGACAAGACAATTAAATTCTTTATTTGCGCAGCACAACAGAACATAGTAGGCATTGACGGCAATTACATACGTAAATACAATACATGAATTAATAAATTAATAAAGTGCAAATAACAGATGGAGGGATATTAATGTTCAGAGTTTTGTCCGAGCCAAGTTTAATAGCCTGATGGCTGTGGGAAAGTAGCTATTCCTTATATTTAAGAGGGAGTTAGATGTGGCCCTTGTGGCTAAGGGGATCAGAGGGTATGGAGAGAAGGCAGGTACGGGATACTGAGTTGGATGATCAGCCATGATCATATTGAATTTCTAAGTTTCTATGTTTCCTAAACCGGGTCGTTGCAGTCCTCAGGCTCCTGTACCTTCTACCCAAAGGCAGCAGGGAGATGAGTGTGTGGCCAGGGTGGTGTGGGTCCTTGATGATGCTGCCAGCCTTTTTGAGGCAGCGACTGTGGTAGATCCCCTCGATGGAAGGAAGGTCAGAGCCGATGATGGACTGGGCAGTGTTTACTACTTTTTGTAGTCTTTTCCTCTCCAGGGCACTCAAATTGCCGAACCAAGCCACGATGCAACCAGTCAGCAAGCTTTCTACTGTGCACCTGTAGAAGTTAGAGAGAGTCCTCCTTGCCAGACCGACTCTCCGTAATCTTCTCAGGAAGTAGAGGCGCTGATGAGCTTTCTTAATAATTGCATCTGTCTTCTCGGACCAAGAAAGATCTTCACAGATGTGCACGCCCAGGAATTTGAAGCTCTTGACCCTTTCAACCATCGACCCGTTGATATAAACAGGACTGTGGGTCCCCATCCTACTCCTTCCAAAGTCTACAATCAGTTCCTTGGTTTTGCTGGTGTTGAGGGCCAGGTTGTTGTGCTAGCACCATATGGACAGTTGCTCGATCTCTCTTCTATACTCTGACTCATCCCCATCAGTGATACGTCCCACACCAGTGGTGTCGTCAGTGAACTTGATGATGGAGTTCGCACCATGACCGGATACGCAGTCATGAGTATAGAGTGAGTACAGCAGGGGGCTGAGCACGCAGCCTTGAGGTGCTCCCGTGCTGACTGTTATCGAGTCTGACACATGTCCACCAATATGAACAGACTGTGGTCTGTGAATGAGGAAGTCGAGGATCCAATTGCAGAGGGATGCGCAGAGACCCAGTTTGCAAGCTTGGTAACCAGCTTGGAGGGGATGAATGTGTTAAATGCCGAGCTGTAGTCAATGAATAACAGCCTGACATATGAGTTTTTGTTGTCCAAGTGGTTCAGAGCGGAGTGGAGGGCCAGCGAGATCGCGTCCACCGTTGATCTGTTGTGGCGGTAAGCGAACTGCAGTGGGTCCAGGTTTTTGTCGATGTAGGAGTTGATTTGCGCCATGATCAACCTCTCAAAGCACTTCATCACCACAGGCGTTAGTGCCACAGGTCGATAGTCATTGAGGCACGTCACCTTGCTCTACTTGGGCACCGTTATTATTGATGCCCCTTTTGAAGCAGGTGGGAACCTCAGACATCAGGTTGAAAATGTCCGTAAAAACTCCAGCCAGTTGGTCCGCACAGGATTTTAGAACACGACCAGGTATGCCATCAGGTCCAGACACTTTTCGAGGGTTCACCCCTCTGAAGGATTTCTGAAGGACTGAGACTGAAATACCATCACAGCGAAAGTGGGCTCGGGAAGGCACATCGGTGTTCTCCCTATCAAAGCGTGCGTAAAATGCATTGAGCTCATCAGGAAGTGATGTATCGCTGACATCCGAGCTGCCTCCTGGTTTCGCCTTGTAGGAGGTGATTGCATTCAGGCCCCACCACAGCTTCCGAACATCTGTCTCATCCTCCAGCTTGGAGCAGAACTCCCTTTTGGCCTTTTTCATGGCTTTACCAAGGTCGTATCTGGACTTCTTGTAGACCACTGTATCATCAGACATGAATGCCCGGTGTCTGGTCTTCAGAAGAGTGCGGATCTCACAGTTCATCCAAGGTTTCTGATTGGGAAACACTCGGAAGGTTTTTGTAGGGACGCAGTCCTCCACACATTTCTTAATGAAGTCTGTAACGACTGTGGCGTATTCATTCAAGTCCGTTGCCGAGTCCTTGAACATTGCCCAGTCTACAGACTCCAAACAGTCCTGTAGTTGTTCCTCTGCCCCCCCCCCCCCCAACCAGCTCTGTACTGTCCTCACCTCTGGGGGTGCGCTCTTTAATTGCTGCCTGTAGGCAGGAAGAAGCAGCACCGCGGTATGGTCGGATTTACCGAAGTGAGGGCGGGGGATAGAGCGGTAGGCATTCTTGATGGTGGTGTAGCAGTGGTCGAGGGTGTTTGGTCCTCGTCGAGGGTGTTTGGTCCTGAGATCCGGGTTCGATCCCGACTACGGGTGCTGTTTGTACGGCGTTTGCACGTTCTCCCTGTGACCTGTGTGGGTTTTCTCCGAGATCTTCGGTTTCCTCCCATACTCCAAAGACGTACAGGTTTGTAGGTTAATTGGCTTGCTATAAGTGTATATTGTCCCTAGTGTGTGTAGGATAGTGTTAATGAGCCATTAGCTCATAGTCATTCTCATAGCTTAATGGTATTAACATTGAATTTTCCAACATTAGGTAACCTTTACAAAACACCCACTCCCTTTCACCCAATACCCCCCTTTCTTTGTCCCCCTCTTCTCCCCTGAGCTCTCCACTGACCTCCCACCCCCTCCACCTACATTCCTAAACAATTTGCACCTTGTTAACCCTCTAACTATACAATTTGCAATCCTCTGGTTTAATCTTTTTGTCTCACACTTTGCCTGTGTTCATCTCTGGCCTTATGCAACCATCTGCCTTTCAACCATCCCCCATGGCCCTCGCCCCTACGATCCAATATAACTTTATTTATCCTAGGAAGGAAGGACATTTGTTTGCCAAGAGTCATAAAACACAAGATACATGAAACATGAAATTAAAGTGATGAGTGGAAAGTCCAGGATTGGGGATGTGCAAAGATCATTGGGGGGGGGGGGGGGGGGGGGGGGGGGGAGGGGGGGGGCAGGGGAGGGCAGGGGAGTCAATCTACCCCATGACAGAAGGGGGAGGGGTTGTACAGTTTGATAGCCACAGGGGAATAATCAAGGACTAAGCTGTGGTCACCCATGACCTGCCATGCTTTGTCCTGCAGATCCACAGCTTTCTTTCCCCCCATCCCTGCAGTCAGTACAAAGAAGTGTCTTGACCCAAAACGTCACCTATCTATGTTCTCCCGTGATGCTCCCTGATCCGCTGAGTTACTCCAGCATTTTATATCTCTCCTAGCTCACAGTCATTAATAGTTTGAACCCTGGGCTAATAAAACTGGCAGTATAATGTGGATAAATGTGAGGTTATCCACTTTGGTGGTAAAAATAGGAAAACCGACTACTATCTAAATGGTGGCCGATTAGGAAAAGGGGAGATGCAGCGCGACCTGGGTGTCATGGTACACCGGTCATTGAAAGTAGGCATGCAGGTACAGCAGGCAGTGAAGAAAGCCAATGGTATGTTAGCTTTCATAGCAAAAGGATTTGAGTATAGGAGCAGGGAGGTTCTACTTCAGTTGTATAGGGTCTTGGTGAGGCCACACCTGGAGTATTGCGTACAGTTCTGGTCTCCAAATCTGAGGAAGGACATTATTGCCATAGAGGGAGTGCAGCGAAGGTTCACCAGACTGATTCCTGGGATGTCAGGACTGTCTTATGAACAAAGACTGCATAGACTCGGTTTATACTCTCTAGAATTTAGGAGATTGAGAGGGGATCTTATAGAAACTTACAAGATTCTTAAGGGGTTGGACAGGCTAGATGCAGGAAGATTGTTCCCGATGTTGGGGAGGTCCAGGACAAGGGGTCACAGCTTAAGGATAAGGGGGAAATCCTTTAGGACCGAGATGAGAAGGAATTTTTTCACACAGAGAGTGGTGGGTCTCTGGAACTCTCTGCCACAGAGGGTAGTTGAGGCCAGTTCATTGGCTATATTTAAGAGGGAGTTAGATGTGGCCCTTGTGGCTAAGGGGATCAGAGGGTATGGAGAGAAGGCAGGTACGGGATACTGAGTTGGATGATCAGCCATGATCATATTGAATGGCGGTGCAGGCTCGAAGGGCAGTTGCTACAAAAGAAATAGTAAATGCTGTATGGAAATGTCCGCAGATGGGAGAGGATCTTTGGAGAGACACACAGTTAATATTCCAGAGCAGGGTAGAATTTCAACATGTTCACTTTTATTAACCCACCTTGCTAACTTGGATACATTCTTTAACATAATGATGAAACATGGATCCAGGCAGGCCGGTGTATGTTCACTATATTTATGAATCATCTGGCGAACTGTTATTTGCAATGTCATTATCTCAATGCAAACAGATCTAGATGGCACCAGATTATGGTGCAAGGCCCAGGAGAATTATCTGACTGCATTACTCTCCATTATCTTTGTTAGTGTATTAATGGACATTAAAAGCTTGCAAAATCACACAAGCAGATGTGCATAGCCAGATATTTTAGACATTATCAATGGATTGGATCTTGTGGGAAGAGAGTGTACAGAAGTGTCTGATATTAGCTCTTAGGGTTTGGTTTGCCACCATTCTCACTCCCAAATAAGGGACAGAAGGTCAAAATAAGGGACAAATTCCCGACGGCAATTCGAGCCATGATCATATTGAGCTGGTCACACCCTATGTTCAGCCAGAAAGTAGAAGGGTGATGGCCGGGAGGGGCAGGCAGTAAGTACAGGAATCTCCTGTTCCTATTCCCCAAGCAAACAGATGCATTGGTCTGGATACTATTGAGAGGGGTAGTCTCCCTGGAAAGCAATAGAAACTGAACAGTGAAGCCATGAGATGTCCTCTGCTGTCCAGCTGAGAGGGACAAAGCCAACATGAACAGTGTTGTGAATTTGTGGAATTCTCTGCCACAGAAGGCAGTAGAGGCCAATTCACTGGATGAATTTAAAAACAGTTAGATGGAACTCGAGGGGCTAGTGGAATCAAGGGATATGGGGAGAGGGCAAGAATGGGGTACTGATTGTGGATGATCAGCCATGATCACGTTGAATGGCGGTGCTGGCTCGAAGGGCCAAATGGCCCACTCCTGCACTTATTATCTATTGTCTGTTGTAGGGGAAAATGAGAAGCTTGTGGGACTTGGGTGGGGGAGGGATAGAGAGAGTACGAATGCCGGGGCTACCTGAAGTGAGAGAAATGAAGGCAGGCACGGGTTACTGATTGTAGATGATGAGCCATGATCACAATGAATGGCATTTCAGGCTCGAAGGGTCAAATGGCCTCGTCCTGCACCTATTTTCCATGTTTCTATGGTGGGCTATAACTGGCTTAATATTGAAGAGATCGTTTTGGTGCTGCACACTAAATGGCTTAATTTGCCACAAGGAGATTGAGAACCTGGTAACCTGGTGCCCAGATATCAACCTTTCCCTCAACATCAGCAAGACAAAGGAGATTGTGATCTACTTAGGAGGTGAAGCAGGACACATACACCGGCACAGCTTGTGTAGGAAGGAACTGCAGATGCTGGTTTACATTGATGCCGCCAAAGTAGGGATGGTTGAAAGGTTCGAGTTTCTGGGAGTAAATGTCACCAGCAACTTGTCCTGGACCAGCATTATCGAAGCAGTGGCCAAGAAAGCACACCAACACCTCTACTTCCTCAGAAGGCTTAGTAAGTTTGGCATGTCCCCAACAACACTCACCAACTTTAGATTAGATTCTTTATTTGTCATTCAGACCTTTCGGTCTGAACGAAACTCTGTTTCCCTGCAGTCATACATATAATTACAAATAAATAAACAAAAATGACAGAATACACAATAAACACAAATTTAACATCCACCACAGTGAGTTCACCAAACACCTCCTCACTGTGGTGGAAGGCACAACTTAAAGTCTGTGTCTCTTCCCTCTTTGTTTCCCTCTGCGCAACTTCTACAGATGTGCCGTCGAAAGCATTTTATCGGGATGCATCGCAGCTTGGTTTGGGAACAGCTCCACCAAGACCGCACTAGTCTCACCCCGGCCACTCCCTCTTCTCCCCTCTCCCATCAGGCAAAAGGTATAGAAGTGAGAAAACGCACACCACCAGATTCAGGGACAGTTTCTTCCCAGCTGTTATCAGGCAACTGAACCATCCTATCATCAATTGGACAGCGGTCCTGACCTACCATCTACCTCATTGGGGACCATTGGATTTTCTTTAATCGGACTTAGGTGGACAGTTTCTTGCACTAAGCGTTATTCTCTTTATCCTGTATATGTACAGGATAAAGGGAATAATGTTTATTGTGGAAGCTTATTTCTGTTTCTCTCTCCATTTGGGGCAGCACGGTAGAGACGCTGCCGTACAGCGAATGCAGCACCGGAGACCCGGGTTCGATCCCGGCTACAGGTACTGTCTGTACAGAGTTTGTACGTTCTCCCAGTGACCTGCGTGAGTTTTTTCCGAGATCTTCGGTTTCCTCCCACACTCCAAAGACAAACAGGTTTTGTTGGTTAATTGGCGTGGTAAAAACTGGGTGTAGGATGGTGTTAATATGCGGGGATCGATGGTCAGCGCAAACCCAGTGGGTGGGATGGCCTGTTTCCACGCTGTATCTCTAAACTGTACACTGTGAATGGCTCGATTGTAATCACGTATTGTCTTTCCGCTGACTGGATTGCACGCAACAAATTATCTTTTCACTGTACCTCGGTACGCATGACAATAAACTAACCTAAACTAAATTAAACAAAACCAAAATAAACAAAACTGAACTAAACTAATATTGAAAGAACAAATAAAAGTTTTGGTTGGGAACCAGATGAGATGATGGATAAAATGAAGCTGCAACTCAGGCCAGTGTTTCGGTGGAGTTAGTTAGTGACTGATGCTTACCTGTATGTACGACATTAAGAGCAATTATATGCTGGTCCTTAGTTAAGGCGCTGTCCCATGATGCAAGCTTACCCAAGAGCTCTCCCGAGTTTCTTGCCATAGAGGGAGTACAGAGAAGGTTCGCCAGACTGATTCCTGGGATGGCAGGACTTCCATATGAAGAAAGACTGGATAGACTCGGCTTGTACTAACTGGAATTTAGAAGATTGAGGGGGGATCTCATAGAGACTTACAAAATTCTTAAGGGGTTGGACAGGCTAGATGCAGGAAGATTGTTCCCGATGTTGGGGAAGTCCAGGACAAGGGACCACTGTTTAGGGATAAGGGGTAAGTCATTTAGGACCGAGATGAGAAAATCATTTTTCACACAGAGAGTGGTGAATCTGTGGAATTCTCTGCCACAGAAGGTGGTTGAGGCCAGTTCGTTGGCTATATTTAAGAGGGAGTTAGATGTGGCGCTTGTGGCTAATGGGATCAGGGGGTATGGAGAGAAGGCAGGTACAGGATACTGAGTTGGATGATCAGCCATGATCACATTGAATGGCGGTGCAGGCTTGAAGGGCCGAATGGCCTACTCCTGCACCTATTTTCTATGTTTCTATGTTTAAAAAAAAATCTAACTCGTGGTAAGTACGTAGCGGGTACGTTGGAGATCGTCGCTGTCTCGTAGCGGCTCGTAATGCTAACGGCAGGTACTCGGGAAATGCAGAAACTCGCGAAGTTTTTTCAACAGTGTGAAAAATTTCCAAGAGTAAAAATATACTCGTGATGAAGTACCACGAGTTTGATTTTATTTTAACTCGGGAGGGCTCTTGGGTAAACTCGCATCATGGGACAGGGGCTTAATGATACTGATCTCAGAGTGGAATGGTAGCAGGGCTGAGAGGAATACTGGATATCTCAGTGACCATCTGCAATTGTGGAAAAAATTCAAAACACGGGATGTCTCGAGGTAACAAAATCCAGGTTTGTTCGTTAACCGATCGAAGACTTGAAACGAAACAGAGAGCAAGGAGGTGAAGTGAGAATGGGAATTGGCAAATAGTGATATCACAAATAAATTAATGGAAAACTCACCAGCTCATTCACCATTAGAGAGAGAGAGAGAGCTCTCTGATGAGACATTCATCTGAATCATTAGCTCTCAGACCATTGAACAGTACTGCACAGGAACGAGCCCTTCGGCCCAGAATCTTTGTGCCGAACACAATGCCAAGCTAAACTGATCTCATCTGCCCGTGCATAATCCATATCCCTCTATTTCCTGCACTTCCGTGCCTAATTCCATCACGAAGCGGGGCGATGCCTTACCGGGTATCGCCATGTTAAAACTCCGGAGTGTTGGGCCTGCTGATTAACCCCGTGGAGCTGCGGTTTGCGGAGCTTCCAGCCATGGGTGACGCTGACTTGAACATTGCCGAGTCCTGGGATCTTTTGCCGTGGGATCGCCAGTGTTGAATCTTCGCCCGGCTCAGCCTGTGGACTTCAGTACCGCGGTCTCCCGTAAGAAGCGAGAAGTTCCCGATTCGGAAACTCCATGCCGCTGAGTGGGTTCTTTCATTCCGATGCCGGAGCTCCGATGATCCCGGCGAGAGGGCCTGAACATCAGGCCGCCGTAGCGGCGACTGCGGTGGTCTCAAAGGCCCCGACCACGGGTGAACAAAGAGGAAGATGACTGAACTTTGGTGCCTTCCCTCACAGTGGGAAATGTTGATTCCACTGTGTGGGCATGTTTATGTTAAATCCTATCGTGTGTTGTGTTATTTTTATTCGTATGGCTGTATGGTAGCTCAAATCTCACTGTACCTTTTTGGTGCACGTGACAATAAATGTAACTTGAACTTGAACTATCTAAACGTCTCTTAAATGCCACTATAGTATCTGTTTCCACGACGACAAGGTAGCGCAGCGGTAGAGTTGCTGCCTTACAGCGCTTGCAGCGCCAGAGACCCGGGTTCAATCCCGACTACGGGTGTTTGTCTGGACTAAGTTTGTACGTTCTCCCCGTGACCTGCGTGGGTTTTCTCCGAGATCTTCGGATTCCTTCCACACCACAATACATACAGATTTGAGGTTAATTGGCTTGGTAAATGAAAAAAATGTCCCTAGTGTGTGTAGGATAGTGTTAACAAGTGTTAAACAAAATCCAATAGAGCTACAGTTTCGTTTAATTTAGAGATACAGACCCTTCACCCCACCAAAGTCCACACTGACTATCGATCACCCATTCACACTAGTTCTATGTTATCCCACTTTCTCTTCCACTCCCTACTTAGAGGGGCAATTTACAGAGGTCAATCTACAAACATACATATCTTTGACATGTGGGAGAAAACCCACACTCATAGGAAAAACATGCAAACTCCACGCAGACTGCATCTAAGGTCATGATTGAACCAGGGACTCTGGCGCTGTGAGTCAGCAGCTCAGCCAACTGGGCCACTTTGTCCATCCAACTCTTCTTGTCTTCTCTCCATGGATAATACCCGAGATGCTGCTTGTAATATTTTCTGTTTCAATTTTGATATTGAATTGCTATCCTGTTCATAAACAAATTGAAAATCAATTATGTTATTCTTCAATGCAATTATGTGAATCTTGAATGTTAATTGTATAGAATTTGTAAACTAAGCTACCTGTATTGTATCATAAAGCACTGTAAATAAGGAAATCTGAAGCTATAGATGCAGAGTGAAAAACCAGAACCATTTTTTTGCTAATAAAAAAAATAGAATTGGTGAAAAAAAACGTATTCTACAAATGTCCTTGAAAGGAACGAGTGGGTAGTGTGGTTACTGGAAACAGGATTCTTGGAAGAGAGAGGGATATCAGATTCCGATTAGTTTATTATCATGTACACTAGGGTGTCAGAAATTTCCTTGGAGTGTCTCAGGCAAGCTAAGACGCTCCAAAAGGTCACGCAGTCCCAAGCGCTCCTCCAGAACATCGACAAAGGACCTCGTGGGGGCTGCCTTTTATAGGTCCCCGAACGTTGAGGAGCCGAACTACATGGAGGTGGTCTCTGTATAGTCCAATAACACATATCGATTACAACAGTACATGATTGATAGTTCCCCAACCCAATAACATAGTAACTAATACATTGTATCTTGTAAGGCTTCCAGAAGGAAGATGAATAGTGAATAGTGCAACATGTGCCCTGGGATTCAGCCAACCCAGATAAGGCTTAACATTTCAACCAATCAACAACTAACAAAGTATTTACACTATGTATATCTGGTTTGCACCCAATTAACTCTATGCATTTCACACTTCATTGTAAGAACTCTGCAGATGTCCCATTCTGCAGTACTTCTCTGGGTCACAGACATGCTGGCACCATTCAGCAGCTTGTCTCAATTCTGCAGAGGCACATTAAACTTGACCAAAATGGCCTAGCAGAACACAAGCACTTATTCAATTTTAATGCCATGGCTGCTCCAATTTAACAACCATATAACATATAACAATTACATCACGGAAACAGGCCATCTCGGCCCTTCAAGTCCGTGCCGAACAACTTTTTTCCCTTAGTCCCACCTGCCTGCACTCATACCATAACCCTCCATACCCTTCTCATCCATATGCCTATCCAATTTATTTTTAAATGATACCAATGAACCTGCCGCCACCACTTCCACTGGAAGCTCATTCCACACCGCTACCACTCTCTGAGAAAAGAAGTTCCCCCTCATGTTACCCCTAAACCTCTGTCCCTTAATTCTAAAGTCATGTCCTCTTGTTTGAATCTTCCCTATTCTCAAAGGGAAAAGCTTGTCCACATTAACTCTGTCTATCCCTCTCATCATTTTAAAGACCTCTATCAAGTCACCCCTTAACCTTCTGCGCTCCAGAGAATAAAGACCTAACTTATTCAACCTATCTCTGTAACTTAGCTGTTGAAACCCAGGCAACATTCTAGTAAATCTCCTCTGTACCCTCTCTATTTTGTTGACATCCTTCCTATAATTGGGCGACCAAAATTGTACACCATACTCCAGATTTGGTCTCACCAATGCCTTGTACAAATTTAACATTACATCCCAGCTTCTATACTCAATTTAGCCAGGATTAACCCCTGCACCTATTTTCTATGTTTCCAGAGGTCTGCATTCCTCAGTTCTTAAATTCATCTCAAGCTGATAATGGTTTGTCAATAGCATGGGACATTTCATGATCTCTCTCACATCAGCTTCTCACCTCCCCCACTCTCAGCTCCCTGTACACTTCATGGCCCTGTCAAGTACTGTCAAGCCGGTACAAGTTAATTCCAAGAGCTCTCCCGAGTTTAAAAAAAATCAAACTCGTGGTAAGCACAGAGAATGAACGTAGCGTCGGAGCTCGGGGACGCCTCTTAGCGGCTCGTAACGCTAACGGCAGGTACTCTGGAAGACTCACTAATGGCAGGTAAGCTCGGGAAGACTCGTGAAGATTTTTGAACACGTTGAAAAATGTCCACGAGAGCCCCGAGTACCGACGAGTGGCCATTACCGTAAATCTCCGAGTTCAAATCAGGGCAAACTCGGGAGAGCTCTTGGAATGAACTCGTACCGTGAGACAGGGCCGTTACACTGCCAGTGTACAGTGTGGGGAAGCAGTCAAAATAATCAAGGACTAACTACACTCCTCTCTTCTCACCTTTTAGTTTAGGTTAGATTAGACATACAGTATGCAGTAACAGATTAGGTAGCAGGCCCTTTGGCCCACCCAGTCCGTGCCGACCAACGATCCCTGCACGCTAACAATATCTGTGGCATCACTAACAGTGGCAGCATTCAAGAATGGCAGATATTTTCTTTTTTAAATCTAATTGGAGGGAGGTGTCTGAGAAGGATGGGATTTCAAAAGATGTGTAATATAATCCACAATGTGTGGGAGAAGAAGAAGATCCAACCTAATGGCGGAGTAGACTTAATGGGCCGAATGGCCTATTTCTACTCCCCATTACCTCATGATCATTGATGAAGTTGAGGCCTATGCTGAGGACTGAGCACTCGATCAGTGAAAGGAACTTCAGAAAGGATTGACAAAACACTGCCATGGGCCAGAGAAAGACAGGTGGTTTAGTTTAGCTTAGTCCAGCTCTACCTCTTCTCAGACCGCATGGGTCAGTTGGAGCTGTAGTCGGACTCGGTACGGGGTGGACAGGAGGCAGAATGTGTCATAGACAGGCCCTTCAGAGAGGTGGTCAACGTGAGAGTAGAAGGGTGATGGCCGGGAGGGGCAGGCAGTAAATACAGGAATACCCTGTTCCTATTCCACAAGCAAACGGATTCATTGGTCTGGATACTATTGGGAGGGGTGGTCTCACTGGAATGCAATAGAAACTGAACAGTGAAGCCATGAGATGTCCTCTGCTGTCTTGCTGAGAGGGACAAAGCCGACATGAACAGTGGTGAAAGGGGACTTGATAGTCAGGAGTGCAAATCACAGTAGGATGTGAAATCAATAGGATGTTAGCAGTAGACACTTAAGGTCTGAAGAAGGGTCTCGAACCAAAACGTCACCCATTCCTTCTCTCCAGAGATGCTGCCTGTCCCGCTGTTACTCCAGCATTTTGTGTCTATCTTCAGTTTAAACCAGCATCTGCAGTTCCTTCCTACACTGGTTGGTAGTAGTGGAACACTGAAAGTAAGCATGCAGTTACAGCAGGTAGTGAAGAAAGCTGATGGCATGTTGGCCTTCATAACGAGATAATTTGTTTATCGGTCCAAATACAGTTGTACAGGGCCCTGGTGAGACCACATCCGGAATATGGTGTGCAGTTTTGAAACATAGAAACATAGAAAATAGGTGCAGGAGTAGGCCATTCGGCCCTTCGAGCCTGCACCGCCATTCAATGTCCAGAGATTATTACCTTTGAGGTCCTACTTTTAAGTTTATCTCCTAGCTCCCTAAATTCACCTTGTAGGACCTCATCCCGTTTTTTACCTATATCGTTGGTGCCAATGTGCACCACCCTCCCCCTCCAGAATGTTCTGCAGCCGTTTAGTGACATCCCTGACCCTTGCACCAGGGGGGCAACATACCATCCTGGAGTCTCGTTTGCGGCCGCAGAACGCCTATCTATTCCCCTTACAATTGAATCCCCTATTACTATAGCCCTTCCACTCTTTTTCCTCCCCTCCTGTGCCACAGAGCCACCCAATATGCCATGAACTTGGCTGCTGCTGCCTTCCTCTGATGAGCCATCCCCCAACAGTATCCAAAATAGTATATCTGTTTAGGAGGGAGATGATTGCAGGGGACTCCTGCACTACCTGCCTGCTGCTACGCTGGCTCCGTTCCCTTTCTGACTGCTTAGCTTTTACCTGCGGTGTGGCCAACTCACTGTACGTGCTATTCACAACTTTCCCAGCATCGTGGTTGCTCCAGTATGAATCCAACCGCAGCTCCAATTGTTCAATGCGGTCTGTCAGGAGCTGCAGCTGGACACACTTCCTGAAAACGTAGTCACCAGGGACACCGACCACATCCTTGTTCTCCCACATGTTGCATGCTACATGTTTCCTCTCCTAATTTGAGGAAAGTCTTCCTTGCTATTGAGGCAGTGAAGCATAGATTCACGAGGTTAATCCCCGGGATGGCGGGACTGTCATATGAGGATAGATTGGAAAGACTGGGCTTGTATTCGTTGGAATTTAGAAGGATGAGACGGGATCTTATAGAAACGTATAAAATTATAAAACGACTGGACAAGCTAGGTGCAGGAAAATTGTTCCCAATGTTGGGTGAGCCCAGAACCAGGGGGCCACAGTCTATGAATAAAGGGGAGACCATTTAAAACTGAGATGAGAAAAACCTTTTCACCCAGAGAGTTGTGAATTTGTGGAATTCTCTGCCACAGAAGGCAGTGGAGGCCAATTCACTGGATGAATTTAAAAACAGTTAGATGGAACTCGAGGGGCTAGTGGAATCAAGGGATATGGGGAGAAGGCAGGAACGGGGTACTGATTGTGCATGATCAGCCATGATCACATTGAATGGCAGTGCTGGCTTGAAGGGCTGAATGACCTACTCATGTACCTATTTTACTTCGGAGTCACATGTGTGATTTCGTGAAGAAGACCCGCCAGGCCGCATGCACAGCATTACGTCAGCCGCATTGGCGCAAGCACCAGTCTGGCAGGACAGAGCTCCTGCCGGTGGTAAGTTAAACTTAAAAGGTAAGTTTGTTGTTTTACTTACCAGGGGTTTTTAGGCAGGAGCCTCTTTTTACAGAGGTTTTTCCTGCCAGTTTCAGCCATGATCACATTGAATGGCAGTGCTGGCTTGAAGGGTTGAATGACCTACTCCTGCACCTATTATCTATTGTCTATTGTAGGGTGAAAATAAGAAGCTAGTGGGACTTGGGTGGGGGAGGGATAGAGAGAGTACGAATGCCGGGGCTACCTGAAGTGAGAGAAATGAAGGCAGGCACGGGTTACTGAATGGGGATGATGAGACATGATTACAATGAATGGCGTTTCAGGTTCGAAGGGCCAAATGGCCTCGTACTGCACCTATTTTCTATGTTTCTATGGTGGGCTATAACTGGCTTAATATTGAAGAGATCGTTTTGGTGCTGCACACTAAATGGCTTAATTTGCCACAAGGAGATTGAGAACCTGGTAACCTGGTGCCCAGATATCAACCTTTCCCTCAACATCAGCAAGACAAAGGAGATTGTGATCTACTTAGGAGGTGATGCAGGACACATACACCAGCACAGCTTGTGTAGGAAGGAACTGCAGATGCTGGTTTACATTGATGCCGCCAAAGTAGGGATGGTTGAAAGGTTCGAGTTTCTGGGAGTAAATGTCACCAGCAACTTGTCCTGGACCGGCATTATCGTAGCAGTGGCCAAGAAAGCGCACCAAGAAGGCTTAGTAAGTTTAGCATGTCCCCAACAACACTCAAACACTCACCAACCTCTACAGATTGGTGCTGTAGAAAGCATTTTATCGGGATGCATCACAGCACGGTTTGGGAACAGCTCCATCCAAAGACCGCATGAAATTGCAGAGAATTGTGGACGCAGCCCAGACCTTCACACAAACCAACCTCCCTTCTATTTCCTCCATCTACACTTCACGCTGCCTCGGCAAGGCCAGCAGCATAATCAAGGACTAGTCTCACCCCGGCCACTCCCTCTTCTTCCCTCTCCCATCAGGCAAAAGGTATAGAAGTGTGAAAACGCACACCTCCAGATTCAGGGACAGTTTCTTCCCAGCTGTTATCAGGCAACTGAACTATCCTATCATCAATTGGACAGCGGTCATGACCTACCATCTACCTCATTGGGGACCATTGGATTTTCTTTAATTGGACTTCACTGGACAGTTTCTTGCACTAAACGTTATTCTCTTTATCCTGTATATGAACAGGAGAAAGGGAATAATGTTTATTGTGGAAGCTTATTTCTGTTTCTCTCTCCATTTGGGGGCAGCACGGTGGCTCAGTGGTAGAGTCGCTGCCTTACAGCGAATGCAGCTCCGGAGACCCGGGTTCGATCCCGGCTACAGGTGCTGTCTGTTCGGTGTTTGTACGTTCTCCCTGTGACCTGTGTGGGTTTTCTCCGAGATCTTTGGTTTCAATAGACAATAGACAATAGGTGCAGGAGTGGGCCATTCGGCCCTTCAAGCCATTCAATGTGATCATGGCTGATCATCACCAATCAGTACCCCGTTCCTGCCTTCTCCCCATATCCCCTGACTCCGCTATTTTTAAGAGCCCCATCTAGCTCTCTCTTGAAAGCATCCAGAGAACCAGTCTGCACCACCCTCTGAGGTTTCCTCCCACACTCCAAAGACATACAGGTTTTGTACGTTAATTGGCTTGATAAATGTAAAAATTGTCCATACTGGGTGTAGGATAGTGTAGGATAGTGTTAATATGCGGGGATCGATGGTCGGCGCGGACCCAATGGGCCGAAAGGCCTGTTTCCACGCTGTATCACTAAACTGTACACTGTGAATGGCTCAATAGTAATCACGTATTGTCCTTCCGCTGACTGGATAGCACGCAACAAATTATCTTTTCACTATACCTCGGTACGCATGACAATAAACTAACCTAACCTAAACTAAGCTAAACTAAATGAAATAAAACCAAACTAAACTAAACTAAACTAATCCCTAACTAATCCCTATCAGGGCCCTGATCCCTAACCAGTCTGAAGAAGGGTCTCGACCCGAAACGTCGCCTATCTCCTTCGCTCCTTAGATGCTGCTGCACCCGCTGAGTTTCTCCAGCTTTTTGTGTAACCCCCGCTGCAAGTCAGACCTGTGTTAAGGTGAAGTTAGTCAGTGATGTGACTGATGCTTACCTGTATGTATGACATTAAGAGCAATTATATGCTGGTCCTTGGTAATGATACTGATCTCACATTGGAATGGAAGCAGTGCTGAGAGGAATACTGAATATCTCAGTCACCATCTGCAATTGTGGAAAAAATGCAAAGCACGGGAGGTAATGTTGTGGCTGGGATCCACAAAGCCAGAGAGAGTGTCTTGAGGTAACTGATCAAAGACTTGAAACAAAGCAGAGAGCAAGTGAAGTGAAGTGAGAATGGGTGATTGGCAAATAGTGATATCACAAATAAATTCATGGAAAAACTCGCCAGCTCAGTCACCATCACTAGAGAGAGAGAGAGAACTCTCTGATGAGAGCTTATTCATCTGAATCATTACTCTCCGGAGTGTTGGGCCTACTGATTAACCCCGTGGAGCTGTGGTTTGCGGAGCTTCCAGCCGCGGGCGGCGCTGACTTGAACATCGCCGAGTCCTGGGATCTTTTGCCGTGGGTTCGCCAGTGTTGAATCTTCGCCCGGCTCGGCCTGTGGACTTCAGGAGCCGCGGTCTCCCGTAAGAAGCGAGAAGTTGCCGATTCGGAAACTCCATGCCGCTGAGTGTGTTCTTTCGTTCCAACGCCGGAACTCCGATGATCCCGGCGAGAGGTGAACATCAGGCCACGGTAGCGGCGACTGCGGTGGTCTCAAAGGCCCGACCACGGATGAACAAAGAGGAAGATGACTGAACTTTGGTGCCTTCCCTCACAGTGGGAAATGTTGATTCCACTGTGTGGGGATGTTTAAGTTAAATCCTATCGTGTGTTGTGTTCTTTTTATTCGTATTTTATTCGTATGGTAATTCAAATCTCGCTGTACCTTTTGGTGCACGTGACAATAAATGTAACTTGAACTATCTAAACGTCTCTTAAATGTCACTATCGTATCTGTCTCCACGACGGCAAGGTAGCGCAGCGGTAGAGTTGCTGCCTTACAGCGCTTGCAGCGCCAGAGACCCGGGTTCAATCGTGACTACGGGTGTTTGTCTGTACGGAGTTTGTACGTTCTCCCCGTGACCTGCCTGGGTTTTCTCCGAGATCTTCGGTTTCCTCCCACACCACGATACATACAGGTTTGTAGGTTAATTGGCTTGGTAAATGTAAAAATTGTCCCTAGTGTGTGTAGGATAGTGTTTATGGTGGGGATCGCTGGTCGGCGCGGACCTGGTCTGCCGAAAGGCCTGTTTCTGTGCTATATCTCTAAAACTAAAACCACACCTGACAATGCACTCCAGGCTCCCACCATTCTCTATGAAAAGACTTGCCCCGCACTTCTCTATTATACTTTCTTCCTCTCACATTATAACTATGCCCTCTAGTGGTGGACATTTGCACCCTGGGAAAAGGGTTTTAAAGGTCTAGCATATTTATGCCTCTCATAATTTTATATAGTTCCATCAAATCTCCCCTCAATCTCTGCTGCTCCAGAGAAAACCATCCAAGTCTATCCAACCTCTCCCTATTGCTGAAACCCTCTAATCTTGGCAGCATTCTGGTAAATCTCCTCTGCACCATCTCTGAAGCTTCCACATCTTTCCTGTAATGGGGTGAACAAACTGCACGCAATATTCCAACCACAGCATAAACAAAATCCAATAGAGCTACAGTTTCGTTTAAATTGGAGATACAGACCCTTCACCCCACCAAAGTCCACGGCGACTATCGATCACCCGTTCACACTAGTTCTATGTTATCCAACTTTCTCTTCCACTCCCTACATAGAGGGGCAATTTACAGAGGCCAATCTACAAACCTGCATATCTTTGGGATGTGGGAGGAAACCCGCACTCATCGGGAGAACGTGCAAACTCCACACAGACTGCATCCAAGATCATGATTGAACCAGGGACTCTGGCGCTGTGAGTCAGCAGCTCAGCCAACTGGGCCACTTTGTCAATCCAACTCTTCTTGTCTTCTCTCCATGGTTAATACCCCGAGATGCTGCTTCTAATATTTTCTGTTTCAATTTTGATATTGAATTGCTAACCTGTTCATAAACAAATTGAAAATCAATGATGTTATTCTTCAATGCAATTATGTAATTCGTGAATGCTAATTGTCTAGAATTTGTAAACTAAGGGACCTGTATTGTATGACAAAGTACTGCAAATAAGGAAATCTGAGGCTGTAGACGCAGAGTGAAATATCAAAACAATTTTGTTACTAATGGAAAAAAAATAGAACTGGTGAAAAAAAAAATCTTATTATACAAATGCCCTTGAAAGTAACAAGTGAGAAGTGTGGTTACTAGAAACAGGATTCTTGAAAGAGAGAGAGATATCAGATTCCGATTAGTTTATTATCATGTACACTCGGGTGTCAGAAGTTTCCTTGTTTGGATGAAGCTTAGAGAATAAACAGTAATAATAAACACATAGATAAATGCAAAACCGCTGAATGACGCAAGATTTGTCACGCAATCTATAGTAGTGCAAAAGGAAATACTAAAGTGATAAAAGAATAACCAGTTCATAGGTCGGAGCATTGAGTATAAGTGTCAGGAAGTCATAATGCAGCTTTATAGGACTACTAGACCAAGGGGGACCCGTTGGGTCCCGTCCCCTTGCGGGGGGGGGGGGGGGGGGGGGGGCTGTGGCGTCACACACTCGAACAACCCTCCACCCCACACACATTAACCACCCTCCCCCACACACACTAACCACCCCCCTTGATATTATATTAATATTATTCATTGGCTCCTTTTACCCCATCCCTGCCCTATCTCGAGGGGTTAGAGAGCATGGGGCAGAGAAAGAGAGAGGGAGACGTGGGGAGGGAGAGGAGGGGTGGGGGGAGTGGAGGGGAGAGGGGGTGGAGAGGGGGGGGATGGAGAGGGGGGAATCGGAGGGGGAGGGGAGAGGAGGGGAGGGAGGTGGAGAGGGGGGAGGGAAGTGGAGAAGGGGGAGGCGGAGGGAGGTGGAGGGGGAGAGGAGGAGAGGGGAGGAGGAGAGGGGGAGTGGGGGGAGAGATGGGGAAGGGGGGGATAGGAGGTGAGAGAGGGAGGAGTGGGGGAGAGGCGCGGGGGTGGGGAGGGATGTGGAGAGGTGGGAAGAGGGGGAGGGGTGAATGTGGAGGAATTGCAGGGGGGAGAGAGGGGGAGAGAGCGGGAGAGGGGGTGTGGAGAAGAGGAAGGGGAGAGGAGAGAGGAGGGGGGGGAGGAGTGGGGGATGAGTGGGGGAGAGGTGGTGGAGGGATTGGAGGAGGGAGAGATGGGAAGAGGGGGGAGGAGAGGGGGAGAGGGTGGAAGAGGGAGAGAGGGGGAAGGGAGGGAGAGAGGGGGGGAGAGGGGTGAGGGGGGAGAGCAGGAAGGGAGGGGAGTGGGGGAGTGGGGGAAGAGAGGGTAGTGGGTGAGAGGAGGTGGAGAGGGAGAGGAGGGGGGAGAGAAGGGGTAGACGACCTCTGAAGCCCTCGGAAGCCCAACCAAATTAATTGGGGGGGGGGGGGGGGGTGGAGGGCGGCTGGTCTGCGGGCAGAGTGGGGCATTGCGGATGGCTGGCCGAGTGCAAGTTGACTGAGAGTCGGGGGGGGGGGGGGAGGGGGGAGGTGGTGAGGTGGGGTTTCCTTGATAGCTCTTGAAAGCTCTCGGGAAGTCACGTCAAGAGAGTTTATTGTCATGTGTCCCAGATAGGACAATAAAATTCTTGCTTGCTGCAGCACAACTGAATATAGTAGGCATAAATACAGAACAGATCAATGTGTCCACATACCATAGATATATGTATATATATAAGACTGGGGGGAGGGAGGTAAGATACCATAGATACCATGGTATCTTTAGTATTTCCTTTTGCACTACTATAGATTGCGTGACAAATCTTGCGTCATTCAGCTGTTTTGCATTTTATCTTTGAGGTAGCGACTGTGATAGATCCCCTCAATGGTATTTATATAAGACCGCTTTTGGCTCGCTGTGCTGTGATTTCCGAGAGAACGCTGCCACCTACGGCCATCATTTTTGGCCAGCTCGCTCAGAGCCCCCCTCCACCTCCCTGTACCAGAGGACTTTTCCCATCGATTATATTAATGTTTTAAAATAATTCCCCATTCTCTCTGCTGCTCCTGCTGGAGGGAGGAGGAGGGACTACAAAACCAGGAAGTGGTGTGCCTCACTCAGTCTCTGCAAGATGGAGGAGGCCAGTGGTGTGCCTCACTCAGTCTCCCTGAGCTCTGAATACATGTCTACTCAACTGTGAGTGCCCTTAATGTGGTTTGAAAATTAAAAAATGGTTGGTTTGAAGTAAAAAGTCACTGCCTGCAAATGTTGGTTTTGGTGCTTTGGCTTGAAATGAAAAGGCGCTGCCTGCAAATGTTTGTTTGGGTGCTTTGGCTTGAAGTGTAAAGGCACCACTGCAAATGGTGGCCTGAAGGCTTTGGCTTGAAGTGAAAAGGCACCACTGCAAATGGTGGCCTGAAGGCTTTGGCTTGAAGTGAAAAGGCACCACTGCAAATTGTGGCCTGAAGGCTTTGGCTAGAAGTGAAAAGGCACCACTGCAAATGGTGGCCTGAAGGCTTTGTCTTGAAGTGTAAAGGCACCACTGCAAATGGTGGCTTGGGTGCTTTGCACAGAGAGTGGTGAGTCTCTGGAATTCTCTGCCACAGAAGGTAGTTGAGGCCAGTTCATTGGCTATATTTAAGAGGGCGTTAGATGTGGCACTTGTGGCTAAAGGGATCAGGGGGTATGGAGAGAAGGCAGGTACGGGATACTGAGTTGGATGATCAGCCATGATCACATTGAATGGCGGTGCAGGCTCGAAGGGCCGAATGGCCTACTCCTGCGCCTATTTTCTATGTTTCTATGTTTCTATGTTTGGCTAACTTCCTGTTTGCACTGTATATTGATTTTAGATAAAACGCTACCACTTCCGGCTGTGATTTTTGGCCATCTTACTCAGTCCTCCTCCGCTCAGCAGGTGCAGCGGATTCTTCCCATCAATGAAAAATAATGGTGTTATTAGTGTTTTAAAAAATGTTGAGAATCTCTCTCCTGTCAATCACGCCATGAAGGCCACACCTTTTCTGTGGGGAGGGGTTATAAAACCAGGAAGTGTGGGTGTGGCTCAGTCTCTGCAGGATGCGGGAGGGAGAGGTCACGACTGTCTGAGCTGTGAATCAACTGAACACACTGAATGTCTACTGAACTGTGAGTTTGGTGTTTTGTGTGGTTTTATGGTGGTTTCACACTGCATGAAATGGTATGAAACTGCATTTGAATGTGGTGGCCTTGCACCCTGCAAGAAATGGTATGAAACTGCATTTGAATGTGGTGGTGTTGCACCCTGCATGAAATGGTATGAAGCTGCATTTGAATGTGGTGGCCTTGCACCCTGCTTGAAATGGTTTGAAACTGCACTTGAATTTGGTGGCCTTGAACCCTGCTTGAAGTGGTAGGAAATTGCACTTGAATTTGGTGGGCTTGCACCCTGCTCAAAGTGGTAAGAAACTGCACTTGAATTTGGTGGCCTTGCACCCTGCTTGAAATGGTAGGAAAATGGATTTGCATTTGGTGGCCTTGCAACCTGCTTGAAATGGAATTTCAAGGAATAGCCATGAGTCAACTGCCAGCCCACCAGCCATGAGTGAGCTGCCAGCACATCAGGCTTGGGGGACTGAGCTGCCACGCCAAGAACCCATACCAGCGCTCCAGAAAGCCCCCCCCACTGGTCACCAATATTGGAATTGGTGTAGAGATGGAATATTGCATCGGGGATCAGCTCTCCCATGTGAACATGGGACCCAACAGGTCCCACTTACTCTAGTGTGTGTGTGTATATATGTATGTGTGTGTATGTGTGTATATATGTATATATATATATATATATATATATATATATATATATATATATATATATATATATATATATATATATATATATATATATATATATATATATATATATATATATATATATGTGTATATATATATATATATGTGTATATATATATATATATGTGTATATATATATATATATATGTGTGTATATATATATATGTGTGTATATAGAGATATAGATAAAGTGCAATAGGCTGTTATACTTCAGAGTTTGTTTGAAGTTGTGTTTAATAGTCTGGTGGCTGTGGGGAAGCAGCTGTTCCTGAGCCTGGATGATGCAGATTTCAGGCTCCTGTACCTTCTACCTGATGGCAGTGGAGAGTCAGAGCCGATGGTGGACTGCGCAGTGTTTACAACTTTTTGCAGCCTTTTCCACTCCTGGATGCTCAAGTTGCTGTACCAAGCCACAATGCAACCGGTCAGCATGCTCTCTACTGTGCACCTGTAGAAGTTCGAGAGAGTCCTCCTTGACATACCGACTCTCCGTAACCTTCTTGGGAAGTAGAGGCCCTGATGTGCTTTCTTTATGATTGCATCAGTGTTCTGGGACCAGGAAAGATCTCTGGAAATATGCACGACCAGGAATTTGAAGTTCTTGACCCTTTCCACCATCGACCAATTGATATAAACGGGAGTGTGGGTCGCCATCCTACCCCTTCCAAAGTCCACAATCAGTTACTTGGTTTAGCTGGTGTTGAGAGTCAGGTTATTGTGCTGGCACCATTTGCTCAATCGGTCGATCTCACTTCTATACTCTGACTCATCCCCATCAGTGATACGTCCCACAACAGTGGTGTCGTCGGTGAACTTGATGATGGAGTTGCACTATGTCCGGCTACACAGTCATGAGTATAGAGTGAGTACAGCAGGGGGCTGAGCATGCAGCCTTGAGGTGCTCCCGTGCTGATTGTTATCGAGGATGACACATTTCCACCGATGCGGACAGACTGTTGTCTGTGGATGAGGAAGTCGAGGATCCAATTGCAGAGGGATGCGCAGAGACCCAGATAGAGCTTTGTAACCGGGTGGAGGGGATGATGGTATTAAATGCCAAGCTGTAGTCAATGAATACAGCCTGACATATGAGTTTTTGTTGTCCAAGTGGTCCAGAGCGGAGTGGAGAGCCAGCGAGATCGCATCTACCGTTCATCTGTTTTGGTGGTAAGTGAACTGCAGTGGGTCCAGGTTTTTTCGAGGTATGAGTTGATTTGCACCATGATCAATCTCTCAAAGCACTTCATCACAACTGACATTAGTGCCACTGGTCGATAGTCATTGAGGCATGTCTCCTTGCTCCTCTTGGGCACCAGTATTATTGATGCCCTTTTAAAGCAGGTGGGAACCTCAGACATCAGAAGTGAGAGGTTGAAAATGTCCGTAAAAACTCCAGCTAGTTGGTCCGCACAGGTTTTTAAAACACGCCCGGGTATATGATCATGTCCAGGCCCTTTTCGAGGTTTCACCCCTCTGAAGGATTTTCTGACGTCAGCCTCTGTGACTGTGACACCATCACGGCGAATGGGGGCTCGGGAAGGCACATCAGTATTCTCACTATCAAAGTGTGTGTAAAACGCATTGAGCTTGTCAGGGAGTGATGCGTCGCTGACATTTGAGCTGCCTCCTGATCTCCTGAGGTGATGGCATTCAAGCCCTGCCACAGTTACCGAACATCCGTCACATCCTCCAGTTTGGAGCAGTAGTCCCTTTTGGCCTTTTTGATGGCCTTACCGAGATCTGGACTTCTTGTAGACCTCTGTATCTCCAGACCTGAATGCCCGGGATCTGGTCTTCAAAAGAATGCGGAACTCATGGTTCATCCAAGGCTTCTGGTTAGGAAACACTCGGAAGGTTTTTGTAGGGATGCAGTCCTCCACACATTTCTTTATGAAATCTGTAGCGACTGTATTCATTCAGGTCCATTGGAGAGTCCCTAAACATTGCCCAGTCTACAGACTCCAAACAGCCCTGTAGTTGTTCCTCTGCCCCCCCGACCAGCTCTGTACAGTACTCACCTCTGGGGGTGCTCTCTTCAATTGCTGCCTGTAGGCAGGGAGAAGCAGCACCATGGTATGGTCGGATTTACCGAAGTGAGGATGAGGGATAGAGCGGTAGGCATCCTTGATGGTCATGTAGCAGTGGTCGAGGGTGTTTGGTCCTCTGGTGCTGCAGGAGACATGTTGGTGGAAGTTAAGGAGCGATTTCTTAAGGTTGACTTTGTTGAGGTCCCCGGCTACGATGGTAAATGCCTCAGGGTAAGCCGTCTGGTGCTTGTTGATCATGGCATGCAGCTCCTCTGCCTGGGGTGGGAAGTAGACCGCGATCAGGATGACGGAGGAGAATTCCCTCGGAAGGTAGAAGGGATGGCACTTCACCGCCAGATGTTTGTGGTGTGGAGATTAGGGGTTGGATAGGACTGCCGCATCTGAGCACCACGCAGAGTTGACCATGAGGCAGACGCCCCCTCCTCTCCTTTTCCCAGATCCGTACGGTCCATACGGTGGAAGGAGAACCCTACAGGCTGGACCGCTGAGTCTGGGGAGCTGGGGGTGAGACATGTCTCTGTGAAACAGAACACAGAGCATTCCCTCAGCTCTCTTTGGTAAAGCAGCCTTGCCCTTAAGTCCTCCACTTTGTTTTCAAGGGACTGTACGTTGGCCAGTAGGAAGGTAGAGCGATGGGGCCAAAGCTCCCTACACTTCAGTCTTTCTTGTAGTCCTGCCCGGCGACCACCTTTCCATACGCCATGAAGCCCTCTTCGGTGTTTAAAGGTACAGTACTTGCGAGTCTTCGCAAGGTCGGGGATTTCCATGAGATCGGGGATTACCTTACAGTGGGCACCTCCAGCTCCGTTGCTGCAGGGAGATCCTGCCCGACGGCCTAGATTCCGGACTCCATGAAGGCCTCCCCGGTGTTTACAGGTACAGTACTTACTGGACCTGCGTGCCTCCGCGAGGTCAGTGATTCCCCTCCGTTCGGGGATTCCCTTACCATCTCTATCTTCGGGAGTTCGCAGTTGCGCTAGTGCATTTAAATGCGTTAGCAGCTCGCTACTTACATCGTTGATTTCTGTGGATTTGTTGATGCAGGTGAGCTCAGAAATACTATATTTGAAGATTTTCTGTTGCGCCGCAGGCAAAATGTCGCCGCAGGTAGGCACCATCTTGAAAAGTCGAGCCGATGCGTAAGTGTGGGAACGAGTGCGCAGCGCGCCACTCCTCTCGGCATCTCTCGGGCTCCCTCGGGAAATCCCAGCCGAGGCACGAGCCTACTGTGTGTTCAGCAGTTTCAATCCAGTGGCAAAATGACTGGGGTGGGGGGGGGGGGGATGTTAACGTAACTCGCAGCTCGTGCAAAAAAATGCCCAGCTGTGCAGCTGGCTGCGAGGAGCAGAGCCATTATGACATCATCCAGCTCGTTAGATTTAAAAAAGATTGTGAACAATTTGAAGAAATAATGAATAAAATGTTTGTGGGCTGAAGGGACTGGTTTCCAGAGAGCTAGTATGGACATTGTGGGCCAAATGGATTCTTGGAGTGGCAGCTCAGTCACTCAAGCCTGATGTGCTGGCAGTTGACTCGTGGCTGGAGGGCTGGCAGTTGACTCACGGCTATTCCTTGAAATTCCATTTCAAGCAGGGTGCAAGGCCACCAAATTCAAGTGCAGTTTCATACCACTTAATTCAGGGTGCAAGCCCACCAAACTTGTGCAGTTTCCTACCACTTCAATCAGGTTGCAAGGCCACCAAATTCAAGTACAGTTTTATACCACTTCAAGCAGGGTGCAAGGCCACCAAATACAAGTGCAGTTTCATAGCACTTCAAGCAGGGTCCAAACCCACCAAACTCAAGTGCAGTTTCCTACCACTACAAGCAGGTTGCAAGGCCACCAAACGCAAGTACAGTTTCATACCGCTTCAAGTAGGGTGCAGGGCCACCAAATTCAAGTACAGTTTCATGCCACTTCAAACGGGGTGCAAGGCCACCAAATTCAAGTGCAGGGTGCAAGTCCACCATATTCAAATGCAGTTTCATACCATTTCAAGCAGGGTGAAACCACCATAAAACCACACAAAACACCACATAAACACTACACTACATAAACAGCACACTCACAGTTTAGTGGCCATTCCGTGTGTTCAGTTGATTCACAACTCAGACAGTCGTGACCTCTCCCTTTCCTCATCTTACAGAGCCTGAGCCACACACTAGCAATGTTACAAAATTTTGAGATTTTAAAAATCAAGTCTGCAATTTATCCCATCAGATATATATATATATATATATATATATATATATATATATATATATATATATATATATATATATATATATATATATATATATATATATATATATATATATATATATATATATATATATATATATATATATATATATATATATATATATATATATATATATATATATATATATATATGCCATGTAGCATCAGGAGTGGCCGGTAGAATCCCGTGGCTGGGGCGTCGGTCGGCACCATGGAGATGTGAAGTGGAGCGTCAACAGCGGTGAGGCCTTCAAGTCAAGTCTAGAGAGTTTATTGTCATGTGTCCCAGATAGGACAATGAAATTCTTGCATTGCTGCAGCACAACAGGATATTGTAGTCATCAATACAGATCAAATCATATACATATATATATATATATATGTATATATATGTATATGATTTGATCTGTATTGATGACTACAATATCCTGTTGTGCTGCAGCAATGCAAGAATTTCATTGTCCTATCTGGGACACATGACAATAAACTCTCTAGACTTGACTTGAAGGCCTCACCGCTGTTGACGCTCCACTTCACATCTCCACGGTGCCGACCGACGCCCCAGCCACGGGATTCTACCGGCCACTCCTGATGCTACATGGCATGGCTACAGGGAGAATTTAGAGAGACCTGGATTGTAGTCTCTGCAATGCCGGAAGTTGCGGGGAGACCTGTTGCAAGTATATAAAATGATGAGAGGCGTAGAGAGGGTGGATGGTTGAGGATGGACCCAGGATGGAAAAATCAAATACTAGAGGGTATAGCTTTAAAGTGAGATGTGCACGGCAAGTGTTTTTACACAAAGGGTGGTGGGTGCCTGGAACGTGGGTGGTGGTTGAGGAAGATACGTTAACAGCATTTTAGAGAGTTTTGGATACACATATGACTTTTGGATGTGAATATGGATATGCAGGGAATGGAGGGAGACGAGTTACGTTCAGGCAGATGAGAACTGGTATCGGCATCATGTTCAACATATTGTGGGCCAATGTGCCTGAACTTGTGCTGTAAATGAGGTTGAGTTAAAAGCACATGGCTGCACAGGGAAGGCGGGGATGGATATTTATCCGGCGGAGACTGACAGATTCTTGATTAGTACAGGTTTCAGGAGAAGACAGGAGAATGGGGTTAGGAGGGAGAGATAAATCAGCCATGATTGAATGGCGGAGATGGGCCAAATGGCCTAATTCTTCTCCTATCACTTATGAACTTACGGGGGGGAGATCAGGAATCTGATACCAGTGGGAAAGAACCTGTTCTTTAGATAGCTAGGGTTACGAGCTCATGTATCTTCTTTCAGGAAGTGGGAGAGAGAAAAGGGACTGGACAGGGTGCAAGGCATCCTTGATGTTATACATGCAGGCTTCCTGATGCGACACAGCATGAAGATGAACTGCATGGAAGGAATTAACAAGCCTCTGATGGACTGGGCTGTGTTGAGGTTCCTCTGCTTGCAGAGAATGACTAAAATACGTTTAGTTTATAGTTTCGAGATACAGCACGGAAATTGGCCCTTTGGCCCACCGAGTCCGCACCAACCAGCGATCCCTGCATATTACCACCACCCTACACACACTAGGGACAATTTTCCATTATATACATTCCATTCCATTATATTTGGTATTATGCGTTAATACCAAGCCAATTAGCCTAAAAAACCTGTACGTCTTTTGGGTTTTGGAGGAAACCGAAGATTTCAGAGAAAACCCACGCAGGTTACAGGGAGAACGTACAAACTCCGTACAGACAAGCACCTGTAGTCGGGATCGAACCCGTGTCTCTGGGGCTACAAGGCAGCAACTCTACTGCTGCGCCACCGTGCTGCCCAGTGTAGAAGCCAAACCGGGACTGAGAAGGAAGCTTCCACAGCTTGGTCAGGGCACCATATGCAAGGAATACCAGACTGATTCCTGGGATGTCAGGACTTTCATATGAGGAAAGATTGGATAGACTCGGCTTGTATTCGCTGGAATTTAGAAGATTGAGGGGGGATCTTAAAGAAACTTACAAAATTCTTAAGGGGTTGGACAAGCTAGATGCTGGAAGATTGTTCCTGATGTTGGGGGAGTCCAGAACAAGGGGTCACAGTCTAAGGATAAGGGGGAATTCCTTTAGGACCGAGTTGAGGAAAACATTCTTTACACAGAGAGTGGTGAGTCTCTGGAATTCTCTGCCACAGAAGGTAGTTGAGGCCAGTTCATTGGCTATATTTAAGAGTGCGTTAGATGTGGCACTTGTGGCTAAAGGGATCAGGGGGTATGGAGAGAAGGCAGGACAGGATACTGAGTTGGATGATTAGCCATGATCACATTGAATGGCGGTGCAGGCACAAGCACCTGTAGTCGGGATCGAACCCGTGTCTCCGGTGCTGCAAGGCAGCAACTCTACCACTGCGCCACCGTGCCGCCCTGTGTAGAAGACAAACCGGGACTGAGAAGGAAGCTTCCACAGCTTGGTCAGGGCACCATATGCAAGGAATTTACACTGAGAGAAATCTATAATAAAGTGAACACTGAATGAAACACTGAAATATGGCTCCGCTTGTTTATAAATTTTAGATGCAAGCTGTGGTCATCAATTAGGATTTTTCAAGAATTTTTATCTGGATTTAAGAAGAATGAGAAAAAAAAGAGGATGGTGAGTTTGGTTCAGCAACCTTTAAAATCCGTGTTGGTAGACACAAAATGCTGGAGTAACTCAGCAGGACAGGCAGCTTCTCTGGAGAGACGGAATGGGTGACAGCACAGGGCTGGACCCTTCTTCAGGCTGAGAATCAGGCGAGAGGGAAATTAGAGGTATGAAACGGTACAAAGAATAAATGAATGAAAGCCCTTGTGTTTAGCTGCTTGTGAACAGATAAAAACGGCACCATGCTCTCATCAACAATGTGCCATCTCATCAGGAACCAATGAGAACTGTTAATTGTCACACCCATTTTAGATTTTTCAACAGTTCATGAATCGTGTAAGTGTAGATTTTTTATTACGGTGTTTACAATGTTTTCATGCTTCAGTGATTTTGCCTCACTTGTAAAACATTTGGCAATTAGTTAACACCTGCATTGAATAGACTGGTATGTTGATATTTATGTTTTTGTTTAGTTTTGAGATGCAGGCCCTTCAGCCCACCGAATCTATGCCGGCCATCGATCACCAGTTCACTAGCTCTATGTTATTGAACTTTCACGTCCTACAGCATAGGGGCAGTTTACAGAAGCCAATTGACCTGTAACCTGGACAGAGGTACTGACCTCCCATCTACCACATTAGGGACCCTCGGACGATCTTTGATCGGACTTTACTGGACATTATCTGGCACAAAACATTAGTTCCTTTATCCTGTATCTATAAACTGTGGACGGCTTGATTGTAATTGACAATTACAATAGAGGTCCCGACCACGGGGGAAATTGGAGGAGGACTAGCCAAATTTTTGAGCCTTCCACCACAGTGATGAATGCTGTGGGGGATGTTTGTGTTACGTTTTTGATGTGTTTTTGTGTGTTCTTTCTTATTGTACTGCTGCTGGCAAATTAATTTCACTTGCACTCTATTGCAATGTGACAAATAAAACTGATTGTTGTTGTTGTAGACAATAGACAATAAGTGCAGGAGTAGACCATTCGGCCCTTCGAGCCAGCACCGCCATTCAATGTGATCATGGCTGATCATCCCCAATCAGTACCCCGTTCCTGTCTTCTCCCCATATCCCCTGACTCCACTATCTTTAACAGCCCTATCTAGCTCTCTCTTGAAAGTATCCAAAGAACCAGCCTCCACCGCCCTCTGAGGCAGTGAATTCCACAGACTCACCACTCTCTGTGAGAAAAAGTGTTTCCTCGTCTCCGTTCCAAATGGCTTACCCCTTATTCTTAAGCTGTGGCCCCTGGTTCTGGACTCCCCCAACATCGGGAACATGTTTCCTGCCTCTAGCACGTCCAAACCCTTAACAATCTTATATGTTTCAATAAGATCCCCTCTCATCCTTCTAAACTCCAGAGTGTACAAGCCCAGCCGCTCCATTCTCTCAGCATATGACAGTCCCGCCATACTCTTTATTCTTAAGACTCACACTCATATATAGTCTTTCCACTGACTGGATAGCACGCAACAAAAACAAAAATAATTTCACTTTATCATTATCACATGGGATAATAAACTAAACTAAACCTGCATGTCTTTGGAATGTGGGACGAAACCGGAGCACCCAGAGAAATCCCACGTGGCCACAGTGAAAACGTGCAAACTCCACACAGACAGCACCCAAAGGACTCTTGGTTCCCAACACCTAATGCTGCACTGAAATGGAATAAAGAAATGTCGAGTAGTGGAAGTTCATTTCTTCATGAGCAAAACACAAAGTGCTGGATGGAGGAACTCTGTGGGCCAGGCAGCATCAGTGGACGGAATGTGCAGGCACCGTTTTGGGTCGGGACCCTTCTTCAGACCGATTCCTTCAGGAAACTTGATCCGCTAATAGAAGGTGACTTTTTATTGCGAACTCGATACAAAAGTGCAGGCAAAAGTTCAAATTATAGCAATGTTTAAATAAAGTATCTTCCAATTTCATCACAGAGTTCATAAACTTTTATTGTAATATACAAGTATTAGTTCTATTTAGTCCCATGCAATTATAAACAAAATATGTTAAATACACCTTGATGACATAGATCATAAAATAATAATATAACAAATATAAAATAATCACAAAATGAAGCTTTAGTTTCCTGCCATCATCTGAGAAAAATTAGGCACATACAATCTTACAATATTAAAAGCAATAATCATTGCCACACATAGAATATGTTTGCTTCTGCATCAGTATATAATCTACAATTGCACATTAATTCCCAGATTTTGTGTGAAAACATCAATTATCTCCCCAATCTGGATGGTGAGAACAGCTCAAATAAAATTACAACTTTGGTGCTGAATTATTTCATTTTGTGTATTTAACTGTAGAGGCTATTGCAGAAACTGGTTTACATTAGATATATAGCACGGAACATGACCTTCGGTCCACCGAGTCTGCGTCGACCAGCTATCCCCGCACATTACCACCATCCCACGCACAATAGGGATAATTTTACATTAATACCAAGCCAATTAACCTGCAAACCTGCACGTCTTTGGAGTGTGGGAGCAAACCGAATAGGTGAATGGGTGAACAATGGTCGGCATGACAATGGTCAGTGTTGTCTTGGTGGGCCGAAGGGTCTGTTGCCACGCTGTATTTCTAAACTAAAATTGAATACAGACATTGACATTGAAAGCTTCAAATGGGCAATCTTCGGGAAGTGACGTTACTAAATCATATTAATAGAAACATAGAAATTAGGTGCAGGAGTAGGCCATTCGGCTCTTCGAGCCTGCACCGCCATTCAATATGATCATGGCTGATCATCCAACTCAGTATCCCGTACCTGCCTTCTCTCCATACCCTCTGATTCCCTTAGCCACAAGGGCCACATCTAACTCCCTCTTAAATATAGCCAATGAACTGGCCTCAACTACCCTCTGTGGCAGAGAGTTCCAGAGACCCACCACGCTCTGTGTGAAAAAAGTCCTTCTCATCTCGGTCCTAAAGTAATTCCCCCTTATCCTTAAGCTGTGACCCCTTGTCCTGGACTTCCCCAACAATGGGAACATTCTTCCTGCATCTAGCCTGTCCAACCCCTTAAGAATTTTGTAAGTTTCTATAAGATCCCCTCTCAATCTCCTAAATTCTAGAGAGTATAAACCAAGTCTATGCAGTCTTTGTTCATAAGACAGTTCTGACATCCCAGGAATCAGTCTGGTGAACCTTCTCTGCACTCCCTATGCAATTATTTAACTGTAGAATGCTAATGCTACACAACTGGACCATATTGGTCAGTTATGGTCATTGGTCATTGTTAAAATTGGTCAGTTATGGTCATATTGGTCATTGTTAAAATTACACAAGATCCATTGCATTTAACCTCTTCATGAAAAACAATTTGAGTACAGAAGTTTTCGTTTTTAGAGGTACAGCATGGTAACAGGCCCTTCGGCCCTGCAAGTCCCGATCAAAGACTGTTGATCACCCACACACTTATTCTATGTTATCCCACTTTCGTATACACTCCCTACACATTAGGGGCAATTTACAGAGGCCAATTAACATACGAACCCACACATTTTTGGGATGTGGGAGGAAACTGGAGCACCCGGAGGAAACGCACACAGTTACGGAGAGAACTGGCCACACCCAAACTGGAGGACCAGCATCTCATATTCCCTTAGGGTAGTTCACAACCCATCGGTATGAAACATTGACCTCTATTTTTAGGTAACTCCCAAAATTCCTCCCCCCCCCCTCACTTCTTCTCCTTTCCAAGATTTGCACCCATTTTTCCACCCATCCCATGCAACTCCATTCCTTCCTCTAGCTTCACAATCCACTACATTTCAATCCTTTTGTCTCACACTTCTGTATTTTCATCATAGGCCTTTGTCCAGCTAACTGCCTATCAATAATCGCCCCTCATCTTTGTTCTGCCCCTCCTCTCTTCCAACTTTCTTACCCCTCCCCCCACCATCAGTCAGACAAAATGGCACCAAACGATGTTCTTCAGAGATGCTGCCTGATCTGCTGAGTTACTCCAGCACATGGTGTCTTTCTTAAGTATAGGGTTTGCTTTCTTTAAAAAAAAAAAAAATCACATCCCATGAATTAGATAAGCGTGTAACAAAGACTAATCTTGTATGGGATGTGCACTAAAGTGTTTGTACATTTTTGCACTGAGCTGTGGGGCGGCTCGGATGTGCAGCAGGTAGAACTGCCTCCTCACAGCAGCAGAGAATCGGGTTCAAGCTTGACCTCGGGTGCGCTGTGGAGTTTGCTGTTCTCCCTGTGACTATGTGGGTTTTCCTCCGGGTGTTCCGGTTTCTTCCCAAATCCCAAGGATGTGTGGGTTTGCAGGTTGATTGACCTCTGTAAATTGTCCCGAGTATGTTGGAGTGGATGAGAAAGTGGGGCAACAGAAAACCAGTGTGAGCAGGTGGTCAATGGTTGGTACGGACTCAGTGGGCAGAATGGCCTGTTTCCATGCTATATCTCTAAACGAAAGTAAACATGGGATTGTGATAATAACCATATTCTGAATATACCCAACAAACACACTGCATTATGAAATATTACCAGAATTGGTGAGTTTTTACTTAAATCATACCTTTATCACAGATAAATGGACAATTAAACCATTGAGAATATAAAACTTAAAAATCATCAAAACACAATATAGCTAAAACGTTGGTAAATATATAATAATTATATCTAATTACAGGTCATTGTACCATTAAAAAAGCTAACAATACTAATAGGCAAGATTATTGTGATCAGTTTAGGCTAATAATTGTTTGTAGGTATTGTCATTGCTGGCAGCGTTTCCCGTTTTACAACTGGTAGATCCCGTTTGACTGCTCCCAGACTTGGCAACCTCCCGAGAACAAAAAAGATTCTTAAGATGATTTTGGAACAGGGAGGAGGCATAATAATAAATCAAAGGGTCGAGGCAACAGCTTAAGCTGCCTATGCACACACACAGCATGTAAACAAAGTAGAGGCTGTCATCTGGACCGTAATAAAGGTGAAGATAGTGGATGAGTAAAATGATGTTAGTCGGTGTGAAGCAGACAACCAAGACAAAGAGCACGATCACAGCCAACCTGATGGCTGACGTCTTCTTGCACTTGTTTGCCACGTTGGTGGACGAAAGAGTAGCAATGATGCGCAGGTAACAGACTGTGGTCACGACCAGGGGGATGAGGAAGAACAGGGCGCACAGAACAGGAAAGTAATGGGTGAAGTAGCTTTGCAGTGTGGAGAGGGGAAGCACGTCGTGGCAGGTGGTGATGTTCAGGTTGGCGATGGTCAGGTTGGTGATGTACGCCGTTTGCTCGACCAGGAAGAGCGGCATGGCGGCACCCAGGGCTAGGAGCCACGCCAGGAGGCAAATTCCGAGGGCGCGCCGGGGGCTCCTCCAGGAGGAGGATCTGATTGGGTAAACTACAGCCACAAACCGGTCCACGCTGATACACATCATCAGCAACACGGAGCAGTACATGTAGGCATAAAAGCCACCGCTGACCATTCGGCAGAGGAAGGAACCAAAGCTCCAATTAGCACCAGAAAAATAGTAGGAGATCTTAAACGGAAGCAGCAGCACAAATAGTAAATCTGCTATGGCCAAATTTAACAAGTATGTTATTGCCGGCTTATCAAATTTTATTTTAAAGTACATGGTTAAGATTGCTATGCAGTTGAAAAGCAGCCCTACAGCAAAAATAACAGTGTAAACAGACGGGATAAATACAGTAATCCATCGGCTGGTTAGATATTGTCTCGCTGAATCTGAGATGGTCATGTGGTGTTCCTCGATGGTTTGAAGACTGGACGTATTTTTATCCTGTCCAAATCCAGATCCATCTCCGAGTCCACTTCCGTCATACGAGCCTGAGCCTTCGTCATCATGATCGTTGAATTTATCTGGTTTAGGAACCGGCAAAAACGCAAAGGTTCTGGGTGTAATTTTGACACGTGAACGGTTCCCTGAAATGCAGAAGGAAAAAGTCCAAAAGTTATTTTCTGGATTACTGAAATACAAGTTCATAAGTTGCCGGAACAGCATTAGGCCAAACGGCCCGTCTAGTCTACTCAGTTCAGTTTTTTCAGTTCTGTTTAGTTTACTGTCACGTGCTAACCAGTCAGCCAAGAGACAATACATGATTACAATCGATCCATTTACAGTGTATAGATACATGATAAGGGAATCCGCCATTCAATCATGGCTGACCTGTCTTTCCCTCTCATCCCCATTCTCCTGCCTTCTCCCCACAATCCCTGACACCCAAGAGGCCCTGTCCCACTTGGCGATTTTTTTGGTAACTGCCGGCATCATTGACTGATGTATCAGGTCACGGAAAAATACGTGGTGTTTTTTTCAAGCGTCGCAAGTTTTTTTTTGCCACTGCTGGATTTTGAAATATTCAAAATCTTTTTGGCGGCACTGATATGACGCCGGCAAAATCGTCAAGTGGGACAGGCCCTTTACTAATCAAGAATTTGTCAATCTCCACCTTAAAAATTTGCATCGACTTGGCCTCCACAGCCGTCTGTGGCAATGACGTCGGACGTAGTAAAGTTCCCGCATTTGTTGTCCACTTTCGATTTTTCCAGCATCTGCAGTTCCTTCTTAAACAACGATCTATTCTACATGGCCTTTGTTCTCCATCCCCTTTGTCTCGTTTTCACACCTTACACTTCCTTATCTCCGTATCTCCCTCTCCCCTGACTCAGTCTGAAGAAGGTCTCGACCCTAAACATCACACATTCCTTCTATCCAGAGATGCTGCCTGTTCGGCTGAGTTACTCCAGCATTTTGTGTCTATCTTTGGTTTAAACCAGCATCTGCCGTTGCTTCCCACAACATGATGCTGAACCAAACTAGTCTCATTTGCCTGCACGTCCATATCCCTTTTTTAATTGGCAAGACTCTTATCTCTCTATTGATTCCAACATGTTGCAATCAGAGGTCTGATTAAAATTCTACGATACAATCTTTAATCTTTTCAATTTCTTACAGCCAAAAGTCAAATAATGTTTAAATCATTGAAGCAGAAATTTGGATGGAACATGTCTGTGGTGAAATAACATATTGTCATGACATTCGACTGAAAATTAGATAAAATATCATTATAAAACAAATCATTCTAATTGGAAATAGTTATTTACTCATATAAAATATTGGCAATGCAATATTTAATTTGGAAAGTAGCTATCCTCCCAGTTACTGATATGATTAAGATACCAAGGAATTCAACAAGCCTTTGGCAAAGTTCCAAAAAGTGCATTTATACACAAATTGCAACATGAATTTTTAAATCGCATTCATCTATGCAGGAAGGATCATCAGCGGAAGGATGTGTTGGCGTTGGAGAGGGTCCAGAGGAGGATTACGAGAATGAACGTATGTGTGGGTTAACATAAGATGAGCGTTTGACGGCACTGGGCCTGTACTCCCTGGAGTTTAGAAGGATGGGGGGGGGGGGCTCATTGAAACTTACCGAATAGTAAAGTGCCTGGATAGAGTGGACGTGGAGAGGATGTTTCCACTAGTGGGAGATTCTAACATAGAAAACTTAGGAAATAGGTGCAGGAGGAGGTCATTCGGCCCATCGAGCCAGCACCGCCATTCATTGTAATCATGGCTGATTGTCCCCTATCAATAACCCGTGCCTGCCTTCTCCCCATATCCCTTGACTCCACTAGCCCCTAGAGCTCTATTTAACTCAGAGTGCTGCCTTACAGTGCCAGAGACCCTGGATCGATCCTGACCATAGAAACATAGAAAATAGGTGCAGGAGTAGGCCATTCGGCCCTTCGAGCCTGCACCGCCATTCAATATGATCATGGCTGATCATATGATCATGGCTGACCATGGGTGCGGTCTGTACAGGGTTTGTACGTTTTCCCCGTGTCCCGCATTGGTTTTCATCAGGTGCTCCGGTTTACTCCCACACTCCACAGGTTTGTAGGCTAATTGACTCTGCCACAATTGTAAATTGTCCCCAGTGTGTGTAGGATAGTGCTAGAGTATGGGGGTCGCTGGACGGCTCCATAAGCCAGTTTCTGCCCTGTACCATTAAATATAAAAAAAAAACTGATTTGTGAACACTTTGAAGATGTAGCCATTGAATATGTTCCAGGAGGTCATCAGACATTTGAACTACAAGGGAATCAAGATGTTTACGAATAGACCACGGAAATAAGGTTGAGGCCAAGATTGAATCAGCAATTATCACATTAAATTTCTGTGAATACACTTGCTTTCCATCAGATTCCATCACAATTTCGTAGAATTGGCTAAACCAAAAGAACATCAGAGAATCTCTGCCTCAGAGGGCGGTGGAGGCAGGTTCTCTGGATGCTTTCAAGAGAGAGCTACTTAGGGCTGTTAAAAATAGCGGAGTCAGGGGATATGGACCATAGAGGGGGTACAGAGAAGATTCACCAGACTGATTCCTGGGATGTCAGGACTTTCATATGAGGAAAGACTGGATAGACTCGGCTTGTACTCGCTGGAATTTAGAAGATTGAGGGGGGATCTTATAGAAACTTACAAAATTCTTAAGGGGTTGGACAAGCTAGATGCTGGAAGATTGTTCCCGATGTTGGGGGAGTCCAGAACAAGGGGTCACAGTCTAAGGATAAGGGGGAATTCCTTTAGGACCGAAATGAGGAAAACATTCTTTACACAGAGAGTGGTGAGTCTCTGGAATTCTCTGCCACAGATGGTAGTTGAGGCCAGTTCATTGGCTATATTTAAGAGGGCGTTAGATGTGGCACTTGTGGCTAAAGGGATCAGGGGGTATAGAGAGAAGGCAGGTACGGGATACTGAGTTGGATGATCAGCCATGATCACATTGAATGGCGGTGCAGGCTCGAAGGGCCGAATGGCCTACTCCTGCACCTATTTTCTATGTTTCTATGATATGGGGAGAAGGCAGGAACGGGGTACTGATTGGGGATGATCAGCCAAGATCGCATTGAATGGTGGTACTGGCTCGAAGGGCCGAATGGTCTACTCCTGTACCTGTTGTCTATTGTCTACAACAACAACAATCAGTTTTATTGGTCACATTGCACATAAAGTACAAGTGAAATGAATTTGCCAGCAGCGGTACAATGAAAAAGAACACACAAAAACACATCAAAACACAAACATCCCCCACAGCATTCATCACTCAAAAATTTGGCCAGTCCTCCTTCAATTTCCCCCGTGGTCGGGACCTCTACTGTAATTGTCTATTACAATCAATCAAATTACAATCAACCATGATCACATTGAATGGCGGTGCTGGCTCGAAGGGCAAATGCCCTACTCCTGCACCTATTGTCTATACTGGAAGTATCCCTAGCTAATTCTGCTACCACCATCATCTATTGCAACAAGTGATGGCTCCCACTGATTGTCACCGGAAGCTTGCGTCCTTTTCAGGACGGACGATGACAGTGATGTCAACATTTCAAGCATGGGAGATGGACATGAAAGAAGAAGAACTGCAGGTTCTTGAGTTACACCCAAAACTACTTATCTTATAATTTAAATTTTATTTTCTACATCAGTTCATTGAACTGATGTGAATTAGGACCTATCCACTAAACTGACCCCCACCCCCTTTAAAATTACAGCAATAGTATTTCCCTAATGTATTGGTTTAGTAAGGCTCTTCAAATTCATAAATTCATGTTCTAGGAGCAGCATTAGGCCATTCAGCTCAGCACGTCTACTCCGCCTTTTAATCATGGCTGATCTATCCTTCCCTCTCCATTCCATTCTCTAGCCTTCTCTGCATAACCCCTAAATTTTGTGAGGGTTCTGATATACAGATAAAGCTCGTTATAATGGAACATGGGGGTGGGGGGAGTATGGTGTCCTTTATTGTCGATTGTTCAATATGACCGAGTTAGGGATTCGCTGCAATCTCCAACAGGTATTTTCAAATAACAGCAAAAAAAAAATACTGCAAACTGAAAATACCAGAAGCAATTTGTTACATTGTTTAATAGAGTACAAGTAAAGGGGCTGTCCCACTGTGGTGACCTAATTGGCGAGTTTAGAAGAGTTTAGGAGAGTTTGGAAAAAATATCATATTGAAGACCTCCTTGTTGACTATGTTGAAGACTAGCTTTGACTAGCTTCGGGAAAATTGGACACCCAATAGTGGAGAGTGAAGATGACCTCCTTTGATCTCCTACGACCTCCCTCCGACTATGTTGAAGACTTTCTACGACCACCTTTGATTACGTTCGATTATCTTGGACTACCCTCGATTACCTACGAAGGGTATGCCGACCTACGTCGACTAAATCTACGAGTAAAAAAAGTATCTAATTTTTCCACGGCGACCTTTTTTTACTCGCGGGCATTTTTCAACATGTCGATAAATACGCTGTGACCAAGCTGAGGCCTCGAGTACACAGGGACTACTCTCGAGCATGAAGAAGAGTTACAAAGACCTCCTACGACCTCGCGTCGACCATGCTGCGAGTATGAGTCGAGGGCAAACTCGCCAGAACTCGCGGATCAGGTCGCCCAAGTGGGACAGCCCCTTTAATAGATACAAAGACCAGCGGATGCAATACTCAAAAGGCCACAAAGCGCTGGAGTAACTCAGCGGGTCAGGCAGCATCTCTGGAGAGCGTGGATAGATGACAATTCGGGTTGAGACTCTTCTTCATCCTCTCGGTCTGCAAGGCGGTAGGTTGGTCCAGCCTGGTGGTGAAGCTTGGTAGGACCGGTCTGGATGCGGCAGGGGTGGTGGTTCAGGCTGGTATTGGCAGGTCCAGCCTGGTGCTGAAGGTCGGTAGTGTCCGTCAGGAAGCAGCTGCGGTGGCAGTGCGGTCCAGCGCCCGCTTCGGTGGTTGTGGCCTCAGAGAGACCGGGGAGGTGGTGAACGATGGTGCCGTGTCTCCCAGTGATGCTGCGGGTCTTGCCTTCGAGGTGGTCATGGGTGCGGCATGATCCAGCAGTGGATCTCAACCCGAAACGTCACCTATCCATACTCTTCAGAGATGCTGCCCATCCCGCTGAGTTACTCCAGCACTTGATGTAACTTCATCATTGCACATGTGACCAGGTTCAGGAATAGCTACTTCCCCACATACATCATTGGACAAAACTTTGACCATGAATAGCCCATTATCTGTTATTTGCACTTAATCAGTTTATTTATTCATGTGTGTATATATTTGTATAATGGTATATGGACACACTGATCTGTTCTGTAGTCATGCCTACTATGTTCTGTTGTGCTGAAGCAAAGCAAGAATGTCATTGTCCTATCAGGGACACATGACAATAATCTCTCTTGTTGACCAACCTCCCTTCTATTGACTTCATTTATACCTCACGCTGCCTCGGCAAGGCCAGCAGCATAATCAAGGACAAGTCGCGCCCTGGCCACTCCCTCTTCCATCAGGCAAACTATATAGAAGTGTGAAAACGCACACCTCCAGATTCAGGGACAGTTTCTTCCCAGCTGTTATCAGGCAACTGAATCATCCTACCACAACCAGAGAGCAGTCCTGAACGAGTATCTACCTCTTTGATGACCCTCGGACTATCCTTGACCGGATTTTGCTGGCTTTTATCTTGCACTGAACATTATTCCCTTATCATGTATCTATACACTTTACATGGTTCGATTGTAATCACGTATTGTCATATCCTGCTGATTGGTTGGCACGCAACAAAAGCTTTTCACTGTACCACGTGACAATAAACTAAACAAAGCAATGTAACTAGCAGCCTGTGATTTTAAAGAGACAGTAGTGTCTGATTATTGCGCTGCGCTCCATCCACTATAATATAAATCTGCACTAAAGAGGTCCCTAATAACGAGGGTAGACAGTACTGAGTAAACAGTGAACAGTATTTTTTCCAATCAATTATTATTTATTAAGAAGTTAGACACAGAGTGCTGGAGTAACTCAGAGGGGTCAGGCAGCATCTCTGGAGAAAAGAAAAAGGTGAAGTTTCGTGTTGAGAAGCAAAGTCTGAAGAAGGGTTGTGACTCGATCCGTCACCTATTACCTTGTATGGATCTTGATATGGACCCGAAGGATGCTACATGTTTTAATAAGGTTACCCCGATTCATTCTTCTAAATTCCAAAGAATAGAGACAGGGCAGGGCGGCAAGTTGGCGCAGTGGTAGAGTTGCTGCCTTATGCCCCTGTCCCACTTTGGAAACCTGAACGGCAACCTCTGGAGACTTTGCGCCCCAAGCCTTGAAATCCCCTTGAAATAACATCACAAATCCCCCGTTGTGTGAAACACAGAATTAGAGGTTGACGTATCTGCCATGAAACATGAGGTTCCCGGAGGTTTTTGTCAGTCTCCCTAATGGTCGAAAGTGGGTTCCGCTTCTTCGCTGGGACATGGAAGAAGCGGAAACCACTTTCAAGCATTAGGGAGACTGACAAAAACCTCCGGGAACCGCACGGAAACCTTGGGTGGGGCGCAAAGTCTCCAGAGGTTTCCGTTCAGGTTTCCAAAGTGGGACAGGGGCATTACAGCACCACAGACTTGGGTTTGATCCTGACTGCGGGTGCTGTCTGTACAGAGTTTGTACGTTCTCCCCGTGACCTGCGTGGGTTTTCTCCGGGATCTCTGGTTTTCTCCCGTATTCCAAAGACGTACAGGTTTGTGGGCTAATTGGCTCGGTAAAAAAAAAAATTGTGAATGAAAAGTTTTTTTAAATTGTAAATTGTCCCTAGTGTGTGTAGGATAGTGTTTAGTTTAGTTTAGTTTAGTTTAATTTAGAGATACAGCGCGGAAACAGGCCCTTCCTAAAGGGCCTGTCCCACCAGCATGCGATTCCATGCGGTGAGCGCGACCAAACCGGCACCAGGGGCCGCGCGGAGGTCGGGTGATCCCCGTACAGGGCCCATCCCACCAGCATGCGCCTGCATGCGGCAAGCATGACCAAACCGGCAGCAGGGGCCGCGCGGAGGTTGGGTGAGTGGCGCAACGTGGCTCAAAGTGAGGCGAACTTGGAGCGAAGTCTTAAAGGTAAGTTCGCCAGGACAGAGAGGGACACACAGAGAGGGGCACAGAGGCACACACAGAGAAGGCCACGGAGCCACACACAGAGAGGGTCATGGAGGCACCTACAGATAGGTTCACGGAGGCACGACATCAAGGCAGTGCGTAATGCGTCGAGGCGACAGCGAGCCGACAAGCCGTTGCCGCGTGGAAATTTTGACCATGGTCAGTTTTTCAGAGCCCCGCGCGATGTCGGGACGAACTCCACACAATTCCGCACGGCTCCGGCGATCGAAGTGGGACCGGCTCCGCGACGCCGGATGGCTCAAGCGACCACGTTAGGTCGCGCTCATCGCATGGAGTTGCATGCTGGTGGGACAGGCCCTTAACACTATCCTACATAAGCCAGGGACAATTTACAATTATACCAAAGCCAATTTACCTACAAAGCTGTAACGCCTTTGGAGTGTGGGATGAAACCGAAGATCTCGTAGAAAACATAAGCGGTCACGGGGAGAACGTACAAGCTCCATACAGACAGCACGCATAGTCGGGATCAAACCCAGATTCCTGGCGCTGATAAGGCAGCAACTCTACCGCTGCACGATCTCCCCCGCCCTTTGATGTTGCTCAATTTTCCACCTTGTAAAGTGAAAACAACAGCTAGTTGCCTCTCTGAAATCCATAAAGTACATTCATTTAGTGAGAGGGAAGGGGAATAAATAATTATTTTACACTCTGCAGAATTAGAGTGAATCACAAAACATTGCAGAGTGATTGTACTAAAACAATGGAAGAGATTGGAAGGACATAATTGTTTCAGCTGAAAAGAACCAATTCTTTGGAATTAAGGTAACCTCAGAATCACGGTGAAATGCTTTGATGAGAACTTCACTGAGCAATGAATTTGCATTTTAGAACCTATTTGGGGCGCTCCACGAACACTCTTTTCCATTTTAAAGCATTGTCACGTCATTTTTCCAGCGCAAATAATGCAAAAAGTATGCACCAAAGATTACGTAACCAAAATGCTCCTCAGTCTGAAAGCATTTAAAGGTTTACAGCAAATGTTTAACATCTGGTTTTGCTTTTGGGGAAAAGAATTCAAAGAGAAAATTCAACAGTGAAAAGAAAGGTTTCAGTCCATGGGGGATTCTGAAACACTGAGAGTGAAAGCAAAATGCAGAATACTAAATAGAATTAAAAGCTTTGAATCGAATAGATTTTTAAAATCAGCTTCTAAATCATTTTTCTGTGGTCTTCCTGTAACTGCAACCACAAAATGTTTTACTGCTGCACCCGCTGAGTTTCTCCAGCTTTTTGTGTACCCTCGATTCTCCAGCATCTGCAGTTCCTTCTTTAACACAAAATGTTTCATAGCTTGTAAGCACCATATATGATTTTTATTGCATTCAAGGATATACCGTTACAATTTGTGAATTATTTCTTCTATCTCGTCTACTTACTGTGTTAATAAATCTCTTTGTTAACTGTTGAACCTCTAAAGACATCTGGGAAATCTCTGAAAACGTATAACAATCACTCTTCCCGACACACAGTGAGTGAGTCATGTTGTTCCATTGGTAGCCTGCAATGTCTGCAGTATTTGCCAGCGGGTCTGCTTCCATTTACCCTTTCTAGATTGCCATAGACGGGGAGGTGACTCAATCGCAAGAGGGAAAGTAGATAAAGTCTGAGTTGTCACACATACGAGATCAAAGTAGAAGGTTGAAATAACAGAGGGAATGTTGGATGTTTCATGGCAGGCACGTCAATATCTAATTTTGTCCTTCACACAACGGGGAATTAATTTGTGATGTTATTTCAAGTGGATTTCAAGGCTTGGTGAAGTCCTTTGCCATGTTTGTTTACGTCTGGCAACTGAACCATCCTACCAAAAACTCTCCAGAGATGCTACCTGTCCCGCTGAGTTACTCCAGCTTTTTGTGTCTATCAACCAAAAACCAGCATCTGCAGTTCCTTCCTACACATTCTACCAACAATTAGAGTTAGGTTTAGTTTAGTTTAGTGAAACAGGCCCTTGGCCCACCACGTCCGTCATAACCAACGATCACCCACCTGTACACCAGCAGTATCCTATATGCTGGGGACAATTTACAATCTTTACCAAAGTCAATTACATCTTTGGAATGTGGGAGGAAACCGGAGCGCCCGGAGAAATCCCACGCGGTCACGGGGAGGATGTAGAAACTCAGTGCAGACAGTACCCGTAGTCAGGATCAAATCCGGATCTCTGGCGCTGGCGATGGGTGGCAATAATATTTGTGAAATTAAACTGTTTACAATCTCAAACACCGATAGCTGGCAACACTTAACTCAAGGACAATAAGGCCGGGGGAAGATTTTACGCTTGTTCTAGTCGGGTCAATCACCGAACCATTCCAAAACAAGTTCTGATGCAGAGTTTCCACCATCCTTCCACCTCCACAGCTGCTGCCTGACCCGCTGAGTTCCTCCAGCACTTTGGAGAAGCAAGGATCTGCAGAGGGTACACAAAAAACTGGAGAAACTCAGCGGGTGCAGCAGCATCTAAGGAGCGAAGGAGATAGGTGACGTTTCAGGTCGCGACCCTTCTTCAGACCTCGACCCGAAACGTCGCCTATCTCCTTCGCTCCTTAGATGCTGCTGCACCCGCTGAGTTTCTCCAGCCTTTTGTGTACCCTCGATTCTCCAGCATCTGCAGTTCCTTCTTTAACACAAGGATCTGCAGATGCAGGTTTACACAAAAGGACACGGAGTGCTGGAGTAACTCAGCAGGGCAGGGAGCATCCCTGGAAAACATGGATTAGGTGATGTTTCGGGTCCCGATCCAAAACGTCGCCTATATTCTCCGGAGGTGCTGCCTGATCCGATAAGTCGCTCCAGCACTTTGTTTATTTTCTCTGCTCCGTATTCCAGCATGTTCCCAATGTTGGGGGAGTCCAGAACCAGGGGCCACAGTTTAAGAATAAGGAGTAAGCCATTTAGAACGGAGACGAGGAAACACTTTTTCTCACAGAGAGTGGTGAGTCTGTGGAATTCTCTGCCTCAGAGCGCGGTGGAGGCAGGTTCTCTGGATGCTTTCAAGACAGAGCTAGATAGGGCTCTTAAAAATAGCGGAGTCAGGGGATATTGGGGGGAGAAGGCAGGAATGGGGTACTGATTGGGGGATGATCAGCTTTGATCACATTGAATGGCGGTGCTGGCTCGAAGGGCCGAATGGCCTACTCCTGCGTCTGTTGTCTATCTGCAATATCTTGTGTCTCCATTTCAAAACACTTCTCAGTGAACCTCCTGTCTAGAATGGTCAGTATATAGGGCCACTGGCTCACTTACTTAAACAAAACTCAAAATGCTGGAGGAACTCAGCGGGTCAGGCAGCCTCTGTGGAGGGAATGGACAGACAAAATTACGGGTCAGAAGCCTTACTTGCTCACTCATCTCCTTCTCGACCAAAATCCCTGGAAGAAGCTGTCTGGGTTAGGGGGTACTAGGTACAAGGCGATGTTGGACAGACTTGGATCGTTTTCTCTGGAACGCCAGAGGTTGAGGGGAGACCTGACAGACACAATTATGAGAGGCAAAGCTAGTCCCTTTTTCCCAGGTTGGGAATATTAAATACCGGATGGGATAAGTTTAAGGTGAGAGACGCAAAGGTCAGAGGAAAAGGGCAGAGCATGTTATTTACACAAGAGGGGCCAAATGTGACGAGATTTATGGCCGCACTATGCAGAGGCCAATAAATTCACTGACCATTGCAACACTAGAGTGGTGAGTGCCTGGAACACGGTGGGGAGGGGAGGGGGGGGCGATACCATGGTGGTGTTTATTAGACATCTGGATTTAGCGCATTGATATGCAGGGAATAGCTGGATATTAATTACTTGGTAATCAGGTTTGGCACAGACATTTTGGGCCGAAGGGCCTGTTCTATGTGGTTCTATGTTCAGAAAACCTACACCAAACCCAAACCTATTAGGAGCAGACGCAGGTATTCGATACCAGCCTGTGAGACAGATGTGTACAGCAATTTATTCTTCCCCCACACAATTAAAGCATGGAATAGTCTTCACCCTACCAGAGTTACCCAACCTGACGCAACTACATTTTAGGTAGCTCTTTTTCTCTCTGTTTGTTTTTTTTTTGCTGAAGTCCACCCTCCGCCACCTCCAGTTTAACTTCCATTTGGAATATTTTTTGGAGGACCAGGAAACCAAGAACCAAGACTTTTAATGAAGCAGCATATGATTAGCCCACGTACACACACACTCATCCAGGCCGGAAGGGAAAGTTCACGTTGTAGCAGCAGAATGACGGCTGGTTTAGAAACATAGGAACTGGTTTAGAAACATAGAAACATAGAAATTAGGTGCAGGAGTAGGCCATTCGGCCCTTCGAGCCTGCACCGCCATTCAATATGATCATGGCTGATCATCCAACTCAGTATCCCGTACCTGCCTTCTCTCCATACCCTCTGATCCCCTTAGCCACAAGGGCCTCATCTAACTCCCTCTTAAATATAGCCAATGAACTGGCCTCAACTACCCTCTGTGGCAGAGAGTTCCAGAGACCCACCACTCTCTGTGTGAAAAAATTCCTTCTCATCTCGGTCCTAAAGGATTTCCCCCTTCTCCTTAAGCTGTGACCCCTTGTCCTGGACCTCCACAACATCGGGAACAATCTTCCTGCATCTAGCCTGTCCAACCCCTTAAGAATTTTGTAAGTTTCTATAAGATCCCCTCTCAATCTCCTAAATTCTAGAGAGTATAAACCGAGTCTATGCAGTCTTTGTTCATAAGACAGTCCTGACATCCCAGGAATCAGTCTGGTGAACCTTCGCTGCACTCCCTCTATGGCAATAATGTCCTTCCTCAGATTTGGAGACCAGAACTGTGGGCAATACTCCAGGTGTGGCCTCACCAAGACCCTATACAACTGAAGTAGAACCTCCCTGCTCCTATACTCAAATCCTTTTGCTATGAAAGCTAACATACCATTGGCATGGGGGTTACACAAAAAGCTGGAGAAACTCAGCGGGTGCAGCAGCATCTAAGGGGCGAAGGAGATAGGCGACGTTTCGGGTCGAAACCCTTCTTCAGACTTCGATAGGCGACGTTTCGGGTCGCCCGCTGAGTTTCTCCAGCTTTTTGTGTAACCCTCGATTCTCCAGCATCTGCAGTTCCTTCTTTAATACCATTGGCAGGTTTGTTTTTGGCGAACAAATCTCTCCCCCACCTTCCTTTTACGAGCCTTCGGCATTTCATTTTCAGGAAAAGAAGGTTTTCACCCATTCATAGATGCTGCCTGACCCGCTGAGTGCCTCCAGTACTTTGTATCTATCCTTGCTGTTTACAAACCCAGCATCTGCAGTTCCTTGACCCTACATTTTCAGGAGCTCCCTGGTTTCAGATCCGGACCCTAATAACTGATCTCAATCATCAACTCGCTCTGCACGACCAGTTGGGACATTTAGAAACGCGATCCATTCCGTGATATAAACCGCCTGTATTAATATTCTCATCATTTCTCTACATGAAGCAACTATCCTGAGGACTGAGGAAGGGCCTCGTCCCGAAACACCGCCCATTCCTTCTCTCCAGAGATGCTGCCTGACCCGCTGGGTTGCTCCAGCTTTTTGTGTCTACCTTCGGTGGGTAAACCAGCATCTGCGGTTTCTTCCTACATATCTTGAGGTGCAAGTATACCAACGTTTTCCTACCGTGTTTGTGAGACGAGACGGCGGGGAGCAAGGTGAGCCACACCACGAGGAGAACTTTGCAAATCATCCCGATCAATCCCCGCTCCGGACACTGTGGATGTCGTGTGCAGAGTTGCTAGCTGGCACTGTGCAAGCTGATGAACGACGGCGACCACCCACTCACTCACTGACTCACTCACTCACCCCTTCACCCCACCTCTCCTGTTGGCTGCGATGCTGAACTCCGGGCAGTTGGCAGAAACTGAGAGGGGAGAGTGTCCCGGAGTGAATGGGGGGAGGGGGGGGGGAAGGAGAGGGGAGGAAGGAGGGGGGAGGAAGGAAGAGAGAGAGAGAAGAGAGAGAGAAGTGGTGACCTCGGCTCTCGCTGCTGCTGCTGCTGCTGCCGCCGCTGGTCGATTGCTCACTCGCTGGCTGGCTGGCTCTGGTAGATTTCAATCACACCGCTCTCCTGATTTCGCAACTCTCCGGAAACTATTTAACGCCACAAGTGCCACCAGCTTCGCAAGGTGCAACAAAGTGAAGCTTTTAGCGAGACCAGAAATATTTAAAAAAAACAAAAAACTAAACGGATAAAGCTGGGAGATAAGGGGCTGGGGCTGGGGCTGGGGCTGGGGCTGACAGGACAGGACAGGACACGGCGGGGCTGGGGCTGGGGATGGGGTGGACAGGACAGGGCTCGGCTGGGGCTGGGGCTGACAGGACAGAACAGGACACGGCGGGGCTGGGGATGGGGATGGGGTGGACAGGACAGGGCTCGGCTGGGGCTGGGGCTGACAGGACAGGACAGGACACGGCGGGGCTGGGGCTGGGGCTGGGGATGGGGATGGGGTGGACAGGACAGGACACGGCGGGGCTGGGGCTGGGGCTCACAGGACAGGACAGGACAGGGCTCGGCTGGGGCTGGTTCTGGGGGCTGGGGGCTGGTTCTGGGGGCTGGGGGTGAAGGTGGAGACTGGGCTCGGGCGTTTGAAGTGCCCGCAGAGGCTAATGTGGGAGTCGCAGGCTCTAGCATTAATGGGGCGGGGAGGTGGGTGGTGCGGGGAGGGGGCGGGCAGTTTGTGGTCTGCTGCCCACACCAGGGTTTCGTAGCACAGGCTGGAGGGCAAATATGTTTAAATGATACCGAGAATAAACTGAGAACAGACTAAGAACAGAGGGGAGGCGCAAGAGTGTTTCACTGTCATATGTCCCGCAGGACAATATAATTCTTACTTGCAGGCAGCACAACAGAAAATGTAAACAGAGCCCAGGGCTGCCAACTCTCACGCTTTGAGCGTGAGAATAACGCATTTCGACAAATTCTGATGCCCTCAGGCTGATCACAAATTTATCACGCTCTGTCGTGAGAAATTCTGTGATCAACGAACATTTCAAAACTCATAAACTGCACGGGCCGCGGGTGTTGGAGAGTAGGGGCTGAGGGAGGGGTGGAAGCAGATGTAGCGGCGGGGACAGATACGGACAGGGAGCCGGGCTGAGGGAGGGGTGGAAGCAGGTGTAGCGGCGGGGACAGATACCATATAACCATATAACAATTACAGCACGGAAACAGGCCATCTCGGCCCTTCAAGTCCGTGCCGAACAACTTTTTTCCCTTAGTCCCACCTGCCTGCACTCATACCATAACCCTCCATACCCTTCTCATCCATATGCCTATCCAATTTATTTTTAAATGATACCAACGAACCTGCCGCCACCACTTCCACTGGAAGCTCATTCCACACCGCTACCACTCTCTGAGTAAAGAAGTCCCCCCTCATGTTACCCCTAAACCTCTGTCCCTTAATTCTAAAGTCATGTCCTCGTGTTTGAATCTTCCCTATTCTCAAAGGGAAAAGCTTGTCCACATTAACTCTGTCTATCCCTCTCATCATTTTAAAGACCTCTATCAAGTCCCCCCTTAACCTTCTGCGCTCCAGAGAATAAAGACCTAACTTATTAACCTATCTCTGTAACTTAGCTGTTGAAACCCAGGCAACATTCTAGTAAATCTCCTCTGTACCCTCTCTATTTTGTTGACATCCTTCCTATAATTGGGCGACCAAAACTGCACACCATACTCCAGATTTGGTCTCACCAACGCCTTGTACAATTTTAACATTACATCCCAGCTTCTATACTCAATGCTCTGATTTATAAAGGCTAGCATACCAAAAGCTTTCTTTACCATCTATATGAGATTCTACCTTCAAGGAACTATGCACGGTTATTCCCAGATCCCTCTGTTCAACTGTATTCTTCAATTCCCTACCGTTTACCATGTACGTCCTATTTTGATTTGTCCTGCCAAGGTGTAGCACCTCACATTTATCAGCATTAAACTCCATCTGCCATCTTTCAGCCCATTTTTCCAACTGGCCTAAATCACTCTGTAGACTTTGGAAATCCTCTTCATTATCCACAACACCCCCTATCTTGGTATCATCTGCATACTTACTAATCCAATTTACCACCCCTTCATCCAGATCATTGATGTACATGACAAACAACAAAGGACCCAACACAGATCCCTGAGGCACCCCACTAGTCACCTGCCTCCAACCCGACAAACAGCCATCCACCATTACTCTCTGGCTTCTCCCATTCAGCCACTGTTGAATCCATCTTGCTATTCCTGCATTTATACCCAACAGTTGAACCTTCTTAACCAACCTTCCATGAGGAACCTTGTCAAAGGCCTTACTGAAGTCCATATAGACAACATCCACTGCTTTACCCTCGTCAATTTCCCTAGTAACGTCTTCAAAAAATTCAAGAAGATTAGTCAAACATGACCTTCCAGGCATAAATCCATGTTGACTGTTCCTAATTAGACCCTCTTTATCCAGATACTTATATATATTATCTCCAAGTATCTTTTCCATTAATTTGCCCACCACTGAAGTCAAACTAACCGGTCTATAATTGATAGGTTTACTTTTAGAGCCCTTTTTAAACAACGGAACAACATGCGCAGTACGCCAATCCTCGGGGACTATTCCCGTTTCTAATGACATTTGAAATATTTCTGTCATAGCCCCGGCTATTTCTACACTAACTTCCCTCAATGTCATAGGGAATATCCTGTCAGGACCTGGAGACTTATCCACTTTTATATTTTTCAAAAGTGCCAGTACTTCTTTTACTTTGAAACTCATAGTATCCATAGCTACTCTACTAGTTTCCCTAACCTCACATAATTCAATATCCTTCTCCTTGGTGAATACCGAAGAAAAGAAGATACCGAAGGTCCGAAGAACCGAAGATACGGACAGGGAGCCGGGCTGAGGGAGGGGTGGAAGCAGATGTAGCGGCGGCGACAGATACGGACAGGGAGCCGGGGCTGGCGAGTGTTTGCCGGGCTGGCGAGTGTTTGCCGGGCTGGCCAGTGTTTGCCGGGCTGGCCAGTGTTTGCCGGGCTGGCCAGTGTTTGCCGGGCTGGCCAGTGTTTGCCGGGCTGGCCAGTGTTTGCCGGGCTGGCCAGTGTTTGCCGGGCTGGCCAGTGTTTGCCGGGCTGGCGAGTGTCAGAGTGGCGAGTGTTTGCCGGGCTGGCGATTGTTTGCCGGGGCTGGCCAGTGTTTGCCGGGCTGGCGAGTGGTTGACATGGAGCAGCCTCAGTGCAAGAGTCCCAGGCCGTTTGGGGGCATTGCGCTGCTGCCGTGAGAGTCTCTGTGTCGAAGGGACAGATATTCTCAAAGGGAGGAGAAGAAGACAAGGAGACAGTGGGGAGAGCGGGGGGGGGGGGGGGTCAGACAGAGGGGGGGGGGGGGTGGAGATAGGAGGGAGAGGGGAAAGAGAGAGTGGAGGAGGAGAGTGAGGTTGGAGAGAGGGGGGAGACAGAGGGGAGTGAGAGGGAGGGGGAGGGAGAGAGGGCGACAGAGAGGGGGTAAGAGGGAGGGGGAGAAAGATAGGGGGAGAAAGATAGGGGTAGCAAGGAGGGGAGAGAGAGGGGTGGAGAGAGGGGATGAGAGAGGGGAGGAGAGAAGGGGAGAGGGAGAGAGAGGGGGAAGAGAGAGGGGTGGTAAAAGAGAGAGGCGGAAGAGGGAGTGAGGGGGGCAAAGAGAAAGAGGAGATAGAGACAGAGGAGAGAGAGGGGAGACAGAGCAAGGGGGAGATAGAGAAGGAGGGAGAAAGAGAGAGGGGGAGAGAGAGCAAGAGGGGAAGATAGGGGGAGAGAGGAGAGGGAGAGAGGGGGAGAGAGAGTTTGGGGAAAGAGAGGGGGAGAGGAGGTGAGAGAGTGGGAGAGGGGGTGAAAGAGGGAAGAGAGAGAAGGGGAGAGAGAATGGAGAGAGAGGGGAAGAGAGGAGAAAGGGAAGGAGAGAGAGAGGGGGGGTGAGAGGAGAGAGAGAGAGAGAGAGAGCAGAGAGGGGAGAGAGAGAGGGAGGGGAGAGAGAGAGGGAGAGGAGAGAGGGCGTGAGAGAGAGGGAGAGAGAGGGGAGAGAGAGGGGGGGGGAGAGTGAGGTGGGAGGGAAAGAGAGAGGGGAGAGAACGAGGGGGAAAGAGAGAGGAGAGAGAGAGTAGAGGGGATCAGAGAGTGGGAGAGGGGGGAGAGAGAGAGAGGGAGGAGATAGCGGGATTATAGAGGCAGGGCTGGCAACTCCCATGCATTGAGCATGAGAATTTTGCCAAATTCTCAATATTTCAAAACTAATATCAAGTGCATGGGCCACGGGAGTTGGAAGCAGAAGCAGCGACGGGGACAAATGCGGACGGGGAGCGAGGCTGGCGAGTGTTTGCCGGGCTGGCCAGTGTTTGCCGGGCTGGCCAGTGTTTGCCGGGCTGGCGAGTCGCTCACTGCAACTGCGTTGGAAGCATTGCGCTGCTGCCGTGAGAGTTGTAAAGAATTGACACTCACACGGCAAATCTTTACTACTACTTTATTAATTAAACACACACATCACTGCCCGAGCTGTACGTGGTCTGTCACGGATACTAGAGAGAGAGAGAGCTAAGGGTGGGAAGGTCACAGTTATACTGAATGAAAAAGGGAGTGGTTATAAATGGTTACGTCGCTATATTTAAAGGTGTACACACATTTCATCTACATCCTTCCTCTACAAAAAAAACAATAAGTTGTGACAGGGCGACCACGTCTTATACGCTAAGGGAAAATAGAAAGCAGTTGAACAAGAAGCAAAGATCACACGAAATCGCCATAAAGGTCGGCGGCTTGACAGGAGGGACACCCCAGACAGGGGAACCACGGGGGGACGGAGAGGATGGAGAACACGGGGAGGGCGGAGAAACGAGGGGCGCAATGGGCGGACGCACAGGAGAGGGCGGATGAGGCCGTGGCGAAGGCAGGGAGGAATGAGCCGGCACGGGTCGAGGCGGCATAGACGCAACGGGGGAGGGGGGCATACGGGGCAGCGGGAGGGGGACGAGGCTCGTTCACAAGCTGGAGGTGCTGACGCGACCTCCGATAGACGGTGCCATCGTGGTCAACCAGGTACGAACCCGGGGAGCCAGCAGAGCCGATGAAAGTGGCAAGCCTGGAGTGTCCGGAGGCGGATCGCATGCGGACGACCTGGCCAGGGAAGGGAGGTGATAGGGCGTGGCAGGAACTGTTTGTGGGCAATGTGCTTCCGGACTGCGGCAGGTTTTAGGACGGAGGGTACGAGCGACTGCTGGGTCACCGGGATCGGAGGCCTCGTGACACGAGACATAAGGCATTGCGCCGGGGAACCCAAGGCTTGGTCGCGGGAGATGTTGCGGAGGTTCAGGAGGGCAAGGTAAATGTCAGAGCGAGATAAAACGACAACGTTCCAGCAATCTTTTCGCACTGCGGACCGCGCGCTCAGCCAGGCCGTTGCTTTGCGGGTATTCCGGGCTGCTTGTGTAGTGACGGAAATTCCACCTATCAGCGAAATCACGGAACTCGGCACTGGTGAACTGACTGCCATTGTCCAACTGTATGCTGGCTGGGGATCCAAAGGTCGCGAAGTGGCGGCGCAGCTTCTCAATGACAGCAGACGACGAGAGCGAGTGAAGCTGGTCAACCTCGAACCAGCTGGAGTAGGAGTCGACAAGCACCAGAAAGTGTTTACCACGCCACTCGAAAACGTCCGTTGAAACCGCAGACCAGGGAAGCTCAGGAGCAGGCTGCTCATGAGAGGCTGCCGCTGCTGTTGCGGAGCGAGGCTGTTGCAAGTCGGACAGGAGGAGACCCGCTTCTGGATATACTAAGCCATGTCAGGCCAGTAGAACTGGCTTTGAGCGTTGGACAGAGTGGCCTCGGCCCCGGGATAGCCACGATGTGTGGTTTGGAAGTATTGGTCGTGCAGCGCGGCGGGCACCACCACCTTGTGGCCCTTCACAATCACGCCATCATGTAGCACTAGCTCGTCACGAACCAGGAAGTAAGGCACTGCTGCGGCCGGCAGGGAAGAACGGTGGTCGGGCCAGCCCCGCTTGATCACCGCAGCCAATTGTTGTAGTGAAGCGTCAGCAGCCGTGTGTTGGACCAGGGACTTCATTTGGTTTGAAGGCACGAAATTAACGTTGAGAACCATAAAGTCGGACGCCTCGTAGGGGTGACGTTTAGTGGATGCAAGGGGCGCCCGTGACAGCGTGTCGGCAACAAACATGTCCTTGCCTTTGCGATAGACCACTGTAAAAGTGAACCGTTGGAGCTGAAGCATCATGCGCTGTAACCTGGAAGAGGCGACGTGTATGGGCTTGTTGAGGATGGTAACCAGGGGCTGGTGGTCCGTCTCGATGGAAAAACTGGTGCCCAAAATATAGTCTTTGAACTTCGAGCAGGCAAAGACGACCGCCAGCAGTCCCTTTTTGATCTGTGCATAGCGCTGTTTGGTGGAAATCATTGTTCGGGATGCGTATGACACGGGCATTTGTAGTCCGTTGTGTAGCTGAAGACAGGCGGCCCCTAGACCGAACTTGGAAGCATCGCAAGTGAGAACAATAGGGCGCTCAGCTCGCTTAGATCTGGGATGAAGTTCCCCAGGTAGCTGACCATGCCCAGGAAACGTTGGAGGCCAGGTACATCGGTTGGCGCAGGCATCTCGGAGATAGCGGACGTTTTCTGCGGGTTGGGCTTCAGCCCCGATGCTGTGAAGATGTGCCCCACGTAGGTGACCTCTGGGACACGTAAACGGCGTTTTTTCGGGTTCAGCTTCAGGTTGATTTCCCGTGCCCGTTCCAGAACTCGG